>OZ024933.1:0-1200000 GCA_964017235.1 Sabellastarte sp. h YS-2021
ATGGTATGAAACTCTTGCCTAGCCTGTGAGAGATTCCCTCTTGCTGTAACAACCGATTGTTTATCCGTACTGAATAAAGAACGTTTTCAAAAATTGTCATGCTATGTGCTTAAGCAAGGTATGCCTGGATTAGTCTTGGTGAGGACAGTATGAATATGATGTAATACTCTTTTTGTCGTGATTTTTTTCAATAGGAAATCCCTACTAAAACCAAATTTTGGCCATCTGCAACAAAGCCATTGAGTCTGCCGACCTGTATATGGTATGAAACTCTTGCCTAGCCTGTGAGAGATTCCCTCTTGCTGTAACAACCGATTGTTTATCCGTACTGAACTCAATAAAGAACGTTTTCAAAAAATTAACCCCAAACCCCTAATCCTGCCAGAAAGGTACTTTCTAGTCATGCTATGTGCTTAAGCAAGGTATGCCTGGATTAGTCTTGGTGAGGACAGTATGAATATGATGTAATACTCAACCTTGGCGCTGAAACTTCAGAGCCAGACACAAAAATATGATTTTCAGTTTTTGTCGTGATTTTTTTCAATAGGAAATCCCTACTAAAACCAAATTTTGGCCATCTGCAACAAAGCCATTGAGTCTGCCGACACTGTAATGGTATGAAACTCTTGCCTAGCCTGTGAGAGATTCCCTCTTGCTGTAACAACCGATTGTTTATCCGTACTGAACTCAATAAAGAACGTTTTCAAAAAATTAACCCCAAACCCCTAATCCTGCCAGAAAGGTACTTTCTAGTCATGCTATGTGCTTAAGCAAGGTATGCCTGGATTAGTCTTGGTGAGGACAGTATGAATATGATGTAATACTCAACCTTGGCGCTGAAACTTCAGAGCCAGACACAAAAATATGATTTTCAGTTTTTGTCGTGATTTTTTTCAATAGGAAATCCCTACTAAAACCAAATTTTGGCCATCTGCAACAAAGCCATTGAGTCTGCCGACACTGTAATGGTATGAAACTCTTGCCTAGCCTGTGAGAGATTCCCTCTTGCTGTAACAACCGATTGTTTATCCGTACTGAACTCAATAAAGAACGTTTTCAAAAAATTAACCCCAAACCCCTAATCCTGCCAGAAAGGTACTTTCTAGTCATGCTATGTGCTTAAGCAAGGTATGCCTGGATTAGTCTTGGTGAGGACAGTATGAATATGATGTAATACTCAACCTTGGCGCTGAAACTTCAGAGCCAGACACAAAAATATGATTTTCAGTTTTTGTCGTGATTTTTTTCAATAGGAAATCCCTACTAAAACCAAATTTTGGCCATCTGCAACAAAGCCATTGAGTCTGCCGACACTGTAATGGTATGAAACTCTTGCCTAGCCTGTGAGAGATTCCCTCTTGCTGTAACAACCGATTGTTTATCCGTACTGAACTCAATAAAGAACGTTTTCAAAAAATTAACCCCAAACCCCTAATCCTGCCAGAAAGGTACTTTCTAGTCATGCTATGTGCTTAAGCAAGGTATGCCTGGATTAGTCTTGGTGAGGACAGTATGAATATGATGTAATACTCAACCTTGGCGCTGAAACTTCAGAGCCAGACACAAAAATATGATTTTCAGTTTTTGTCGTGATTTTTTTCAATAGGAAATCCCTACTAAAACCAAATTTTGGCCATCTGCAACAAAGCCATTGAGTCTGCCGACACTGTAATGGTATGAAACTCTTGCCTAGCCTGTGAGAGATTCCCTCTTGCTGTAACAACCGATTGTTTATCCGTACTGAACTCAATAAAGAACGTTTTCAAAAAATTAACCCCAAACCCCTAATCCTGCCAGAAAGGTACTTTCTAGTCATGCTATGTGCTTAAGCAAGGTATGCCTGGATTAGTCTTGGTGAGGACAGTATGAATATGATGTAATACTCAACCTTGGCGCTGAAACTTCAGAGCCAGACACAAAAATATGATTTTCAGTTTTTGTCGTGATTTTTTTCAATAGGAAATCCCTACTAAAACCAAATTTTGGCCATCTGCAACAAAGCCATTGAGTCTGCCGACACTGTAATGGTATGAAACTCTTGCCTAGCCTGTGAGAGATTCCCTCTTGCTGTAACAACCGATTGTTTATCCGTACTGAACTCAATAAAGAACGTTTTCAAAAAATTAACCCCAAACCCCTAATCCTGCCAGAAAGGTACTTTCTAGTCATGCTATGTGCTTAAGCAAGGTATGCCTGGATTAGTCTTGGTGAGGACAGTATGAATATGATGTAATACTCAACCTTGGCGCTGAAACTTCAGAGCCAGACACAAAAATATGATTTTCAGTTTTTGTCGTGATTTTTTTCAATAGGAAATCCCTACTAAAACCAAATTTTGGCCATCTGCAACAAAGCCATTGAGTCTGCCGACACTGTAATGGTATGAAACTCTTGCCTAGCCTGTGAGAGATTCCCCTCTTGCTGTAACAACCGATTGTTTATCCGTACTGAACTCAATAAAGAACGTTTTCAAAAAATTAACCCCAAACCCCTAATCCTGCCAGAAAGGTACTTTCTAGTCATGCTATGTGCTTAAGCAAGGTATGCCTGGATTAGTCTTGGTGAGGACAGTATGAATATGATGTAATACTCAACCTTGGCGCTGAAACTTCAGAGCCAGACACAAAAATATGATTTTCAGTTTTTGTCGTGATTTTTTTCAATAGGAAATCCCTACTAAAACCAAATTTTGGCCATCTGCAACAAAGCCATTGAGTCTGCCGACACTGTAATGGTATGAAACTCTTGCCTAGCCTGTGAGAGATTCCCTCTTGCTGTAACAACCGATTGTTTATCCGTACTGAACTCAATAAAGAACGTTTTCAAAAAATTAACCCCAAACCCCTAATCCTGCCAGAAAGGTACTTTCTAGTCATGCTATGTGCTTAAGCAAGGTATGCCTGGATTAGTCTTGGTGAGGACAGTATGAATATGATGTAATACTCAACCTTGGCGCTGAAACTTCAGAGCCAGACACAAAAATATGATTTTCAGTTTTTGTCGTGATTTTTTTCAATAGGAAATCCCTACTAAAACCAAATTTTGGCCATCTGCAACAAAGCCATTGAGTCTGCCGACACTGTAATGGTATGAAACTCTTGCCTAGCCTGTGAGAGATTCCCTCTTGCTGTAACAACCGATTGTTTATCCGTACTGAACTCAATAAAGAACGTTTTCAAAAAATTAACCCCAAACCCCTAATCCTGCCAGAAAGGTACTTTCTAGTCATGCTATGTGCTTAAGCAAGGTATGCCTGGATTAGTCTTGGTGAGGACAGTATGAATATGATGTAATACTCAACCTTGGCGCTGAAACTTCAGAGCCAGACACAAAAATATGATTTTCAGTTTTTGTCGTGATTTTTTTCAATAGGAAATCCCTACTAAAACCAAATTTTGGCCATCTGCAACAAAGCCATTGAGTCTGCCGACACTGTAATGGTATGAAACTCTTGCCTAGCCTGTGAGAGATTCCCTCTTGCTGTAACAACCGATTGTTTATCCGTACTGAACTCAATAAAGAACGTTTTCAAAAAATTAACCCCAAACCCCTAATCCTGCCAGAAAGGTACTTTCTAGTCATGCTATGTGCTTAAGCAAGGTATGCCTGGATTAGTCTTGGTGAGGACAGTATGAATATGATGTAATACTCAACCTTGGCGCTGAAACTTCAGAGCCAGACACAAAAATATGATTTTCAGTTTTTGTCGTGATTTTTTTCAATAGGAAATCCCTACTAAAACCAAATTTTGGCCATCTGCAACAAAGCCATTGAGTCTGCCGACACTGTAATGGTATGAAACTCTTGCCTAGCCTGTGAGAGATTCCCTCTTGCTGTAACAACCGATTGTTTATCCGTACTGAACTCAATAAAGAACGTTTTCAAAAAATTAACCCCAAACCCCTAATCCTGCCAGAAAGGTACTTTCTAGTCATGCTATGTGCTTAAGCAAGGTATGCCTGGATTAGTCTTGGTGAGGACAGTATGAATATGATGTAATACTCAACCTTGGCGCTGAAACTTCAGAGCCAGACACAAAAATATGATTTTCAGTTTTTGTCGTGATTTTTTTCAATAGGAAATCCCTACTAAAACCAAATTTTGGCCATCTGCAACAAAGCCATTGAGTCTGCCGACACTGTAATGGTATGAAACTCTTGCCTAGCCTGTGAGAGATTCCCTCTTGCTGTAACAACCGATTGTTTATCCGTACTGAACTCAATAAAGAACGTTTTCAAAAAATTAACCCCAAACCCCTAATCCTGCCAGAAAGGTACTTTCTAGTCATGCTATGTGCTTAAGCAAGGTATGCCTGGATTAGTCTTGGTGAGGACAGTATGAATATGATGTAATACTCAACCTTGGCGCTGAAACTTCAGAGCCAGACACAAAAATATGATTTTCAGTTTTTGTCGTGATTTTTTTCAATAGGAAATCCCTACTAAAACCAAATTTTGGCCATCTGCAACAAAGCCATTGAGTCTGCCGACACTGTAATGGTATGAAACTCTTGCCTAGCCTGTGAGAGATTCCCTCTTGCTGTAACAACCGATTGTTTATCCGTACTGAACTCAATAAAGAACGTTTTCAAAAAATTAACCCCAAACCCCTAATCCTGCCAGAAAGGTACTTTCTAGTCATGCTATGTGCTTAAGCAAGGTATGCCTGGATTAGTCTTGGTGAGGACAGTATGAATATGATGTAATACTCAACCTTGGCGCTGAAACTTCAGAGCCAGACACAAAAATATGATTTTCAGTTTTTGTCGTGATTTTTTTCAATAGGAAATCCCTACTAAAACCAAATTTTGGCCATCTGCAACAAAGCCATTGAGTCTGCCGACACTGTAATGGTATGAAACTCTTGCCTAGCCTGTGAGAGATTCCCTCTTGCTGTAACAACCGATTGTTTATCCGTACTGAACTCAATAAAGAACGTTTTCAAAAAATTAACCCCAAACCCCTAATCCTGCCAGAAAGGTACTTTCTAGTCATGCTATGTGCTTAAGCAAGGTATGCCTGGATTAGTCTTGGTGAGGACAGTATGAATATGATGTAATACTCAACCTTGGCGCTGAAACTTCAGAGCCAGACACAAAAATATGATTTTCAGTTTTTGTCGTGATTTTTTTCAATAGGAAATCCCTACTAAAACCAAATTTTGGCCATCTGCAACAAAGCCATTGAGTCTGCCGACACTGTAATGGTATGAAACTCTTGCCTAGCCTGTGAGAGATTCCCTCTTGCTGTAACAACCGATTGTTTATCCGTACTGAACTCAATAAAGAACGTTTTCAAAAAATTAACCCCAAACCCCTAATCCTGCCAGAAAGGTACTTTCTAGTCATGCTATGTGCTTAAGCAAGGTATGCCTGGATTAGTCTTGGTGAGGACAGTATGAATATGATGTAATACTCAACCTTGGCGCTGAAACTTCAGAGCCAGACACAAAAATATGATTTTCAGTTTTTGTCGTGATTTTTTTCAATAGGAAATCCCTACTAAAACCAAATTTTGGCCATCTGCAACAAAGCCATTGAGTCTGCCGACACTGTAATGGTATGAAACTCTTGCCTAGCCTGTGAGAGATTCCCTCTTGCTGTAACAACCGATTGTTTATCCGTACTGAACTCAATAAAGAACGTTTTCAAAAAATTAACCCCAAACCCCTAATCCTGCCAGAAAGGTACTTTCTAGTCATGCTATGTGCTTAAGCAAGGTATGCCTGGATTAGTCTTGGTGAGGACAGTATGAATATGATGTAATACTCAACCTTGGCGCTGAAACTTCAGAGCCAGACACAAAAATATGATTTTCAGTTTTTGTCGTGATTTTTTTCAATAGGAAATCCCTACTAAAACCAAATTTTGGCCATCTGCAACAAAGCCATTGAGTCTGCCGACACTGTAATGGTATGAAACTCTTGCCTAGCCTGTGAGAGATTCCCTCTTGCTGTAACAACCGATTGTTTATCCGTACTGAACTCAATAAAGAACGTTTTCAAAAAATTAACCCCAAACCCCTAATCCTGCCAGAAAGGTACTTTCTAGTCATGCTATGTGCTTAAGCAAGGTATGCCTGGATTAGTCTTGGTGAGGACAGTATGAATATGATGTAATACTCAACCTTGGCGCTGAAACTTCAGAGCCAGACACAAAAATATGATTTTCAGTTTTTGTCGTGATTTTTTTCAATAGGAAATCCCTACTAAAACCAAATTTTGGCCATCTGCAACAAAGCCATTGAGTCTGCCGACACTGTAATGGTATGAAACTCTTGCCTAGCCTGTGAGAGATTCCCTCTTGCTGTAACAACCGATTGTTTATCCGTACTGAACTCAATAAAGAACGTTTTCAAAAAATTAACCCCAAACCCCTAATCCTGCCAGAAAGGTACTTTCTAGTCATGCTATGTGCTTAAGCAAGGTATGCCTGGATTAGTCTTGGTGAGGACAGTATGAATATGATGTAATACTCAACCTTGGCGCTGAAACTTCAGAGCCAGACACAAAAATATGATTTTCAGTTTTTGTCGTGATTTTTTTCAATAGGAAATCCCTACTAAAACCAAATTTTGGCCATCTGCAACAAAGCCATTGAGTCTGCCGACACTGTAATGGTATGAAACTCTTGCCTAGCCTGTGAGAGATTCCCTCTTGCTGTAACAACCGATTGTTTATCCGTACTGAACTCAATAAAGAACGTTTTCAAAAAATTAACCCCAAACCCCTAATCCTGCCAGAAAGGTACTTTCTAGTCATGCTATGTGCTTAAGCAAGGTATGCCTGGATTAGTCTTGGTGAGGACAGTATGAATATGATGTAATACTCAACCTTGGCGCTGAAACTTCAGAGCCAGACACAAAAATATGATTTTCAGTTTTTGTCGTGATTTTTTTCAATAGGAAATCCCTACTAAAACCAAATTTTGGCCATCTGCAACAAAGCCATTGAGTCTGCCGACACTGTAATGGTATGAAACTCTTGCCTAGCCTGTGAGAGATTCCCTCTTGCTGTAACAACCGATTGTTTATCCGTACTGACTCAATAAAGAACGTTTTCAAAAAATTAACCCCAAACCCCTAATCCTGCCAGAAAGGTACTTTCTAGTCATGCTATGTGCTTAAGCAAGGTATGCCTGGATTAGTCTTGGTGAGGACAGTATGAATATGATGTAATACTCAACCTTGGCGCTGAAACTTCAGAGCCAGACACAAAAATATGATTTTCAGTTTTTGTCGTGATTTTTTTCAATAGGAAATCCCTACTAAAACCAAATTTTGGCCATCTGCAACAAAGCCATTGAGTCTGCCGACACTGTAATGGTATGAAACTCTTGCCTAGCCTGTGAGAGATTCCCTCTTGCTGTAACAACCGATTGTTTATCCGTACTGAACTCAATAAAGAACGTTTTCAAAAAATTAACCCCAAACCCCTAATCCTGCCAGAAAGGTACTTTCTAGTCATGCTATGTGCTTAAGCAAGGTATGCCTGGATTAGTCTTGGTGAGGACAGTATGAATATGATGTAATACTCAACCTTGGCGCTGAAACTTCAGAGCCAGACACAAAAATATGATTTTCAGTTTTTGTCGTGATTTTTTTCAATAGGAAATCCCTACTAAAACCAAATTTTGGCCATCTGCAACAAAGCCATTGAGTCTGCCGACACTGTAATGGTATGAAACTCTTGCCTAGCCTGTGAGAGATTCCCTCTTGCTGTAACAACCGATTGTTTATCCGTACTGAACTCAATAAAGAACGTTTTCAAAAAATTAACCCCAAACCCCTAATCCTGCCAGAAAGGTACTTTCTAGTCATGCTATGTGCTTAAGCAAGGTATGCCTGGATTAGTCTTGGTGAGGACAGTATGAATATGATGTAATACTCAACCTTGGCGCTGAAACTTCAGAGCCAGACACAAAAATATGATTTTCAGTTTTTGTCGTGATTTTTTTCAATAGGAAATCCCTACTAAAACCAAATTTTGGCCATCTGCAACAAAGCCATTGAGTCTGCCGACACTGTAATGGTATGAAACTCTTGCCTAGCCTGTGAGAGATTCCCTCTTGCTGTAACAACCGATTGTTTATCCGTACTGAACTCAATAAAGAACGTTTTCAAAAAATTAACCCCAAACCCCTAATCCTGCCAGAAAGGTACTTTCTAGTCATGCTATGTGCTTAAGCAAGGTATGCCTGGATTAGTCTTGGTGAGGACAGTATGAATATGATGTAATACTCAACCTTGGCGCTGAAACTTCAGAGCCAGACACAAAAATATGATTTTCAGTTTTTGTCGTGATTTTTTTCAATAGGAAATCCCTACTAAAACCAAATTTTGGCCATCTGCAACAAAGCCATTGAGTCTGCCGACACTGTAATGGTATGAAACTCTTGCCTAGCCTGTGAGAGATTCCCTCTTGCTGTAACAACCGATTGTTTATCCGTACTGAACTCAATAAAGAACGTTTTCAAAAAATTAACCCCAAACCCCTAATCCTGCCAGAAAGGTACTTTCTAGTCATGCTATGTGCTTAAGCAAGGTATGCCTGGATTAGTCTTGGTGAGGACAGTATGAATATGATGTAATACTCAACCTTGGCGCTGAAACTTCAGAGCCAGACACAAAAATATGATTTTCAGTTTTTGTCGTGATTTTTTTCAATAGGAAATCCCTACTAAAACCAAATTTTGGCCATCTGCAACAAAGCCATTGAGTCTGCCGACACTGTAATGGTATGAAACTCTTGCCTAGCCTGTGAGAGATTCCCTCTTGCTGTAACAACCGATTGTTTATCCGTACTGAACTCAATAAAGAACGTTTTCAAAAAATTAACCCCAAACCCCTAATCCTGCCAGAAAGGTACTTTCTAGTCATGCTATGTGCTTAAGCAAGGTATGCCTGGATTAGTCTTGGTGAGGACAGTATGAATATGATGTAATACTCAACCTTGGCGCTGAAACTTCAGAGCCAGACACAAAAATATGATTTTCAGTTTTTGTCGTGATTTTTTTCAATAGGAAATCCCTACTAAAACCAAATTTTGGCCATCTGCAACAAAGCCATTGAGTCTGCCGACACTGTAATGGTATGAAACTCTTGCCTAGCCTGTGAGAGATTCCCTCTTGCTGTAACAACCGATTGTTTATCCGTACTGAACTCAATAAAGAACGTTTTCAAAAAATTAACCCCAAACCCCTAATCCTGCCAGAAAGGTACTTTCTAGTCATGCTATGTGCTTAAGCAAGGTATGCCTGGATTAGTCTTGGTGAGGACAGTATGAATATGATGTAATACTCAACCTTGGCGCTGAAACTTCAGAGCCAGACACAAAAATATGATTTTCAGTTTTTGTCGTGATTTTTTTCAATAGGAAATCCCTACTAAAACCAAATTTTGGCCATCTGCAACAAAGCCATTGAGTCTGCCGACACTGTAATGGTATGAAACTCTTGCCTAGCCTGTGAGAGATTCCCTCTTGCTGTAACAACCGATTGTTTATCCGTACTGAACTCAATAAAGAACGTTTTCAAAAAATTAACCCCAAACCCCTAATCCTGCCAGAAAGGTACTTTCTAGTCATGCTATGTGCTTAAGCAAGGTATGCCTGGATTAGTCTTGGTGAGGACAGTATGAATATGATGTAATACTCAACCTTGGCGCTGAAACTTCAGAGCCAGACACAAAAATATGATTTTCAGTTTTTGTCGTGATTTTTTTCAATAGGAAATCCCTACTAAAACCAAATTTTGGCCATCTGCAACAAAGCCATTGAGTCTGCCGACACTGTAATGGTATGAAACTCTTGCCTAGCCTGTGAGAGATTCCCTCTTGCTGTAACAACCGATTGTTTATCCGTACTGAACTCAATAAAGAACGTTTTCAAAAAATTAACCCCAAACCCCTAATCCTGCCAGAAAGGTACTTTCTAGTCATGCTATGTGCTTAAGCAAGGTATGCCTGGATTAGTCTTGGTGAGGACAGTATGAATATGATGTAATACTCAACCTTGGCGCTGAAACTTCAGAGCCAGACACAAAAATATGATTTTCAGTTTTTGTCGTGATTTTTTTCAATAGGAAATCCCTACTAAAACCAAATTTTGGCCATCTGCAACAAAGCCATTGAGTCTGCCGACACTGTAATGGTATGAAACTCTTGCCTAGCCTGTGAGAGATTCCCTCTTGCTGTAACAACCGATTGTTTATCCGTACTGAACTCAATAAAGAACGTTTTCAAAAAATTAACCCCAAACCCCTAATCCTGCCAGAAAGGTACTTTCTAGTCATGCTATGTGCTTAAGCAAGGTATGCCTGGATTAGTCTTGGTGAGGACAGTATGAATATGATGTAATACTCAACCTTGGCGCTGAAACTTCAGAGCCAGACACAAAAATATGATTTTCAGTTTTTGTCGTGATTTTTTTCAATAGGAAATCCCTACTAAAACCAAATTTTGGCCATCTGCAACAAAGCCATTGAGTCTGCCGACACTGTAATGGTATGAAACTCTTGCCTAGCCTGTGAGAGATTCCCTCTTGCTGTAACAACCGATTGTTTATCCGTACTGAACTCAATAAAGAACGTTTTCAAAAAATTAACCCCAAACCCCTAATCCTGCCAGAAAGGTACTTTCTAGTCATGCTATGTGCTTAAGCAAGGTATGCCTGGATTAGTCTTGGTGAGGACAGTATGAATATGATGTAATACTCAACCTTGGCGCTGAAACTTCAGAGCCAGACACAAAAATATGATTTTCAGTTTTTGTCGTGATTTTTTTCAATAGGAAATCCCTACTAAAACCAAATTTTGGCCATCTGCAACAAAGCCATTGAGTCTGCCGACACTGTAATGGTATGAAACTCTTGCCTAGCCTGTGAGAGATTCCCTCTTGCTGTAACAACCGATTGTTTATCCGTACTGAACTCAATAAAGAACGTTTTCAAAAAATTAACCCCAAACCCCTAATCCTGCCAGAAAGGTACTTTCTAGTCATGCTATGTGCTTAAGCAAGGTATGCCTGGATTAGTCTTGGTGAGGACAGTATGAATATGATGTAATACTCAACCTTGGCGCTGAAACTTCAGAGCCAGACACAAAAATATGATTTTCAGTTTTTGTCGTGATTTTTTTCAATAGGAAATCCCTACTAAAACCAAATTTTGGCCATCTGCAACAAAGCCATTGAGTCTGCCGACACTGTAATGGTATGAAACTCTTGCCTAGCCTGTGAGAGATTCCCTCTTGCTGTAACAACCGATTGTTTATCCGTACTGAACTCAATAAAGAACGTTTTCAAAAAATTAACCCCAAACCCCTAATCCTGCCAGAAAGGTACTTTCTAGTCATGCTATGTGCTTAAGCAAGGTATGCCTGGATTAGTCTTGGTGAGGACAGTATGAATATGATGTAATACTCAACCTTGGCGCTGAAACTTCAGAGCCAGACACAAAAATATGATTTTCAGTTTTTGTCGTGATTTTTTTCAATAGGAAATCCCTACTAAAACCAAATTTTGGCCATCTGCAACAAAGCCATTGAGTCTGCCGACACTGTAATGGTATGAAACTCTTGCCTAGCCTGTGAGAGATTCCCTCTTGCTGTAACAACCGATTGTTTATCCGTACTGAACTCAATAAAGAACGTTTTCAAAAAATTAACCCCAAACCCCTAATCCTGCCAGAAAGGTACTTTCTAGTCATGCTATGTGCTTAAGCAAGGTATGCCTGGATTAGTCTTGGTGAGGACAGTATGAATATGATGTAATACTCAACCTTGGCGCTGAAACTTCAGAGCCAGACACAAAAATATGATTTTCAGTTTTTGTCGTGATTTTTTTCAATAGGAAATCCCTACTAAAACCAAATTTTGGCCATCTGCAACAAAGCCATTGAGTCTGCCGACACTGTAATGGTATGAAACTCTTGCCTAGCCTGTGAGAGATTCCCTCTTGCTGTAACAACCGATTGTTTATCCGTACTGAACTCAATAAAGAACGTTTTCAAAAAATTAACCCCAAACCCCTAATCCTGCCAGAAAGGTACTTTCTAGTCATGCTATGTGCTTAAGCAAGGTATGCCTGGATTAGTCTTGGTGAGGACAGTATGAATATGATGTAATACTCAACCTTGGCGCTGAAACTTCAGAGCCAGACACAAAAATATGATTTTCAGTTTTTGTCGTGATTTTTTTCAATAGGAAATCCCTACTAAAACCAAATTTTGGCCATCTGCAACAAAGCCATTGAGTCTGCCGACACTGTAATGGTATGAAACTCTTGCCTAGCCTGTGAGAGATTCCCTCTTGCTGTAACAACCGATTGTTTATCCGTACTGAACTCAATAAAGAACGTTTTCAAAAAATTAACCCCAAACCCCTAATCCTGCCAGAAAGGTACTTTCTAGTCATGCTATGTGCTTAAGCAAGGTATGCCTGGATTAGTCTTGGTGAGGACAGTATGAATATGATGTAATACTCAACCTTGGCGCTGAAACTTCAGAGCCAGACACAAAAATATGATTTTCAGTTTTTGTCGTGATTTTTTTCAATAGGAAATCCCTACTAAAACCAAATTTTGGCCATCTGCAACAAAGCCATTGAGTCTGCCGACACTGTAATGGTATGAAACTCTTGCCTAGCCTGTGAGAGATTCCCTCTTGCTGTAACAACCGATTGTTTATCCGTACTGAACTCAATAAAGAACGTTTTCAAAAAATTAACCCCAAACCCCTAATCCTGCCAGAAAGGTACTTTCTAGTCATGCTATGTGCTTAAGCAAGGTATGCCTGGATTAGTCTTGGTGAGGACAGTATGAATATGATGTAATACTCAACCTTGGCGCTGAAACTTCAGAGCCAGACACAAAAATATGATTTTCAGTTTTTGTCGTGATTTTTTTCAATAGGAAATCCCTACTAAAACCAAATTTTGGCCATCTGCAACAAAGCCATTGAGTCTGCCGACACTGTAATGGTATGAAACTCTTGCCTAGCCTGTGAGAGATTCCCTCTTGCTGTAACAACCGATTGTTTATCCGTACTGAACTCAATAAAGAACGTTTTCAAAAAATTAACCCCAAACCCCTAATCCTGCCAGAAAGGTACTTTCTAGTCATGCTATGTGCTTAAGCAAGGTATGCCTGGATTAGTCTTGGTGAGGACAGTATGAATATGATGTAATACTCAACCTTGGCGCTGAAACTTCAGAGCCAGACACAAAAATATGATTTTCAGTTTTTGTCGTGATTTTTTTCAATAGGAAATCCCTACTAAAACCAAATTTTGGCCATCTGCAACAAAGCCATTGAGTCTGCCGACACTGTAATGGTATGAAACTCTTGCCTAGCCTGTGAGAGATTCCCTCTTGCTGTAACAACCGATTGTTTATCCGTACTGAACTCAATAAAGAACGTTTTCAAAAAATTAACCCCAAACCCCTAATCCTGCCAGAAAGGTACTTTCTAGTCATGCTATGTGCTTAAGCAAGGTATGCCTGGATTAGTCTTGGTGAGGACAGTATGAATATGATGTAATACTCAACCTTGGCGCTGAAACTTCAGAGCCAGACACAAAAATATGATTTTCAGTTTTTGTCGTGATTTTTTTCAATAGGAAATCCCTACTAAAACCAAATTTTGGCCATCTGCAACAAAGCCATTGAGTCTGCCGACACTGTAATGGTATGAAACTCTTGCCTAGCCTGTGAGAGATTCCCTCTTGCTGTAACAACCGATTGTTTATCCGTACTGAACTCAATAAAGAACGTTTTCAAAAAATTAACCCCAAACCCCTAATCCTGCCAGAAAGGTACTTTCTAGTCATGCTATGTGCTTAAGCAAGGTATGCCTGGATTAGTCTTGGTGAGGACAGTATGAATATGATGTAATACTCAACCTTGGCGCTGAAACTTCAGAGCCAGACACAAAAATATGATTTTCAGTTTTTGTCGTGATTTTTTTCAATAGGAAATCCCTACTAAAACCAAATTTTGGCCATCTGCAACAAAGCCATTGAGTCTGCCGACACTGTAATGGTATGAAACTCTTGCCTAGCCTGTGAGAGATTCCCTCTTGCTGTAACAACCGATTGTTTATCCGTACTGAACTCAATAAAGAACGTTTTCAAAAAATTAACCCCAAACCCCTAATCCTGCCAGAAAGGTACTTTCTAGTCATGCTATGTGCTTAAGCAAGGTATGCCTGGATTAGTCTTGGTGAGGACAGTATGAATATGATGTAATACTCAACCTTGGCGCTGAAACTTCAGAGCCAGACACAAAAATATGATTTTCAGTTTTTGTCGTGATTTTTTTCAATAGGAAATCCCTACTAAAACCAAATTTTGGCCATCTGCAACAAAGCCATTGAGTCTGCCGACACTGTAATGGTATGAAACTCTTGCCTAGCCTGTGAGAGATTCCCTCTTGCTGTAACAACCGATTGTTTATCCGTACTGAACTCAATAAAGAACGTTTTCAAAAAATTAACCCCAAACCCCTAATCCTGCCAGAAAGGTACTTTCTAGTCATGCTATGTGCTTAAGCAAGGTATGCCTGGATTAGTCTTGGTGAGGACAGTATGAATATGATGTAATACTCAACCTTGGCGCTGAAACTTCAGAGCCAGACACAAAAATATGATTTTCAGTTTTTGTCGTGATTTTTTTCAATAGGAAATCCCTACTAAAACCAAATTTTGGCCATCTGCAACAAAGCCATTGAGTCTGCCGACACTGTAATGGTATGAAACTCTTGCCTAGCCTGTGAGAGATTCCCTCTTGCTGTAACAACCGATTGTTTATCCGTACTGAACTCAATAAAGAACGTTTTCAAAAAATTAACCCCAAACCCCTAATCCTGCCAGAAAGGTACTTTCTAGTCATGCTATGTGCTTAAGCAAGGTATGCCTGGATTAGTCTTGGTGAGGACAGTATGAATATGATGTAATACTCAACCTTGGCGCTGAAACTTCAGAGCCAGACACAAAAATATGATTTTCAGTTTTTGTCGTGATTTTTTTCAATAGGAAATCCCTACTAAAACCAAATTTTGGCCATCTGCAACAAAGCCATTGAGTCTGCCGACACTGTAATGGTATGAAACTCTTGCCTAGCCTGTGAGAGATTCCCTCTTGCTGTAACAACCGATTGTTTATCCGTACTGAACTCAATAAAGAACGTTTTCAAAAAATTAACCCCAAACCCCTAATCCTGCCAGAAAGGTACTTTCTAGTCATGCTATGTGCTTAAGCAAGGTATGCCTGGATTAGTCTTGGTGAGGACAGTATGAATATGATGTAATACTCAACCTTGGCGCTGAAACTTCAGAGCCAGACACAAAAATATGATTTTCAGTTTTTGTCGTGATTTTTTTCAATAGGAAATCCCTACTAAAACCAAATTTTGGCCATCTGCAACAAAGCCATTGAGTCTGCCGACACTGTAATGGTATGAAACTCTTGCCTAGCCTGTGAGAGATTCCCTCTTGCTGTAACAACCGATTGTTTATCCGTACTGAACTCAATAAAGAACGTTTTCAAAAAATTAACCCCAAACCCCTAATCCTGCCAGAAAGGTACTTTCTAGTCATGCTATGTGCTTAAGCAAGGTATGCCTGGATTAGTCTTGGTGAGGACAGTATGAATATGATGTAATACTCAACCTTGGCGCTGAAACTTCAGAGCCAGACACAAAAATATGATTTTCAGTTTTTGTCGTGATTTTTTTCAATAGGAAATCCCTACTAAAACCAAATTTTGGCCATCTGCAACAAAGCCATTGAGTCTGCCGACACTGTAATGGTATGAAACTCTTGCCTAGCCTGTGAGAGATTCCCTCTTGCTGTAACAACCGATTGTTTATCCGTACTGAACTCAATAAAGAACGTTTTCAAAAAATTAACCCCAAACCCCTAATCCTGCCAGAAAGGTACTTTCTAGTCATGCTATGTGCTTAAGCAAGGTATGCCTGGATTAGTCTTGGTGAGGACAGTATGAATATGATGTAATACTCAACCTTGGCGCTGAAACTTCAGAGCCAGACACAAAAATATGATTTTCAGTTTTTGTCGTGATTTTTTTCAATAGGAAATCCCTACTAAAACCAAATTTTGGCCATCTGCAACAAAGCCATTGAGTCTGCCGACACTGTAATGGTATGAAACTCTTGCCTAGCCTGTGAGAGATTCCCTCTTGCTGTAACAACCGATTGTTTATCCGTACTGAACTCAATAAAGAACGTTTTCAAAAAATTAACCCCAAACCCCTAATCCTGCCAGAAAGGTACTTTCTAGTCATGCTATGTGCTTAAGCAAGGTATGCCTGGATTAGTCTTGGTGAGGACAGTATGAATATGATGTAATACTCAACCTTGGCGCTGAAACTTCAGAGCCAGACACAAAAATATGATTTTCGTCTGTAACCATTGCTTTTTTCCTTCCTTGACTGCTTAAATTAGTATGATTACTTTTCAAGCTTTTTTGTCATGTGCAAATTTTTACACCAATGATATTTAATAGATTTAATAGATGTTGGATTTGCAGAAATGAAATAATTCAGTTTTTTGTTAAAGAATTTTGAATGTCATTTCATGTTTGCCATATATTAATAAGCAAAAATTGATACATTTTTTCCTATATTTGTAATCATTTTAGTAGTACTTTTAAAGCTTATTCCTCCTTTCTATGATAAACCTTCATTTATTTATTTTTTTATTTATTTATTGCCTTATGTTCTGAATGCTTAAAGTTATTTAACAGTATACTGGTTGATACTGCTGCTACTATCACCCACTACTGGGAGTTACACAGTGACTATTGGATGTGTTTTGTATTTTAAATATTCCTAGCTGTGGCCTGGTTTTATTTTCACTAATTTGGTATAGGATTTGGTGTTTTATAGCTTTGCTTTAATTTTCACTAAATTTACATGATACTTGATGCCTCATATTTATTGATTAATTCTAATTTGACTTTTATAGCGCTTAATCTCCACTGAGTAGTGGACTCTAAGGCGCAACAAGACAATAGCAATAGGCAAATTCAAAGTCCAGGGACAAAAAAACAGGTCGGCACCACGGAAAAGCCATAAGAAAAGTGAGCTAAGGAGGATAAGCCTTTGCGTAGAGATAGGTTTTGAGCTTCCTTCTAAAAGAGGCCATAGTGGGTGATGCACAGATTTCTTCAGGGAGTGAATTCCAAACCGTGGGGGCATCAAAGGCAAAACTGAAGCCAAACTTATTTATTTAGTATGAAAGTGATGGATGGAACAATGGTATGTTTACTCAAAGGAGCAATGCTTCCTGAAGCAGGAGCAAATACCCTGGTTCTGTGTGCAAATTAAGTCATGGCCCAGTTTAAGCTGTAAAAATTAGTGATTTACCTGCAGATAATCCAATGATACATCATGAATAGGCAAATATACACTCAAGGTAATTGAAAATATACAACAAAATATTGGCATAAGAAATTATAACCTGGAGAAATGGATTGAAAGATTTTAGAACTCATTGTTTCATTATTCCGAGTAATTCAGAATTATTAAAGATAGACGTTCAAACTGTTATCAGCAAAAGATAAATCAAACCATTCTTCAATTGTGTAAGCCTAAGAACTGCTAGATATTCCAAGTAACATTTTGCCTTTCACCTGAGGGTCTTCACTTTAGATGTATCTCATGCCCCCTATGACCCTTGCAAAAATGGGAATATAAAGGCTTTCACTGTTGAAAAGTCTTTACAATTTGGGTTCTGTTAGTAGATTTTGTGTATCTAACTATAACTTGTATTTTAATGTGTATTAATTTGATATTTTAAGTCAATAAAAATTTTTTGATGGTTTTCAAATCATTTGCAGATATGAAACTCTTAAATAGCAGTTCCACATTTATGATTGGATTGTAAACCAAATTCTAAATTGTGAATATAAATATTCACAGTCCATGGGTAGTTTTTATAAAATTTGTCAGATAGAACATTAAGATAGGTTTGCAGCTGATTTCCCCAACACAAAATGTGAGGATCAGCAAGCAACAGTTTTATGACAACTTCAGATACTATGAATTAATTGGGGTCACACACAATTCACCGTCACATGTTCACAATCCAGAACTGCTGGTCACAAGTTGGTTCCAAGCATTCTGATCTTGGTTTGCAAATGTTCTGATTGAAAAGATTGATCTCCCAAATGGACAATTTTCAATTGGGATGTAGGCTTATAATGGAATCACAGATGCGTAACTGTCCCATTAGATTATCATATGGAAAGACAGACAGTTCTCCAACATAAATTATCTGGTTTGTTTTTTTAACTGAAGTAAATTTATATACAGATCTGGGCTATACAAACTGGCCTTGCTTAGAATAAACAGAAATTTACTGTTCTTTTTTTCAAGTAATTGTTACTTATAGTGAAAGTGGAACCAGGAAATTGTTGTACCAGAACTGGTTGTCTTGACAAAAACGATTGGGCATGCCTTCAAAGTTCAGAAGTATAATCATCTGGCAAATGTCTTTATGGGAACAATTCATCTGAATGTAGCAGTATTTGGTGTGTTGCTATCAGCTGACAAAAGAACTTCATTATTTATGTATGATCAATAGAAATTTCATCTTGAAGAAAAAGTCAAAGGAAGAATTTGTAAAATTTGCATAGGATGATGTTTATGAGAAATTTCAACAAAAATGTCCCAGATTTCTACAATATCTACACTCAGCTTGGGCAAATCTGTCTGCACTTACCAACAAAGTGAAAGATAAGAGCAGTTGCCTAAATAAGAGCAGCTATGTGCTCTGCTGGTTGTAAACTTGTTTTAGTGATGACATGTCTGCTTTAAGATGCATCAATAGTATGATAGCAAAGATAGGCATACTCAAGAAAGTTGGTTTTGTGAGACTATGTGCAACCTATGATACCATGTCCTGTAGAACCACAGGCCGCATCCTTGGAATCATTGGGTGAAATTCATGAAAATATGGTATGTCAGTGGAAAGCATCAGTGGAAAAAGACTTAGAAAGAGAATACAACATCCATTCTGTTGAAGAGTGTCTGCGTGGTAATCACCATTTCTGTTACCAGTTCCCATCGACACCAGAAAATGCCTAAAATAGGACTTTCAAAACCACCAAAGGAATGCGCATCCAGGTAAATTAATAACATGATACACTGTGAGGCATAGTTAAAATATTGATAGTTTAATTAAGTGTATTTATAGATGCATTTGTATTCATGTAAAGTTTTAACATGTTGCAATGTTCTGATATCGTAAGAAGTTTTCATGGTGACAGGGAATGCTCTTTTTGCTTAAACCAACACATGTAACAAAATTTAATTTATATGTTATTTTTACAAAGTACTATGTTCCCCAAATCAGTAAACCTACACAAAACTACTATGTACAATTTAGTCAAGTTTGTTCATTTCTCTCTTTTGTAAGTTTGACATTGTTGGGGACAATGTTGACATTAAGATTATTGATCCGCAACAAATGAGCATGGGACACCAAAGAAAGGACCATTACACGTGTAAAATTATTGCCTACAAAATTGGATAAGTGGAAAACTTCTCTGTTATATATCAGCTTTACACGACTCTTAGGATTTCCCATAATTTCATCAATTTGTAACAGCAACATAGATACAAAAGAACTTTGAAGATGAATGTATAGTTCTTATTGGTCAAACGTGGGTAGAACATCTCCCTGCTTTTTCATGGGAGAGGAGATTTTGCCTCCATACAAAGCTCAAGAGAATATAAATGACACTAAGGAGAAAACAAAAAAATATCATCTTGGGCCTATTCAGAAAAATGAATCGGACAATCAGACAATCGGCTATGTTTTACATCTTTGTAAAATACTTAAGCAAACATTGTGAGCAGAAGTAATCATTGATGGTGTTTAAAATTAAATGTTGCAACATATTTCACACAGGCAAGTTTAATTTAGAAACACTGGCATATACTGAACCTCTGTTTCATAATTTCTGAAAATACTTTTCTCATTAAAAAGTTTTCTTAAAAAATGTTCAAAAATGTTTCCAGTCAAACGTAGCTTCTTGAGCTATTTTATAAATGTTAAATAAATGTTTTTCAGTAACAACGTTGTATAGCGAATATTTATGAGAGATGTTTTTAAAAAATACAAAGTGGTGCAACAAAGTACCCAGTTATACCATTTGTTCTGGAATTATGTTAAATTGGGCAGTTTATTTGATCTGAAAATGACGTCAATATACTTAAATATATCTTCTGAGAATTCTTACTGCACATTTTATTATTATTGTGAACAATAATCATTTGAATACATGCAGGATGGCTAAACTTCTACAGTGACTTTCTTTATTGGGATAAAATTAACTTAGCATCAGTTAATTCTGTTCATTGTTCATTATTATGATAGCATTTCATTTCAGGTTGAAATACATCCATACTTTAGCCAGACAAAACTTGTAAAATACTGTCAAGACAGAGACATTGCAGTAACTGCCTACAGTCCACTTGGTTCCAATACTAGACCATGGTAAATTAGTTTCATTTTATCATTTTATTTCTGTGAAATTCAAGAACTAGCATGTTTATACCACAGATAACATATTTTAGCTTAGCAATAAGTGGAAGATTAACAGTGACTGATGTGTATAACGCATGTTTTCATTCAGGGCAGAACCAAAAACAGAACCACTCTTTGAAAATAAGGTCCTCATCTCCATTGGAAAGAAATATCAGAAATCAGTTGCACAGGTAAATAAATGACTGCATTATGTCAACTTACCAATTTGCCACTTATCTTACAAACTTAGAAATGTGCCTGTGACAGGTAAATAATACAACATAAACCTTACATGAAAGTCTACATTTCCATAACTAATATGTTTTGGTGTCATTGTTACAATAGCAAATAACAATTCCTATTGAGTCCAAATTAAATTTCTCCTGTTTTCTTTGCTAAATTAAACTAAGCGGAATTCTCACCTGACTTACATGTATTTATATTTATTTTATAACATTTATTTTTTCTGTAAGCACATATTTTAAAAGCAAATAATGATTAAAATTCGGAACAGAAATTACATTGAACAATAAATACCATTTTAAAAAAAATACATTTTTCTATTTTGGTTAACACTAAAAGATTATTTTTCTACATTCTCAGAATTTGTACCTGTATATCTCAACCAACGAAAAGTGATGGAGAGTTTTTCTGGTTTCTTTGCTTAATTAACCAAGATAAATTTCTAATCTACGAGTGTTTATATTTTGTTCATACTTATTTGTTATATAAGGCACACAGTTATTTTGTCAGAATAACAAAATAATGATGAAAATATAAACGGAAGTTACATTTAATTACATTTAAGTGCAATAACAAAAACATTTTGTGTTACATTTAATTCCATTTAAGTGCAATAACAAAAACATTTTGTGTTTCTTGCAATGATTGACCTCAGGCTATCAACCACATTTGTGCCTATATTGGTTGCTCAGATAGTGAAAGGTAATCCAGGACCATTGCTTTCGAACATTCTGAATTTAAGTTTTAACTTAACTATAATATATAACTATGAATATGTTGATTTAATAATATTTACATTAAGCAAAAATGCCACCTTTGTAATCAGTATTAACAAATTATTAATAATAGCCACTGTTACATATATTGGACACTATATTAATACATTGTGTGTTACATATATTGGGCACTATATTACTGCATTGTTTAATCTAAGCTTTATATTTATATATTGCCACAAAAGATGATTGTGTTATTGATTCTTTTTATGTGTTAACATCTAAAGTAAGGGAGTTATTGATTTTTGTGTTATATGTTGTAGTATTTATATCTTGATCCATTTATGGACTGGGGGAATTCCTCTAGGTTAACCTCAGTGATACTATTTATAGATTTGGGGGAAAGCCTATAGGTTCTAGAACTTCCTCACTTAATCTGGTTACTGGTATACTAGCTTCAGGTTAGTTCTGTACAATTCCAGATAATTCTGTGAGTGTATATAAGGAATGTACATCTGACCACAAGTGAACTTTGTATTCGCTGGCTATAAGGAGAGCTATTGTGTTTTGGAATATAATATATGCTTATATTACTGTGAACTTTTACTGGAGTGAACTGGATATATTGTCTGGACAGATTTATTGTACTTTGAATATTTTGGATATTGTACATTCATATAACAGAGAGTGGTTTTACTGCATTTTGGACATTGTCCATATCTTGGAGCAGACAGTACAGTTGTGCTAACTCTCTCAATATCTCCAGACAGACATTCTGTGTGATTGGATATATAAAGGATAGCAAGACAAGGACCTTTTGTGTTGTTGGACATTGGACAGATCACAGAACATACCACAGTATGGATTAAAGAACAGATTGCTGGATACGGCGGATAAACTTAACTCTTAATCTCAGTGGTCAGGTCAGCTAGATCTTATTATTGTATTAGTGTGTTTGGTTAAGAGCATACCAGTTGACTGTAATCGTTATTGTTGACTATTAAATAAATTTGTTAAGTTTAACTTTTTGCTTTTTCTGTTACAACTTAAAGACAACCGGTAATTGCTACCGCGCTTGCCTGTGACCGTAACAGCCACCTGACTGGAGTAACATAAAAATAATAATAAAACATTAGATAGTTCAGTTTAAGCAGAATTCCACGAGCATGCGCAGCATGGGAATAATGAGCAGTAGCTATTTTGTAGATGATGCTGATCTTGAGCTTTTCTCAAACGCTAGCCTTGAAGAGGCTCAAATTTGTTTTGAAATTAACTTTTTCATTTGTGCCAATACAATATATTGTACTAATGCAAAATAATATATATACTCTTAAAAGGTAGTTGTATACCAAGACACTGTAGGCTAAAGGGAGTCTTCCACAAACTGCTTTCTCTCCTCTCTATCTTTTAAGAGGTTATTACTATTTTTGTGCTTGATGGAGCCCATATTTTCAGTGATAATAAAACAATACTGAGCCTTAGGCAAGGCTACTCAAACTCCAGTAGGAAAATTTGCACTTTTGAAATCAGTGCTCAAAGGCTGGTTTAAATGAAAACCAATATGACTTTACCAAGTCAGTGTCAGAGATAGTCTAAAGTTGATTTGTTTAGCTTAAGCCAGAACTTAGGGCTTTTATGAATCAAACCCAGATCTGAACTCATCTAGCCAGACACCTGTACTTATTCACACTACTGTGAAACATCTTAGACGTAGGTGATATTTTTATATATCAACAGGGACTGGCTGTTCCATTTGTATAACTTTCAGAAATAGAGAAGATTAGAGATTCAGGGTAATTCTTGGTAATTCATATGATTCGTAAATTACATTAATTTTACTTACTATGCAATTCAGTATCCATTTTTCAGTAATTTTCGGTTTCACCGTTATTTTACTTAATTTTAATAGAAATTCAACTGGTCTGCATCAGATTAAAATGAAGTTAAGGTTAAGACAGACCTGATTAAGGAACACGAATGTGAAATTTTTTTTTTTTTTCATTTTTTATTGTTTCCCATATTTGTAATAACCATATACACAATTCACAATGTTGTACACTCTGTCAGACAAAGTTACAATTCCAGACTAAAAGAGAATTTAAATCAAATAATAGGACTAATCAACATGTAATACAAAAAACACACACACAAAAAAACACATACAATTTGTTACATGCTACATAATTGAAGAGACACTATAACATGTACATTTGAAAGAAAAGAAAATTACTTCAAGATTAATTCAAACTTTTAAAATGTTTATTCTGAAAATACTGGAAGCCATCGGAGCCAGGTTTTGACAATTTTTTTTTCCATTTTACCAATCTTTGATAACAGACATTCATCTGTATATATCTGACAAAGCTTATGCTTAAGGGCTGATATGTTTACTGCCAGATTTGGATGTTTCAAAAATGTATTTCTTGGTGACAATAATTAATGTGTTAATTGGGATATTGTTTTGATCATGCAAGGGATAACCACAGATTATAATGACCACATTGACAAAAAGAGTGCAAAATACTTTCTGATACATTGTTACATCTGAGACACAAGGAACAATCGGACAACCCCACTTTTTGAAGATACTGTTTTGTCCCGACTATTCTGTACAATACTTTCATCTGGAACCATATCAGGTTATTGTTTTGGATAGTTTTGAAACATGTTCTGTAAATATACTTCCACTGTTGTTCATCTATGTGTGTGTTTAAATCCGTACTCGATCGTTTTTTTGAAGAATGATTATTTTTTTCCATGGATATCAAACATCTATAAAAATCACTGACCCCTTTAGATGACTTGAATATAATCCGGATATGGTTCGGTATAAAGGGTCTTGCTAGAGAGTCATTGTCTTGTTGATCATTATCCTTTAAAAATTTAAGGGCATTAAGTTTTACATGAAGGTATGAAAGAAAGCTGACATGATCCAAATTATAAAGTCTCTGTAACTGATTACAGCTAATAATTGTACCCCTTGGGTCTAATATATCACTGACTGTTATTATACCTTTTAAGTACCAATCAGAAAAAATAGGGGTTCAGCTGAAATTTTGTTGTTATACCAAATAGGAGTTGTTAGTAAGTGACTTTTAGACTGAAAGATTTGGTTGTTTAGGACATTATACCATGAATCAAATGTGTGTAGCCAAAACTTATTTGTTGTCCATTGCGTCAGTAATTTAATATATTCTGGGCCAAGCGTTAGAATTGTGTCAAGTTTGGAGTTTACTGTGAGTTGAAATAACTTAATCCAAGGGGTGGAATCTTTTCCTCTGAATAGTCTTCGAAGCCAACTTGTTTTAAGAGAACTTAAAAATAGTTTTACATTTATCATTTTTAATTCCCCCAGGGAATTTTTACCTTCATTAAAGTTCTGCGATTTATCTTGTCTGGCTTATCAGACCAAATGAATTTGAATAATATATCATTTAATTGGGTTAACCATATATCATTTGGATTTGGTAGACTTAGAAACAGATGATTTAATTTGGCCAGAAAAAAGGTCTTTAGTACAGTCACTTTTCCTATTGGGGTGAGATATCTTCTGTTCCATATATTAATGAGATCTTTAATTTCGGTTAGTTTTGCACTAAGATTCAGGTCTAACATACTATCTAGGTCTACTGAAAAAGTTAATCCCAGGAGGTCAAACTGTGTACATCCCCATTGTAATCCTTTGGTAATTCATTTATCTTTGCAATGTTTTTTCTTTCCTATCCAAATTATATTTGTCTTGTCTGTGTTGACCTTTAAACCTGAGATTGAGCCAAAAATTTCCAATATATTTAAGGCTGCTTGTAAAGAAGAATGCGAACCATCTAAAAAAAGGGTGGTATCATCTGCATATTGTGTAATTTTGAATTCCAAATTATTAATGGATATCCCCTTTACATCAATGCATTGTGAAATAAGAATAGATTGTATCTGTCCAACCAAAATATATAAATAAGCTGAAATTGGGTCGCCTTGTCTACAACCTCGGCCGATATTGATGGTTTCTGATGTGATACCACATTGTATAACTCTTGCCTGTATATCTTTATTGAATAATTGTATCCATTGTACAAAGTTTCTCCCAAAACCCAGATAAGTCAAAGTTTTATATATAAAATTCCATGATATCGAATCGAACGCTTTTTCAAAGTCAATTAGCATGAGGAGCCCAGGTATATTTTTGGTTTCCGTGAAGTTCATTATGTCATACACTAATCTGGTGCTCTCGCTGATATATCTGCCAGAAACAAAACCAGTTTGGGAAGGGCTTATTAAATGATCTAAATATGGTTTGATTCGATTAGCAATAGAAGCAGAAGCTATTTTATATAGAACAGACAGCATGGATAAGGGTCGCCAATTTTTTAGAAATTCTCTAGATTTACCCTTCTTTGGTAGGCATGTTATAATACATTGTCTTAAGGAAATTGTGAATGTCCCTTTTTCAAAACACTGATTTAGCGCCTTTAATATCAAGTGACTAAGATTTTTCCAAAATAGTTTAAAAAATTCCGCAGGAAACCCGTCAATTCCTGGTGTTTTGTTATTTTTCATTTGCTTTACAGTCAATGATATTTCTTTATATGTTAAGGGTCCGTCAAGGCTTCTACTTTGTTCAGCACTAAGCGCATTTACTTGATAACTGGCTAGTAGTTGATTTAAGTCTATATCTTCTAATTGATGATCAAAAGATTTGAAAAGGTTTGAATAGAAATTTTTTAATTCAAACATGATATCATTTTGGTCTACCAAAATTGTTCCGTCATGCTTTATTATTTTTTTGATAGTTTTATCAGTGTAGTTATGGCGTTCTAAGGAACAAAAATATTTGATGGGTTTTTCTCCATCACCTAGCCATTGTATACGTGAGCGAATCTGATGGCCCCTAATAGTTTCTCCCCTGATGTTTTCCAGCTCCAACTTTTTTTGTCCAAAATATTAATATTTTCAGATAAATTTTCTTGCTCTAAAGCATTTATTTCAGATATCAGTTTCTTTTCACTTTCAACAGTTTGTTTTTTCTTATGACTGGCATATCCGATCGTTTCGCCATGTATGCGGAGCAAGATCAGTTCTAAAAATAAATCATAATCTATTGTTAAATGAATTTGTTCATCAGAAAGCATATGAAAATTATCTAAGTCATATAAAGGCACAGCATATCTTTGTTTTTCTTCTAAGATGCAATCATTCACAAGTTTAATATAATTTTCATCTTTCAGCAGGTTTGTGTTAAGTTTCCAAATACCACGACCTCTTCTGAAATTATTTATCAGCAATGACATTAAGATGATGGAGTGATCAGATTTATAACCAGCTTGTATATCAATATTAGATACTAAGCTAGTTAAGGAAGAAGTAGTGATGAAGTAATCGAGTCTTCCTTGCTTAATGGGGTTCCGTCTGCGCCAAGTGTAACGCTTACGGTTTGGGTTAAAGTATCTATACATGTCAACTAAATTATAATCATGTATTATATTAAGTAATGTATTTCGGGACTTTGGATTGTTTAAATTTACATAATTGTGGCTGTCTAGGTCAGGATTAAGTATAATGTTGAAGTCACCACACCAAATAACATAATCTTGTTCATGTTCTTGTAAAAGATCTCTAATTTTATTGAAGAAACTACAATCATCAGTGTTTGGCCCATATATATTTATTAATCGAATCTTTATATCGCTAATGATCATGTCTAAAAGAAGCATATTTCCTATAGCATCACCTTCGGAATGGCTTACTTTGTACTCAATATTATTGCTAATTAGAACTGCAACACCTCTGGCATTCGTGTTATATCCATTCAAAAAAATTTCTCCTTCCCATATAGTTTTAAGCCAATGGAAGTCGTAATTTGTAAGATGTGTATCTTGAAGGCATATTACCTTTGCACCCATATTTTAAAAATCATTAATGACATCATATCTTTTGTCTTTATTCTGTAGGCCTTGACAATTAAATGAAGCTATAGAAACTGATTCCCCTATTTTCATACTCATTTTGTTGTTATTACAAATTGTGCTTGATTATTTAAATACATAGTGTAGTTAGAGTATGTGTTACATAATAAGCTGAATCCTATTATACCTTTTGCTTGATCATCAAACATATATCTACTGTATGCAAGAAACTTGTTAACAGAGTTCACTGAAAGATGTACATCAAAATCAATATATGTTACATAGCATATTTGTAGAGGACGGAACATGGGAAAATGAAAAGGAAAACAAAATATATATACAAGTTTTAAATAAATTCTAAAAAAAAAGAAAGGAAAGAAAAAAAGCACTTTGGTGTGTGCTTTGTAAAATGAAAAGGAAAACAAAAATATATATACAAGTTTTAAATTAATTCTAAAAAAAAAATTAAAGAGAAAAAAGGCACTTAGGTGTGTGAAATGTGAAATATTATTAGTTTGAAAGCAAAAATTAGTGGAAACTCTATACATTATTAACTTTAGGTTTGTTATCTAGGTTTGTTATCCCTATCTTTGTTCTCTAAATATCCCATTAACTAACAAAGATAACTGCATGTCTATGACCCTCGTTCCTTTTTCAACATATCTGAAACTCAGACTAAATCACACAAACCAATCCTTGTTGGATAAAAACATTCCATGTATTCGGGAATGTTTGTTTCTTATTGTCTTGTATTCGCAAATATTCAAAGAAAATAAACATTCTCAGTTTAAATATTGGAAATACCAGCATTGCAATATACCTTTCATTTGTATGAAAAGGTATAAAGAGAAAAATAAAAATAACGAGTAAATACCATGGAAACTCTATTATTCATCATCCGAAATTTCAATTTTTATCACATTTTCTGCTCCCAAATTATATTTCCTTTGTTTTTTTACTTCTTTTTTATGTACCCCCATTATCGGAACATGTTATTACTCTCCCAACCCGTCAAGATAATAGACGTCCCTTTGTATAGACTTAATCCAAACTTTATTATATTTTCAATTATATTTGTTCTATTTGGTTTCCTTTCAGCATCAAAAGATGTATATTTAAATAAAAATTGTACATTTGGCTACACATTGAATATGGCACCAGTTATTTATATCTATACCTTTCATCTTAATGTGCCTCAAACCACAAACAGTATTGCTTCATCATCTATTACAAGATTTAGATTAACACTGGTTTATTCAGATCTCCAGATGCCTCGGCGGACATGTGTACTTACAGCTTTAGTTTACGAAAGTGTGAGTCACAAGTAATAAGTTATTTACGTCATTGCAGCTAAATGTATTTAAAGTCATGTGTATACTTGGTTCAGGAAAGGAAAAAATCGACTGAAAGGTGTTTTTAAATAGTTCATTGACTGGATCAAATAATTGTTATGTTTTTGTTTCACTAAAGATGCAACCTGTTTGCAAGTATTTATACTTTTTTGTATTTATAAAATATAAACATTTAACTGTAGTTGTAACAGATACACATTTGCAATTTAATGAAACAAATAAACACTCAAAAGTTAAGTTGCACATACAACACACACACACTTGGGTAAGAACATGGGTAATGGATTTGAAAAAGTAGAAGGAAGGTAGATTTATATCTACAAAGAAACATTCCAAATGTTATAGAAATTATTACTGAGAGAAAGATATTCATTTCACCCTTTTCTACTAAATATAGCAAGTGAGCTAAATATAAATTCCCATGACACAACAGAACTATCAGCAATGAACTCAGCAATGACTGATGTGTCTCACAGTGGATTATTTGAACTGTTTATTCACCATTAGTCATTATCTGTTATTATTCAAAGACACCTGAAATTGAGGTATTTTGGTGTTTCTTTGCTGAAATTCCCAGGTAAAAATGTCACTGCGATTACTTATACCTCTGCTGCTGGACGTGGTATATTTCCGGCCACTTGATTTGCACAGTTCACTTGAGCAGTGTCAGTTACAAAGTTTCAGTAATCTGTATACTTGAAGTACATTTACTAAATTACTAAAATAAAAATTTAGTAGAACAGGGCCTATTTTGTTACATTACTGGGATAAAGATTAACCTGAATTTGCTATTCAAATCAAGGTAGGATTGTTTGATTTCCACCGTTGGCAGACAAATATTATGGTCTCCTTGTCACTCTACAGAACACACACAGCCCAACAGGCTGCAGGAAACCTTTACTTCCAACATATCACTTGTTCATGGAACCTATTAAACTGCAGATATATACACAGCATTATGTTATTTTTGAAAGTAAAAGTAGTAATCTATGATTTTATGAAGTAGAATGATGAACATGGAAAATTCATTTCTTTGTGCACTGGAATTACAATTGCATAGATGTTAAAGAGTTCAAGGTTAAGTACATCAAAAGATTTAAGTCTGCTAAAATTAAAAACTTTAGTCCTGTATTGCAAAAAGGATTGCATATTTCTATGTTATGTCTCATCATCTTATCTTCATAAAATATATATAATTTGATATTTCAACCTGAAAGAATTTTACAAAAAAGGAAATATTTTTCAAACCATTCAAACTATATAAAGATAATAAAAGTTGAGAGATTGCATTCATTATCATTTAATTTAATTCAATCTCAAACTTTTACAGCACTTAATCTTCCTACCAATGGATTCTAAGGCGGAACAATCCTAAGAGTTATTCAAAGGAGAATATTCAGGGTAAAATTAAAGTTTATTTACCAGTGTCTAAAAATGACTATAATTTATCAATAGATTAACTTAGAACACTTCAGTTTGACAAGACTAACTGGTCATTTATTTTAATTGACTCCTAGTATATACATTTATACTCTAGGTTATTTATAACACTCTATAGCAGTAATATTGGTCCCTCCAAAAAATGGAAAATGGAGGAACACTCGTTGTAAAATGATGAAGTCCATTTCTGCTTCAGAATGGATATTTGTGTAATCATATTATCACTTACAAAGTTCATGTTTATGTAGTGAAAAACTGCGCCAACATATTCAGTTTCAAGCTCATATCTCATATATAGTGAAATTAGTACTCCCCCTGATAACCTTAATGACAAGTTACATCACTCACACATAACAAGACAATGTTTTCTTGTGCTTGAAGATAAAAAATGCTTATGTTTAGACGAACCCGGGTCAGATACAAAATAAATACAAAGTATTTTAAACTTCAGTCATTAAAATAACTGTTTCCTGTATCCAGCTAGCACCAAAATACCTCAATATCACATTGTAGACATGACCTAATTGATCTAGTTGTATTTACAAACTATACCAAGTTTTATCTAGATAAGATATAATCTAGCAGTGATCTAGGAACAATATGATCTATCAAGTATGGCTTAGCCATATTTGCGAGACCATATCATGATCTAAACCTGATACTGACATCATTCTGCTCTAGGTATGGCCTGCAGAACTGTCTAGTAAAGCCATGCAAAGAGTAATCATATTTAAGCAATCAACAAGCAGTCAAAGAGTTAAGGAAAAATTATTAACAAGCTGACTTTATTGGATATTGCTCTTGAGAGTGGAATAACTTTTTCTTTCTGCGGCTGTTTACTGTTAGTCTGGGACAGCTGACAAGCATTGCCTTGTATACACAGATGTTAATAAACCTCAGGATGGAAGTTTTTATAACAAAGATAACAACCTGCAGCAGCGAGCAAACTCCCGCAGGAAATATAATAAATGCTTTGAACTGCCACCAGCCCACTCAAGCCCTCACTTTGTGCTTTGTTATTAGGAAAACCCACCCTTTGAGCTGATTCTCTATAAGGGGGAGGGACGCATTTAGTTAAGTACCTTTCATGTGTACATTGTGGTTTTTGTTACGTGTGTTCTATAAACTGAAACGCACATACAGAAAAAATCCTGTCTATTCCAAATCTCCATTTTTGTGCCTGTCTATTTTAACAGTTATTAATCATCTCTTAACTGAATGTTTTTCCTAACCAGGACATTATCTCCCTCATGGTTTGAGTGGATCAGGTTGGTCAACATAATCTTATTCTATCAGTTTCTGACAGTGCTTACCTTATGCAAACAAATAATTATAGCTCTGTTTTGTCTATTATCCAAATATTTAACTTTTTGCACTCATTTCCTCTCTAACTAAATACTATATTATTTTCTTATAGTAAATTGTCACATCTGTGTTCTGAATATTTTCTCATCTGAACAAGTTTTACCCCTAGCTATTCAGATAACAGAGATACCAATGTATGAAGTCTTCCTTTGAATTTTAAAATTATTGAAATATTTGGTATCAGTAATAAATATTCTAAAATTAAAAGGAAATTAGAAAATGATATAAATATAAAACCCAAGCATTATTAAAATATATTTGTCGGCCAAATCTAAGATTACATCCAGTAATAATTTTCTTTTCAGTGAAAAATAAGATCTCTCTGAAAAGTGTTCAGATTTCTTTGAAATATGAGTTAAAGTATCAGTTTTTTTCGTATTTTGTGTATACTCTTTTTCAATATATTGGATATTTCCAGCATGGAAAAGCAATCTATTCAACAGCTCTTCAACAACCCCCGGATAGGCTGATATTGATTTCATTACTTCAACTGGCATTTCTTATATACAGAAAGGTGTGTGGGGGGGACGGGGGTAAGTTTGAGATCTAGTCTTGTTCAAGCTCAAGTATTTCATTAGATATTATTTGAAGATTGGTTTATTTTTAAAATGTTCATCTAAAACGGATGCTAATGTGCTTTTAAAAGTGACTGAATATATCATTTTTCAAGTAGAATCCCCGTTTGTTTATTCTTATCTCCGAGATTCGTAAGAGTACATTATGACTTAGGGGTAGAGGGGAGTTTGTAGTGCAGTTTTGCTTGGGCTTAAGTATGTTAGTAACTTTCATTTGGAAAAACAGTTTTGTTTTTAAAATGTTCTTTTAAATATATATTAAATATTCTTTTCTAATTGATGGCACATTTCATTTGGAGATACCTCAGTTTTTCCAATGAGTATGATAAGTCTTCCAAACAGTTTGGTTTCAGCTTTGCCCATGATGCTCCAAAGATCTGGAATGATTTGCCTGAAGATATTCACTCGGCAACTTCTCTTTTCTAATAAAAAAACTGAAATCATATTTTTTGCAAAGGAATATTCTCCTTAGGATTTGCATATATACCATACGTTTGCATATGTTGTTTTTGGTGCTAACCCATTTTTTAATATCCACGGATTATTGGGTTGAGTTTTCTGTTTTTGGTTTGGAGTACCTTAAAGTATGCCTTTTGATGGAGATTAAGCACTATACAAGTTTTATTAGAATTAGAATTTCGCAAGTATTGCCGCCGTTGGTTTTATTCATTTTCCTAGACTTGCAAGAGTATATCATGATTTATCGTGAATGGGTACATTTTGGAAAGTTACTAATCATTCAATTCCCGTAAAAGATTTCAGCCCTTTCTCAAGTTGTACTTCTTTAGCACCACCATAATCATGGCATGGCAATATCTTGTTTTAGTAAATTTAATTAATGTCTGATATTAACACTGGTTATATGAGTTTTTGTTAGACAGTATTATAATCTCAACTATAAATCTGCTCCATATGACAAACATTTTAAACTCAGTACCAAGTGGTGATAACGTAAACTTTATGGCCTAGCTGAAAACGAGCCAATACATTGTAATTTGAGACAGTGAACCCAAGTAGGTTTACTTAAATATTGCTTACAGAAGTTTTTATGCAAATTTTGTTAAACTGTTCCACAGTGTTTTGGGGGTGGTGAGATGAAATACAAATACACTTTTGCTATTATCGTTCAGAGTGATTATCTTCTTTCCTTTGAACTGTAACACAGTGAAAGAACCATCATTTCTCTCCTGAATGATTTATTTCAACTCAGATTTAGAATGACTACGAGTGTCACAATATAATTACAATAATTAAGTAGTATTTCAATCAAAGTGCAGAAACTGCCACATTTGAAAGCTTTGGTCCCAGTGAAAGAAAATTTGAAAAAAACTTAGAATCTCATGTAACCTTTTGTTAAAAATTAAATAAATACCAAACCCATGGTCCACATAGTACAGATTTTAGTGGCGTCATTATTAAAATTTGGACTTGAACAAAAGGCAAAAAGAAATTTTACTTTGGGAAAATATAGGCTGTCATTTAGTATCAGCATACATTGAACTTACATAATGATATTTTCTTGAGTACTGAGATTAACATTTCAAAGTTCAATGTCAAGAAGGACACACAAAGGGACTTTACCTATGTTTTAGGTTCATCCATTTGGAACTATTATGTTATTTTGTAATAACATCAAGTAATAACGTATGATTTGGAAATTATACAGCAAAAACTGGGTTATAGCTGAAATTTGAAATAAACTTTATAGAAAAGAACCTGCGTTATGAATTGTGATAATAATTCAGTGATAAAAATAAATATACAAAATTAGCAACTATTAAATAAGAAAGGACCCAGTACAATAACAGAGTGTAACATATGTACTTTCACTAGCTTGAAATTTCTATAAAAACTATTTCAGTATAATTGTTGATTGATTCTGTAAATTATTGCATTAATTGTATCATTCTAAACACTTGAAGTGTCAGCTGATGGGTGCGCGATACCGGCATGACCACGTGGGTAAACAAACATTAGTTGTAAATAACATCCACGTGGTTGGATGACACGTTGATAACTATGTTGTTTACCAACACCCTGCGTCTTTGTGCAAATAAACAACAACTGACCGATTGTTGTGTATCAATGTTTGTGGCCTCAGTGATCGAACTGAGCACCAGTCTGTAAGCCTGTGGGAGGATGGGGAATGGCCAGGTTTGTATCTTTCTAGATAAGTGGAAATTTCATTTCAAAAAGACAAACTGTTTCAGGAAATGAGTTGCCGTATAAAGACAGATTACGGATTTTAAAGAAAAATAATTGCTACAATAACTTGTAATAATTGTGGATAAACACACGTTCAATACTTTAACAACACAAGATTACCATTACTGAAACAAACACAGATATTACCAACACTGTAACAGTACGATATTGCCAACATTGCAACAACACGATGTTACCAACACATGTAACAACATATTATTACCATTACTGTAACTACACAAGATTAAAAATTAGAAAATTTTACTGTCATTTTTCTGACTATGTTAAAAGTTACTCGTCATTTAAAGAACGCACATTACATAAGTAATTCAGTAGAAAATAAGCATAGGAAATTACCAATAAAATTCCGATCTACAAGGAAAAACCAACATAGGTTTGGCTTGTAATAATTCCCAGTATTCAGTTGTCAACTGGCGAGGGTACGGATTCATAAAGCACACTTGTAAAACCTCGCATAAAATCCGACCACTCAGTTAAAGCAAGCAGCCCGGCTTTACAAAGGTGTATAATGCACTCAGTACATAGTCATACTAGATGTTGTCATTGTGAATTATAATTGAGATTTCTGCACTCGTTCATTAAACCCTTTTTCGTCCAACGAAAATTGAATACACTTCAATTTCTTAATAGTTATTGCTAGTAATTTAATATTAACTGTGGAGCAATGATAAAAACGCCTCAATCTGAAAAATCTGTGGAGTTTTTTTGAACCAGTAACAGCCGTATTTGTTGATATCCTAACACATTCAAAATGTTATATAGTCTTGAATTGAGTTTATGGTTTATGGATGGAAAGTAATGGTAATTCATATATGTAAGAAATATTTATTATTCTTCTGTGCGCCTACTATTATGTATTTAAAGTGACTTCTAACCCCGTAGAGGGCTGATTAAACAACAAATTTGCAATTGATCTTGGAACATTGAGATGGCCCAAAGGGCCATTTTTGTTGAGAGCTCTAAATATACTGATGAGAAAGAACTAGTGTTCAATGGGTCAGTGTCCACTATAGTTGTATTCCCTTGCGTTAGTGCCATATGAATTTGTGAAGTCCCTGGTATGGCCTGACTGACTGCGACTGAGTGTGACTGCTGCTGCTGTACTACTGAATGTGGTTACACAACTGGCTGTGGTTTTATAAGTGTTTGCTGCTGCACTACTAGCTGTTGATGTAGATGGATGGGCATACCAACCTGTGGTGTAGGTTGCAGCTGACTAACTTGCTGCTGGTGTGGAACCATCATGAAAGGCCAGTGATGCTAGGGGCCCATCAAGGTTGACAGAGCTAGGTAAAAGATCGAATGCAACTTACGTAACGGGCACATTATGGATCTGTATGTGGGCCCTGGACTACTTGTCCGTCATCTTGATTCTCATGACCAACTGGAAGTTGCTATACTGGAATCGCTCAAATCCCTTGTCCATCATCCTGTTGGCCTCAAGGAACAACCACTTGCAATAACTGCTGCGGTCAGTTTCTTCACTTTCCGTGATGACACTTTCCAAGAACATCTTGAACTGTTCTTTTATTTGACTATCTGGTTTCCTTGCTGGCCATCTCTTGTAGCAAAATGCTTTCCTCCCCACCACTAACAGCTGCTGACCTCGGGGGAAGCTGGGTGGATGTCGGCAATGGACTGATCAGGCGTGAAGTCTCATGCAGTCTAGTATTCTGGCTGCTGGTTGCCTCTGGCTCCCCAATAGGTTCTTGCATTTCAAAGATCTGTGATGTAGAAGGCCCTGGATCCGATGATGGCCAGCAGGAGACTCACCATCCCATCTCCCTCATCGTCTCCTTCCCCATCAACCTCACTCTGATATAATTCCTCACCACTTCTCTCCAGAATAGCGACAGCCTCTTCAGTCTCTTGACTTAGCCCAGCCTCCTGAGTCTCTAGACTTGGCCCAGCCTCCTGAGTCTCAGGTATCGTAGTAACACTGGCCTCACCCTCAGACCCGGGGTTAGATTCTCTGGATCTTGACTGTTCCTCCCCAGACACTTTCTTTTACCTCCTCTCTTCTTTGGGTGCCATAATATTTCATGGTTCATTTTTTTTTACCAAGATGCTGCAGTTTCTGTACCAGTCTACTTTGAAAATTTAAATGACTGCTTCTTTCAAAAATCAGGGGCCTTATATATGAAAACATTGTCTCACAGATCAACCTTAAGAATTGTACATCAAACTTTTCAACCGAGAGTGACTGTAATCCAATCTTTTAACCCGGGAGTAAAACTTATTGTAGAAGATAAGGTCAACCGAGAGTAAAACTTGACATTTTCCCCCGAACGGCTGACAAACCAGAGCAGTTCATACATTTGTATGGAAAAGATGAAATGGGAGAAATGTATGACCAAGTTAGTAAAACTTTTCACCCTGGAGTGAACCTTTAAAACTCAATTTTCAAACTGCAATTTTCAAACTAAAAGATCAAAAGATTCAACCGCAGGATGAGCCGTTTGAATAACGGTTGGAAAGAAGGACTCCCATTTGACATACAGGTGATATGATCTACATACGGTTGTTACAATTGGACAGTGGGACACTCCTGCTTGGGATCAATCAGGAGCCAACTCTTATAAGTATCAAACATGTTTGATATTTGACTGGAGGCCCCTGTTTGTTCCAGATGAAAAGAATGGACACCAGTTAATAAGTTTCATCCCGATTCTCATGGTTGGGTATATGTTCGATCACAGAGCACTCCCGATGGTCCAACCATGACACTTTTACAGTTGAATCGTGTATATGGAACTGAGTTATTAGTAGGAAGAAATGGAGAAAGGCCTATGAGCTGATTGGCCGTGGATGGCCAGTACAGTACCCTACCAAAAGTATGTAACCCAATGGTTTAAGTTGCTAAACTACATTCACTCAAGGAAACTGCCAGCCAAATGAAACTTAATACACTTAAACATCTTAAGGTCATGCTTTATTTATATTTTCATTTACATAATAATATTTGGTGATAAAACATTTAATCAGATTAATAAATACCAAGAAGAGATTATATTAACTTTTGAACTAATTGTAGTAGAACCATTAACTCTGTAACTGTTAGTAGGACCTTAAATTGGCTTTGTTATTTGTATTCTAAATTTACTTAATATTAACAAAATCGATGACAATGTCAGTTGGATAGCAAACAGTGAGATTTGTCCTTTCATTTAAACCATGCTCATATCTTCTTGGCAACTCTTCTCTGTATGCACTCAGTCGGATCATATCACCTTTTCTCACTGGGGTAACCTTCACCACACCTTCCTCAATTTTATAGGAATACTTTTCCACTTTTAACCCTGGAGGGCAGAGGTAAGTAGTCTCTCTAATCTTAGTCAATAGATACTGCTTTTCTTTGGAGACTGTGTTTTGTGTTTTATCATCTAATTCAGGAAAAGGGATTGTCAATGTGTAGTCTTTTACAGCCAGTCTGTATTGATAATACTTCATGGGAAAGGAGTATTGACTATCCAAAGAAATTAAACAGTGGGAGGCATCACCATAAACATGCTGGCGTATCTCATGAAGGTATCTGCAGATCTGAAAATAATGAGTACTGTTACCAAGTTGGAATATATTTAGAGAGTTAAAAATAATGTGGCTATAATAAAAAATCTCAGTTGTATTAAGGTAAATATATATATACATATATGTGTGTATATATACTAAATAACATGATCAAGATTGTCTTTTGGCAGTGATATCTCTTATACTGTTTTAAATTTTCATATTGTGTAAGAGAAATAATTCTTCTTTGCTTGTTAAATTAAAAATAATTGTTTATGTAATGATTTTATTTGCTTTAGTACATCTAAAGTACTTTAATCAACCTTTTATTAATTAAATACTCACGTTAGAGGAAAACGTGCAGACAACAAAATCACTGTGGATAAGTATGTACAGTTCTAATAGAAGAGAAAACAGTCCATCAGTGGAATATTGGTCAAACGAAGGAGGCAGATTCACAATATTATATCTGGGATACCTAATGTGTTAAAGTAAGCAAAACTTATCATGTAGCAACTGACATCCTTTATGAGAGAGAGTGTGATGAATTCTCAATGTAATTGATTATTGATTACAATTACATTTGTCAGAGGTTTAATAACTCAAATTATTGATTTTGGTTTTTGTATAGTTTACCCAATGGTCTTATACATACTTCACAAAATAGAGGTCAAGCACCCTATTAGAAATTGTTATTTTTCGTCTATTCTCAATTTAATATTTTTTAATGACAGCATTGGTTTATTATTGACATGCTTATTACAGGCTGATATTAAATGTTTATTTCAATCGTTATTTTTACCAAGGCTACATAAAGTTTGATGTTTCAGGATGCCAGATACTTAAACTCCATTTTGATGGTTTCTAAGGATATACTCTAAAGACATTATTCTGAGTCATAAATCTATAAACCAACATGAAATCGTTATCAAGAAGAGAGCCAAATAATTGGTAATGAACTGTGGTGGAAAGGTTTTGTGAAATAAGTAGGTTTTGAATCTACTTTTGAAACTTGTTAGAGTTGAAGCTGAGCAAATGTCATATGGGAGGTCATTCCACAATTTTGGTGCATCATAAGAGAAACTGTTATCCAATTGAACCCTAGACTTATGTATGGAAGGTGTAAAGCATGGGACTTGTAAATAAAACTTACTTGGATTACTACGCCTAGTTGTAACAGAACAGGTATAGGGAACTAATTGTGGTGTAAAATACCCAGGTTGGCCTGTGTTTATATATATTTATATACTACGACAGCTGTTTTAAACATACAATACTGTTTAACAGGAAGCCAATGAAGAGACTTAAGACTTGGGGTAATGTGGGAGAATCTAGAAGCACCAGTAATGACACGAGACAAATTATTTTGTATACTTTGTAATTTCTTCATATTCCTGGCAGTGAGGCTATGGAATAATGAATTACAATAGTCAACTCGGCTACTAACCAAGACATTTGCCAGCATAATAGCTGTATCAGCTGATAGATACTTCCTAATTCTGCGCATGTCCCGCAAGCTATCAAAGCAGGACTTGACTATGGAATTACATGACTAAGAAGGAAAAATCACAATCGAGGATAACACCCAGATTGCAGACAACATCAGAAGGAAATAGACAGTTGTTTAAAATATTGACTGGTAAGGAATCAGCAACACTGATATGCTGTGACTTAGAACGAAATTATATGAATTCAGTTTTATCTGGGATGAGTTTGAGCTTATTTTGACTCATCCAAAGATGAACACCATTTAGAAAGGCTTTCAAGTTATCCAAAACTACTGAGGCATTTTTGGGGGATAGATGGACAAACTATTGATTGTCATCTGCATAGAAATGATGTTGAACATTTTTATATTTCTGAATAATTTGACTCATAGGTGTTGTATGCAAGGAAAATAAAGTTGGACTGCCTAGGCGGAGAGCTCTGTGCTCTGTGAATGCTTTTCTAGTTGTAATTGCTTTGTGTTAAAGTCTCGTAACTGAATTCCAATGCTTCTTAGAATTTTGACATTGTTTTATATTAAAAGCATCATAACAGTCTTTTCTGGCACTGTTGATGTAATGTTTGGTGGCAATTCTGTATCTCTGTATATCACCATGTGTCTTGGGGTGCCTCCATGAAAACTTAAATTGGTATTTGTAACATTTTGTAACCAGGATCTAACTGGAAAAACATTTATATCTTAAGTGATGAGTAACAATTTTGGAAATCGGTGGAGTATGTTTATAAATAATGGTGTTCTGTTAAACTACATCATCAACTGGTCTGATGGTGAGATTAGAAGAAAGTATATCACCTGGGAATTTTTCAATTTCATTTATTTTAATTTAATGGAATTTAATGGACCGGGATGTACCAAGCTAATTATTGGGCAAAGATAGAGAGGTGATGACAGATGCACATCCATCCCGAAAAAAGGTAGAATTTAGTCTTGCAATAACCAACTTGATGATTATGTCATTATTGTGTGAATCTTTATTACTGAAATGACCAAAACTTCCTCAATAACTCAAGTGTTTCACTGGCCCATGTATCTAACCTCATATACATAACTTAATAGCATCAACACAAAAAGAAACTTAACATGTTGCGGGGAGATTTTTACGTGGAACAAAAATATGCATTGGCTAGAATAGGTGCTAATGTGGGGTTTTATATTTAGGAATAATTTCATACTGAGGACTGCAGTTGACTTGATTTGTATCATTTGAGTATAGAAAATGTGGTATCAAATTACTTAAAGCTAGGAAGAGAATATGATTCAGGTCCCTGATTTGAAGTTCACTTTGGCATGCTTCAGGTACCTAATTTAAGTTAATTAACTATAATTCAGGTTATAATCAAAATGTGTTTATTATCTCTGTGTTGAAGAAAAAATATTAAAATGATTATTTTATATAAGTAACGTATTATGTTTACTTGGATTGTGTGAATAAAAATGTACTGAAATAACTTTTCTGCCATTTTTTGTTAAATTAATAAAATATAAAACTAATAAAACAAAGATTGTGATTTTTGTTTTCATAGAATAATAAAATGAAAACAGATTCATTAACGTTTAACATTTTCTAAAATTAAATACTCATCATATACACCGTCATAAAAACTTTCAGAAAACTCCCTTTAATGAATTAATTACCATTGTATTCTCCTTGACTAAATTTCACCCTGCCCTTTCCCACTCTAAAAGTGTAATCACTAATAGCCTTCTTGTGTAACACATGTTGAAGGGACACTCCCTATATTACAACTGGCATTAATTACAACAAATAACTCATGCTGCGAGTTTTATGATGCAAAATGATCCTTCTCTGTTAAGGATGAAGAATAAGCTCAACAAGAGATAACAAAAAATTTTCCAAAGATTAAAAAGGTAAATGCTAATCATGATTTAAGTGAATCATGCTTATCCAATTAGGCAATCAAATGATCACCATGCAAATGGGTTACTGCATGAAAGATATGTTAATATAATTGTTTTTTTATGGTTTAGTTATATGAAGACATACCAGAGTCATATTCCCCATAAAAGGAATATGTGTCATGCATGTTTCTACCTTAGCGCAAATTTTGACATGCTTTATAGATTTTGGTGAGGTATTGTTTAGAAAGGCTACCAGAATATAATGCTGGAACTTTTCCATATAATTTTAATGGACCTGGATTTAATGGTTCTGGATTTATGCACAGCATACATGACATAGCATATACACATACACACATTAAATGCTCGAAATAAGGTTTAATGATCATCATCTTCAAGTGACCAACTGGTGTCATTTACATCCCCTGACACATGTATTGTTCACAGTTGAATTAACTCCCTAGTATTTTTTTATTTTCATCAATATTCGTAATGATGGGTTTGATAACTTTATTTCAGGGGGCGCTGGCATCAGGCTTCCTGGTTGTAAATTACCAAATATTAATTTACACGTTGGAGTTCTATAATGTTTCATTGCCATTTATAAACTATACAAAACAGCCCTGAAAGATTTGGTGTTGCAAAGACAGAGAGGCAAATTTAGATTTAAACAAACAGTAGTAGCCTCATAACTCAAAATCAGGAGCAAATATGAGAAGTATCACAACAAAAATGATACTAAAACTGCACCTGATGAATAATGTTCTATCACAACTAAAAATATGACAAGACAAAGTTTGGTGAAATGTGAGAGCACTGATAAAGAAAGGTAAATACTGTGATAGAGGTCATTTACAAGACCAAGAAACTGGCCATCTCAATTATGAAAATTGTCAAGTGTCAGCCAGAAATTTGTCAAGTGCAGAACAGTATCCCTGTTTTACCTGACAAAAGTGTTAAGTTAAGGACAGAAATCCTGCAATTGGACATTTGTGGTGCAAAAAAACATCAATTGCAATAAATTTTTGACACCAAGGGGGGCTGATAAACTTTTACGTAGTAGCACATGGATTACATAATTTAATTGGCACAGTATTCAAGCAAATATTTCTTTGTTGATGATATTTTTTTCTGTATTTAAGATAGAGTTTGTGTGGCTTTGTTTCTGTTTTAGTTAAATGTAAAGAAAGAGTGTAGGACATAAGCCATTCCACTACAGAATACTACCATGAGTTTGATACTTTTGTAATTTCTTTTCTATAATTAAAAGTATTTGCAGCATTACATATATGTGTTTATTTTAATGCAGTGATTCAGAAATATTAGTACAAAATATATGAAGATGGCTGTGAATTTTGTGTTATTTGTGGTAATATAGATAAGCTGAGTATATTATGCCTTGTCTTGCAATTGATATTTAAAGATATTTTTTTTTGCAATTGGTATCTAAAAGTCTTTTGCCTATTGCTTAAAATATAAGTATTTAAACGTGTTTTGTTTGATACTTGTGGAAGTACCTTTACCTCATTTTATGCTGGTATTAAAAAGACCCCAATTGGTGAACAGTTTATAAAAAGATGTTGGTAGCTTGAGGGTTAAGAAATAACTAAAAGACAGAATTTAGTGTCCTTCTTGAGCTTACTCAGATCAAAACCAAATTTTAAAAAATAAAGAAATACGTACCTTTTCTTAATTTTAGCAGGAATACTCAAATCGTCAGATGCTATGTAAACATTTGCCTCTGTTATATTCAAGTCTCTAGCTGTTAGGTAGTCATCAACAGCTTTCATATACTTCCATAAAGGCTGGTATTTAGTAATTTTGATTTTGTCAGTTCTTCGTATATGAACCCTTCGTAATTTTTCAAAATAAATAAATATTACTGTTAAATCTTCTTATGATTTTAACACCTTCACATAATAAAATATTTATTTATGAATCATTAATCCAATTTACTGTGCATAATATTTCCTAACAACAATACATTGTATTATTTAATTTTATCACTATTATTTACAGATCCCTTCACAGCCAATGTGAAGTTTAAATTGTGAAGTTAAAATTCCAGCTTTTTTCATTTTTGGTGTTTTTATATTTATTTAAAATAGTTTTAAAGTTTTTTTATTTAAAAATATAAAACAAATTATATAATGATAAAACGCAAAACATAGGTCAAGAGCTATGAAAAATAATCGGTACCTAGTTTCATAATTACAATTGTTATCTTGTCAAATCGCATCCAGCATATAGGAGCCAGCACAATATCTTTTGTGCTGGAGTACATAAAGCATAAAGCCCAAGGGGTTAATATTAACAGTCATCTTCTCAAAAGTGTTGCAATGATTTTTACTGAAACTTGAAAAAGTAAAAATAAACTTTACCAGTTTAATCAAACTTAATGTTAAAATTTGTCTACATTGCAACTGAACAATTTTACTGTGATCACGTGGTGAAATTGTGATATTAGCTAATAGAGACAATAATGTATCTCCCTGTATTTGTGTTCATGCAACTCACTTGAATATCTTGATGCTATCCAAATGCAAATTGATCATAGCTGTCACACTTAACATATCAGCCAATCAGAGAACTCAGAGAGCACTGTCATTTTGATACTATCGTCCCACAAGAGCAAACAAAATCTCTGCATCCCATCCGGCAACTTTAGGTGAGAATTATATGGTTGTCTTACTTTTGAACCTTTTGAGCTTTTTTGATTGGTTGTATCTGTATCTAATGCAGAAAATATTTAGTGTATATAAGGTTTGAATGGCCCAAACTTTGCTATAATTTGACATTTTACCTAAAAGTGATAAGGCCAAGATCAGGACAGCTTCAATGATGTGACGTAGAACACCTCAATTACAACTTGATTTTGGTTCTGAAAGAATCCATACTGACAATACAAAGTAACAGGCTGAACAACTGACTTGTATCATGCCATTTATATTTAAGGCAAGAAACCTTAATGGCCTAGTAGTTGGAAGGGTGTGTTATGAAATCATTTTGAAATCACTTTTACCTTTGAGGATGGTGTTCGAATCCCACTGCTTCCCCCAAGTGAGAAAATATGTTACTTGCTGAAGACCAGTGGTTTTGTGATAATATAGTCATGTATATGGACCTGTTTTCCTCTACCAGTAAAATTCATCGTTATGATATGACCAAAGCTGTTGAACGTGACACAAAACCATCAAACAATCAACGAACAAAGTGAATCCTTAACACCAGCCTATTTTAGAACATACAAGATCCGTAACCTGATGTCAAAATCTTAGCTAGAAGGGTGTCACTGGGGTAACAGGGTCTACTTCTTCAGTATCTCCTTCTTTTACTGACTAGCTTTAAGGCAGGCTTGCAAGTGAGCTACCTGCCACAGTCTCTATCCTCAGAGGCTTGAGGATAACAGGTTGATTTTCCCAGATAGACCTAACTAATCTTTATCATTGAATAAGAGGGTTAGTATTGCAGGATTTAGGTCACAAAAGGAATTCAGTGCTTCCACGCTCTTTTTTGCTGTTCTTTCATAAAGCTAATAACAGTCTGACCACTTCTTCTGGGAGGTAATTGATCCTGGAGATCTGCCTGAAAATGGCCATAATGTTTGGCTGAGCTTGTTCAGAAAGGATACAAGTACCCAATTAGCAGTGTTAACCAATATGTTGTCACTTGAATCTTTGTCTCCTGGGCATGTCCCTTTCAGAGAAATTAAATGAAAAAATAAGATTTGCCCTGCAAACAGGAGGTCTTTATTATTGTCCTTGGACCTGTAATAGCTTGCAAATGTCTTATGATATGAGAAATGGGAGAGAGAAGGCATACACTACTTAGAAATGCCATTCCTGAAGGAATCCACTGAAAATGCCTATTTTGAGAAAAAATGGAATCATCTGGTGGCATAGGTGCATCTATCACATCTATCTTGCTTTGACCCTACACATTGATAATTGTTATGAACACTTGTTGGTTCAAAAACCATTCTGCTGTTGCCTTATTTTAGCTTAGTGAGTCGGCCTCTGCAGTGGCTTTCCCTCAGAGATAAGTGACTGACAACTGGATGTCAAATTGATGAGAAGTCACAAGCACATCCTTCGACAAGTTGACCAACTGAAATGAGTGAGCTCTCACTTGATTTCTGAAATAAGCAAAAATTGTTTTGTTGTCTGCACTGCACTGTCTTGAAGCAGAAAGCCACAGGACGGCACGGGAGACATCTAACATCTGAATTCTGTTCTCCAGACTAAGTGCCTGAAAATGCCTGACCCTGGAAAGCGCACTGACACATTAATCATTAACATTAGCTTCTTCTGTAGATTTTTTAATGACATAGAACAAGAATGAAGTCTTTGCCACCAGGCTTTGCAACGCATTGCTCCAGATGAAAAGGGGTCTTTGAGGCCCTTTTAGCCCAAATACAGGCAAACTGGCAGTTCCGAGGTCCAGTCTTCTTAACTCTTTTGGTGCGGAATTTACATAGAAAATATACTTACGCCTGCAGTTGGCGACTAGTGTCGACATGTATTAAAAGTGTGAAAGGACACAAAAGTGCGAAAGGACACACATGGACAGACATTACACATTTTACAGTTGACAGACGTAAAACAATTCCGCATTGTGACATTTAATATTTAAGTCAGTTACGCTCTTACCACTTTCAGTCGACAGAAGTTGCCGTGCACGCCAAAAGAGTTAAGGGAATGATATGACAAACAAAGCTTGCTTTCTACAGAAATAACATCACCTGTTGCATTTTTTTGGTTTGGTTTTTTGAGCAGATGTCAGATCAGATGTTTATAACCAGGCATATTTCCCATCTACTTTGGAACCATAAACATGTGATGGAAAGACACCTTGTTTGGTGGGGCCACAGCCGTTTTGCTCATTTTTAACAGTTTTTGAAAAAGCTGATGCAAGTCTGCATTATTTTGCAAGACCTGACCATACTCCAGATTAATGAGCAGTGGATGTCTTTGAAATTCTAACAGGTGATCTTGCACAATTTGAAGCACAAAGGAATAGGTTGTGAAATGTCTTCAGTTGACAAATTGGTTAGCTAACAACAACCTTGAAAGTGAGAGAATTTCTGACAGAGTTTACTCCTGGCTGATAGACTACATTGTGAAAACCCTTCTTGTACTTGAATGAGTGTTGGCAATCTCCCTATGGTTGAGGGTTATTTCATCAGGGGGATTGCTCTGCTGACCTCGCTAAGCAGCCATTGGTCCTGTCTGAATTAAGCTTACTCAACTACTCTGCATCACTAGTCATCAATATCTCCTTTAAGTCTGACCTGGCTTGGATGTCACGCAGGGAATCAATGTTGTTCTTCCTGTGATGGACTCCAACTCTTGAATTCACCAGCAATTATGTGAAAAGCGTGGCCTGAAGGTTGACTAGCTTCCTCACATAGTTTATCTAACAATGGGAAAAGTAAGGCCTTGTCATTAGCATCCAAGGTCCCTAATATCCATAACAATTTGATCAATCAAAGCAATGGATCTAACAGCACCCATGCCAGATAGTACTCATTTTCTTTTGGCCAGCTTTAAATCTATTAAATTACATGAAGGTATTTATGTGAATTAAAAAGTTTGACACCCCTTCACCATGTACATTTTCTCCAGGACAGATGATTTCACTGAGAAAACCCTATCACCTCCCCTTGGCCCTATTCAAATGACCATTTCCTTGGATTCTAGTGATAACACAGCTGAGGCCAGGCCATGACACTCCTGAATCTTGGCAGGTCAAATCCAGACAGACTAGGGATGGCTTTGAATGGTTCCTTCAATTAGGCTCCAACTCCAGTAGAGCTGCAGAAGAAGCAGTATGCAACTGTTCTTGAACAAAAACCTGGTTCAGTGGGATGCTCACTAATAGTGAAATAGCCTGACAGGCTGGAGGTCTTGCTGGAATGCAGCTTTATAAGAGATAGTGGCTAGAGTGAGCTGGGTAAACTATTCAATCCTATCTCTCTGAGTAACCTGAATCTGCTGGCTCACAATAGTAACTGAGTCACTGACATCAAAATCAAGGTCACATGAAATGTTTGCTGTACAGCCAGCCAGATGATTTTGGTCACCCACTGCAACTGCTTTATAGCAATTACCTAAACATATATGTTTTGAAGAATTAGCCCCAGAAACTAAATTTTCCATTTCTTGTGATGATTCTGCCTCTTAGGCTTAAGACGATCGGCTAGGGACACCTGAATCTGCCTGTTCATGCACAACTTTTCATCATTTTATTAAAGATTAGGTTAAAATATTTTTTAAAATGTTCAACAAAGTTCAATCAAATTTCTCTGAAAATGTAAAAATGAAAAAGTAAAAGAAAATGTAAAGAAGCTTAGGACAATGAGACCTTATATACAGAAAAGATGTTCTACATAGGATCTAATCTGGTAGTCAAAGAGTAGCCGGTCATAAAGGGAATCATGAGGCAATCTATAAAATTTCAGGAATTGCCCCAAAGGTGGGAGATCCTTTAGAAGGTTTTCTCAGCATCATCTCAAGCCACCTCTTACCATCTGGGATCACCTCAAACTGTTTAAAACTTCTGTAGGTGGGATACCTTTGAATTTTTTCCTTTCTTGCCACCAGGGCACTGTCTCTCCCCATCTCAAAGTCACAAGAGCCATCTAGATGCCATCAATAACCCTGTTGGGGAAGCCTCACTATGTCTCCTTGCACCTCGTGTTCAGGAGAGCCTGCTATCTGCCAGGAATGGCCTCAAAAAGGTGGAATTGAGGCAACCTAGAAGCACCTTACCGGTGGCCCTAGGCCTTATCTATATTTGTAGAGAGTTCTTCTATCGCCTGTGTTCTTTTGGTTCAGGAAATATTCTCTGTCCCTGGGGTGGGGTTATCTTTAAGTTGCACCTGACCTTCTGATTACATAATCAATTTTGGCGATCGTTGCTTCTCAACAGCAGATCAATGCCATCAGAATACAATCAAGGCAAATCACCAGAGCATCACCACTGTGTGACCACCACTTAAACACAACCAATAAAAAGGCTACTGTTATATCAGCAATTAGATTTTTCTAGTCACCTGATGGGATATTGATTCCCACCAAAGGTCACTTCATGGGATCCAAAATTGTTTGTTGTTTTGGTCAGGTAATGAGATCGAAATAACACTGCTATCTAAACTCTCTTACTGGTTGATACATTAATTGTGAAGAGGAACACATTTTTTTCACTCAATGTAAATACACGAAGACCCATTAAAACTAACGCTGGACACAGCATACCTCTGATTGAAACTGCAGCTTAAAGATAGATCAAATAAATACCAATATGTTTTCTTGAGTTTAATAGCTTGATATTGACTAATACCAACTTCTGTAAACTTCTGTAACAATTATTTTGAATTGTAAACCCTTTCTCTACTCTATCGACCCTAGTTGACACCCTTTTTAATTGCTATGTAACATGTCTGTCGAGGCCTGTCAACAATAGAAAGTATATTGATTAATTTCTTTCAGTTACTCTGTACACACCTACTATGGCATGTGACTACTAATATGGAAAACTGGAGGTGAATTCGAATTAAATGTGAACTATATGATGTGTTAACAATGAATGTCAAATTGTGATTTACAAAAAAAAATTAAAACAGAATGTGACTTAGTTACCCAACATCAAACTGTGCCAAATGTTCATCTTGGAGCTTTTGTTTGAGTAATCCTTCAAAGCTAGCATTTGGACGGGTAATATATGCAACCAGTTGCCCATTCCACCATATTGGTGGCCTTGTATGCAATAAAACCAATTCTTCAGCTTGATAGGAATGAAACAAAAAGTTTACAATTGATTACATCCCTATGCAATATTTTTGTAATATCTATCTATTCACATATGTAAAATATCTGTACAAATTTAGAGACATATATATCTGTGTTTTTAGTTTTTAGACAATATCAATACATGTGTGATCACTGTGTTTCATTAAGGGGTCTACTTGCTGTATTTTTTGGCTGCGATCACAGATTTGTAGGAGCACGTAGGTGTGTGCACATGCACGGTCAGTTCTAAAGGCCCCTTAACGTGACTCAGCATTGAATGGATGTAATTTATAACAGAAAACATTTTTTTCTCGATATTCATCTAGTAATACTTTTTTTCAATTTTGTTATTCAAAGTCAAACATGCCACTAATTAGTATCTTTGTTAAGTGGTTTATTTACAAAATGCCATATTTTTTAAAAAATAAACATCCTTGAATGTAAATGAAATTATTTTAAAACTTGTACTGAAAATATACTGTGTTTAAGTATTTAATATTAATTTTTGTTTAATTTTGGCACTTTGGTTATGGAAAAAATTCATGAAAACAGCAAAAATAAAGTGTAAAAGGTCTTGAACATTACTTAGGAAATGACAAGGGAAACAATATCTGATAGCTGAACAGCACAGGAAGTTTTGATGGTTTTGTGTGAGCTAAAGCAGTTTTATGTATACTATAAATCATTGGAAAACAGTTAAACAAGAGATGACAAATATTGTGGCATAAAGTGTAGTTGAAACTTTCTTGTAAAATTCTGAAACTTTAAGATAGAGAAATTTCTCTGTTGGAACTCATCTGGGAGTTTCAATAACTTTCAATTATATGCTGGGATAGAGAATAGGTTTGTTTTCTATCTAAGCACAACTATTGAAACTTTAATCTGGTATTGATTCTGGACATGTTTACACAGAAAGTCACCAGTAAGTATGTTTACAGAAAATAGCAACCTGTTGAATCTCTGAGCTTCACATATTGTTTTCCTATACATACATGGCCATTACATTACGTCTCTTATCAAGTCTGACACAGTTTGCTAATTCTCTTTGGAAGCTGATTCTCCATCAGTTTTGTTGTTTTTGGTGTGCAACTTAGAAATTGCCTGGCAATATTAAGGTGCTATAGAAATGTTATATTAATAATTTCCAGTGAATCAGTCTGTATTGGTACAACACAAAGAATTTAACTGTGAGAAATTGATTGCTACCAATTAGTCCTGCAATAAGGGCCATCGGACATCTCCACTCTTACCTGATATTTTTGCTGGGAACTTTACATGGAACATAGGGTTTAGTCTTTATTACACGTACAAAATATACTAGTTTAGTGTGGAATGCATGAAGATAATGTGGTTAAAATGAAAGCATTTAAACAATTGGGAAATAATACTGCATATGATTTGTTGTGCATTACAAATATTTGGAGAAAGAATTGCTTGATGTTGTATAATAAATTTCTTTAATTATGACACAGTCTTAAAATATCTTAGTATGAGAGATATTTTTTATATTAAGATTGAGATGAGTAAAAATTAAAAACATTTAAGAAGATTTATTGGCTAGGACTAACAAGAATATAATATCTGAAATAAATATTTTAAAATTAACTAAAATTAAGCCTCTGGTTGTAACCATTGCAAGCACTCAATAATGCTATGAAAGTTTTACACTCTTTACAGATTAAGATATTGCATAACTACTAACTCCTAGTCAAATGACTTGTAATTAACTTTTGAAAATACATACCAATGTCTATAGGGATAGCATTTAATTTGTTAATTTTCAGGCCCTTTGCTGGAAGCTGGTTCAATTCAATAGTGTTAGCTTCTGAAAAGCCTTTACTGTCTGAAAAATATGGCAAGTCCATTGAAAAAAAAGAAACGTATAACAAAACGAAGCATTTTGAAGTAATCAAATAAATGTAATTCCAAAAATGTTAATATAAGCCCTGATATAAACCAACAAAACTTTGTGTTCTTAGTCTTGGTAAAATATAAATTTTATCAGTTGACAGTTGTTCTGTCGATTCTATTTTAGGGGATTGATTTTATGACGCTCAATGTAAGCTTAGAGACTCTGATTTATCTGACCAGATAAAATAACAGTCAGTGGCTCAATATCATGGGACTGGTATATTTACAAACTATTTATTGCTTATATGTTATCACTATGTAAATATCTCTTCATGCGATTAAATATTAATGTGTGACCTGAGTGATGTTGTATAGTATAGGTGTAAATATAAGGAATAATAAATCTGTAATGGATACTGAAAGAAAGGAGACAATCAGGGCAAGAGACAAGGCAAGGGATAAATCAGAAGAATGGGAGTTCTAAGACAAAGATAACTAGGACACATTATTCTTTAATTATTAAGTTCTTCCTATTTTTCTTTTATAATTCTTATGTATATCTAATTTGTTTGATTGTTAGTTTCATTTCCTTTCGTTAATAAATGCCTAATCTATTATGTTTTTTTTCCTTTTTCCTCTTTTAAAAGGCTATTTATTTAGCATTATATCATAGAATTATAAATACCAACCAAAACTACTTTATGTCTGGTGTACTCTTTTTCTTTGTGACGAAGATTAACACAGCTTACCAAATAATGCTGCTTTTTATTCTATATATATATATATTGATCTTTCTTTTATGATATCCTATTCATTAACAGTTACCTGGAATTGCAACTTCATGAACATGCCTAAGGTCACAGCTATCACTGAGTGGTTGATGAAATATGTTCCAGCCTTTCTCAGCATATCTAGTCGACATAATAAGGTAAGGTTAAGTGATTTGGTGAGTGATTTAGATATATCAATATTATTAGCTGTAATTAAAAGCATTATTTAACATCTTCAATAATTTCTATATAGCTTTATATTGTGTGTAATGTCATAATGTCATGAATACAAAGTAGGACAACATATAATAATTATTGTTTACAAAAAGTCTTATCAATTAATTCTGTTACATGTTTTTTTTAAATTATCCTGTATAACACATCACATTTCCTAAATAATGAAAGTTAACATAATCAATCATTTGATAAAACACCAAATTGTAAAATAACCACATAACCTCCGGCAGCAACATAAAATCTTAAACAAATAAAAAATTGGCTCCATACACTCTTTAGCATTTTAAGACTATTATGCCATATTTATAATATATTATTCAAAAATGAAGAATCTCTTGATCACATATCAGAAACAAATCCTCAGTAAAATTTCAACTGGATCTCAATAGGTTGCTACAGATGTAGTTATTCTGAGTCTATAAGCAGTAGCCTGATGACACTGGAAAAGAGTTTTCCCAAGTAAGTGTGTGTTTTGCAAAACTACATTGTCATAATTTTAAGTAAAAAATTCGCCAAATGTATGGGATTGGACATATAACTAATTTATATTCATAATAATTCATAGGCATATAAGGATCAAATGTTACCATATAATTTTCTTGTCATATATCTACTGGCCTCTAGATGAATACAGAGTCCCCTTGACCTGTTATTCATGGCAGCTACAACAAAATTTGTACGAAATACATGTCCTTACCCTCAGGAAATTCCTTTGATGTTCCTCTCAATTCAAAAATTAAAAATTTTCTTGAATGGAGGAGAAATATGTCTATTTCCTCACCTAAAATCTTTATCATTAAAAATAAGTGTCCTGTTTGTATACATAGCTGTAGCCAGGGCAACCAACAGTCTGTGGATCTGTGAACCATATCCACAATGCTTTGCTGAAGCTGGGAAAAGTATCTTTCTGGCAGATGTACAGTTCTCTGGATTCTTATAATAATAAAATATATTCTAACATAAAATTACAGAAGTTCAAAATGATATCTGTACAATATTAATTATCAACCACATATTGATTAATAAATAAAATACTTAAATATTAAAAGACATAAAATTCATTAAATGAGACTTACAGTTCTAGATTGCGCACTGAACAATAATGTCTATATATACTGATTTTGGTAGTTCTTGGTAATCACTGTTCAGGAACAGAGAATCATACCCTTGGTCTTGATGTTACATATTTCAAAATGTAAATTATTACACGTATGAAAGGACCTGTAAACTGAATATCATTCTAAGACAAGTTTTATTTTCATTTAATGGAAGTACTTCAAAGAAAGTGCAACAATTGTGATAACTTTGAAACGGTTTTAAACTTGCAGTAAATCCTAATATTTTCAAACAATTTAGTTAATAAACTCATAAATGATGATGGGATGTGAGGATTTAAGTTACTACATATTGTTACAAACATTATTGCATTTGTATGACTGATGATTTACTTACATATTTTGATCACGGAGACTGAACGACATTAATGAATGACCACTAAATTTGAAGCACAAATCAGCAGAATGTACATTTCTGCTTTAAAAATGAATAACAATCTATAGCTCACAAAAGCTACAGCAAATATCAGACTGATTGTCAGGTAAACCAAATCGTCCTTTACAATTGTATAACTGTGGAACAGGTCATCAGTTATCCTGAGTTTTAGATTTGAGGATACTTGTTTAGAGAGATTTTCTCTTTATTATATAAAATGATAATTTTCAGGATACTGCAATCATCTTTATTTGCATTCATGATAGTTCACACTTATTGTAAGTTTAAAATTACAAATAAAAGAAATGCCAATAAATGGATGTGAATAATAATTATACAGTGTATATTAATCGATATAAATTACTGAAATCTTTATTTGTTTATTTTTATGTGGTTAATTTTAAAATTTTATTTGAAAACCATAAGACAAATGCAATGCCCACTTGGCTTAATAAAAACGAAATATATATATATATTTATATATCAAGTTCTTGAAAAATAAACAAATGCTTAGAGTTTGCTTATGAGATAATAATACTTGTAATTTGTAGATTCTTTCCTGGACAATTGCACTGAGTTCAACTAGCCTAAAATTCTTGTTGTTAATGTCAGGGTGTTTCCCACAGGACTCCAGGTTTTCTCCAGGTTTTATCCTTAAAAAGAAGAAAATCCAGGTTTGTGCATGAAAGAGTTAAAACTTTTATTTATGGTGTAAGATGTTATGGTGTAAAATGTGCTATAATATGTTACTTTTGTTACATATATAATCACAATGTTGATCATTATTATTGTGAGTGAAAAGTGAACACAACACATGCTTTTTTAGTCTTCTCCAGTTAGTCTGGGTATTCCTGGATATGTTTCATATCACCATAAAGGATAATTTACAATGTATACATAGATATACCCTTCAGATACTATTTGTCATGAAACCGTTACATATGAACAACTTTTATATTTCAAATATAGAATGTTTATTCAGTGATTTATGTGTCACAGATGTGGTGCACGGTGATTGTGTGATTATAATTAATACACTGGGATAATTCAAAACACAATGCTTGCATGTTTACCCTCATCACACAAAGATAAACAATGTCAAATTAGATTTAGAGATGAAGGTTCTGTCCCTCCCTCCTGTATACAAGCACAGAGTGACTACCACTTAATGGGCAACAGAAAATTATGGAAGATTCTAAGATGAGTCAGTTTGTTGAGTCCAAGGGCCTTTGATAAATGCCAAGTGTTACAGTTCCTGCTCACCTATATTGCCTTTAGTATGAACTCTGGTATGGCTGAATCTGTGAATAAAGCTGTCATAGGCAACTTCTCACCAATTCAAATTATAGAAGCTAAAAAATTCCTTTGGGAAATATCATCCTGTGATAAGCTTATTGGCACAAAGGCCGAAAGTATAGACTCGTCAATTAAAAACGAATCAGAGGCTCATGTTCAAGACATTCTAGATGTCCTAAAAATACTTGACAAGATGTTACTGTTCAGAATTGACTATTTGAGCTTTCCACTAATACCTCATTCTTATCCAGAAGAATTCAACAATAGTGCATTATATTATTGGTTAAACAGATTAGAGGCTAAAATTAGTGGATTACAAGTTTCTCCCAATCATACTGTAACAGAAAACACTACAATTAAGGACAAAGCTGATAAGCTTCAGAACTACTTTAGTATAGTGAAAAAATCTCTTACTCCTGCAATGACCAGCTCCAGTGTCTCACTTAAATATGGACTCAGTAGCAACCCATCTGTTTCCAGTCATTCAGATACTGAACCTCACCAGTTACTGGCATCACCCACTGTTAGTGCAGTTAGAGCCATGAATGACACACATTTTAATTTTAAACCAGTATCTCAAAATGGGCTCCCTACCTCAAATGCCGAAGAAACTTTCCAAATTCCTTATTGCCACAAGAAAGCTCAACAGAGAAAAGGTAAAAGACAGATTGCCACAAAAAGGTCTACAGCTGAGCATAGAGTCAAAGATGCCCCTGAACCTAAGAGAAACAATTCATATTTAGAGCCAACAAAAAAAACGACAGAGTTTAACCTGGGCAATTTCATTAATGACAATGGTTTTAATCCCTTATCTGTTTCCCTAGTGTCTCACACAGAATCTAATTTTAAGAGCTTTCCATGGCCTGGAGGAGCCAAAGTAAGCTATTTAGTAATCCCAGGAAGGACTAGTCCAATTTGTTTATTCTTCGTTGTTTTAACAGATTACTTAAATTTACAATGCTTCCAACAGTCTATCACTCATATCCTATAACTCCCAAGGAAGTGTTCCAGGATGTGTTATATCAAACAGTTAGTTCACAACCATGACATTATCCTTATTCAGGAACCCTGGTTAATGGAGTGCCATTTTGGAAGATACTGTCAAAATATTCCAAATATCTACTTTCACTGTGTCTTGGCTATTCCACAAGACCAACTTCATCATGGTAGACCCTTTGGAGGATGTACAATTACATGGAAGCAATCACTTCTGCCCATAATTGGACCAGTGTCTGCTTATTACTGATTAGCTATTATTAAGTTTATGAAAACAACACATTTTTTCTTGTCTGTAATATATATATAATATATATATATACATATATATGCCAGTTTGTAGTCATGGCAATGAATCTTTTGTCAGTGAATACAGTGATGTGCAAAATTTCTTACTGTCTACTATTAAATCTGAGGATCCTGACTATGTCATTGCTGGGGGTGGCTTTAATACTTGTTTTCAAAGAAAGGCAGAAAATACTGATCTATTAACCAGATTTATGGAGCGGGAAGAGCTGAAATCTGATTTCACTCTGACATATCTTCTGTGATAAATACTTATTGCAGTAAGATAAATAGAAGTACAACATTAAATGACCATTTTCTAGTTAGTGAGAATTTTTTTAATCAGGTCTCTCTTTATGACTCTTACTGTCATGTTGATGATTTTTCTGACCACAATCCTGTTGTTCTTAAAATAAACATGTCAATGTTATATTATCCATCTACATCTGAAATAATTAGTGGTAGTAAATTCAGATGGAGTACAGTAAGTAACGATAATATTATACATTATGAAACATGTCTTAATAATTATTTGTGTAACAACAATGTGTCTCATGACTTTCTCAATTGTAACATTATACATTGTTCAAGTATATGTTATGTTAATGATATAGTAAAGTTATATAATGGTATTTCTCATGCCTATATCTTGTCTAGTACTTGCCTACAAAAGAATTTAAAATTAGTAAAAAACTCATCTTTCCCTGGCTGGATCGAACATGTGAAAGAACAAAGGGATGAAGCACTTCGGTAGCACACCTTATGGAAAAGAAATGGTTGTCCTAGATGCAGATATATAGCAACTATGAAATGCACTAGCCAGGCAAAATATCAATATGCTGTCTGTCATGTAAATAGGGGGCAGAATAAAATTATTGTAAATCATATGACTGATAATATGTCACTCACATAATATCTCAAGATTTTGGAAAGATGTTATTAGTATTAATCTGTAATTAGTATTCACACTGCTTCGGTAGATGATGTTATGGGATGTGAGAATATAAGTAATTTATTTATAGAGAAGTTTGATTCCCTATATAGCAGTGTTGCATATAATGTTCAGGAAATAAACAATATTTGTGAAAACTAAAAATCAGATGTTTCTCAAAAAATGTTAATTGACTCATTCAATTACTACAGTTGAAGTTACTGAAGCTGTTAAACTCTTAAAAGCAAACAAAAAGGATGGAAAATTTGAAATGGACACAAACCACATTTTTGATGGATGTGACAGATTGCCTTTCTTATTAAGCCTGTTATTTAATTCTATACTGTTCCATTGAGTCTCTCCACTTGACCTTTGCAAAGCTACTATTATACCAATTGCTAAGAATGAACAGAAATTTCTTAATATATCAGACAATTACTGTGCTATGGCTATAAGTAGTGTGTTTAGTAAACTTCTAGATTTAATATCTTAAATGCTCATAGAGAGAATGTAGATACATGTGCATTTCATTTTGGCTTCAAAAGTAAATACTCCACTGCTCAGTGTACCTAAATGTATTAAATGAAGTTGTATATTATAATATTCAATAATATTGTAATAATCATCATTATACTAGTTCATTCATCATGCTACTAGATTGCAGCAAAGCATTTGATATGGTTGAGTATGTTAAACTTTTTCTTTATTCAGAAAAAGAGGAATTTGCCCATTCCTTATTAGTTTGCTACTTTTTACATATATAAATCAATTTTTGTGTAAAGGTTGGGGTCGGAAATTCTCTAGGTAAGTTTCTGTTTCAAATGGTGTAAAACAGGGAGGCATTCTGTCACCTGTATTGTTTGTGGTTTATATTAATGTATTCTTAATCAGACTTAAGGACTCTGGACTATCTTGCTACATTGGGAATGTGTACCGTGGGGGCTTGTGCTATGCTGATGATATCGCACTTCTGACCCCTACCTTTAAATATTATGATATCCATTTGTAAAGAATTTTGAAATGAATTTAATGCACTATTTAATACCACCAATCATATTTTACTGCTTTATTTCAGTAGAAATGATCCTGTCACAGAAGAAGTAAACTACTAAGGTTCAGATATTAGAGTAACTAAGTGTGCTATAAACTTAGTCACTGTTTTGGTCCAAACACTACTGACATTCAAATGCAAACTTGTAAAAACTCATTTGTTACTGGTGTTAATGGTATAACTAAGTTTAATGACAAAGCATATACACATGTCAAATACAAGTTGTGTTAAACATTTTGTTTGTCATTGTGTTGCTATACACTCTGGAACTATGCTTCAATGTAATGAATAGATTTATTCTCGATGGTGTATATGTATTCATAAACTGATGTCAATTTCTCTACAAACTCATAATAGGTTTTTACCTCTTATCAACAATGACCATCCAATTGAGTATCAATTGTATAAGCGCTTCTTAAAGTTCATGTACCATGTTTTAAATGGTGATAACAAATGTCTTCATTTTTGTGGCAAACTAGCAATTCATTCAGTAGTAACAACTTAAATCTTATCTCTGAAACTCTTAATTGCAGTAAATATTCACTTTGCAATAATATTTTTTTTAACTGTATGGCTCTCCCAGATTAACAATATTGTATCTAAAATAGACACAAATGTTGACTTGTATACTGTTGGAAACTTTGGAGATCACCTTTTTTGAGGGAAACTGACTGTACGGAATTTTGTACAGATGAAATTAATGTCATGCTCAACTTTATTTGTACCAATTAATATCATGTTTCTCCTATCAATAAATTATGTGGTAGTTGTGGGCATATGTACAACTTTGCTGTTTTGTAATTATATTATTTGTACATGTGTAATTGTACTTAGAGTACAAAATAACAGATATTATTATCATTATACTTAGGTATATATGGATTGTGAATCAGTTATTAAACGTGGTACAAAAAGTATAGCCTTTTCAGTTTTGGAGTAAGGGTAAGAGAGAAGTCATTTATATTTTTCTGTACAAAAATTACCTGGATTATGTGGACGTCAGATGTTTATGGTTTATGTCCCTAATGTGTAATGTAGCATTTAGTTACAAAAGTCCTCAGTCTTCCCACATCTATGCCAATTATAAATAATAGTATAAGGAACCAGGCTGAGGTTTTACTATATGCAAATGAAGTATTGTAAAATTTCGTTTGCTCAAATAAATTGAATGAGACCTTTTTTCCAAACTTTGCTAGTTTGACTTTTATGTTTACTACAGTGCTACAAAGTTCACACATTGTATGCTGCTATACATCATCACAAATAGTGATATAGCAATATTACATCACAAGCAATGTATTGAAAAACACACCGTGATAATCCTGTCGGAAGAGTATGTAAAATGACAAGAGAATCAGGTATACTCTGCTCCAGAACAGGTCACCTGTTCAGAGAGATCTGTTATTTTGCCAGGGTGTATGTCCCTTATGTTAGCTCTAATGGTTTGATTCCAGGACATTTGCAGCAGACTGGACACTGCATTGATGCAGCAGAAGCTGAAGTCAATTCCTCCCTTGTGTCTTAGGCTGCTCGCTGGAAGTAACAGACACTTTAGAGTACCGGTTCAGCATAGCTTCCTATAATGGGAGCAGTTGCAAGACATCCCACAAGAACTTGCTATGTTTCAGGTTAGTTTAATTATCTGATGAAGAACTTCCTTGGGAAAGTAACAAACTCATGTTACATGGTGTTAGCTCATGTTACATGGTGTTAGCTCTTATACAAGAATGTCATATTGTTAGTGATACACAATGTCATAATGTTACACTGGTTGCACATGTTCAGTTCTTGACTGATATCAAGGAAGGTCTTTCCTTGATAGTCAAAAGGTAGCTTACCCTCAGTTTCAGCTAAATAGCACTAATAATTGTAAAAACTGACAGTACTTTGCATGGTTACCAACTTCCTTTCAATAGCGACCACGAATCTTTGAGTATTGATAACCCATGTAACATAATTACCTGATGCAACTTTATTTCCAGATCAAAAAAAATTACTGATAAAATCTAGTGAATAGGAAATTAATGCCGTCTCATGTGTGTCCAAGGCACTTGAATCAAGATAACATCCTCAATCAGATTGAAAATACAAGAATTAGGAAAATCAGCAATTTTAACTTCATACTCTATCCATTTATTGGTAAAGAATTTTGTAAGTCACATGAGTGCTTAAATGATTTATACTTGCTATTGTAAAATCAAAATTGCCTGGTTGCCTGAAGTTGTGTTTCAATGCATGTCAAAGCAAACAGTCAGACTACTGGGGCTGGCATTTCTTTCAACTAATCTGATTTGGCTTTCTCTCAATTTTGACTGTACATATCCATTTTGGATGAAATTAAAAACACAACTCTGTTGATCTAGAATTGCCGAGATTGATGTTTATCTGAAAAAAATATCCTTAAATCTCATTTTAGGACCTTTCAAGAAATCCAGTTGCTGATTTACACATTTGTAATTAGGAAAAACTAAAGGAAAAAATGGTTAATTGTTGATTTGAGTTAGCTGCAAGGTCAACTCCTGGGTTACAGAAAGTTTCATATGTAGACACAAAACTTTCTCTCACTTTTCAAAAAAAAAAGATAGATCATTTAATGATTTAAATTGTCTTGGTACTTTTATCAACACATAGACATACATGGTGTCAATACAAAATTAAAACTGCCTTATCTTCAATCTCTTATAGGCTTATACCTTTATAAGTTTGCAACCTGGAATAATTTTTAAAATAGGATGTTATAGCCTCTCAGGTGAGTGGGAGATAGTAAGATTATTCACCTAACTCAATGCCTTTTTAGAGATTGGGCATTGTTCCAATGGGTCATGTTTCAAAAAAAATGGGATAACACTTTTTGACTATAAATGTATTTGTCAAAATATTTCTTTGAATGCTTGCTTTACTAGCTGTTGTGTCCTTGAAATATTTAATGATTCATCTAATTGTTTAGTCCAGGCTGGCCAGACCAAAACATACTCATCAAATATGATTTAGATGTGATTGTGTTTGTCTTCAATAACTACTAGGTATCATCTTCTGACCACATATTCACAAACATATGGATGTTAGCAGCTATTCAAAGCCATCACAAACGTCTACTTGTGTTTGTAAAGAACACTCAGTCCAAAGATCTTTCGTTTTTTTATATACTGTGGAACCCATACGGGTCAAAGTAGATGATTCATAACTGGCTAATCTGTAATTACCTAATTTGTACCAAAATCACTGTAAATATGTAGTTGTTATTTACGACGAAACTGTCCGGGTTTCCTTTCTTCCTATCAATTTTTTAATGGGGGCAACTCTGCTGGAATCTTTGTCATAAAATGCCTTGGACAGTTGCTACACACACTTTCAGTTGGCCGAATGATGTTCAGCAATTATTGAGTTAAGTTCTCGTGCTTTGAAAATGATCCTCAACAACTTTACAGTCCAGTCTTTATTTTATTCAGTTGCTTATTTTCCCTTCAATCACTATATGGCATGACAGTCAATGAAGCATCATGTAACGTGGATGTTTCATTGGGTTGGGAATTATATCATCTCAAATCTCAATTCTCCCTCTGCTAGTCAGGTAGCAACCATCTTTCAACCTGTATTGACTATTTTCTAAATTTATGCATTATTATTACCACTAAGTTGGGGATTTGGATGATCACAATTATGAATCATACATAAATATGTACTAATGTAATCATTTTTATTGAGTTACTCTCGTCTGATGGTAGGCAATGTAATGTAATGTGCCATTGATGGTTGGCATTTTTTGAGGTGCTCAAATCCTTGATGCGTTCTTTCTCATAGTCCATTAACCATTTGTCTGGAAGCCATAGGAGTCTAAAGTACTCAGAGGAAATGAGTTGGTCGACACAATGATGGAACTCACAGTCTGGTGAAGTTTTTGGTAGCTAAGTATCTTGCCAAGTGTGGAATTGAACCTGGGAGTCCTGGAGTCCTATGATCTAATACAGAACGACTGAGTCACTGCTGCTACTGATTCTGGTCACTACTATTCCCGGTGGTAGTAGCACTTCCATCAATCAGAGTAGTTTATGTGTTGGAAGTGTTGTTCACAGCCCTTTTTGTCTCATTCATTCTAAGCTTCTTATTAATAAATTTTTATGTAAATAATTGATTGTTAAGAACAAGGTTAATTTCTTTATTCCTGTGGCTGTGTTATCAAAGTCCAAGCATAATTTAAGCATAATTGCTATTATTATGTCATTTTTTGTCAAACTATACTTTTATACTTGTTTGGCTGGGAAGTAAGTTATCATTAAAGTGTATACTTTACCTACATATTTAAGGTTATCTTATGTTAAGGATAGTATTTTCTTTCAATAAGTTTGCTGTTCCAGGTGTTATACTACTGATTTTGTAATATTAGATTTGGTTGTAATAGTTTTAGATTATCCATTTTTTTTTTCAATTCAGCTTCCTCAGAACTGTTGCTGTTCATTTCTTGTAGTAGAAATCATGTAATTAATCATTAGTTAAGATGTATTAAAGTTACTGGTTAAATGTGAATTTTTATTTGATGTTAACTGTTGACATTAAATATTATATTTATTATTGTTAATCAATGCTACTTGTAGCACCAGTCGTTATTGCCATAGAATCTAATAGTTAATATTACAGAATAGTTTTATTCTGCCAGTGTTGTAAAAAATTATATCTCGAACCTGGTTTTTTTACTCTGTGTGTTGGGGACTGTCAGATTAAGTGTGAGTCATATCACCTTAGAAAAACATATCCATCAAGGTCATTTGAGGAAGATTTAGCAATGGCCTCATTTAGAGTCTGCCCTCATAACCTGGATTGTAAAGGTCTCATTATGTTTCCTTTTATAGCTCTAGCTAAACATCTCCATAAGGTCCAAATGAGGGAAATTGTAACAACATCTTCATTCAGAGGCTGTATCTTATTAGTAGTTGAAGACTATATAAGTCAAATAGGTTTTAAATTACAAGTTTAACGGCATCTACCACTTAGAATGTATACTCTGCAACAACATATATCACCTACCGGGATTGTATAAAGGCCCAGTGTGCATCCTGTATCTGCTGCTGCTGGTTATCCTGAATAATATTTGTATTAAAACCTTTGTGGATGGGTTTACTTTGGATGCTGTTTACTTTATCAATTGATCCTGCAAATATATATATATATATATATATATATATAAACTGCTTTGTTTTTATTATAGAAGTTTGATTGAGGTTTGGAAGCACTTAACATTTTTCAATATTTTCCTCCTTACAATACTGTATTGTAACAGGTATCTATGAGGTAACAGTTCACTTGTTATTATCTAAAACTGAGATATCACTTCTGGCTGTCCTTGTCACAAGACAATGGCCCCAAAACTTACCAGAAATTCTGAGCATTAGACAAAAATTATAGCTATTTACAGACTCAATAATTAACACTTTTGTTCAGAATAATTTTGGCGAAAACTCTCAGCAACTAATCTTATCGCTTTGCATTTTTGAATCATTTTAATAAAAAAAATTTCATGAAATTAATTTGAGAAAGTAATTGACAGCAATAAAGAATTCAACAAATCAATATTAAGTATGGTTAATTGAGATTCTGGTAATCACACTTTAAAAGTAGTAAAGTGTGAGCATTTGGTACACATGAGCAGAGCAGGAGTATGAGCAGGGGAGCAGGAGCAGGAAGTGATGTCGTATTGATACGTCACGCGGTAGCATATCCGAAAATAGGAGATCCCTTGGCCTGAAAATGAGAGGCTTTACCAGGAAAAAAGGAGACTTGGCCCACCCTTCCACAAGCCCGGTGGTTGCTAACAGTTGTTATAGTACCAGACGCTATGGTACCATTTGGTAAGGAAGTGGTTGCTATGGTAACCAGGAGAAGCAGCAAGGTAAAGGATCTGATTGGTTAATGACATCAATGTTGCTAGGCAACCAAGGAGAGGTAAGTGATCTGATTGGTCGAGAGGTGATGCTAAAATAGCCCCTGGGAAATTCTCAAAAATGGAGCAATCTGATTGGTCGAGAGTGGTCACGTGACCAGGTTTTCTCCAATAAATGTAGTTATAAAAATGCTTTTTCCCCAAGGGGATTCCCCATGTGGTTATTTGGAGGATTATTTGAAATTGTTTGTAGTTTTTCTTGAGTTTCTTGTTTTAGAATAGAATATCTCTTCCTGAGGCTAGAGAAAGAATGCTATAAATTGACAGTGATATTATAACAGTGTTTATCGATTGATTTTAAAAGTTCCTCTTTAATGTCACTACTTATGAATTATTGTAGTGTTGTATACAGTTTTGTATAGTTAGCATTAACACATTAAATATTAATAATGTATCATATTTTGAAGTAATTTAAATACATATTTTTAGACGCAGGAATTTTTGACAATTTCAGGAATTCACCATGGTGAATTTTTCTAGTGGCAGCTAATGGGCTAGGTTAGAATTTCTATACAACAGAAATTTATTCATTTAAGAGTGATACCTTAACCTCAAAACGTATAAGAATATTGCAAATTACCTACAATTTCTAGACACCTACAGGTATTTTTAATGTGGGTGTCACACCTCAGAACATTTAGAAACAGGGTTATTAAAATTCATTGGCAGACATTTGGTAACGTAATACTGTCAAAAACTGTCTGTTACAGCCACTGTTTTCAGGTAGAGTGTTAACACACCAGTTTTTTGTGTAAACGTTTCCATGATCAATATGAGGTAACATCTGAAGTTTTTAGCTGGAGTTATGCTAAAATATGGTTCAGGTGATTCCTATTGCATGATTAGTTGGTAACAAACCATCTCTAACTGTTCTGCATTTTGGTTTAAGACCTGAGAACAGATCTTTATCAGCACACTTAATAGTTAAGTGGTAAAACATCTTAACTCTGTGTAGATGAACTTATCTCTGTGTCATTATCACTTATCTCAAACAAAACAAATCTATTACTGTGTATTTTGCTGTGTGTTTATTGTTTCACAAGAGATAAAATAACCCGTCTCCTCCCCATTCTCCACCTGGTTTTCAATTTGTGTAAATATATCCCACTCTTAACCTATATATGATCCCACACTCCTTGTGTCCTCTGTTTGTCTGTATGATCATTGCAGTAATTTGTTTTATTAATGTGCTTTCAGTTCATGTCAATGAACTGGAACTCTGTATCTCACCTCACTGATGTTACTTTATCTACAACGCTTTTTTTACCTCATTTCTGTTAGTTGTTATAGAAGCCTCATATATGTTTGTACATATACTTCTTTGTGTGTTCCATCAGATTATATCTAATGTTTGTAATTGGGCTGATGTCCCTCACCTCATTTCTGCATATTGTAATAGATGTTATAGATATAGCTCATTGATGTATGTCAGTGTAACTTTATATTCTACAGTCCAAGCCAAGCCCACCCAAGTTAAGCCAAGCTTAAGTTGTCCTTAAACAGATAGTAAAAGAGCAGTTTTGGGATCTTTATTTACATTATTAGTAAACTTTAGTCAATGACAGAAAATAAAATATATATATATATATATATATAGTTAACAAATTTTAAAATAATAAGAAACAATTTTAAAATTTAAGCCCACTGGCTATAAAGTTAGATAAAGACAAGCAAAATCATTAGAATTAACTATGCCAGATAACATAAAGTATCAGCTTGCTTATAGTGTTATTATATCAAAAGATATCCTTTCATATTAATAATGCACATACATAGTTAATATAACAATAGTATCAATCCAATACCCTATTCTAATTTGTCAATCCAGTAAGTCACATTCAGTACTATATGTTATATTGTTACTGTAAATTACCAGCCATAATTAATATAAGATTGTCTCAATTAGTGATTAACAACTGTGCACAATTAAAAAGTCTCTGTATTAGTGCACATGAGTGTCAAGTAACATCAAAGTTTACATCCTCTCATCAACATTATCCAAAGCACATACTGTGCCCTACATTATTAACGTAACATAATTATTACCACTTGTTAATATCACATGCTGTACATTCTATCATTACTATGATATATTATCACCTAACATCAATCAGCCTATTTACAGCCACTTGGCTTGGAACATACCAAAGGTGAAAAGATAACATAACTACACTCTATCAACCATAATAATGGAAGTGGCGGGTGGGAGAAAATTTTTAAAATTTCAGTGTATCAATTAAGGTCCCTAAAAAATTGTTTATCAAGTATGATACTTTTCTGTGTGAATGCCTTCTATAGCAAGCCAACATTCTATTGACAAAAAGCCTGGCCGGTCGTATGCATTTATGCAGATACAGCAGTTTCCTAAGAGTGATAGATACCCATTTCTTATTGAGAAATTTTTTTCAAAATTCTGTAATTTCTTTCAATTTTTCCTTATCAATTTTTAAAGAGAGACCATAAAGTACGTCATAAGCATACTGAGCATTTGACTTTGAGGTCACCAGAATAATGTCATTGATGTAAGCAAATACTTTGACACCCCTGTTCCTCATGTAAAAAGCGACAGCGTCAATAAGGCGTTGAAACACAGCCAAATGCTAAGTATTTGTCAATATAATATTTGCCTCGCCAACAGAATCCTAATTTTAGAGAATCTGCAGGATCAATGGGTATATTTCTGAACGCTCTTTCAATATCAATATTAGCCAATGAAACATCATCTTGAATGCTGGAAATACAAGTTGTTATATCATCAATGGTTGGAAATTTTAATATAAAATCCAAATTTTCAAATTTCTGCGCACAAACATGATCATTCACACTAAAACCCTCGGGGTATGATAGATTTAATATAACCCTTCTCTTAATACCATCTTTCGGCCTGGTTAACAATGGTGAGCCATGCCATAAAACATGTGGAGATTTTTCAAAAGGGCCCAGTAGTGCCCCGTAGTGCATTTCTGTATCAATAAATTGCTGAATTTGTTCTGGAAAAGCTTTAGTTGAGAAATGGTTTTCAATTTTATGATTACATAATTTAATAGGGTTACTGAGAGGGAAAACCCAAACCTGATAGAATCCATTAGCTCCTTATCTAAGTAATCTTTTAATAAATTTACCCATGCACCAATGTTTAAACCACTCTCAATAGCAATACGTGCTTTCTTATAATTTGGCACACCTGTATTGATAACACGTTCAGCCACTTCAAACCTGTCAATTGAATCTAGAACCACAGGGTTATCATATTCACTACCGCCATTACTAGAACATGAAAAATCCGCTAGGAAACCATAAGTTTTAAAATTACAAGCGGATTTACATCTATCTGCTATAATATGAAATTTACTGTTTCGATATTCCGAACACTCTATCATATCATTCTCAACCAATCTGTCCAGATCACAATGCTTTATTTTAGTATAATTACTCTGTAAGTTTATATTCTTAGCACGAATTAAACTTTTGTCATCATAGGTTACTGTCATATCTATATTATCCACTTCATTACTCTGAGCAATTTTACTAATATGATTATCAGCCTGAAAACACAAGTTATCAATGATACTTTGCATATGATCTGTATAATCACTAAAACCAAATTGTCTAAAATAAACATCCTGTTTCCAATGGTGGTGTATTACCTTAGGATTTGAAGCATACATAAAATCAACCAAATCCATGTTATTAATCAGACAAGAAGTATGTCTGGAACTATGAGTAACAGTGATAAATAATAAATCCGCTGGTATCTTAAACTGCATATGTATATGACATAATTGTTACAAAACACCACCATTTTTTGGTTGTAACAAATAGAAACCAGACAAGTAACCTGTGTGTAAAAAATTACAATAAAATACACCAGCTCTGTGGAAACAACCATCCATTACAACAAACACATATAATTGTGTATCATAAACAGCTACATTACAGGCAAATTCCACATCATGTTCCATAGACATCTCTATTTCATCATAGCAACTCATAGTATAATCAAAATTGTGATCAAACATGTTCAATGTACTATTATAATGATTATGCATACCTTGGGCAAGTATAGTATGCCCCTCAGAATTAATATAAAACTCATCAGTTTCTTTTTCTTTAAGAGAATACCCTATCGATGGTGAACCATTATCTTCGTTAACCACCGTAGAATCAATAAGCCGAACTGCCAAATTATCCGTCTTTTTAATGTCCACCGTTTCGGTTATCTGAACAGAACTAGTAACATTATCCCTAGTAGCATGAACACTGTCATGATATCGCTGCCTGTCAATGTCAGGCCAATTATTACCACCTACCTGGAACTCCAGGAAATTATTTATATCTCTAAGATCCGAACAACCCGAAAAATTCATGTCATCCGAACAAAAGCGCAGAACATATTGCAGTGACTGTGATACGGATGCTATTTCCTATATTTTATGTTCAATGCTCTGCTGAACTGGACAACTATGCAATTTGTAGCAAGATTTTTCCGGATGCGCACAAATTTTGTTGTGATTTTTCTGACAATGTCTGAAATTTCCATAGTCATTAGGATGCGCACATTGTCCAGTTTGAAACAATTAACATGTAATTTTCTTCTGAAACTGATTTACATTTCCATGAACCTGATTACTACTACCACTTGAGGAGAAGGAAGCATAGTCCGTCAGGGCCCTATTTTGAGCCCATGTTTGGGCATCAGCCCAGTCTAAATTTCCTACTTCTAATGCATGCATTGACCATGCAAAAGCCCCTCTTACAGTGGGCCAAGCCAAAGAATTTGCATCTTTTATTGTGTACATTAATTGGGCTAACATGGCTCTCAAAATTTTTTCTTCCCCCACCTCAAGTGCATTTTTCAAAAACCCTGTAACAAATTGTGTAACTGAAAGTTCATCAATGACGGCCTTTTATTTCCTATGCCCGCCAAGCAGCCCTCATTGGGCCATCTGAGCTGTGGTTCTACACTGACTAGTTCCTGGGTATTATAACACCCTGACTTAGTTCTTTTACTCAAATTCTTACCTCTGATCATTTCATCTTTAGATGCCTGTAGGTATTGCATGAGTCTGTCACTAACTGCCTGCTTTATGGCTGGCATAGCCCTTAGTGCCTGAACTGATAGCAGAATTCCCTCTGTGTCAAATGATACAGGATCCTGGCCCATATGACCCTCTTGACGCCCAATGCTTGTGCTATGAGGATGCCTGGAAGACATTACAATTGGATAATTGACATGATCGGATAATGACAACTCCTGAGATAAATCCCTATTCAACGGTATTTCCCCTCTACCATAGCCATTTCTAAGTGGTGATTTAAACTGAACGGCCCTGTGGCCCATTCTATTGACAACTCTGTCACCCTGAATGGTGAAATCATCGGTAGCAAAATTTTCACTTGATACATTGTTGACTGATCTGACATCAGTATATTCGTTAGTATTTGCAGAAATAGTCATAACCAGAACCAGAAACCTCACGATATTTTACTGTAGTATTGAATCTATCTTTTTAATATCTTCCATCTCAGCTTGTAATTTATTCAAAGTTACTAATACTGTTTCTAAAATGTCACTCTGATGATCTACACTATGATTACTTTTCACTGGTTGATTGGAAGTAATAACAGAATCAGTACTTACAGGTTTCTTGGTTTTTATGTGCCCCTACCCTTCTCTCCGAGGATTCCACTTATGCTTGAGCATCATCCATAGGAGCGGCTGAAGCAAACTCCGAAGGAGTCACAGGTGAACCAAAAGGACACTTTAAACCAGTAGGAGGAACATGTGTCTCCTTACAATTTGAATATCTCCTCATCTGTGGTGTTTTCTTAGTCCACGCTGATTTCTTAGATTTTCCCATCTCCAGGTAATATAACTGTTAATTAACACTTAAAAATGTTCTTGACACTTAAAAACAGCAGTTAAATAAAATCAAGTCCAATAAAATAAATAAAATCACTAAAACACTAAAATCGAATTCCAAGTATTGCATATATATATATAAGATGGCGCAGAAGAAAATTTTTAAAATTTCAGTTTTTGTATTGCTTGAATATCTAAGCGCCAATGAACAGTGGTGGGGCATAAGCCCCTCCAATTTGTGAGCTGAAATCGAGGTTCAGATCAGGTGAGCTCAAAATCAAATTTTTATAGGGGGTTAAGCTTCAGTTCGAACTGAGAGCCCAATCCTGAGGTGATGTGGAGAACATTTTGTGATTAATGCTGTAATCTTTATTTCCAATGTCAGAGAAACAAACTGACCATTTCAGTCAATGACCTTGTGTTAATTTATCTATCATTTGTTCTCTCCACATGCATTGAGTGATATAAATATCATTTTGACCACCCTTCTTACTTGTTATTTTATTTTAGTTGTAGTTTCAATGGTATTTTAGCATTTATATGTTTATAAAATACATTTCTTTACATACCTATATTCAATAATCAGGACCAGTTTCAGTATTTTGTTTTAATTCTTTCTGTCACTGTTTTAGGTAATTCTGTCTCCGCTTTTGTAATATATTTATTTCGAACAGAGAATTGCTCAAAAATACCAGTTAATCATGCTTTCAAAAGAATTTGAATGAGTATTTTGATTAAAGAATGTTTTAATATTAAAATTGCTCTTAAAAACCTTTTCACCACTAAAGAGTAAATTAAGGAAATTTAAGCTTTTTACCACTTAAGAGTAAAAAAATACACTAAATTCTAATCTCAAAATTTTTCGACACACAATAACATTCTTTTCTATCAGTCATAAAAAATGTAATACTTACGTTGAATTTGAAGCTTCTTTTGTTTGTCATCTAACTGAAAGTACATAAGTATGTATATGTACACAGCAAGTAAAAATACAGATACTTTAAAAAGTAGTCTAGTATTTTTAACCAGTTTCATATTCCTTTCAGAAAATTGTACAATTAAGAAAGCTTTGTGAGACACAGGCATGTAGAATGTAACTCACTATCGACAATTAGGTGTTTCATTATCTGCATGCTGTAACATTACTTCATCATGGATAGAAACTTAGACAGGTAAATCATTAAATATGATACTATATTATGAACAATAATGAGGAATGCAACATTTGCTGTATTTATACCCAGACAATTGATTTCATCAAGATAAAAAAATGTCTTACTAAAGTAAATTCCAATGTAAAGTCATCCACCATTTTATTTTATGCGTCGAGTGAAATTTTCACTTGTGGACCTCATTGATGTTATTGTAGCTCTTTTGTTCCATGGCTTGATTTAAGAGTTTATCTTTCATTAAATTAATGTCCAATCAATGTGCTATTACAATTACAATGTGATTGCCATTGTGGTCCTTTTTGTCTGGAATGTCATAAATAAATTATTGTTTTGGGGAAACCTCTGAATTTGAAGATCCATGTGATGGACTAGGGCCTGTATGTTTATAATAGAGAAATAATAGTAATTCAGACTTTATTACACACAAATTTGATTTAAATATATTTATATGTCCTCATGCTAAAGCAACCTGCTTGCTAAAAATTTGTAATGTATATTTTTTAATTCTTTGTGTTTTACTTGAAATGCATATTTGTCTTACTAATTACAGTTGCTAGATAAGTTTGTACTCATGGTCTTATCATTACTTTATGACATTTTCATACAGAGAGCATAAAAGCACAAAATTTTGCGTGAGGTTTATCTGAACCAGTATAAATAGATTCAGTTTAACAGCCCTGTCTCATTATGTATGTTTCAGGTTTAAAGTATTATTCATGTACAAAAAATCATCTAAAGTAAACATTGCTGGAGGTATGTTTTGCTTGGATTTTAGGAATTTTAGGGCAACTGCTTAAGTAGTGATGGGATAAGTTGCTTCAATTTAAAACTTAGAGAAAAGCAAGTACTTTCATGCAAATTATACAATTATCTTAAGTTATTTGATGACCACAGGGATTTTGGATTGAAATGTTTTTGTGCTTCGATACACAATTGCCTTTATTTGAAGGGTAAAATACCTACACTTCTCTGATTATGGACTCGGTCAAATATCACCCAGGGTAGAATGGATTATTTTGTTTTATTTAAAGAATGAATAGATAAGGCTCCGTTTGTCTTAATAAAAGTGACTTGGAGATGTAGAACTGGTGTAAAATTATGGCCCTATCTGTATGGGATTCAGACTAATAACTTTGTATATATATATATATATATATTCATTTTTATTAACAATGAGGTAGTAACACTTAAGCTGTTTCCTGTGTGAGTTGCAGCAGTTTTTTTCATTTTGTAGTCCAGTCAATGATTTTCCTGACAATGATTTTGGTCAGCAGCTACAGCGGGTTGATTAGATTCAGCTAGAAAGCCCCAACCTTCCCATCAGAAAGGTTTCTGTGAATGGAGATGTCCATGCTGTGGCAAAGAGAATAATAAGACACAGTAAGTATTAAGATATTTTTCTGTCACCTGCCATTACATTGCTTGTGGCTTTTACTTTTAACTCCTACATAATGGTCATGACTGAATGTACAATTTAAATGATCAAATACAAGACCACATATCTTTTTTCTGTATCCTGATGATAAATTTGTGCCATTTCACCACAATAATGATTGTAGAAGGCAAAATTTGACATAAAATCTGTGACTTTGTATATCAACTCAAAGGATCAAGGTTCACAGACTTTTGTCATTGTTGTACTTTTCAGATGAAGTGGTTTGCCGCCTCAGTGGAGAGTAATGTCCCAGTGGAAAATTGAGAAGGAGCTTAGGGACAGTGGTCTAGATATAGAATTATATGTGCCACTGAGGCGAGGATACCGTCTGGATCCCATGAAGGAAGAAATGGACACCAACATTGGACGGTGGATCAGGACGGATAAAGACAATAATGTGGAGAAAGTCAGGTTTTACCAGGGACAGCATTTTAGAGGTGTGTACTGGGTGGCACTGAAGGACATTCTACCAGGATGTGAGGTCATTGGTGATCCAACCCGCATTAAAGAAATTGTATTAGATCAATAAAAGCCAGTGGCAGGATAAAGAAGTTCAAGGACATGGATAAATGGTCATCCTGAGCCTCTATCTTTCAGTTAGGGAATGTCAGTTACATGTGAGTTGGGGCTGTAAGTAATGCAGGGTTAAAGAACACTTTGAGTTCTGTAGTATATGGAGATATTGCGCTGATTATAAATACACAATACAATATGTATAATACAGTGTCCACAATTTTACAATAAATCCTTTTTTCTGGTTTTACTTTGTTTATTTTTCCTTTTTATAAAACCAAAATCAAATGGTTGGACATTTCATATCAGACCCTACCATGGTTTACCAGCAGAAATGCTACAGGTACATTAAACTTTTGGCTTCTGGGCATATTTTAAGCTATTGTTATAATCAAGTAATACAGAAACTTATGCAAGAAACAGTCTTGAAGGAGTGACATCACCCTGATAGCTGTTTTGAGTGCCTGATTTTTGGGAACTTAGAACCTTTTATTCAACTATATCTCTTGAACTGAATATATATCAACAATGTATCTTGAATTGAATATATGCATTTCATAACAGTGCACTATATTTGGGATATGTCTAAAGATAATGTATTTACCCAAGCGAGACTGGTGACTAGTGCCAGTAAATCTGATGGTAATCTCTCATTGCATTCACATAAACCGACCAACAGGTGAAAAATCCTTTGGGATAAAAGAACTTATGTAAAGTGCACTCACATCAAAGACATTTAACATGGAACAATTTCATTTCAATCTGAAGGTAGTTATCCAAGTAAGTTTTGAGAGATATTACACAGGAAATTAGCTGGCCAGGTCACTGCTGTAATTGAGACTCACAGGCATGACAGGTGTCGGTGAGCAGTCAAACTTCATGCTAAAATGACCCTTTCCTGTCGTAGCCAGCATCATCACCACACCCTGGCCTTCATCTTATTGGCGAGGTAACATCAACACGTAGACATGCAAGCAAAGCTGAACGTCTCTATGGATCAGACTTCACCTACAGCCATGCCTTGAGTTCCTCTACAGACTACGGCGGGTCAGCGCAGGAATATTAAATTCCTCTACTGAAGGGATCAGATGCTTCTCACAGCATTGCTACTCATGTGTAAGAATCTGCTCAAACTTACTGAGATAACTACAGGCAAATGGGACTAAATTGTTTCTGTAAAATGTGTTGATGTGAGATTATTTTACATGATGAGTTTTCCCCCAAACAGTTTTGACCTTTTGGTCAGTTTACATACATGCGGTGCCAAAGATTATCATGCTATTGAGACTGCACCATCCAGGAATGTGTTAAAATCCACACACTTTATTTAACAACATGGAAGTCCCTACAAATACAAACTACATTGTACAAATGAGCACCATTTCGATATCATATTTTCACAGTATTTAAGAAAATTACATCAGTGCTAAATTTTTACCCTTCTCCTAAAAGCAGTGTGGGTCTCTTTTCCAGAGGGCTTTTTTCTCCTTAAATTCAACATTTCTTGGGTAGTTGGTGTATCTTTGCTGTGACATATTTGAAATTTAAAGAACTGGGACATTGGCATTTTTGTTTAAAAAATTTCAGGTGGGAATCAAGGTTGGAGGGAAATGGCTGGCCAGTTGACTAGCTGCAAGTCAAGTGGTTTCTATTTTTTAGCCAATATTTGGTTCTTAGAATATTTTGGGAATGCTCAGTGAGTGAACCAGCCAACAGACTAAAATTTTACACACATACATAGGTTCTACAATGCTTACACAGATCTAACAGTGAGTAAATACAAAGTCACACACAGCTCAGGGCCCATGAGAATGCACTTCCTGTTATGATATTTCCCAATTTAAGATTCTTAACACATACATGAATTCCTCAATGCAGACACAGGTCCAACATTGAGTAAATACAAAGTCATACACAGCTTAACGCCCATGACATAGTACTTCATGTTACTATTTAAACTGATTTAAGGTTCATACCATATTTTGGAATTCCTCTGGAAGCAAAACAACCAACAGACAAACATTTATACACATACATAACTGCCCCAGTGCAGACACAGGTCTATTAATGAGTAAATATGAAGTCACACATGATTCATGGCTGATGATAAACCACTTCCTGTTTTGAGTTTCACCAATTTAAGGTTCTAATCACAGTTTGGGAGAGATATGGTGGTAAAAATGGCCACCAAACTAAAATTTTACACAGATACATAGGCTCTGAAATACTTACACAGGTTCAACAATAAGTAAATACAAAGTCACACGTGACTCAGGGCCCAGGACAAAGCACTTTCTGTTATGATTTTTAGCTGATTTTAGGTTACTACCATATTTTAGGAGTTCTCTGGAAGTGAAATGGCCAACAGACAAAATTTTATACACATACATAAGTTCCACAATGCAAACACAGGTCCAAACATGAGTAGATACAGAGTCAGATGTGACTCATGACCCCTCAGAAAGAGCTTCTTGTTACATTTTTAGCCAATGTAAGGTTTGGGAATGCTTGGGAATATTCAAAAACAATTAGAGTCATAAATGGCAAAAATTTCACATTTCATCCTCTTAGAGTAGTTCAAAGGGAATGATTACTTCCTGGACTGCCCCATACCAACCCCAAACCCACCTCTCCATCTAACAGAAACATTTGAATCCCAAACCCAGAGTTGACAGAGATAAGCCCATGACAAGCCCAATAAACAAATAATCATCCCCCCTCTCCAAAACTCTTGCTTCACAATGTAAATGTTTCACTTCTGTATTATTCCCCTCTCTGTGCTAACTTGACTAGAGACAATAGCCACTCAAACTAGAAATTGGAGGGGCATTAATTAAAGTCATTGTGTTAGAGTGTTGCTGCTGACTCAGGTAAATGTGTAGTCTATGTTATCACAAACTACTTACTTGTCTCAAAATAAACTCTCATTATAAAGAGCCTTATTTCATGGACATTCAAATTTATTTTCTTAGATTTTCTTAAAGTTTGATAAGTATCTATACATTTTAGGCCCTTTATAGGTACAATTGTCAAATTCAATGCCAATAATTTCAGATCATGATAAAGACAACTTATTTTTTGTTTCTCTCATCAGGTTGGCTTTTAACAGGTATAATTGTCAATTATTGGTATATTTTAATGTCTTGGATTTCTGTACATTAACCATATAGAAGGCCACTGAAGTGTCTTTTGGGGGATTTCTACCCCTTATTTTTTATGACTGTCTTAATTAGAAATAACAAAAACATAATAATTTATATTCTGTTGAAATTAGCTATAACATGTGAGAGTGAAGATTAAACATTGATGATTGTTATTCATTGGCTTCTTCCTTCATCACCTCCATATTTTAAGTAGGGATTTAAGATTATTTATGCTCTTTTGTCTAATATCACAGATCACACAAACACTGTAGGGGTGAAGGAGACACTGTCTGAGTGACTTGTTATCAAAAGGTGTTGATCAATTGTCAGATGATACAGAAATGAAACACATCAGTTAACAATAGAACAAGCAATACAAATAAAATTGGGTCTCTATTTGGCTTAATTGTGACTGAACTCAAAGAAGTATTAACAGCACAATGGACATCAGAAAGGTTATTGTTCTGGGACCAAAACATGTATATAAGGCAGGGTGGATTACACATATCACTTATTAGTAGCTGGAACACCTTTTGAGTGATGGTGAGATAGATTTAGTTTCATGCACAATACCAGAAATTAAACTGTGAATTTGGAAAGTGATTGGATTAGCAGTACCTAAGTGATAGAAATAGTTTTATGGACCATTAGTAGATCAAGGGATTCAAGGACACAAGGAAAATACAGGTATGTTGAGTATTTTAAAGCAACTTTCTGAAAATCAACTAATGATCACTGTTTAGGTAATTGTGATAGAGGGAATGTTTATGTTGGGTGTGTAAGAGTTCTTCTTTGACGTTCTTATTCATTTATTGAACAATTTATTAATCAACAGTTGTTAAGCCATTCTCCTCAATATCAATAATAAATATCAGTTTTCTATTGATGTGATAGAGGGTATGTTTTGGTGGGTGTAGCTGCTTTATGCTAAATATCCATACACATTGCAATTTTGTACATTCATTTCCTTCAAAATTTATATCAGGTTCACAACAATAAGGTTTCACAGATTCTTAATAATTAACATATTCCATGAAGTGTTACTCTATGCTCATAATGGGTTAACAGTTTCTTGTTATGTTAACCAGTGTCATAGCTCCCTGTAATGATTTCCTCTAGAATGTCTGAACAAATTAGGTTTCATTTTGCTGTCAACTGATACTCCAAAGCTACGGTGGAAACATGAACTAGCATAACAGTACAAGATAAATGCTTAGTGACATTAAGGGTAACAAATTAGTCATTGTACCTAAGTGTGAGTTACTTAATTGAGACGTTATAGGCTTTGATGCAGAATACATATAATTAATTATACAAGCTGCTATAGCTGTTTCATTGTCATTAAGTGTGGAGGTATATTTTCTTTTATAACTTCTTGAATAAGTCCCTTGTGATTAAGCTTTTGAAATGTTTATGCTCTATACTAAATCATCTAAGATGTTATAACAAGCTACCAAATTATACAAACAGTTCCCTGTTTCTGATGAAGGAATGTCTGTTTAGAAGACACAGTCTCTGTACACCCTGTGTGACTTTACAAGAATCCTTACAAAGGGCCAAGTATAGAGACACACACTGTTTGATTTCATAGGGCTTAAGATACAATAATATATATAATAATAAAAGTAAGATTATGCTCTATAAGCCTATACATACAAGTCTGTAGATTAAAAATTAGAAATATGATACAGCTATAAGTTTGGGTGTACCAATATACAGAACTTTATACAATATGTGCTAATAATAAACATGAAATATGCTTTATCTAAAATCCATCAATGACAGTTGACTAAGTAAAACACATAAAGTTTACTCATTATAAAACAATGCCACTAACCTGAATGTGACTGTTCACCATGGTACAGTGATGCACTTTTTGGATGTGCTGTCTTCTGAAATGAAAATAAGGTACTGTAATTAACTGCATAAATACCGGGGGGATAAAAAAATATCTGTAGTCATGGATGATAATTAAATACTGTACATGAACTGCAGGATGGAGGCAACTTCACATATTACAAACGAATCTTAACTATCAAGAAATTAGTATTAAGTATCATCCGATATGTCAGAAGATTTTAAGACTTTTGCAGCAATTTGTAGGAAGAGAACTACCATGTCTTGGTGAGTTGTAATATATGTTAGTGGATGTTTTATTGGGAGGGGGCATATATGCAGTTAATTACAGTATACTTTTGGTGCTTGGGAGATATGAACAATGCAGATACAAGTTCAACAATAAGTAATTTTTTTTATTTACTTATTTATTTGTTTAGTTGCAAATTTATCATTCAAGCATGTACAATAACACTTCAAATTGAGCACATAACACAGAAAAAAGAAAACCTGAAAAATTACATGTACAGCGAATATGATTAACTATATATTTTTACATATTATCTGCAAATAAATACAAAGTCACAGGTGGCTCAGGGTCCATGAGAAAGCACTTCCCATTCCAATTTTATACACATACACCAGTTCCTCAATACAGAAACAGGTCCAAGATGGAGTAAATAGGAAGTCCCACTTGACTCATGGCCCATGAGAAAGCATTTACTGTTACGATTTTCACCAATTTAAGGTTCTTAACAGTTTGGGAGAGCTCTGGCGGCAAGAGAGCCAACGTTTGAAAATTTTATACAAATACATAAGTTCCTCAATGCAGATACAGGTCCAACAATGAGTAAATACAAAGTAACACATGACTTATGGCCCATGAGAAAGCACTTCCTGTTATGATTTCTTCCAATTTAATGTTCTTAGCACAGTTTGGGAGAGCTCTGGTGGTGAAATGACCAAAAGATGTAAATTTTATGCAGATAAATATGTTCCACAATGCACACCCAGGTTAAAAAATGTGTAAATACAAAGTTGCATGTGACTCATGGCCCACGAAATAGCACTTCCTGTTGAGATTTTTGCCAATTTTAGGTTCTTAACACAGTTTATGAGGGCTCTAACAGCGAAACGGCCAACACACGAAAACACATAAATAAGTTCTCCCAATGCAAATACAGGTTCAACAATGAGTAAATACAAAGTAACACATGCCTCATGGCCTTATCAGAAAGCAAATCCTGTTATGATTTTGGCCAATTCTAGGTTCTTAACACTATTCATGAGACCACTGGCAGCGAAACGGCAAAGAGACACAATTTTATACACATACATAAGTTCCACAATGCATACAAAGGTTCAACAATGAGTAACCATGAAGTCACACATAACAAAGCCCTTCCTCTTGTAATTTTGGTCAATTAAGTTTCTTAACACAATTTATGAGCTCTCTGGCGGAGAAACAGCCAGCAGACAAAAATTTGGTACACTCAGATAAGTTCCTCATTGTAGACACAGATTAAACATTGAGGAAACATGAAGTCAGATGTGACTCACGGCCCATGAGAAAGCATTTACTGCTAAGATTTTCTGAAATTTAAGGTTCTTCACACACTTTGGGAGAGCTCTGGCAGCAAAACGGCCAACAGACAGAAATTTTATACACGCACATAAGTTTCTCAATGCAGACACAGGTCCAACAATTTGTAAAGACACAGTCACACATGACTCATGACCCATGAGAAAGCACTTCTTGTGGCAAACTGGCAACAAACAAAAATTTTGTTCACCAACAATGTGCCTTATCACAAAACTACAATATATATGTAATATTTCTGCTACACTGCTCTTCAACTAACATGGAACATGGGTATTCATTGGCTGGTTTCAAATATACGGAGTATTCATGGTGGAACAAGTGTAATGTTACCAGGGGGAGCAGTTAGGCTAAATTCACTTTTTGTGACTCATGATGTAACATGGTCAAAATACACCCAAAAGGAGAACAGGGTCACATGACAAGTACTAGCAAAAAGGAGGACACTAGGGCATACTTGAATGATCAAACAGAAAATCAATATGTGACCAATAAGCACTTTTTTGTGGAATTTACACTTAATGTGCACAAAAACCTATCCCTGGCCCCTAACCCCCAGATTCCCTCTTGCTGTAACAGCTGACTGTTTATCCATATTGAACTCAATAATGGACGTTTACCAAAAATTAACCCCAAACCCCTAATTCGGCCAGAAAGGTACTTTCTAGTCAAGCTATGTACTTAACCAAGGTATGCCTGGATTAGTCTTGATGAGAACAGTATGAAGCTGATGTAATGCTTAACCTTGGCACTGAAACCTAACAGCCAGACCCAAAAATATGGTTTTCAGTTTTTGTCGTGATTTTTTTCAACAGGAAATCCCTACTAAAACTAAGTTTTAGCCTACTGCGACCAAGCCATTGAGTCTGCAAACACAGTAATGGTAGGAAACTCTTGGCTAGCCTGTGGGAGATTCCCTCTTGCTGTAACAGCTGACTGTTTATCCATATTGAACTCAATAATGGATGTTTACCAAAAATTAACCCCAAACCCCTAATTTGGCCAGAAAGGTACTTTCTTGTCAAGCTATGTACTTAACCAAGGTATGCCTGGATTAGTCTTGACGAGAACAGTATGAAGCTGATGTAATGCTTAACCTTGGCACTGAAGCCTAACATCCAGACCCAAAAATATGGTTTTCAGTTTTTGTCGTGATTTTTTTCAACAAGAAATCCCTATCAATTTCCCTAACCAATAATCAATTTTTCTAATATTGTATTGACAAGTTAAGATGTGAATGACAGTGACTGCCCATTTTGAATATGTAGGAATTGTTGAAATAAAATTATACAAGTATTTAAATTGCAGATGTTAATTTGTTTGGTAGTCTCACAGTTGACTTTGATTTTTGCAGGTGTATGAGATCTCTTTTCATTTTATAAACATGCTTAAGTGAACAGCTTACATTCATTTATCTTATACTTAGAAAGGAAGCCTTTCTCAGTTCTTGTTTAAGTTATTTTTTGTGGCTAATTTCCCCAATATGTATATTCAGCACCAAAAAATATGACAATAAAATGTGTACTTTTATTTTAATCTGCTCTCTACATATATTTAGCTTTCCTTTCTACATTTCAAACATGATATCATATGAAACAGAATGTGTACATATCAAGGCATTATGCCAGTGTGTCATTTAATAGGGACAATGTGTGCACAGAGGTCTTTTACTACATAAGAATATTGTATTATTATTTTTTCGGGGGTCTGCAGATTTGGTCTGGGTCGTGCTGACGTTTCTTGTGCATCTCCTTGTAAACATTGGGAAAACTACTAACTATAAATTGTTGAAAACCTCGCCGCAAGTGGTTTTAGCTTATATATAACAGGTCTGCTATATAGACAGAGGCTGAAGCTGCTATAATATGGATTAATTTACTTGTGTCAAGATAAAACTGCTTGTTCTACACATTTTGTGGTAAACTATTATTGGAGTGAACTGGATACAGTGTGTGGATCTACTAGAAAGCAGACTCACTGTAATTTGGATATTACTGATATCTTGAAGTAAATATCAAAATTGGGAAATATACTAAACATTAGGTAATAAATTATATTGCTGGATATTGTATCATAATACTTTTGACAAAATATCAAAATGCTTGTTTTTACAAATTAAACATCTGAAAATCTCCACGCAATGTAAAATTATTGTAAATTTTATAGTTTGGTGCATGTATTTAGCTGTAGACCTTTGAAAAGCATCATCAGGCTGTTTCCTTCATTTTAGAGTATTTGTTATACTTTATTAACACTGACACACTTTTGCACTCTTATACTAAATAAACATTACCTTATCTTAAATAGGATGTTTCATCATACTGCCTCCACAGGTATGTATTATCACCAGGCACATAATACACTAAGTTGTATTGTAGTTTTATATCATACACTAAAACTTTTGGAAATAAAAAATAATTGATTTGCCTATATTTAATAATTGAAGGGTGAGAAATATAAACATAATAAAGTGAATCAGTGATAGCCATCATTGCTGTTTTCGTCCATATTCCAGTTCTAATTGAAACAATTATTGACCTTTTGACAGACTGTAAGGAGCATAATACCGGAAAGCAGTCTTCCAAAATCATTAAGTGAGAAACATTGAAGGGTGCAATGCCACAGAAAAAGACAAAGATGACAATTGATGATCATAATAAGAAAATGTAAAAAGTTCATAATGTGCTTTTATTATTGTTGCTGTGAGATTTTAGCCATAGATTGTTGAGAGGCATTGATGCTAATTCTAATTCTAATAGGACATTTATAGCTCTAAATCCCTCCTCTTTAAAAATGACTCTAAGGTGCAAAAGAACGAAAACAGTCAACCAAATTCAGTATCCAGGGACAGAAAAGAGGTCAAGCACAGAGGGGATGATTATTGCTAAGGTGGGTATGCCTTGGTGTACAGGTTTAAGCTGCTTTCTGATAGAGACTAGGGAGGGGTCACACTAATCTCCTCAGGAAGAGCATGCCAATTAGTGGGGGCAGCAAAAGCAAAACTATAACCAAACTGCTCGACAGATTTATGGATAGAGGGGTAGAGCTTTGGAATGACAAGGAGATCACCACTACCCTTACTGTGCCTGGAAAAAACGAACTGCTGTTGAAAGTGAAATATAGAACAAAACACTTCGGAAACCAGTTGTAAAGAAATTTGCAAACAAGTGTAGCTGTTTAAAATTTTGAGTGATGTTCAATTGTAAGCAAATACAATTTCTAAAGCACAGGAGTTAAATTAGTGTATCTAATGGTATTTGATACAATTCCAGCTGCACTATTTTGAATGCACTGTAATGTAGATTGAACTTGTAGAGACTCCTGAAAAGTTACAGTAATCCAACCAACTACTACCAAAAGCATTGGCGACTAGTACAGAGGCACCATGAGTAAGAAACCACCTGACATGTCTCAAGTTACACAGTTGAAGAGGTTGTGGACAATCTGAATATGTTTGGACAATATCAGAATCAGAATCAAACAACAAACCTAAATTCCTGACTGACTCAGCAGAGAAGACAGGACTTCTGAAGATGTCAATTGGGAAAAAATCTTTCAACCTATCCCTCTATATTTTTGAACCAAATACAATAAACTCAGTCTTGTTAGAATTTGAATTTACTAGTTGACTTGTACTCTTTTAAATCATGTAGGCACCTGTTCAACTGTTCAAATACATCAGATGTATTCTTTGGGATAAATGGACATAAACTTGGATGTCATCTGTATAAAATGAAACATTATCCCATTATGTTTACCATTAACCAACCTGATATTGATCAGAGTTGAAGCAATTATTATTGCCTGATAATGCTCAGTTAAGTATAAAGTAAACCACTTAAGAACAACTGACAAAGAGTGGAATGATCAAGGATGTCAAAAGTAGCCCAGGCGTCAAGCAATATCATAGCAGTAGGTCTGCCTCTTGACAAGGATATGTAAATGAGTATGGGTTTTCTGAGTCATGGACATGGATATGTTCTAACAGTTGCTTAGCAACCACATGTTCAATCAGATTTACTTGAAACTTATGCAAGATACAGGGTAATAGTTCTTCATGTTATCTGCTGGAAGAGTAAACCCCATCAGTGAGTTATTTTCCTCACAAACAGGACTCCAGGCAAAAGTCTTGGAAAGGAGGGTACAACCAGACCATAAAACTGTCAAACACATTTAGTTTAATAGTTCTACCATGAGAAAACGAAGTAAAGCAAAAGTAACACAAAACAAGGGGAAATACTAAAAAAAAAACACACAGAAAGCTTAAGGTAAACAGAAAGCTACGTGGTATAAAAATGCTATCCCAAACTTGGTAAAACAGAGCTTCCACCTGTCTGACATAAGCTTAAAAAACTGTGCAGCTGAAGGGAAAGATAAGTTGAGGTCAGAATCATTATAAAAACAATACAATGATAAGTTTTACCATAAGTGTCAGCGATCACCATCTTGTACATTGTATCAGCATAGAATGAAAGCAAGACCAGACACTAAACCGTGGAAACAAATAAGATATAGATACAATCCAGTACAACAAAAAGCCATCTACTGGAAATTAGTGAAATGGCGACTGCCGAAATTATTGAGGTCTTGGAAAGTGAGTACCGGAGTATACTGTTAATACTGGTCAAGAGGAAAACTCACAATCTCCAAAATTTGTCTAAAATCTAAGAGTAAGCAAAAACATGAAATTAAATATCCTTCAACACCAGTTTCATTAAACGATGTTATCAATGAAGTATCAAAAGCTTCCAAATATATCACCAGTCTATACATGTATCAGTCATTTTACCGAACAGAGGTAGTTCAAAAACACAGAAAATACTTCACTAATATAGCATTTAGACAGCTTAATGAGGCAATATAACTTGCTAACATAATCCAACTCCAACGTTATGAAAGACCGTTTTGCATAGACACTGAGGGTTCTAACCTAGATTGTGGCACAGTCTTATTATAGAAAGGTGATAAGGAAAGAATGCAGCCAATTCGTTTTGCCTTATTTCACTTTAACAAAAGAGAACAGATAAATCAAATAACATTTCAAGAATAACTAGCAAGATTTATGACAAGGAAATAATTCCACACATTCCCCAGGCCCAATAAAAACTTTAAAATTTATGCATTTATTATCTACTAAAACTTTTAGGATAACATTATTACATATATTTGATGAAACTTTAAAGAGAACATTATGACATAAGTTTATAATTAATAAAGCATTGTCTTAAAAGCAAAATATAAATGCAAAAGTTTCCAACTAAGATCTATATACTGATAAACATGAAAAATTATGTTTTAAAGCAGAATGTGGATGCAAAGTTACAAACTAAGATCTATATGATGATAAGCATTGGTTTCAACACACACCACCCTGGTACAATTTAATTTGGAAAATGAGAGTGAATGATAATGACCTTGAAGAACAAGGTAAAGGTCAAAAGAAAGGTAATACCCGACCTTGGAGAAAGGTGAGATTAAAATTAAGAAATTTAGGATTAGTATTAAGTGAATAAAGTGAAAAATGTTGAAAGTAGTAGAAAAATATTAAAAAGGGGTGAAGCCACTAAGGCCACTGATCAGATGTCAGGATGGGGTGACCTGGTAGAGATGATGAATTGGAAGTAAAAGTAAGGTAAGGAAGGGTATGAGTATGAAATTTTCAAGCTCGTGAGATCTGAATAAATCCAAACTAAGATTGAAACGAGCGGTGTGTGAGGCCATGTTAGAAGACCCCTCAAATATAAGGCAAAGCAAGGTCGTATGTAACAGACAGGTCATGATCCCAGATCACAGATTCTATTCTATTCTGTACCTTTATAGTGCTTAATCTCTGCTAAGCAGACTCTAAGGCGCAGCACCAAAATCAAATTCAGAAAATCATCTGTCCATAGCCATTGCCAGGTCCAGTACCATGGAGATGCCGGATAGAGTGCATGCTAAGTTGGAAATGCCTTTTTCAAGAGATACGATTTTAACCTTTCCCTGAAACAGGCAAGAGTTGGGGCAGAACAGATCTCATCAGGAAAATGATTCCAAACTGTGGGAGCATCAAAAGCAAAGCTGTGGCCAAAGTCATTTTTTGAATTATGTACAGATGGACAGAATTGAGGAACGTCCAAGAACCTTTTATCTGGATGGTTATATCTTGTACTATATCTTTCACAACGAGTAGACAAAAAAGGACCAAAGTAACTGGAATGACCATTGTGAAGAAACTTGTAAACTATAGTGGCAGTTTTAAAGATACAGCAAAATTCAACTGGGAGCCAGTGGAGTCATTTGAGAATAGGAGATGCCCGTGTGTATTTGTTACACTTTGTAACAATCCTAGCAAGTGTGTTTTGAATACACTGTAGTTTGTGCATGTTGAGACTGGACAAACTCCTGAAGAGAGAGTTGCAGTAATCAAGGCGACTGGTCACCAAGGAATTGGCTGCCAGGATAGCAGTCATGTGCTTTCTAACCCGCCTGAGATAATGAATTTGTATGAAGCATGTCTTACAAATATTGCGAACGACCAAAATATCAAGATTATTTGAAACAATTGTGTCATCAATCAATTGAAATAATAGAACGGCAGTTCACAAAGCCAAAGTTTATAGGATCTGGATTAAGGGCAATGTCACCAAATAACAGCAACAGAAACAGAAGACACTTGATACTGGCATGTGCAGGAAACTTATTTGAGAAAATTTTGTAGGAGTAATCCCTGACCGGGGCAGGAACACAAAGGGCACAGGGAGAGACCAAGAAGTGACTCTGGTCAGCCACTTTCAGCTGAAGAGGAAACTGAAGCACAGAAAACCCAAGAACATCATGGCTACAGAACAGGCAAGACAGAGTAATATACACCTAGCAAACTAAGTGATTGGGGTGACCCATGATAAATGTCCCTAGTAAGCTCAAGCTCTGATCTTCGTCCCGTGGGCGACTCACAGGCACCCTATTCAACCCAATAGAACCTTAAAACTGCCCTCAGGATAGCCACAATGACATATATAAGACAAGAACCATACAACAATGGAAACAAAAAGGTTACTGGAACAACACTGTGCAAGATAGAATATAATGGGGATGGTACACCAATAGTTGGACAGTGACTCAATAATTCTAAAGAAAGTGGGCTAATACACACTTTGAAGGAAATGGGGGATAGGGCAGCAATAAAACACATAAAGGGGTAATAAAATCACAAGATGGTATTAATAGTTAGTTGGACAGTCACAAAGTAATTCCCAGTAATTGGGCGATAATACCCGATTAGGTGATGATGAAAGACCAGACAGCAATAAACTACATAAAGTGATAATAAAATTGAAACATGGTTGAATAGAAGAAGATTTGAATATGTGGCCTGAGAAATGTACACTAATATGTTGAAACGGTGTTAAAATTGGAGTTTATAATTTGTTTTTCGAGAAAACGACGTCTCCGTGGTTTGTACTAAAACGGGTATCTCAAAACTGGTATCAGATCAAGTTACAATATCAAATTAAAATAATGAGACGATGAGATCCTGGATAATATACATTAAGATCATGGGATAAACACAATAAAACTGCATCTAGTGAGAGGGAACACAACAAAATAAACTGTACAACTGACATCATAGACAGCAGTTAACGTTACTGTAGCAACAAATTACTTGCAAAATAGTTAATCATGATAGATATGAAAGCAATAACAAGCATCTTCATACAAGGTATGGTAAAACAAACATCATATTGTGTCCATGGTCTAAAAGTCCAAAAGTAGAGAAACAGTAGAACCCTCGAGGTGAACTACAAGCAGGAAGTCAAAGTGGAATTTCCTAAAGATTAGGGAACGAACACCGTGCATGATGAGTGAAGAAACAATTTCACAAATACATCTCATTAGTACAGTAGATACTAAGCCATAGCTTTTTGTACCCCCCCCCCCTCCCCCCCTGACGGGGGTGCCCTGAGACAATGCCATAATTCCCCAGAAACCCAAACCAAATTAATTAATGGGTTAGTTATCCGTGGTAAAAGGCTTTTTAAAAGAGTGAGATTATTATAATGGCCACGAAGAAATGTAATGAATTTTATAGCGCTTAATCTCCACTGAGTAGTTGACTCTAAGGTGTCCACAAGACAAGAACAATTCAATGGAATACAATACAATTATTTAAACTGGAGAAGGCAGGAAACTTATAGCATTGTAGCAAGTAAGGGCATTTTATAGCATCATGAATGATTATTAGTTTTTATTCAAAATGCAATGTTGTCATTGTCGCATATTATTGTGGACTTTTCTACAGACTCAGTCACTTCCTCAGACTGCTCCAATTGACAACATATCAAATAAATGAGGCAACCTTTCAGTCAGGATGCTGGGTAAGATTGTACGGCCAGTTCAAAGATGTATCAGTCTCAAAAGGACTCCTGTATCAATTTAGTATTAAGTTGCATAAAAATACAAGTTAAAATCAACATTGTAAGTCATTTAATAAATTACACACACACTAATATTAAAATTGGTTAAAATATGCTTACAATAAAAATACACTGATTCATTAAAAATCCAAAAGTATAATTTATCTTCAAAAAGAAAATCATTCCTTTGGACTCTCTGGTTACAAATTTTACTACGCAGTTATCCCCATTTAAAAATCAAAGTAGTAAGATTGACAAGTAAGAAATGATGAGGTGAATGCCACTTTAAAATCAATATCATTTATCGTAATTCATAAGGTAACTGTAAAGTGTAAAATAGTCACCTTTCCTAACAAACAAGTAGTTTTCTAGCAAGATGACATTGTTTTCCTACCCACTAATCTGTCCAAGTGACTTGGTCTGATTTTGAAAACCCTCTGCCTTCTATTGTCACTGTTGTCAAGCAACCCAATCAATCCATAAATCTCCAAATTTAAGTGAATATATAGACAACATATCCCACAATGCTTGCAAAAGCACTGGAGCACACTGAACTTCACCTTATTACACATAAAAGTGTAACATCATACTCAATCCAGTGACCAAATGATAAACAAAACATATATTTTAAAATATTGCTCAGCAATATGAATCTTTTTTGAAGCTACGAGATTCAGTATTATGATCATAAGACCGTTTTTGTCGAACTGCACTCGCCTTAACAGCTTCCCTAACTTTTTCAAAGGCATTTGCCATGGAATATCTTATCCCTTACACATATTCTAATAGTCAATTTGTAATAGTCTGGCACAAGTAATATGTAACTGTTTTTCTGTTCAGTTTCAGGTAAAGGACCCATTATGTCAAAAACGATTTTCTCCATGGTTGCAAAGACAAAGTCCTGCTTCAGTGAAGCCCTTTTTGGCATGTGACCAGATTTGTGGCTGTTACATGTCCGACATGTTTTGCACCAACTAGCAATATCTAGTTTATAACTGGGCCAGTAAAATCACTTGTTCAGTTTGCCCAGTGTTTTCTGTACACCTAAGTGTCCTAAAGTTTTGTCATTAAGAAGTTGTATCAATATTTCATATTTCATTTTGTTAGGTACTACAAACTGATTCTCTGGAGATTCATCTGAAACTCATTTCCTACACAGCATTTTGTCATGTATTTCTAACATTGGTCACTAGGAACAAAGCATTTTGACCTCTAGACATTCTGACCTTTAAAGATGACCTTTCAGGAGGGTTTTCATTCTCCTGTTTGAACTTTATGACCTGTTTTATTCTTCAATCATTCATTTGAGCTTCTCTCAGCTGCTTATCTGACCACTATCTGCCCAATTACTCTTTATCTTGAATTTTGACATTTTACTCAAGCCCTGTGAAGTTTCATCATAGTTATCACTAGTCACAATGCTAGTGGAATCATTTTCAAAAGTCTGACCACTACTAGTTGAAGGAACATTTTTATATTTTCAATATCTAGGAGCATTACTGACAGAGACATCACAACTAGTCGCAATGCTATTTGACACACTGGATTTCACACCAATTTGACTTTGCCCCTTAAGTTTCTCTGCCCTCTAGTTATGACACAAAACAGTTATTGCCCAACAATGCACAGTTCTCACAGTCACCTCTCTTACACTTTCTTGGTGGCTGCCAAGATAGATCATCGGAGTTTAATGCACCCTAACAATGTTGTGTTTCAAAATCATAGGTACTTAGTACTGATAACCATCTGGCTAACATTCCCTCTGGTTCCCTAAAGTTTACTAACCACTTTAAAGGTGCATGGTTAGTCCTTTAGATAAATTTCCTTCCCCACAAGTAATGATGAAAATGTTTGATAAATACAACTGAAGCTAACACTTCTCTGATAGTTGTACAGTAATTCTGCTGAGTTTTACTAAGTGTTTTACTTGCATACAAAATGACCTTTTCTTGACCATCTTCCTGAATTTGTGACAAAACCCCATGGACTCCATATAAACTAGCATCTGTGTCCAGTACAAAGGTACCCTTTTTGTTTGGATATGTCTGTTAATTTTAATAAATTAAATTATTAAAAATAAATTTATTGCCCTTCTCTTATGAGGGGGAATTCTGACTGCAGTTACACCATTGCATATTCACAAAGCAGATTTATCATGAATTTATTGTAATTTTTATTCTGGTGAACATTTTTGTGAACTTTTAAGTATAATAAATCCAAGACACACATTGACTTGTTCAAAATATGAATATTGGAAAAGTATTTTTGACTGAAAAATTGACCCACTTCATGAATGTTTGGTGCAGATATGTTTCAGCGATTTTGTACAAATTTACATTTGAGAGAAAACGTTATGAACCAATTTTTGTATTTTGTTGCTGCTATCACTTTCTTCTGTATAGCTGCCAAACATAATGTTTCTGGCCAATCTACTTTTTACACAGCACTAAAAACATTTGAAAAATCGACCCAATTCATGCTAACCCATGTATTGGGTCATGGTTTAATTTGTATTTCATTTCGTTAAAGGCCAGTTAACACTTATCATCCCAAACAAATTTAACATTCTTCTTGGTCAAAACATTAAAGGAGCTGCCATTGAAGCAAATGATCAGATGTACTTCCAATAATACGATGCTAGCCCTAGAAAGCTACAGATATCTTTGACCTTTTGTGGCTGAGGCCAATTTTTGCTTGCCTCAAGTTTGTTACGATCACATGAGATCCCCTCCTGAGATACTACATGACCTAAAGATTCTACAGACTTTTGAAAGATTTTGCATTTTGATGGTTTCAAAACCAACTTGCTTTTCGTAATCTTTGGAATACAAGTTTAAGATTTTCCAAAGTTTCCTCAAAAGTCTTTCAAATGTGATTATATCATCAAGATATAGTTCTGCTTTTTGTCTATTATAGTCCACTTAACAATAACTGCATCAAATGCATAAAAGTGCATGGTGCCTTGGTCATCCCAAAAGGCATGACTGTAAACTGTCTTAACCCTATTTTGGGGGTGAATGCAGTCTTACATTTGTCATCTGGGTGATTGCAACTTGATAATAATCTTGGGAAGGTCCACTGTATAAAAATGTTTAGATCCAGATAAAGAATTTTCTTAATTAACAGTACAATAGTACATGCATACCCTTGGATCACCACTTTTCTTAGTCACAATGACCAAAGGTGAGGACCAGGGACTATCACTTGCTTCTGTGATTCCCTCAGTTTCCATTTTATTAAGTTCTTTATCGATAGCTTCGAGTTGAGATACTGGTAATAGACAAGGTCGCTGTTTTATTGGTACAGCATTACCCTGTCTATTCGGTGTTTGACTAAGTTAGTTCGCCCAAGTTGTCTATCAGGCCTTTTAAATATGTCCTCATATTTGCACAATAACTAGGTCAAATTAGTCAACTCAGTCCCTGATAATGTTTCCAACAATTGTTCAATCAATGGTTTTAGACACTCAGGTAATTCATGTAAACAACCATCTCATTCTGGTTCAGATTTACAAATCTCTTTCATAGGTTCAAGCATAACCACTATGTTACCCTTGTTAACTTTGATTGGATCAGTTCCAAAATTAGCTACTCTGATGGGTACAGCATTATGTTCAACCCTCACTCAAGATTTTGCAACTAACAATCCTGCATTGTCAGTGTGGCTTTGGGCTTGATCAGACCTATGTTAAAGTGTGAAACCCAACAATTTGACTTTACATTACCACTTATGATCATTGCATGCTTTGCTGGAACAAAAATTGTTTCCCAAGGTTGTATACAAGCAAATCTAGTGCTATCCTTTTTGTGCATGGTTATGATGTGACCAATAAATTTCATAGTACCCTTAGCTACATTCAAAATACATGCTTGCTCTTCTATGAAGTTTAAACCCCAAATTGTACTTTTATCATCCAGTGATATGACCTTCACAGGTACATTCAAACATTGACCTTGATCTTCAAGTTCCATACAAGTTTGACCAAGTACATTCATAATTTCACCATTTGCATTTTTCAAAATCAAATTCACCTTTTCTAATGATGGTCATTTTGATTCAGGAATACTATCATACAACAAAATATCTACAATGGTATATGTTGATCCAGTGTCAACCAGAAACTGATCCCCATTACAGTTCTTTCTATATACCAACATAATGAATTGATAGTTTTAACGACACCTTCAAATGGCCCTTGTGAGCTCAGTCTCAGCAGTTCTTAGTTTAACTTTTTGTTTGGGACTAAACACCACTGGATTTTCCACTGGTGGTTGGATTCTTTGGACAATATCTACGATAGTGATCTTTTTCATGACACTGAAAACATTCAACATCTTTTAAATTGTGACCTTTGTTTGATGTTCTCTTGTTTTGATAATCAGATTTTTGGAGCTTTTGATGGTTTTCAACTTATCAGCTAGCTTATTTATTTGATCATTGTTCTTCTTAAGTTTTGACAAGATATCTTTCAAAACCTTGTCCTCTGGTATGTTCTCGACAATACAAACTCTACCATTCACTGGCTTTGTATTTCTCCTACTTGAGCACATCTCAAAACATTCATGTTCTGTGGCTGAAGAAATGGCTTTATGTAAGTTTCTAGGATGTGCAAATTGCACATGTTTCTGAATCCCAGAATTTCAAAACCCATTTACAAATTGGCAAATAACTCATTGTTTCTGTGCATTTAAAGTAATGGTTTGAAAAGCCTAAGAAGCCAACCTTCACAATGCATACCCACATTGCATTGGGGTCTCATTGTCCTTCTTGCTTCTATTTCTAAACTCAATTTTAAAGGTGGCCTTTCAGCTGGATTGAACCTATTTTTCAACTTTGTTATGGGTTAGGGGGACATAATCAACACAATCAACATAATCTTGAGTGTTTATGTGCAGGAAAATATCACTAAAACCCTCTCGGCTTCAACTTACAAGCTCATAATCAGTTGTGATGCTTTTTAAAAAAACATTCCATTCATTCCAGTTTGCAACTGACTCCATTCTACAGCCTGCCCATTAAACTTATCAGGGTCTCTTTGCCTAGGAGTTCTACGATTATCAAAATACTCTTTGCACTGATTTCTGGCATGAGGGACTCGGGGTTAGTATTGTCTGAATACAGTGGTACCACTGCTGATTTGGGACAATCACCATAATTGTACTGGTCACCCTTGACATTTTCTTGTGCATGGGTTCAGTACTATAATACTGTTTCCGTAGACCCATGGCCTGGCCTGTGGTCTAGGTGTTTGACGAGCTCCATTTTCACATGTGTCATAAATTGCTTTGGGGTCATTTTTCTGCATTTAATCACCCTCTGTGGCTTATTTTCCACAACTGGGTTGACTGATAGACACCCTCAATTTGATCATGTGAGTCATAAAACTCTTCATCACTGTCTAAGCCAACAGGATTTTTACATTGGTTTTTGTTCACTTTTTTATCCTTTTTATGCAAGTGGAGCAGTTAAGGATAAAGTGGTCCTTCCTTGCAACAATGGGATTTTATTGAAGTGGACTTCACCATCAGATACCATTTCATTTAGATCAATTTTCCAGTTTGGCCAACTGGGAAACCAATCCTGTGTGGGTTGAATCAAACTAAGGCTGTGTGCCTTAGTCATAATGAATAACAAACTAAAAAATCTTCTAAAAATTAAATCTTAATATTAAATTAAAATGCCTATCCTGATCATGGCACCAATTAAATCTGTGGAGACCTTTCAGTTAGGTAAGATTGTATGGCAAGTTCAAAAATGTATGTCTCACTTTGTGTTCAGAAAATTAGAAAAAACGTGAACCAGGCTCAAAAGGCTTCAAAATAAGAGCTTGATATCAAAAGGACTCCTCTATTCAGTTGCAACAGAAAAATGTAGGTTGAAATCAACAAAAAAATTTATTTAATAAATTATATACACACCAATATTAAAATTGGTTAAAATATGTTTACAATAAAAATACACCGGTTCACAAAAACCCCAAAATTGTAATTTATCTTCAAAAAGAAAAGAAAATCACCCCTTTGGACCCGTTGGTTACAAATTTTACTATCCACTATCACCTTTTACAAATCAAAGTAGTAAGATTGTCAAAAAGGAATGATGAAATGAAGCAAATCATCTGGTAACTGGAACGTGTGAAAGAGTCACCTATCCCAACAAACAAGTTGTTTTCCAGTAAGATGACATTGTTTTTCCTACCCACTAATCTGTTCAAGTGACTTGGTCTGATTTTAAAAAACCTTTTCCTTCTATTGTCACTGTTGTCAAGCAATCCAATTGCTCCATAAATCTCAGGATTTATGTCAATATATAGACGTTCAAGGTATCCCACAATGCTTTGCAAAAGCACCAGAGTACACCAAACTTCATTGTATTACACAGAAAAGTGTGACATCACACTTAAGCCAGTGACCAAATGATAAACAAAGCATATATTTTAAAATCTCGCTGAACAACATGAATCTTGTGAGAATAAAATAAAAAAGACAAATGTATTTGTTTCTAACATCTTAAACCCAATATTCTGCAATATTTTACTGTAAAACTGTTTACACCTTCTTAAAAATGTCTTCTATCATGAGCGATAATAAGGTGAGTTCATCATCTACACCAAACAACTCGCAATCAAGAATTTCTTTTGTAAAAATCCACGAGAATCTGCAAAGGTTCACCTCACAAATAACTGAACCTAAATGCAATACATCTATCCAAGAATTCCCCTCCAAATATATTTGTATTTTCAATTAGCTCATCTACTAAATTCTCATACACAAATTTAACAATGTTATTCTGAATAACATACTTGAAAAGACCAATAAAACATAGCACCATATATGAATCTTTCAAGGGTACTGAAGTTCTTTTTTCTAACATCCCACTAGACTTCCCATTAACTCCCTGTAATAATTTTAATCCGACTCAGATACATTTTAAAGAAACTTTTTTATACATTTTTTGGCTTCCTTTATTTGTCTTAATACTATTACTTAATGCTACTTCTACTCTTTAACATGCGATCAAATATTTAAAATCCCACTGAGAAATACTAACATAAATAAAATTCACTAGAGACTCAGGAGAAAGGCCATTTTTTCCCATTACCTTGATAACTAATGACTCTCCCCAGATGGACGCTGGGGGTCATTAATCGGTGGCACATCAAAGAGTCATAACTCTACAAGGGATAGTCAGAATTTAAAAATTAAAAATGTGTCTCAATCCATGAGTCCAGATGAACACTTTAATACCAAACATGCTTGTGTTGGACCATTAATAAAGAATCGAAAAATATCCCCTTGTATCTTCAAGGTATACACTAATTTTAAAATTTGAAAAAGTGTATTAATCTGTCCACACAAACGTTTAAATACCAAACATGCTTGTGTTTTAACACCAAACATGCTTGTGTTTGAACATTAATAAAGAATAAAAAATATGCATATGTTTTTATGTTAAGAGACTCACAATTCACAATTTTCAAATGGCCATAACTCTGCAAGGAATATTCCCATTTTAAAAATTCCAAAAGTGTAATCTGTGATTCTAGACAAACATTTTTATACCAAACACAACAGTATATGAGTGATAACAGCTTACCAAACGCCACCAAAATGTTCATTATGAGATAACACCCAATATAACACATGTGGCACCCAAAATTGTACATGTAACACATGTGACATCTGAAATCACACACATGAAACAGGTGTCACTTAAAATCACACTTGTGACACCCCACGCCTCACATGCAATACATGTGGCTCCCAAAACTACACCTACCCACTAAACATTACAAATGTTTATAAACATTCATAAACCTAACTATGAACGGTTTAGTTTAGGTTTAAAATGAAGGGTCCCTAAACATTTGCCTATAAACTTTATAAACATTTAACCATAGACGTTTATAAACGTTAATACATAAACATTTATAAACGCTTGTACACCACTTAAAAACTGGAGAAATATTTCTGTAAGTATATCTTGCTGTATCACTGTTGTTTGAAGCTATCATTATATTCTAAGTAGAGACATAAAAGTATATAATATTGTTGATATTATATACTTTTATATCTCTACTTAGAATTTAATGATGGCTGCAAACAACAGTGATACAGCAAGATATACTTAAGAAATATTTTTCCAGTTTCTCTCAAAATGGCTGTGCCGACATCATCATTCAAAATGAAAACGATGTTAAGATATTCATCACTCTTTCTAAAAGGTTTTAAAATGTTTATAAACCAAACTAATATTGCTGAAATGTTTATAAAACCAAAATATTCAATAATTGCCAATATTTAGGTTTACATTTGGTTTTAAAAATGTTTATAGGTTTACTAAACATTTATAAACGTTTGTAATGTTTACTGGGCTATAACACATGTGACACTTAAAATTGCACAACAACCAAATTAACTGTCTTACATACAAAGCCCAGATATACTATAACCAAATAAATTGTATTAAATGCAAAGCCCAGATATACAATCTTTACCTACCTTCCTTTCTATTGTTTTACTCAACAACCAAATTAACTGTATTACGTACAAAGTCCAGATATACAATGACCGAATTAAAACCCTGATTGACCATCCATGCCACAATTTTGTTTGACCAAATTTTTTATTTCATCTACTATTTCTGGACATCAAGGTGTCCAGGGGTTCATTCCGTGGCTCCCACCTTAACACAATTTATATGTTATCATTTATTTCACATGTAGGTTAATTAACCTCTATGTAACCCCCTTTCTGATTGGTCATCAGCCCACTGTCCTTGCAGGTACGCTGTCCTTCTGCCACTTTGATTTGGCCAGGCCACGAGGACACAGTTGAGAGCTTCAGTACTGGCAGTCGAACTTTATTTACACATGTACTTTTACTTTGTTGATTTTAGTTTTTTTATATTATGTGCTTTTAAATATGGAAACTAGATATAATTTATGTTCTACTAGTCATGAAGATACACACATTCCTGTTGAGTTGCAGCTAGTGGGTGATGGGATGTTTTTGTCACAGACATTGGGAGGCAGTCATCCAGAACCTGGGCAAGTAAACACTTTTCAGTCTGAAAGTACTAGTGAATCAGATTCAGAAGCCAGTTTTCTTGATGAGTTAGGTAGTAAAAGAAATACCCCTGACAAAAATTCCAGATCCAATAATTTGGTGCATGCAGGACAGTCGGCTGGGGCCAGTTCTGAAAGTGGCCTCCAGAATGTTGGTCAGGAATACATTAACCACCAAATTTTGAAGCAGCTGTTCCATTTAAACGACAGACTTGCAAGTATTGAACAGAGGGATAAAAATGTAAGAAATCTGTTGATAAAAGTAAGATCAAAAATGTTCAAAAACCTAAAACAAAGTGCTGGGTCTATACATGGCGGGTTGGTTCCCCCGGGTCTGGGTGGTGTCTCTGGTATCACACATCCTACCATACCCCCTCGAGCTCAGCTCAGACATGATAGTGAGATACAACAGCAAGTCTAGGAGAGACTTAGGCACTTAGCTGACAACCTTGTACAAGGTAATGATAAAATTAAATCCCAATGGGGTGGAGACGTCGATGTGTATGTCAAAAATAGAGTTAGATGGCCTCATGAGTTTGTCCTTACTGGTACAAATAAAGAAAAGGTCACGTGACCAATTTTCCACAGTATAGTGCATGACAGGATTTTGTAGGACAATGAGGGATCAAAATGATATTTAGACTCGTGAATTTATGCTAGATTATTTGATAAACTTGCTAGAAGATGCTTATGATTTTGGGGGGCAACGGCTAAGGCTAGTCATGCGGTTCTGCTCGGCCGTATGGAGCAAGGAGAAATCAAAAGCTGGTCTGAGGTTGAGAAAATCGATCGTATTTGAAGGGCTCATGCACACAGGCATGTTGCTGTCAGCAACATTCAAGGTCAAAAGTCGTTAGATAAAGGTCAAAATGTGGGAAAAACTCTGCCTTGTGTCTATTACAACAAAAATCCATGTTTGCACAAAAGTTCTCTTGAGACAAAAGGAATTTTGTACAAGCATGTGTGTGCTTCTTGTTTTACAAAAGAAGGGAAATCCTTTGTACAATCACAGATGGATTGTAGGAAGTCAAAGTCAAAAAAACGAGTAGCAGTGGGCATGCCATCCAGATAGCGTGTCCAGCAACCTCGTGTTTTTTACAATCAACACACTAATGCAAAGTACTTTAATCAATGCCAAAACTTTACAAAAGTACACTTTAATAAAGCCTTGGCCTTTCAATCAAGAGTTGACCACAGAACTTATGCTCAAGTACTTACACAACCACATGGATAAAGTCCCATTGGTAAGCACTATCAATCTGCTCATTGTGGTCATGCACTGGGTTCGTCCACTCACAAGAATACAGTCGGTTGTTCAAAAGTGGTTGATTTTCAAGGTCATGATAGTATAGAACTCCTAGAACGCATAGGTCAAACTACTTCTCATATCACTAGTCATAAGGCTTTGAATTGGGATACAAAGCAGTTTGACATTCCTTTATGTAACAGGTTGAACCTTTGGCTGATATCTCAGACGATAACAATTTACAGCTACAGTCTCATCACGATGAGGTTGTTGGTCATGCTGGTGGTACAGAGGCGAATGCGTCTGAATGCATTCCTAAACGGTATGGCCATCACACTCCAATTACTCACATAGCACAAATCTCTAGTGAACAGGGCTTTTGTCAAGAATTTTATCACTGTAAGGAACAGAATGGGTTCGAGTTTGGTTGTGTATCACTGTCTCCTCTGCGTTTGTTTACAGGTGATCCTACCTATTGGGAGAAACTACCCGATATCATCTCTGCACTTATTAGAGCTAGTGGACTTCCCAATTTTTGGGCATTAGAATTCCAGTTCATACTCAGCTTAATGTTAAATCTTGGAGGTTTCATCGGAGTGATTATTGGTATCAGAAGTTAGTGGATCTCATTGAATATGGTCTTCCATTAGATTTTGACAGGTCTTTACAACTGGGTCATACTTTGGACAATCACTTTAGTTTAGTGATCATGTAGATCAATATATCGCTGATGAATTACAGCATGGCACGTAACTGGGACCTTTTGATCAAAAACCATGTAGATTGCATGTGTCACCCTTTATGACTCGAGAGAAGTCTAATTTTCAACTTAGGCATACGATTATAGACTTAAGTTGGCCCAAAGGTGAAGCTGTTAATGATGGAGTTCACAAAGATTCATATCTTGGCACTCAGTTTGAGATGTTTTACTCTTCTGTGGATAGAATTGTACAGAAACTTGGTTCATCTGCAAAAATTTTTAAAGTGGACATCAATCGAGTTTTTCGACATATCAGAATAGATCCAGGGGACATAGATCTCCTAGGCTTATATCATAAGGGCAGGTATTATATTGATCTAGCCCTGCCATTTGGATTTCGCCTCTGTTCTTTTTTCTTTTCAAAATTGAGCGATGGAGTATGTTATATGTTGAAAAACTATGGTCATGATGCACTCTTAAACTACTTGGATGATTTAATATACTGTGGACTTCCTTCGAATATAAATCAAGCTTATGAATGTCTCATCCAACTTTTGGAAGACCTGGGATTAGATATTAGTTGGAAGAAGCTTCATCCACCTAATACTCAGGTTGTTTGCCTTTGTATAATGTTTGACACTGTCAACAGAACCATATCTTGTCCTCCTGAGAAGTTACAGGAAATTATTGCTTTATGTAATAACTGGCAAAATAAAAGTACTTGCACAAAAGCAAATTTGCAGTCCTTGTTGGGTTCTTTATTATATGTTAGGAAATGTGTAATACCTGCCAGGTTCTTCTTGAACAGGATGCTCCAGGTACTCAGGGATCAAGTTTCTAATACTATCGTTGATCTGACCCCCAATTTCTTTAAAGATTTGCACTGGTTTAGAACCCTTCTCAAACACTATAATGGGGTTACCATGTATGAGGTCAGACCTATCTCGGCTGATATTTACTTAGATGCTTCACTTACAGGGCTGGGAGGAGAATTTGATGATTTTGTATATACTCTTCAGATACCAAAGAATTTTTACAATTATAATATTGTGCAATTAGAAATCTTGAATATTGTAGTGGCTTTTAAAATTTGGGGTCAATTATGGGAGAATAAGCGCATTTGCATATATTGCGATAATCATGCAGGTGGATGCTTTGAACTCTGGTAAAGCAAGAGATCCCACATTGGCCACTTGTGTCAGGAATATATGGTTGCTTACTGCCCTGTATAATGTTACTCTTGTCACTTCTCTTGTACATGGTGTACATAACACAGTAGCAGATTTACTTTCAAGATGGCATAATACAGCTAATAATATGGACAAGTTGTATAAATTTATACCTAAGCCTATATGGGTTAACACACATCTGGATTTAATGTTGTTAAACTACAGTATATAGCTATTTTGTTTCAGAGCCTGGGGCAGTCACAGCCTCTCTTGCCATTGAAGCCTCTGCCAGACTCTTCCAAGGTTACAGACCTGCTACTATCTCAGCATACTCAAGGTATTTCAGAGATTTTCTGGCTTTCCTGGTTGTGGCTGGCCTGTCGCTGCCCCAGGTCTCTACCATAGACATACTGGCTTATATGGAGTACTTGCATGGAAATGGTATGTCTAACTCGAATATCACAAATTATATTACTGGTATTAGGGCTTTACACATTTTATATGGCCTCAATACTCAACAATTTAGAGATCAAAGAATACCCTTGTTTGTTAAAGCCCTCCAAACTAATAGACCTCTCAAGCCAACCATTGTTCTATCATTGGATGTGGGTTTGTTTTTACATTTCTGAGATTATCTAATATTTTGCCTCATTCTGCCTCTGCTTTCGGTAACTCTAGGCAGTTATATAGAGGTGATATAATTTTTGGACAGTCAAAAGCTGTGATAGTTGTCAAATGGTCCAAAACTTTACAAAATAGGTGCAAGACAGTTACTGTGTCACTTCCCGTGCTGCCACATTCACCTTTGTGTCCAGTTGATGCCTTGTTGACCATGTCAAATGCTTTCCCAGCTTCCTGTGACTCCACCTTGTTTCAAATTTTTAGAGCTGGTGTCCTGTTCCCATTGACGGATTCCAGGGCCAGGAAGCACCTCAAGCATATTTCTGCTGTCCTGGGTTTACAGAGACCTCTTACATTTCATGATTTTAGGCGGGCTGGGTCTTCCTAGGCCTTCCAGCATGGGGTTTCATTTCAGGATATTCAAACCCAGGGCACTTGGTCATCACAGTGTGTATGGCGCTACGTACATCTTCCATTTGCAGGTTCCTCCAGGGTTGCTGCTGCATTTCATGCCCATCTCTCTCCCTAGTTCTCTACTGGGTGTTTGAGTGTGCTCTATCAGCTTATAACGCAATCTGGTGGACCTGTAAAGTTGTAGTGCTGCTTATCTACTTCAAGTTATTGGAACATTTCAACTTCTAAATACATATCTCTGTTGTTTATGAGCTGGGGTACCAGCCTGCCATGTCACGTGCAACTCTTGTATTATTACATGACTATGCCTTAGGGCCATATTGAACATGTTAACTTCATGTGGACATTATGAATTCTAATTTGTTAATTTGTTGAATATATTTTAACATCATGGCTTATCATTTATTAGTTTCATCAGGACATAACTGTGTACTCATGATGTTAGTCTCTGCTTTTGCAGGCGTTATTCTACTTATGGACTGATATTATTAATATGTGTAATATTGTTTATGATATTACAAAGAATTTTAGATGTAATAAATTTTAATAACCCAATTTGATTGTCACTGCTTTGGGGGGACCTGGGGAATGTCCATAGATATGCACTAATCCTTTGCTACTTTCACAATATATTACAACTTTTCACAAATTGTGACTACTGTAGGCATTTTCTGTTAATGCTCAACTTTTGTGTTTTCAATGTTCTTCACAGTATTTGGAATCAATCTAGGTATGATGTCACAGTGTCAAGGTCATTTCAAGGTCATGGGAATGTCAAAGGTCAAATGAGTGCACTAGCCAATGTGTGCAATGAAAATTGCAATTTTAATTGCGGTTTTTTACATAAATCTTGGCTAAAACTCTGTCCAATCTATAGTAAGGATGACATACTATGATGTACTATTGAATTATGCTGATTAAGCATAGATTGTTTGCACTTTGGGGTAGACAGGGTATCAGAAAACACATAATTCATCCCATTTGATATGTAATTATTATAGAAAATTCAATTGTAGGTTTCAATATAAAAGAAAAGCAACATTTCCAAATATTTTTTCCTCTAGTTGATTATTAGTAAAATAAAGTAAAAATATATAAAACTACTTATACACTCGTAACAACAATATTTCATAGCAAAACATGGCTCGAATGTTAAACGTCAGTAAAACATTTCAAACATAGTGCAATTGATATGGTGCTTTACTTCCATTCAAAGCAAAGTCATTGTAGTTTAAATTTCAGTTCAGTTTTGGTCAACAACCATTACAAACAAAATTCAATGTTAGTAATATAACTACACTGATAATTAGTGGGTGGACAATTATACATGTGCTCGATTAATTGTCAGTGACAGTGTAGAATCATGGTCGGTCACTGATGTTTTCTAATGATCGATTATTAAACTTATATCTAACCTTTCCTGCTTTATATCAACATCCACATATTTTAAAAATATTTTAGGTTTTTTACTTAAAAACTGACAGTTTTGTCTTCAATTTCAAGTTTGTTTATGTCTACCACCATATTTACAGGAAGTGGGTGCTTTCGGTAGATTCTAAATGCTGGAACACCATTATTCTTACTTGATTGACCTATACTGTATCCCAGAAAGTGTTTCTTAAATAATAAACAATAATGGAGTAAAATGATCGATTATGGGTCGATCATTGCTCGAAAAAATGGACGAATAATCGACCATGAAAAAGCGATTCCCAACACTACTGATACAGTCACTTGTGTTGATTACTACCCTTGCCTATACATCCAATGCAAAATAGTGTATAGCCTTATCTAATCTAACTCAATGTGACACATGTAACAATGTAGAGTTTACAATGTAATTCTCACTGTGACATAGTCAAAAGCAACTTATATTTATTTATTTAGGGTTTCACATCACTTTCAATACTGTACAGGTCATATCACAAAGGGCAGAGAAAACCAGTACATACAGTTCTTTAGGGTTCTGTACTGCAAACTGCCGACCAACAGCAAGCAACTACCAGCTTTCCCACTTGAGGCTGTGCTAAAAAGCAACTTATAGTTTGCATATGAACTGCAATAGAGTGGTATTTAAACCATAAACACATTCAAACATGCAAACTTGGCCCAAATGGAGGCATTTGCAATGCGATGTACTGCACTTTGTTTTACATCTGCATCATATAAGCTGTGTACATGCAGAGGGAACCATTTCTAGTCACATCCACACAGGCTTCAGGCCATCACCATCGTCTTTCCAACCAGCAGACCTTAGGGGATCCTGTGCAGTGAATGTTAGTTCATCAGCAAATATCTATATCTTCACCTATTCATTACAGTTGCTAATTGATGCTGTGATGCATCACTTGTATTTGATAACAGGTCCAGTGCCTTCCTAGCTATCATGAAGAGCCTATATCTGCAAACATCAATGTCCGGATCATGAGCTTCTTTGGAACATCCATACAGTCTTCATAGATACTGTTCTATGCTCTCAGAAACCCATCTAGTAGTTGTGCAGGAAGGGTGTGACATGACTTAATTTATTTAGTTTGTACACAGTAAGACATAATGCATTTTGAACTCTTTGTAGTCTGACAGTAGATGTCTTTTTGTGTGATGAAGCCTTGAATTACAGTTATCCAGGCGACTCCTTGCAAAGGTATTTGCCACCTTCACAGCTGTTCCATGATTTAGATACCTGCTGACCCTTCATAGTTCCTGGAGAGGGTAGTAACATGTGTGATAGAGATTGGCCACATGTCTTTGCACTGAATTGTCAACATCCAGGATGACACCAAGGTTTTTGCCTGATATGGCTGGTTATATCATCTTGCCAAGAAAACTGAATGAACCCACTTAAGCATAACCCCATCAATGCCGTACCAAAGCTGAAGGCAGTCGCATAGGATTAAGTAGTTTATTTTGTCAAAACCGGATAAATCCAGAAGGACAAATCTTACAACAGTACCCTTTTCCACTGAGGTGGCAATGTCATTTTGCATTTTTAGCAATGCCATTTTAGTAGAGCTTAAAGCTCTATATGCAGACTGATCTATGTTGGATATACCCTAGTGAGCAATCGGCTCATTTATTTGCTTAACCACAGATTTTCTGTAAGTTTGGAGATGTAGCTGAGGTCAATAATTCGTGAGGGTGTTTTGACCAACACCCTGTCTGAGTTCTGGACATTTGGCATACTTTTTCAAACAGGACTTTTAACTGATACTGCAAAATGACAATGTATCACAACCCGCCAACAAATGGAATCCAAGCAAGTTGTGGATAACATCAGCTCTTAGTTTCATAGCTATAGTTAAAGAGTAATATGGGATCTGTGCCCCTATATTTCAAGACAACCTGACCAAACAGTAAATTTATAGCATGTTTTGCATGTATCATGGGTCATGTGTCTGCCTCTTCATGGTCAACACACAAATCTTCAGCATCAAAATTATTTGCTAGGGCACTGTCAGGGTCTGGGAAGCCACCACCAACTACCAAACGACAGTTGTTAGGTTGTGATACAGTTCTCAACATCATTTCATGCAGCATACACTCATCAAGTGTCATAAACTGTTCCCACAGTTGTGTCTGTTGCACATTAGGACTGTAGTTTACCTTACGTACAGGACATTGTTTTCCTGTCTTTTGGACCATGTGGAAGCCTTGACGGATTTCTTCCTCATGTATCGATCAAAAACAATATCTGTTCTTGTGGTATGGTTGCTGAAGTTATTGAACACAACATTAGCAAAAACATTGGAATATTCTAACAAGGTCTTGCAATCATGTGGCTTACTGTATCAGTGTTTTACCATCAATAATGACACAAATTACAATGACTCTCACTGGTATTTGTTGAGGTGTCTCAATATTCATGTCTGTAGTCGACACATTCAGTATCTGAGACTTGGCAGTGCTGTTTTTTACCCAGATGAATTTGATTCTTCATCTTGACTAGATGAAAAACATAGGCTCTGATGAGTTTCTCTGATGAAACCATGCACAAGACAATAACCTGTGTGAAAAACACTTGAGTCTTTTGTACAGAGATATTACAAACTGTTCTGTCACAAATCAGTACTATGTGTCATCACAGATGATTAGGTCACCAATACCTCTACATGCACTGTGATGTAATAATAGAAAAACAAAATGTTGTTGCCCATTAGCAAATGAATTTGAGCATAGTCAGGCATACAGTGCAGATGTCATAATGTGCAAGGGGAACAAGAAATGGGTTCTCACCTTGTTTACATAATAATGTAGTATGCATTATGGTTTTACCTCATGTCTCGAATACACAAGCATACTTCTGGATTAAATATTTATTGTGGTATAATAAATTGGCATACTCTCATTCATTCATTACATTAGAAACATAATTGAGTTGACAGAAACCCCAGTTTACAACTTCTTAGAGTTTTACACAATGTTACATATATATAACTATGCGCATTTCAGGGTTTTTTGCACCAAGTTGACCTTTGACCCTGTAGTGACCTTAAAACACCTCTATCAAGTGACATCCTACCTAATATTGTTCTATATACATGGAACCTTAACTTAGACATGGGTGTCATGCATTAACAAAAAAGCCTACAGGAGTGCTTTCTAGAGCCCTATTCCTATAATTTTAGCAGACTAATGTGAAAGACAGGTTTGTACATAGGGAAGGTAAGTGTACCTTGTTGTTCTGGCAATGCACTTTTTATTCAACTAACCCACAAAGTATATTTGTCATCATTTCATATTCTTGTTCTTAGTCATACATTTTTAATCTTGCATATATTTCCTACAATATTTTCCAAAATGCACCTTTTGCATTTTGCTATTTACCTCATATTGACTGGCATCAGAGTCTGTGACTCATCTGAAAACACTATGCACTCAGGTCATCCTGTGATCATTGAGTCAGGGATTCACCCATGTGCAGATAGCATCAATTGCGCCTGTCTGGCTTTCCAGAGTCAATGTCAAAGGGTGACACATAGTTTCTGGAATGTCAGTCCCTGGAGATCATTGCTCTTACCTCTTCCGGGTGATATCAGTCTCAATCCAGGTCGTGCTTCTATATCTGTTAATGGTTGTCTTCTCAACATTAGATCTATCAGAAATAAATCATCTTACTTTCTGGAGTTCGTCAAAGATAACAATGCTGATCTTATAGTTGTCACTGAGACATGGCTTAGGCCAGAGGACACTGAAAGTATTATTTCTAGTATCACCCCTCCTGGTTATAAGTTCACTCATGTACCTCAAAATATCAAGACAGGGGGCAGAGTTGGCTTTTTCATCAAGGAGGACATGAGTTTTGAACAAGTTTCAAAAAACAATTGTCAGGTTTTAAAAGTACCTCCATTCAGATTGTATCCATTCTGAGGGTGCTAAAGATGTCTGAGGGTGCTAAAGATGTCTATAGACCCCCAAATCTCTCAAAGTTGCTATTACTGGATGAATTTGGCAAGTTTCTTGAAGGAGCTGCTTTGTCAGGCTGTAAAAATATTCTCCTTGGTGATTTTAATTTTCATCTGGATCAACACGACACCTTGACACTGAAATTTTATGATATCCTCAAGCAATTTAGCTTTACATAAATTGTCAATACACCTACACATACTCTGGGTCACATTTTAGATACTCTATGTATGAGGAATTCCCCTCTCCTGGACTATTAGTCCCAAAGTTATTGGGGGATTATCAGACCATCAGGCAATCATGCTTAGCCTTATTTTCCCTGTCAGAGAGTCCTGTAAGTTTCAGCATGTCTCCATCTGTAAAATTTACAAGATAAATATCTTGAGAAGCCTCCTTGACAAGCACCCCCGAATCTAGGAGAAAAATATACTAAGACATGCCGAGACTGTGACATCCTCAAGCCAAAATGACTCAAGAAGAAATACGAGCAAGCATGGTGCCGTGAAAACTCAGCCAGTAATCGTTGCTGATACCAGACTACAATCAATCACTACAATTTCCTGCTTGAGAAGTCCAAATGTAATCACTATGCCAAGATTGTGGCTGAAAATCAAGAAAATATCAAGAAAATCCAAAGGCTTTGTGGAACTGTTTCAAAAACATTTTACACAGGTCCTCTGTTGCTGTTCTACCAGACAGTACAAATAAAACAAGCAAACACTTTCTGTAAATTCTTCTATGACAAAATCCTTAAAATAAGATCCACACTGCAGTCATCAACACCATCTTCAGTCACTAGATCCATCTCCACTCAAAATACTCTGTCGTCTTTCACAACTGTGTCCAAGGAAGACCTACTCAAAATTCTAAAATCCTCACCATCCCAATCTTGTGACGTTGGCCCAACTAAGATTGTAAATTGTTCAATCAAAGAAGGTAGTTTCCCCAACTGTTTTAAGATGGTGTATGTCACCCCCTTCAAAAGAAGCCGAGCCTAATAGAAATATCCTGAAAAACTACAGTTCAGTGTCAAACCTTAGTTTTATATCAAAACTTATCGAATGCAATGGCTAATGGAGTGTGAAAGGCCAACATCATACTTTTGTGGACTAGAAAAAAATTTTATTGAAAAAACAATTCGTAAAGTTCAAAATCATAAAGGGCTGATTACATCTAATCAAAATGAAATTTTAACTGAAATCTCTCATTGCTGTGCAAAATTGTTTGGGAACAACAGATAAAAGCAGTCAACCAGTTGATCTTGCAAATTTGTTACAAGGTGACAAGCATAGAAATATTTCGGACGAAACACTGGGAGAAAAGATTGGCGCAGAAGAAAGTGAAAAATAACAAGTCACCGGGAATGGATGGCTTCTCTGCAGAATTTTTACAAAATGTTCTAGGGAAATATTAAACATTATGTTCTAAGGGCAATCAATACTTGTTATGAAAAAGGATAACTATCAGTAACACTGAAAAAGGGTATTATAACCCGTTTACCTAAAGGTACTAAAGATAGAAAGTTGATTAAGAATTGGCGTCCAATCTCAGTTCTTTGTATTGTATATAAGCTAGCATCAACTGTGATAGCTGAACGGTTAAAGCCATGTCTGAGAGAAAATTGTCTCCCAAAATCAAAATGGTTTTATCAGTGGAAGACACAAGAGTGAAAATACACGTCTCATTTACGATATAGTGTACTATACAGAAAATTACAAGATTCCAGGTATTTTGATGTCTGTTAACTTTGAAAAGGCATTCGATTCTGTTTGATGGAAAGTTATGTATGCCACACTAGAGTACTTTGGCTTTGATGAAGCATTTATTAAATGGATTGAATTATTCAATACAGATGTAAGCCTATATGTTCTCCAGTGTGGACTTCTATCTGAACCCATATCAGTACATAGAGGATGTAGGCTATGTAATCCTATCTCACCATACCTGTTCTTAATAGTAGTAGAGGTAATGGGCCTTTTAGTTAAAAAAAACAAAAATATTAAAGGAATAAGCATAGGAAAAATGGAATTTAAAATAACACAGTTTGCGGATGACACCACTTTAATGCTTGATGGTAGCTTGAGGTCCCTACAGGCAACACTTAATACTCTTGAGATTTATGGCTCTTTGTCTGGTTTACAAATTAACTGTGAAAAAACGACTTTGACTTGGATAGGAAGTGAAAAAGGCTTCAAGGAAAAACTTGATATAGACAGAACTTTACACTAGGGAGAATAAGAATTTACCCTATTAGGCATAACTTTCTCAACCAATCTTGATAAAATGGCAAAATTGAACTATAACAAAGCAATTTTGAAAGCCAAGCAAGTTATAATCCTATGGCAATACAGGTACCTTACGCCTATGGGTAAAATAACTGTACTAAAGACATTAGCTTTATCAAAATTCAATCATTTGTTTATGTCAGTTTTAACTGAAGACAGATTCCTTGACGAAGTTAATAGTTCATTCTTCAAATTCATATGGAATGGAAAACCAGACAAAGTAAATAGAAAAGATATATGTAGACCATATTTGGAGGGAGGTCTAAACACGATAGATATTCAGATGCTTGAAAAGAGTGCAAAAATGTTTTGGATAAAAAAATTATTGTCATCACACGCAAAACCATAGTATCATTTACTTGAGCATGAGGTAGGGTCATTAAAAAAGTGCCTTTCTTTCGGGGGTGAGTGGCAAAGTTCAGTTAAGTCAATGAATCTTTTTTGACGGCAAGTGTTTTGTCACTGGGGAAAATACTATTCCACTACTAAAATAGAAACTGATGAGGGCCTATTGTGTTCGATTCTGTGGTATAATGTACAGATTTCTAAGAAAATGCTTTACTACCCAGATTGGTTTAAGGGTGGCATTAACATCATAGGTGATATTGTAAATCATGAACTGAGTATATATAGCATTACAGAACTAGAGCAAATGTACAATATTAACATAAATTTTTTAAACTACCTAACAATAAACAAGTGTGTAACTGAATTTATTCGAAAAAGTGAGTGTGAAAATACATTAAATTTTGCTAGACCATATATACCCTTTCATTTAAAACCCATTATCTCTAAAAGTTAATATGTACCATTGGATGTAGAAAATATCTGGGGAGAGGAAATGGACTTTGAACATAATGTTTCTACTTGGAACATATTTACAAGATATGCTTTCATGCATTGAGAGAAAATAAGTATGTATGGTTTCTCAGTATAAAATTATTCATAGAATAATTAATACAGCTAACTATTTGAGAAAAATAAAGGTCTGAAACTGTGATCTATGCTGATTGTGTGCACAGAAAACTGAGACTATAGACCATCTATTCACTGAATGTGGTAAAGGCACTGATTTGTATAAAAATAATGAAAATTGGATTAATTTGAAAATGAACTTTAAAATTGAAATAGAGAGAATGATGAAAATATTTGGATATGTATTCCAAGACTTTAACTTTTGGCCCATTAACTTTATCCTACTGGTGACAAGATTTTATATTTTTCAACAGGCAGTTAATGAAAAATCATTATCAAGAAAGTTGTGGCAAAGCATCTAAATGAATTTATTTCGCATGAGGGGCCCTTAAATGTCAACCAGTCTGCTTATAAGAGTTCCAACTCTACTGAAACTGCATTGTTGAAGATTCAAAATGACATAGCTCTCTCGGTGGCCCTAACATTATTAGACCTCTCTGCGGCGTTTGATACGATTGATCATTCTCTTTTATACAACTGCTTGCATGATTGGTTTTGTCTAGATGGTACTGTTTTGTTGTAGATCAAATTGTACCTTTCAAACCATAAACAAAAAAAATAAAATAGGTGATAGTTTCACTGAGGCAGTAATTCTCCCTTTCAGAGTCCTCCAAGGCTCCCTACTGGGTCGTCTCCTTTTCATTCTTTACACTAGTCCCCCCAGTCAAGTTATTTCCAAATTCAGTGTCATTCATCACCTATACACTGATGACACCCAGATCTACTTAGCAGTTGACTCCAGGAACTTTGATTCTAGAATGGAAGAGCTGACCGAGTGTCTGAAGTCAGTGCAGGAGTGGATGGTGTTAAACTAAAACTAAAAACAGAGCAAAGTTGGGATGAATGGGATGAATCAAGATACAGCATTACAGTTGGCCATAATACCAACATAAAAACTGGTGGATGAAGCATAAATACTAGAAATACCAGTGGCTTTTCAATTGTTAATTTTGTCATGGCTTCAAAAGTTCCTATGGTTATATTATGGATTTGATGAAATCTACTGATATGTTATTTCTCTCAGAAACCTGGCTCAAACCCCTGCAAACTATGTATTGTTTCTAATGATATGATAAAGGGAGAATTTTTATCTAATTTCAAATCAAGTATTGATCCAGAGACAATTTTGGAGGGGTGCCCTTATGGTGGTGTTGGTATTATATGTTTACAAAAATGTTAGGGTTAACATATATTCCACTACAACTAAAAATGACAGAAGTTTATCCCTTCAGATTAGAAGTCATGACAGAATTCTGGTCACTGCGTCCCAGACTGTTGAATATTATGATACATTGGAGGATATTCAGTGCATTATTGACTGCAATGATCCTTCACCTGTTATATTCCTGGGAGATATGAATGTGTCCTTACCACAAAGCCTGACATTGCCCAGAAATTGGCATAAAAAGTCACCATTTAACAATAACAGTTTTCTGCTATATGACTTTCTCTGCCAAAATGACTTTGTTTATAACAACTTTAGACATACACAGCTAATTAATTATACCTACGTCAGAAACAATACATTCTCATACACAGAGAATATGTTTTGCACAAGGTATTTTCACCAGACTGTCACAGATTGCTCTATATTACATGACACTGCAGATATAGTCAGTGATCATCTCCCAATGCATCTCCTGATAAGACTTGAAGATGAACCAAAGTCCAAGGTACCTGAAGAAAACTTGATGAGATTTAATAAAGTTTGTCCTCGCCTTGACTGGTCAAATGAAAAACATTGTAGATTTTTTGCTAAACATGTTACAGAACTTGCAGCCACTTTACCTTATGTGGATCTAAAAAGTATAATGACTATGCGAGATGCAAAACTAGAAGTCAGCAGGTTATGTGATGCTGTCCAGGAAGTCCTCCATGAAGCAGCTAGTAAAGTAACTGATGAAATGAGTAAACCACAAAGTAGAGGGAAAAGGTCATGGTGGTGGAATTCTGACTGCACTTACACAAGAGATAAACAAAGATTTTGGCATAAAGTTTGGGCTTTGGCTGGCAGTCCAATATCAGGCCAAGTTTACCATTGTTATAAAAAAGGCAAAGAAAACATATTGTAATGCTTGGTGGCATGCTGTGAACTCAAGTAACAAAAAACATTACAGACATTTGAACTCATCTCCTGTTTCACAGAATATGAATAAGTTCTGGAACTTAGTGCATCATAATAAGCCATCATCACATTCTAGTATTGCAGACATCAATCTTTTTTTTTTATTTTTAACTTTTTTTGTGTATCTGCCTTTTACAATGAGTGGAAGAGGTTCCCGGCAGCTAGGGTCTTCCTTTACAAATATTTATTGACTGAAAAAAATGATTGGAAGTTTCGAATTCTAGTATTAGTTGTCTACAGTTAGAGCAATGTGGAACTTTAATTTAAGATTGCTCAAAACAATGTCTTATTGCTGAATGGACAACAGAGTAATTAGTGTTTACTATCTGGTTACATTTTTTTCACGTAAATAACAGTTAAGAACGTAGTACATCAAGATATAACTAGTGACGGTTATAAGATAAAGTATATAATTCAATAGCTTACAAACAGATTTTTCCAGTATGACCACACATGATTAAACCTTTCTAATTTAAAATGCAATTTTGCCAAGCTTTCCTCTTCAAAAAAACAGTTCTTCAATATTTGTTGCAGCATATAGAAATTGAGCTTGTACGTATTTTTTGCACACCAGAATGTATACTTGCGTGAGTGGATGAGAATAAAATTTAAAGGAACATAATTGCTATTATTTGAAACATAGGCTAATATTTTATCTTCATTGGATAGGCACACATCTATATTTAATCTATTTTTTATCCATGTACATATATTTGACCACAGTACATTACTTTCTGAACATTCGGACATAAGATGTTGAACAGTTTCAATATTGCTATCACAAAGTCCACATAGGCTATTTGTGGATATGTTCATTTTAAAAAGTCTATACCTGGTTCCTAAAATTTGATTCAAGACTCTATATTGGAACCACTTAACACTGTTGTCAGATGATACTTGGAAACAAGCTTTATATACATTCACCCATTGGCGTTTATTAAGGGAAATGTTTAAACTTCTATTCCATGTAAGTTCACATAAAGGACTGTCAGTAAAAATAAGTTTATTTTGTTGCTGATAGAAATCCCGACTTACTTTGTTTGGTTTAGTTAGAATCTTAATGTGGGTTGGTATGTGTGGTTTCTCGCACACAAAATTATTGCCTATTTTATACTTATTTATGAATGTTCTTATCAAAGATCGAACTCTATAGTAATCAAATTCTATGTTTCTTAACTGATACATATTTTTTATCTCTTCACAGTTCAGAATATCCCCCTGGGGATTAACAATGTCATCAATTATAGTTATTCCTTTATTTTGCCATTTTGGTAAAAACAGAGTGACATTTGAGATCTGGGAGTTAAACCATAGTGGCGACTGGATTAATTCTGAATTATTTTCTGGGGTTCTTTGACGACAAAACTGTGCCCACTGTTTAAAAATATGCTTCCAGAAGGGGTTATCAATTTTCTTTTCTAGCATTTTACACCAGTCACCTCCCAAGGTTGTTATTTTGCCTAAGTCACCAACTAGACTTGTCAACAAAGTGTACCACGGTGGCAGATCATCTGAGTCTTGTGATATTAATCTTTTTATCCAACTCAATTTTTGTGAATTCTCAAAATGATAGACATTTATCATTTTTATGCCCCCCTGATTATAGTCTCTATATATGGTGTTTCTACGAATTTTTTCAGGTTTTTTATCCCATAGAAACTGAAAAAATAATCTATTTATACTGTCAAGAATGTTTTTTGAAGTCAATAGTGATGTGAACAAGTGATTAAATTGAGGCAGAAGCAATGTTTTTACAACAGTTACTTTTCCAAGAGGGGTGAGACTTCTGTTTTTCCATAAATTAATTAAATTACATACTTTATTAACTGCATTTATATAGTTAATTTGAGGTATTTTATCAATATCTACAGAATAGTGGAACCCCAGCAATTTAAATTCTGACTCTCCCCAATTTAGTTTTATCATGGTTTATTTTCAGTCCAGATAGTGTACCAAATATTTCTAAAACATTAAGTGAGGCCTGCAAGGACCTAAGTGAGCCATCAAGTATAAGGGAGGTGTCGTCTGCAAACTGTACAAGCCTATATTGTGTTTTCCCTATACTTATTCCAGTGATTTCTGTGTCAAGTCCTATAAGAATGGCTAGAACTTCAGCAGCAAGTATGAACAAGTAGGATGAAATTGGATCTCCTTGGCGGCACCCTTTTTCAATATTGATAGAGTTTGACAGGAATCCAGATTGACAGACCCTTCCAGTTATGTTGTTATTGAACATTTTTATCCATTTTAGCAGATCATCATCAAAGCCGAAATATGAAAGAATTTTATATATAAATGTCCAAGAAATTGAATCAAATGCTTTTGCAAAGTCAATAAGTAGTAAAATTTCATTGATTTTTTTTACTTCAGTATAGTGCATTATGTCATATATTAGCCTAGTACTTTCAGAAATGTTTCTTCCAGAAAGAAATCCTGTTTGTGATTTAGATACAATTTTATCAATGTATGGCTTCATTCTATTTGCAATTACTGTCGAAGCTAGTTTATATGTTACACATAATAAGGAAATCGGCCTCCAATTCTTTAAAAAGCGCCTATCTTTAGTGTCTTTGGGTAGACATATTATAATGGCTTGGTGCATGCTATAGGACAGTTTTCCCTTTCTAAAGCAGCAATTAAGCGATCTCTGAATGAAGTGTTTCAAGTAGAACCAGAAGACTTTCAAAAAGTCTGTCGGTATACCATCGATTCCTGGAGTTTTGTTGTTTTTCATTGATTTTAATGCTTGACTGATTTCATATATTTTCAGATCTTGGCCTAGTTTGACATTTTTAACAGTATTTTTCTTATTATTATTCAAAAATATTTCTATATCCTTTTCTATTTGTGGGTATCTTGCAAAGCAATTTCTATCTTTAAAGAGGTTGGCATAGAAGTTCTCTGTATTTTTTAAAATCAATTTTTGGTCCGTAATTACAGCCTTATCACTAAGTTCTAGTTTTCCAATTGTTTTTTCAGTATAGTTTTTTTTTCTAAGCCACAAAAGTACTTGCTTGGTTTTTCACCATCACTGATCCATTTTAATCGTGACCTTACAAATTCTCCTTTTAATTTATGTTCCCTTATGTTTTGAAGTTCTTGTTTTTTATCATTCAAAATCTGATCATTGTATGTTGAATGAGTTTCCAAGTATTCAATATCTTCTTTCAAAGCTTTTTCCATTGAGTTATTATTCTTTTTAAGTACAGAAGAAAATTTTATGGTTTCACCCCTGATTCTCAAAAACAAGAGTTTGAGGAAAGTATCCTCATCAATTACGAATTGTAGGTATTCATTACTTGAAGTATCTTCAATATAATTTAATTGGTAGATGGGAAGTGCATATTTAACCTTTTCTTTGTTAATTACTTTTTTAATGATTTTTAAATAGTCCTGATTGCTGAGTAAGCTAGTATTAAATTTCCATATACCTTTACCAATTTGGAATTTAGAAAATTCAATTTCCAGTTGGATAATTGAGTGATCACTTATGTAACCCGGTTTAATATTACATGTGTTAATAAGATCAAACATGGAGTTCGATATTAGAAAATAATCCAGTCTTGCTTGTTTAATAGGGTTCTTTCTTCTCCATGTATATCTTTTATCATTTGGATGGCAAAGTCTAAATATATCTATCAAGTTGTTTGCATTCATTATTTCAAGGACTGACTGCCTAGAATTAGGATTATTTATTTTATGGTAATTAAAGGCATCTTTTGAGGGGTCTAGAACCAAGTTGAAGTCACCACAGAGTAAGTTATAGTCAGCGTCTCAATGTAAGATCAGGTTTTCAATAGTTCTGAAAAAGTTGGGATTGTCAACATTGGGGCATAGATTGTGATCAAATTGATCTTCAGGTTATACATCTCAATTTGCAAATTTAAGTAATTTCCATCTTTGTCCTTATGAACTGTATTTATCTTAAAATCAAAATTATTTGCAAATAGAACAGAAACTCCCCTAGAGTTAGTAGTGCGCCCATGAAGGTAGAATGTACCACCAAAAACCTTTTTAAAGCCTTCGTATCAGCTTCATTTAGATGTGTGTCTTGCAGACATATAATATGTGATTTTGTTTCTTTAAGATAGTTTATTACATGTACTCTTTTTTTAAGATCACGAAGGCCTTGGCAGTTTGCAGACGACACCAAAAAGGGGTTTTCAGGTGATATCATAGTATATAGAAGGAGGTACCTTGCAGGGAGATAATTTTTTTTTAATTCAAAGGACAATATTGTACAAAATTATTGGTGCATTTTTTCTCGGAGAGATTTTCCTCAGCAACAAGACATTTCAATTTTAACATCGGTATACATTTGCTCAAGATAGGATCTAAATATTTTGGACTTAAATATAAGGTTTTAACCACAGACCTTGTATTTAAAGGAAGACAATATACATTTGATAATGTAATGAAAAACATTGTAATGTTAATAACCCTGAACAAAAACATATTTACAGTTTTATAAACAAACAAAAAAGTAAAGGTTTCTTGGTATAGGTTTAGCAAACTGGTTGACTTTAACTACCCCTATTTATACATATATAACTTATGTTTTCCTCTTTAGCATTTCAGGACTACAATGCTCTGTCAAATACTACGAGAAATGTCAAATTCAAAATTTTATTTTAACAAGATATTTATCATCTTAATGTACCAATTTGAATTCAAAACAAGATATTTATCAGTATATGATTTCATGTGATAAGTTTTATTTCAATGATATTCCCATTGGTTACTTTTCTGTAATATTAGTTAAGTTGACCTATAACACTTGTGTTTTATGTTATAAGTAAATAAACTTACAATGCTTTTGAGCATATTACATTTCATTTGAACTTTTTCATTTATCTAAGTATACACATTAAACACACAAAGAAAGGACAAAGGTCAAAGTTGGGGTTTTACGTCCCGTTCAACAGCCAGGGTCATATTGGGACAGGTCCTCAGAATTGCCACTTGTGGGACTCGAACCCACAGAGGTGACTGCCTATGATTAGATGCCAAACTTGCTAACCACTAGGCCACTGAGGACCTCCACAAAGAAAGGAACAATTACTTTTGTACACATACTTTTGGTAGGAGAAACATACAGAGTGATGCCTTGATTAAGTTTTTACATGAGGTAGAATCATACTTTTACCCCACAAAGCACTATTTAGTAGGTGGAGTACATTATCCAATAGCACTATTTTAGTTTCAAAATATCTTGGAAGAACAATTTCTGTTTTTAAAACATGGCTCACGTATGTTCATGATGAATTTATACCATACCATACTTTATGAAGTATTGAAATACAGTTATTTTATAGTACCCTTGAAATCAAATTGGATTATTGCAGACCATTTCCACGACTAAGATACAGTGTGTCAACTTTATGTTCTCTTCTTCAACAAGTCAATTGTATTAAACTGTTAGTATTGATAATTGTGATACATATTATCATTTTTATGCTAACAGAGTATTTGGGGACATGTACAAAAAAAAAAAAAAACCAGCTGGGGAAAAAGATAAAATACATATATCATCTGTTATCATCGATACAGTAAATTATGCACTCCAAACTTTTCAAGACACACTCACTTTGCACTAGGTTTATTAGTAAATTTTACAATCATTAACTAACTATGCCAACACACAATGGTAAAAAAAGGTGTAAACTGTTGAGCAGTTTTATTTATACAATCCTTACATATCTATGCCCACTGATAGTTGTATTAAAATGTGTAGACTGAACAGTTTATTTATCACTTTAATCAATGCTGAATTAAGTTATATATATAGTTTTTAAGGCATTTATTTATCTGGGTCACATGGGTGTTAAAATTTGTAAATACCTGTACTTTTTAGTATAAAAGTTTTCCACATACTGCATTCCACATATGGAATTACATACATAACATTATTGAGTCATTACTTTATCACAATTCCACTGTATTGAAATCCAATCGTACTTGGAATTCTACTTGTACTTTTTTAGCACAAATCTCTTCCACAGTCTGTAATAGTTAATTCTACTCAAGACCACAGACAATGAGATGAAAAGGTTAAACAACTTGCATATGTCACATATATATAACAACAATAAGGTTGGAGCATCTTTCTGTAGGTGTATATCTGATCAATATATGTGTTGGACAAGAAGGTAGGAATCTTGTTGCCACATTCGCAAGGAATAACTTATAAATGTTGCTTTACAGTATCTATACATGTATATTTACTCCAATGATATTTGTATGGGGTTTCATACTAACACTTGATTACATATTGGTATTAAAAGTGGTTTGGTGTTACAGATAACACATTCCTATACACTTATTATAATCAACTCGTTTTCATACACCTGTCACATTTATCACATCGAAATATGGAACTGGGAGGTTATTTACTTTCGTTCAAATAACCCAAATAAAATGAGCATATATAGTTAATAGACAATGATAACAGTAAACAGCAATACAATATTTCATCGTGAATGGAAGCTCAACATACTTATAAACCTTTAACACTGATGTAAGTTTTGATATACAGATCTAGGTCCATATATAGTTAATAGACACTGAAAACAGTAAACATACTTTATCCAGTTGCATATAGGTACAGCAGTAATAATGCAGTTTTAGAGTTCAGAGTCTGGTTGATGGGAGAGGAAGTGTCCAAAAAAAACTTGTTTCTCCTTATTACAAAGTTATTTTAGTTTAATCACTGTTAGTGAGCGACTGGAGAGCCTCAGATCCTACAGAAGAGATGATGGAGAACCTTTTTTGTCCAAGGTTAGGGCCATCGTGTCGCCTTGAGACTGCCAAGAGGATATTGGACTGTGATCTCTTTGCAATTAGATCTGCCAACAGACAAGAAGCCGACCATTCTCCGTCATCAGAGTTGCCACAGATACGCATTCTGTTATCGTCCGTTACAGTGTAGGCATACATAAGGTGATCGCTGTTAGCGACCTCAGAGGACTGGTAAAGAGCCTGGATAGCTGCTGCTGCATCTTTGATACTTGACACCCTAATAGCATGACCTTGGAAAAAGCTTCTATGTATTTCTTTCACAGGAGTTTGTGTTACATCAGTAATTGAAGGTACACTGTCAGCTGGAGTTGATTGTAGTTTATTTTTGTGAAAGATGTTATCAATCACTTGGTTGCCGACAAGGAGCTTATCCTTCACTAGCTTAACACTGGTGTTGGTGTCTTTGTGGATCTCATGATAATTTTTAAAGCATCTATTTGTGCTGTTCTTCTCTCTTTCATTTGGGGTGGGTATTGCTCTGCCACCTTAATAACACCTTTTTTTCTTACTGTATGATAAGACAGTATCTTTTCCTGTACATGTAGTGAATCGCACAATGGTTGGTCTGTTTTTACCTGGTACTTTTCTCCCAAGTCGATGAGCAATATCAATTGCGATAACGCCCTTGTTATTTTCTGAGTGTGAAATCAAATGAGGTGGGATCTGAAAGATATCAATCAGTATTGAGGGTATGAGCTTACTGATATTTTCAGTTTTTTTTCCTCAATGTTATAAAACACCAAATTCTGTCTCATTTCTCGCCATTCTAGTTCAACTAATTTATCATTTGCCTTTTGTAGGTCATTTTCAAGGCGTACTGTTCTCCCAATAGCAGTGGAAACTTTGTTTTTCAGTTGACTATTTTCTTCTTTTAGCTTATTTATTTCAACTGTGCAGCTATGAAGGGCTTTTATTACCATTTCCCAGCTTTGTTCAGTCCCATTAATATTCTGTAGTTCATTAACTGTTAGTCCCAATATGTCACCTTCTTCAATACTCATGGCAGCCATTAGGAATGGTGTGTCTAAACTATGAGTATTGGAGTCAGACCTCAAGGCAGACATCAATCTTAATACCCTGTGTAATTTCTATGCTAAAAGATTTTCTCAGCACACTAAAAATACCACAAAGTTAATAAAAGAGGCTGGAACAGTTGCAACTGATAGTTATATGACAATCAAAGACAAGGTAAATAAACATTTCGTTTTGTCTGAGGCTGACTTAAAGAACTACTTTTCTAAACTCAGTACCAGATGTGCAGGAGATGTGGATGGTATCTGTGCAGAGCATTTAAAATTAGACTCTGACACAATGGTCTTATTAGTTGTCTGCAATATTTTGACCCTATATTTCCAGTTTGGAATTGTTGCTGACTCATTTACTCAAGGATTACTCATACCATTGTTTAAAAACCCAAGTATTGACCCCATCAATCCAAAAAAATTACAGACCCATTGTTATTGCATGAACATGAATTCCATGATCTTCAATTTGGATTCATTAGCAACAGAGGAACCTTAAAGGCAGCTGCCCATACTCATGATGTGCTTGACTATTGTACAGCCAATAAGTCGATCAGTCTATTTCTGTGCTCTAGATGCTGAATCTGCATTTGATGGCATCTCTCATGCAGTTATGGTTCATAAGGCCTTGAAAGTTATGCCTTAAATTCTATGGAGAATCCTCATTTACTGGTACAGTCGGCTAACCGTGATTATTAAATGGGGGAATGTTATTAGTAATCCAATATCAATTTCCATAGGGACCCGACAAAGAGAGCTATCCTCTCCCTTTACATTTAACATCTTCTATCAAGACCTTGTTAAAATATTATCCTTAAAGACCTGTGGAATAAATATTGATGGAGCAAGTTACAATGTATGTTGATATGCAGATGATCTTTTACTGAGTAGTCTTAGCACACCAGGTCTGCAAACTTTAATTGATGCAGCTACAGACTATATAACAATGCATGGGCTAAAAGTTAATTCTTTCTGTGTACAATAAAAAAGTTCAATGGACACAATTGTGTTGTCAGTGGGAGTTTAAAGTTGTTTTAAATAAGGCACATATTGATGACTGGCAGCATCCACATTCCAAATTTAAATTTCATCCTACAAGCAAGTTTTGAGATATTTTCCGGAAACAAAGTGTGATGATGACTGGCATTTTATGTCAGTGGCAATTTATTGTAACCTTACAAACGGGACCTTTTTCTTTTTGTTAAGATATGTGTACATGTTGAATATGAATAAAAATGTTAATTATCTCATCAAATATTTTCCATACACTTCAAAGTGTTCAGGCTGCACTGAGCCTCTTCTCAGCTCCACAAAGCCACCAGTTGCTGTTGCAGGGTTTTGTTGAATCCAATTTTGTTGTCCAGCTGACCAGCAGTTCAACAGGAACTACCGACTCGTCATAAAATACACAACATTTTATGAATCATGAAGTTCTTTCAAGCCAATCCAGCTAAGAGTTTTGCCTGAAAAAACTTAACAAATCCATCCCAGTGGCTTCTTTGTCTTCTTTGCTTAATACAGAGACCGGCCATAATAATTCCAGTACATCAAACATGGCATCTCTAGGAACTGAATTTAGGACTGATTTTATCATTAACTGAATACCCCACATAATAGTACCGCAGAGAATCAGCTCCTGCTCACAAACATCACCACCACCAACACGTATGTCAGTTTCATAACTTCTTTACACATAAGCAGCCACAGTTGCCATCACCTGGCATGCCTACTGCCTATGTTTGGGCCCTTGTACCAGTGCCGAGGTGTTTATAGACTCACCCAAATTATATTGTAAAGGACTGTCCAAATCTTCTGGTAAAAAAAATAAAGTTAGACCTGCTCCCCTCAAAAAAGAAATAAATAAAATAAAACAACATAACACTGTTGCAAAACATAACCACTCATATACTCACAGAAAAAATCCTACCATACAATGTCCAATAAATTTAAAAATTTGTCGAAATTAAAATAAAAATACATTTCACGCAACATATTTGTAACTGAAATAACATTTGGTCTATATTCTAGGAGAAATTGCTGAAAAGAAATGCATAAAAAATCAAAAATTCCAAATTGCTCACTTTTGTTCAAACATAGTCACCTGCAACTAAGCTATATAGGGCAAGCAATACAATGATTACAATTAAACCAATGAAAGAAATAAATCCAACAGTGGTGTAAAAATGTTGTATGAAAGTTGATTATGAAGAGGCTTTCAGGTCACAACATTCAAGTGATGAAGCTATGATGGAGAAGTAATGACCCTGATTAAAGTTTGGAAGTTAGTCTTATTCAAATTTATCCCTAGTCATTACTTGGATTTTGAATTTCAAGCTTTCTGTCTCCAGTAGGTCCTTGCAAATATGTGACTTGAACCCACAAGCTATCCCATTGAGAACGAATAAAGAGCCTGTAAAGTAATGTACCCTTGTTAAAATAACACTATTACACCTGGGACAGTGGATCCATCCATTCATTGCTTCATCACTTCAGTACCAAAGCCAGATAGGATTCTAATGATCATAAGTAAAATTTGTTATGGGACAAACACTCTGCAACACACAACAGTTGTAAGTACTTGATGAAAATATCAGCAAGTTTTTAAAATGTATTTACAAAGTAATATTACATTTGTTTATACCTGACTTAATTCAGAATTACAATCAAAAACAAACAACATACTATGAAGCAAAAGCATGCATGTATCAGATTTGCACATTTTTTCGGGGGGTATTTTGTCTGTATTACATTTAGCTGTCCAAACTTCATCCAAAAACTCTCTGCCTGCCTAAAGTTCTTTTAATCTTATGCAATAATGAATGATTATTATGATAATTAGCACACTAACCCCAATGTGCCATGACTGGAGGCCAGTCACTTTGGATGGCAAATTAAGATCACCACATTGCGAAAAAAGTGACACCGTAATTTTCATAGTTGACTGTCTCCAGATGTATAACAGACTTGCTTTCTTACATTTTATGTCTTATAATTATTCATGAAAATGTTATTGCACACATATTTCATAGCTTAAGGTATCAGGAATCAAGTCTAGTCTATTATGGGATATTATATTTCATGTTTTACAACAGGGTTTGCAAAATGTGTGGGCTGATGTCTTGTCTTTGTTCAACCAGTTGTTCTGCTAAAGGGAGTGTGATTGATCCATTTTTAACATGTTGCTCAATTACGGATGATTACCATGACAGCCAAAACCAATTTTTAATGTGAAAGAATATAAGAAGTACAGAATAGTCAGGAATCTGGACCTGGGGCACCAATATTTCTAACATTACTGTTCTGTCTGATCTTGTTGAAAGCTTATTTGTCACTCTCAATATTACAGGGGACTTAGTGTTCAGTCAGGATTTGTTTCCAGACAAATGGAATTGTACAGTTTCCAATTTGAATTTGGTTACGACACGGTTGACAGAGTTCACAACATGACTTGCATTTGGAAATTTTTTATTTTTAAAAAGCTTCTCACGAGGTCTCACCAGTTAAAAACTAAAATGTATGTGCGGGAGGGTTAAAGGGGAAAGGCTATAGTGGGCAGTTCATTCTTTAAATTGTGCTACCAAAATACAAGGTCTGTGCTTGCAGGAATAAGGAAAAGGAACAAATAGGTCATCATGGTCAACTCTGGTCATGTAACATGTTTTCACTGGATATTCCCCTTGTGGTCCATCTTCTGTGTGACATTATCACTTTATCTATTCATAATTTGTGTAATTATTGGTTATTGCAATAAGAGGAAACAAAGCAATCAGGAGCATAACGTTCAAAAATAAGAAAATTAAATTAATCCAATTTGGTGATGATTTAACATGCTCGTTAGCTGATTTTAACTCTGGCCAAATAGTATTTGAAATATTTAAATAATTTCAGTTTGTCAGTGGGCTTTAATTAAATAAACTTAAACTCAAGGGATGTGGTCAGGCAACAAAAAATATTGCACAGGAAAACCTTTTGACATATCTTGGCCAGGTGTTATCCAAATATTGTGGATATGTGTGGGACGAAATATCATAGAAGTCGAAAAGGCAGATTTTGAAAAAAAAACAATAAAAAATTTAGAACTGCAACTAAATGTATGGAAAATAGAAACTTACAAATATTATTAGTTTGAAACATTCCCAATTTCTGTTTCTGACTGAAGTGATTCATATACCTAATTAACTCTATTTTATATCCATTTATCTGGAATGGCAACACAGACAAAGTTAGAAGAAACATATTTATGCAAAATCTGAGTAATGGGGGATACAATATGCATGACTTCAATGTTACAAGATAAGGCTATCAAGGTAACATGGATAAAATATTTTTATGAAAGCACAAATTCCCTGAGGAAGAACTACACTTTAGAAAGTGCAGGAGTAAAAAACATGAATATTTTCTTTAGGAGTAATTTCAGTGAGTGTATAATCCCTAACTATTTTGGGGGCCACAGTGGTAGAGTGGTAACACTCTCGCCTCCCACCTCTTAGCTGGGGTTCAGTTCCCGGCATGACCTCAGGTGGGAAAGCTGGTAGTTGATTGCCGTTTTTTGGCAGTTTATAGTACAAAACCTTGATCAACTATATGTACTGGTTCCCTCTGCCCTTCCAACTATCTGTCGTGATATGACCTTACAGCATTAAAAGCGACATAAAACCCCAAATAAATAATAAATAAACTATTCTGAGCTATCCGCTATCATAAAAAACTGGAAATTAGTACATTATCAAGATAATGCAATTCAAACAAAAATGAAATTGCAGTGGATTTGATACAATTCAAGAATATTTGAAAATAAATTCTCAGAATTCTTCATTGGTTCTTTATTTCAAGCAGGTTTAAGGTAAAAAAAGATATATTTGATGAATATGATACAGTCATTCCATTCAACATCTGGTTGAAGAGGGGTGCACTAGTTAGATATTATTTAATGCGGAGAAAGTTAGTGCTGCACATGACAAATACAGTTTGTAACAGGACAGAAAATGTTACTAGTATCTTTGTACTAAAATGTAAAATTAGTTTGGAACTGCACTCAAAAGAGTTAAAGAATCTGTATGCACAGGAAGTTTTAAAAGAACTTAAAAAAAAGAAAAAAAGATGTAAAAATATTTATATGTTCAATTCACAGTTTGGTCAATTATCTGATACAGAATCGGAAAATATTTTTATCTGAGCACATATACTTTCAGTGGAAAACCAAGTCAACGACATGCAATAAAAGATATTATTCCATTTTGTTCCAACAGTTTTACTTTATAAAATAAAGAAATGGAATACACCAAATTGCCATATGTGTTTGACCGATGTTCCAAAAATTGAACACTTATTTATAAATGTTTGAAGTTAAATAGTTAAAAGCTTCTGGCTAAAATTATAGGATGCATTGTGTAGAACCTGTCAAAAGATGATCCAAGTATAAATACAGTAGAACCTCAATTATCTGGCCCTCTATAATCCAAATCTCCAGATTAACCGAACTGAAATTTTGACTCCTTACTGGCACTACATATAATGCAACGTCTGGCATGAGTGATATTAAAGAATTTTACACATTCTGGGAAACCATTGATTCTAGTGCTTTGTAAAACATACCATCCACAAAAGCACCGCTTTGATCTTTATTGCATGGTTTCATTTACACAATCCCACTACACAACTTCTTTGTTAATATACCTATCACTGATTGGGTGTTCGATTGGGTTTTGCAATTTGTAATCTCCTGGAATAGGTCTATTCATAGACTGACGTGTGAAAACATAATCTCCCAGAGTTTTTTACTTGAAAAATGCTTGATGACGTTCATCTAGAATTGAAATGTCAACACTGCATGTACAAAACGAACACACCCAGCAGAAGTCTGTGTAATATTTTAAATAAAAAATGCATGAAAATATCCATAGATATAGATCAAATAAGTCAAAATTAGAGGTTAGTTATACTATATTTCACATACTTATTAAACTACTTCAGCAATGACAGCCCACGTCTATATTTAGTGCATAAAAACTATTTTCTTCAATTATCGAGCACTTGGTAAGCCATAGACGGTGAATTTTGGTTTCCTTCATCAATCCAAACCCCTTGATTATCTGACCAGATTGTATGTCTCCCATTGTGTTTGGATAATTTAGGTTCTACTGCATAAGAGATGTGATTCTTGGCTACAAATTTCAAGATATTGCTCAAAATAGAGAGGTCAATGTGATCAATCATAGAGGTCAATCATTCTCCATGTGAAACATTATACTTTTAAATGCTATTTTAATAAAAAGGAACTAAATATATCACATTTTTGGAATTCTTTGATAAGTTATATTTTGTATTTCAAGACACTGTTGGAAAGTACAAGAAATCAAATAATTGTTCAGACAATATAAAATTTGATAAATATATTCTACACTCAATATGTCTTTGGGGTCACTTATTATTTCAGAAGTAATTATTACAGCATTCTATCTTATAGTATAAAGATCTATGTCATATTAGATATTCTGTATGTGCTTGAAATATTTCAGCATAATCTTTTTGTATTGTGCTGTGTTGTGTCTTGTCTTTTTTGAAAAAAAATGAAAATCAGTTGTGTAAAAATATCAATTAATTCAGTTACTTTAAATCATACTATGTATATGATGTATTTGTAAGACACAGATGAGGGGTTGTGATGTAAAAAGAGTGAATAAACACTGGACCACTGATACTATATTAATGGTATGAGATAACAAACCCTCTGATATTTATAAAACGGGTAACAAAATTACTCAGAAATCATCACTGGTCCAGTCTATCTATTATATAAACTTGCCCCAAACAGATCAGTTAATCTTATGAGCAATAAAAGAATCTAATATATTCATGAGAAATGTCCAACAGGAAATTTATACCTCCAGATTTATATAGAATTATTAAAGCCACAAGAATTGAACTTCAAAAGCAGTGTTGTATAATATACTTTAATTTGGGATTTTTAAATGTGTGATTTTCAACTGAAATAAGTTTATAACTGCAGGAGCTATGTTAAAATTAACTGAGGTAAGTTGAATAATACTAGGCTAGATAAGGGCTAAAAACCCCACATTTCTTCTATAAGGAGGCTATAATTTCATATATATTGGGACTTAGAGCTCACTAGAAAGTGACAATGTCTGTTTTGCCTACTTTAATATGCTTAATCAGGTTGATTTTTAAAAATTTAAAAACTCAGCAAGCAGAGAGATAAAGATACAAAAATTGTATGCCTTGATTTTGGAAAAGAATGTATTTGTATATTCCAATATGAGATTTCAGCTCTATAAGCCACTCAGTTTGATGGTTTGTAGGGCTAAAAAGTGGCAAAAATTATATAAATTGGGTTTCTGTGGGTATTATAGAGTCTATAAAGTGAGCTTAGGTTTTAAACTACAGACTTCAAACTTTTCACGGACAAAGATAACATGTAGAAATTATATTTGAGTTTGAGACTGGTCACAATTACCATTTCCAAATTACATGGCAAAGTATCTGAAAAATGTCACAAAAAGGTCACTCATGTAGGTGTCTGTGGTCTTTAAATGTCTACTTAAAACCTTGATGTTTGGCACATGTAAAAAGAACATAATAATGTATTCTCAGATGATAATTCAACTGAGACACATAGTTTGACAGCCACAGGGCTTAAAAGTGGCAAAAAGTCCACATTTGGTCCCTGTGAGCATTTTAGAAACTTTAATCTGCCCTTAAAATTAAAGCTACAGACTTCATTTCTACCTCACAAAAAACCTAACATACAGAAGTTATATCAGGTACAATTTGAGACTTCTCAGACTTTTCATTTTTAAGTTACAGGGAAACATATGTGAAAAATGTCAAGAAAGAGTTACCACATGTGTTACATATATTAGACACTCTATCAATACATTGTGTGTTACATACACTGGGCACTATATTAGTGCATTGTTTAATCTAAGCTTTATATTTATATATTGCCACAAAAGATGATTGTGTTATTGATTCTTTTCATGTGTTAACATTTAAAGCAGGGAAGTTGTTGATTTTTGTGTTATGTGTTAAAGTATTATTGACACATTTATGGACTGGGGGGAATCCCTCTAGACTAACCTCAGTGATACTATTTATAGATTTGGGGGAAGCCCATAGGTTCTAGAACTTCCTCATTTGGTCTAGTTTGCTTAAGTTACTTTTGAGTTGGTTCTGTACAATTCCAGAGGATTCTGTGAGTGTATATAAGGAATGTACATCTGACCACAAGTGAACTATGTATTCGCTGGCTATAAGGAGAGCTATTGTGTTTTAATATAGCTTGTGTTGCTGTGAACTTTTACTGGAGTGAACTGGATACATTGTCTGGACAGATCTATTGTACTTTGGATATTTTGGATATTGGATATTGTACATTCATATAACAGAGAGTGGATTTACTGCATTTTGGACATTGTCCATATCTTGGAGCAGAATGTACAGTTGTGTTAACTCTCTAAATATCTCCAGACAGACATTCTGTGTGATTGGATATATAAAGGATAGCAGGACAAGGACCTTTTGTGTTGTTGAGTGTGGGACAGGTCACATTATATAGATATCTGTGTGTGAGTTAACATTGGACAGATCACAGGACAGACCACAGGACGGATCACAGGACGGATTGCTGGATACGGCAGATAATCTTAATTGTTATTCACTGTGGTCAGGTCAGCTAGATCTTATTACTGTATTAGTGTGTATGGTTAAGAGCATACCAGTTGACTGTAATCTTTATTGTTGATCGTTAAATAAATTTGTTAAGTTAAGCTTTTTGCTTTTTTTTTTCTGTTACAACTTAAAGACAAGGTAATTGCTACCGCATTTGCCCGTGACCGTAACACATGTATAAACAATAAATAAATAAATTCCCAGATGATACTTAAACTCTGTCAGTCACATAGTTTAACAGGGAAAAGGCTTAAAAGTGGCAAAAATTAATTGGGTCTCTGTGGACATTTCACAGACTTTAATGTCACCTTAGAATTTAAGCTTCAGACTTAACATCTTACATGGAAAGCTAACATATACAAGTTAGATCTAATACAATTTGAGACTTTTCAGACTTACCATTTCCGAGCTACAGGGCAAACTATGGGACAATTGTCAAAAAAAACTCTGTTGAGTGAGTGTTTACGGTCCTTATATGTAAGTTAAATGTTTATTTAAATTTCTATGATTTATTTAAATATCTATGCCTTGATTTTTGGAATAGAGGAAGAATAAGAACATATTAAAAAAGTAATATTATATAAATGATATTTCACCTAAATGTGAGACAAAAATTGAAAGTTACACTGCTTGAAGGTGGCAAAAAGCCCATAAACTGGGTCTCTGTGGGTATTTATTCTGTGTATTTAAGACTTAAAGGTGACGTTATAGTTAAAGTTACAGGTCTCATTTTTTGCATACAAGATTACATATGCAATTTATCTTTTGAACAGTTTGAGACTCATTTCAATTACCATTTCCAAAATATAGGACAAAATTTTCAAAAAATGTAGCAAAAATCCCTAAGTGACATCTTTATGAGGCCTCAAGCACAATTTTATCATTAACATAAAGTCTTAATTTTTTAAGAAGAATACATTAATGTGTTCTCTGGTAGAAACTGTAGCCAGATAAACCTCACATTTTGTGACCTAGAGGTCTTTAAGTAGCCATAGATTAATTTCAGGCTTAATTTATTTATTTATTTCGGGTTTAACATGGCTTTCAAATCTGTACAGGTCATATCACCATGGGTAGTTGGAAGGGCAAAGGAAACCAGTACATATAGTTTGTCAGGGTTCTGTACTGTAAACTGCCGACAAACGGCAAGCAACTATCAGGTTTCCCACTTGAGGCCATGCCGGAAATGGAACCCCAGCCTCAGAGTTGGGAGGGGAGAGTGTTACCACTCTGCCACCGTGGCCCCCTACTTTCAGACTAAAGGTAGCCATAGTTATTTTATTATTGAGAGTTTAAGGTCACCTTAAAATGGCCACCCTTAACATGTGTACCAATTTTGAAAAAAAATTGATCCATAATGAGTGATTGCATACAAAACAAAATGTCTACAGCAGAGGCAGTGGCTGTGATGGGACAGACCTGAATCCAGTAAGTCCCAACTTTTGTCTGGAGATATAATTACTGCATGAAAAGGTTTGACCCAGGCATAACAGCAATATTGGTATTGTTAGATTAAAAAATTCAGCGGACTGGAATTACATATCCATCTAAATCTTAATCTAATAAAAGCAAAGAAAAACGACATGAAAATTTACAAGTGAGCATTATACATACAGATGTGCTTTGTTTGCTCAGTAACTTATTATTACTTGAAAATTTAATAAGGATAATGAATCAAATTATTTTAAATAAACATAACATTATTTTAACTTCAAAACAAAGATATTAATACCTAATGGAGGTTTTACAGTGTCACCATTCCTACACAGGGTAGTAAACTGACCTACTTAGAAATTGTTAATGAAAACATTCAGTAGTAATGTGAGTGGAGCTTGAAGTTACCACTAAGGATATTATGGACGATTAGTGGTGTTCAATAGGTACTTTAGCTCATTACCTTAGAAATGTTTAATATGAACCTATTTTGTTAAAAATATGAAGGACTGAGGAAACCGTTTAATTTGTCAGGCAAAATATAACTACTCTATTCTAAGCAAATGAGAAAGTATCAGTAAGCATCAAATTGGACAGGTATACTTTCAAATTTATAGCTGTTTATATGAAACTTGGGCTGAATTTTGGCTTAACTTGAGCTTGATCCCTTTTATGAATACGACACTGGTCTAATATTCCATAAAACAGTGCTAACAGCTACATACTACATATACCAACATTAGAACTGTAGTAAAACGTTCACAGTTTCATTTTTATGATATTTCAGTTTTAGAGGCCTAACATATTTTTCAACAGTTTGAAGGTCATATGCTGATGGGTGTTTGGATGGTGGAGGCAAGTTGTGTTCAAGTTCGCAGCACCGTAAACCAACAAACTTTTACCAAATATGCAACCAAGTACCCTGCAGATAACAAAGATGTGGTATATTCGTCAGTTAGTGAGTTACTGCTGATCCACTGAGAACTTTATCATAATACCTCGGTCACATCTTTCCATGCAAGGGTCAACAGGTACAACATGATCATCTACCATTCATTGTGGATGGACACTATTTGCCAGGCTCCTTATTTTGTTAACGTTTCGGATACTTTTCATCAGCCCAAACATGCATTGTGGCACTGGTGAAGGGGAGAGGGAGCTATGTATATACAGGGTGGCTAATTCTACAGTGAGTACTACCCAGATAAAAAGTCTCTTTCATAGTCCTAACATGCAGATAGTTCGATAAGGAAAGGTATCACCTAGGCATAAATTATCATACATCAAATAATTAATATGGGTAATATCAGCACATTGTATAACAGTGTAAAGTAAGCCTATTGCATGATTTAGAATAAAGATTCCAAACATTTGATGCTTTCTTTATTTACTGGACGTAACAAATTTCATGTAACAACTGTAAACATTTAGAACAAGAATTATATTTTTTGCAAACTGACACAACAGTAGAATAGTCAAGAATAAATGTGGCATATGATCTGAACATATCTGAAAATGTCTGAAACAGTATAAATGCCATAGGTCTATACTTTTCATTTATTTTACTCAACTTGTGAAGATTTATTGAGATATTGTTCAGATCTAGTCTTGTGTTTCATTATCCTTATGTTGGCTAACCTAAAACAGAACAAAGTTGATTAAAAAAACAAAGACAATGTGTGTGACCTACTGAATCCATTCCTAGTTGCATGTGAGTGTGCCACACAAATGTAACAGGAGATATAATATATTATATATTATATTATATCTTTGTTCGTACAAAAGTATGCACATACAAAAATTAAGAACATTTAGAACCAAAAAGTTAACACTACATACAGTAGTTCAGTATTTACAAACAAAAATAAAGAAAAAATGTCATTCAGTACATAACATTTTTATAATGTATTGTAGTTCAGTACAAGTTAGCAGGCCTGATCTTTCATCTTTCATAATGATACAATCTTTGATTACACTGCATATTATTTTGTCTTCAGTTCTTGTAAAAAGACTCATAAGTCTTTCTGTTATTTCATTAAAATAAATGAAGGCAAGGTCATGCCTTTTTGCTTTTAACAAGTTTGAAATATAATTGATATTGTTACATACAGATGAGGCACTTCCAGCAAAGGCTAATTTGCCACATAGAATTGATACAACATTATCATTATTCATCACTTGGTGTAAAAATTTACAGAATCTTTTAACAATCTGTACTTCAATTGGCGGTGAATGCCTACATAATTAAACACTACTGGTAATGTAAAACAATGAATCAAATTTGTATTTTTAAATCTTATTTTAGTATATTTTGATTTTGACTGTAGTTGAGATTTTATCTCTGTGTGTTTAAATATACAGTTTTATAGCCTTACTTGGACTTGACTTTTAAAAGAAACACTTTTTTGTGTTCATCAGGTACAAATAATAATTGAAATTGTATTTCAATGACTCTTCATGAAATGCAATGTCTCGGCCTCTGTAAACCATTCTATTGTATACCCAAAACTCTGCCAGGCAATGTACCATGCCATGTGTTATAGCACCTGCAAGTGCAATATCTTCCCACAAAGGGGAGCTCAGTGTGCGAATTAAACAAAATTATTATCATAGGGAGAGTCAAGGGGTGTTCAAGGTCAGTAATCCAGGATTGTGGGTGGGGCCAGGGGGGAAGAAAACTAAGTTGGGAAACTAGAGTTGAAGAGGTGGGTTTTGAGGTGCTTCCTAAAATATGCAACAGAGGGGCTGTTTCTTACATGAAAGGTGAAAAAGTTCCAAAGGACTGGGCATAGTGACTGAAGGAATTAGAAAAGTGTTTGATTGATTTGTGAACTCTATGGTGATGGGGGTTTGAAGGAACTCGAGTTTGAGGATACTACACCTTATATTTCTGGAAGAGGTATAGGGGTGGATTAATTCTTTTAGGTAAACTGGTTGACCTTGGTTGAGAATCTGGTGTGTAATAAGGCCAATTTTAAATTGTACCCTGTATCTGACTGGTAGCCAATGGAGGTTTTTTAGTTTAGGGATAATTTGAGAGAGTCTAGAGGAAGGGGTGACAACCCTGCAGAGTGAGTTTGGACTACCTGCAATCTCTCCTTAACTCAAAATCAGTGAGCTATAAGAAGAGTGAATTTTAATAATCCAACCTGCAGCTCACCAAAGCATTGGCTAATAGCACTAATGTATTAAGGTCTAGAAGGAGACAAATTCTTTCGAGGTCTATCACATGTACTCTAGTAGACTTTATGACCTGTGACACGTGGTTTGAGAAATTGAAATTGGGACGAACACCACTCTGAGGTTCCTGACACTTTGTGCTGGTGAGACTGATTTCCCAGAATATTGATAGGAAGTGAGGGAGGTGTTGTTTATGATTTTTAGGGAGCCTATGAGAATAAACTCAGTTTTGACTGAGTTAAGTTTTAAGTTATTTGTAAACATGAAATTTTGAATGTCATTTGGCAGTTCTTTAGTTTTTGCATAGAGTGAGAGAAATTTGCTGATGAGAGTATTATGTATAACTGGGTGTCATCGGCGTAAAAGTCGTAGTTAATGCTACTGTGGGCATGGCACAAACCTCAACACGGCACAAACTTCAACATGGCACAAGCCTCAACACGGCACACACTTCAACATGGCACAAATCTCAACATGGCACAAACCTCAACACAGCACACACTTCAACATGGCACAAACCTCAACACGACACAAACCTCAACATGGCACAAACTTCAACATGGCACAAATCTCAACATGGCACAAACCTCAACACGGCACACACTTCAACATGGCACAAATCTCAACATGGCATAAACTTCAACATGGCACAAACTTTAACATGGCACAAATCTCAACATGACACAAACCTCAACATTTCACAAACTGGAAGATGGAATATTTATTAACACTGATTGTTATCAGTAAACGTAATTTACTTTTCCATACCAAATAAGAAAGCAGAAATTATAACAATAATAAGTTGAATAACTTTGGTTGTTTCCATATGCAAATGTTGTGAAGCTGGGGACGCTGATTTATATTATGACCAATTAAAAATGTTTATTGTTTGGACTGCCATTATATATTTTACCAAAAATGAATTTACAAAACTATAGCTAAAAGAAGAAATAATGGAGTTTTTTGTCCAAGTTGTGCCCAGGAATAGTATATATATGTTGTATTGAATGTGGATAACCATTGAATGTATACATTCAATGGGTCAAGCTATTGAATGTGTACATTCAATGGGTAATTTATTGAATGTGTGCATTCAATGACTGAGCTGTGGAATGTGTAGATTCAATGGCTAAAATCATTGAATGTGTACATTCAATAACCCAAGTCATTGAATGTATAAATAATGAAATCTGAAATGTTGATATAGATTGCAAAGACTTGATAGATTGCGAAGACTTGATAGATTGGATATTTTCTAGCCTAACAATAAGCATTGACTGGAATAAAGGTGGTACATTTCATGAATTAACATAAAGAAGGATCAGTCTACAACATTAAAATTAATAAACATATGTCATGACATAATACAAAACACAGGTATAAATGTGTGTCAGTCACTACTACTAATGTGGTGGGCCTTATACTGTTATGTTTTATAACACACAACTGTATTTCGACAATCAGGTGAGTTGTCTCATCAGAGGCTGGAGATTAACCAAGTTTCATCCCTAAAGTACTTTTCTAGTGGTGCAATTGCACAGGTTCATTGCACCGGTGCAGGTGCAGGTGCAACACCAATATTTAGGTGCATGTTGCACATTTTGTCCAGAAAGTAAGTTTGTGTTAGATTTGATAATCTAAAGATATTTTGGAAGTTACTTAATAATCAATTTTATATCTAATTGATATCTCAGTTTGGGAAACAATATTATTATTCATTTATTCATCTTTATTGCGTGAATAAGTGAGTAGTAATATTGTGTTTGTCACCTTTAAAACTTGGAACTTTTTTATAAAATTACCCAAGAATCTTTTGGTATTATGAGAGTCTTCAGGTGCATGATCCATAGTGTTATTTACACTCTTTACTGGATATATGGACTGTCAATCAGACTTAGAAGTTCAGGCCAACACTTAGAACACTGAATCAATATTTAACAGGTGGAGATTCATGCGACTATGGTAACTCTGGATGAGTCAAAGGTAAATGTTGAGGCTGCATTTCTAGTGATATCACTAGTGGGTATGTCTACTATTCATACTAAAACACAAAGATAAATATTATATTCTTTTTGTAATTTTTAATATGGTGGAGACATTAAAATGAAAAAAAGACACATACATGTAAGGATGTAACTGATATGGATCTAATCTGGGCTTATTATGCTCAGATTATAAAACAAATATGCTCAAGTTATTATTATTACATAGTAAATTTGATATTATGTGTATAAATAATATTTTTGCAATATGGTGTATAGGTACTAAATAAAATGTTATTGTTCATATTTATCTAGTTTTATTTAATTGTTCTTTGTTTTTGAACAACTTGGAAAATCAAGAATCCTGGCCTTTAGTTCATCTCTTTTAGCCTTGGGAACAAATATGGTGGGGCGTGTAGGTTTCCTACTACACATTCTGATAAATTCCTGATTTTCACTATCACTGTCTGAATCTGACAGGACTATTTCATCTGTGACAGCAGAGGGCTTCTCTCTGGGAGACATTTAGAGGTGTTAGCTGCACTGGTGGTGGGTTGTTCCTGATCATCACTATCTGAATCTGATAGGATAATTTCAGTGCTGTCTGGAATAACTGTCTTCATGCGAGGCACTGGGAACTGATTGGCTTTACTACTAGTTGGTTGCACTTTTAATAAACCAACCTGCGAGGTGGGTTCTGGTGGGCACTCTAAATTGGGCTTTCTCATGACTATTTTGGAATTCAATGTTTCCACAAATATTTTAAGAGACTCATTGAATGTGACTATGGTCAGTCCATCCTGGAACTTGATCAGTTCGTCTGGGTTTATAACTATTAAAGGCTCAGTGTTGGTGGCTTTATCACATGTGTGGACTCTGATAGAATCTGTGTTTGTTTCCACATTCCTAATGTGGTGTCCAAGTAACTGACTGTTTAAGTGTTGAGTCATAATGTCTATTACTTGATCCGACTCGTCTTTAGAATCACTAACATCAAGGTCACCCCTAACCACATCTAGGCCTTCCTGTTGCCTATTTGGCTGATTAAGTTGGTTGAATGGCTCATTTGTCGGCTCCTCAGCATCAAGTTTTTCTTTTAGGCAGACTTTTGCATGTTTTCCCAAGTCTTCCTGTCTCTTGAATTTCTTTGGGCAAGTAAGGCAATTGTATGAATTATTAAAATGAACATTTTGCCTATGGCGCCTTAGGCTTGCATTTCTGGTATAAGCCTTCTCACAAATGCCACAGATATATTTTGCTTTATCCATATTGAACACTTATTGCAGCAATTTACTATTTGTTTTTCATCAAACAGTACAATTACTAGGCTTTGTGTAATGACTATACTACTTCTGGCCTACTTTAGCACAAAGTGAACTGGTAGCTATTGTTGTGATGTCAGGGTGTCTGTGACTACATAATATGTCACGGGCAGTCTCAATTACGTCACATAGGCGAAAAATCACGTCAAAATTTTTCTTTGAATTTTTTGTAAATTTTTAAGCAATTTTTCAATATGGCCCACTACTTACTGTGTGGGGGTCTATTTAAGTTACTCTGATTATTCAACTGATATCGTATGAGAAATAAGACAAGACAAACTAGCATTTGAGTGTGCATGAATGCTAAAAATGATATGCAGTTAAATAAATTGGTTAATGCCGACTGGATGTATTGCTCCAATATTCCACATCCACCACTTTTCACACTTTTTTTCTGTGCTCAAGATTAGGTGTGTTGTATTTTAGAGAAAACCATTCCAGAATTGAGAATCTCAAATCATTGATAGAATGTCCCTTGTCTGCGAAATGCTTAGACACTGGGGTTATTCTGTTTTCCTTTGGTTTTTTCACTGAGAGAATGTGTTCATACATTCTTGATCTGAATGCATGCCCTGTTTAACCCACATAGTATTTCTTACACTTTTTTCAAGTGATTAGATATACTGTGTCACTCAATTCACAACTTATATGTTTTGGTAATTTAGTGAGTTTATGAATCTTATTGGACACATTGCATCTAACTGATGTGTCTTTGTGGCTCAATGGACAGAAGGTGCATCTGCCTAGTCTTGTGCAGTGTTTGGGAATGATTTGCTTTGTTGGTGTATCCTTGACTGGGTATGTAATGGATGCATTAGTTAGTAGGTCTCTGAGATTTGGTAATCTTATAAAAACCTTCTATTGGTTTGTCACTGAATGTATGGACACAGTCATTACTGTGTTCAATAATATTCCAATTGTGTATGAAACCTCGAATGTCTGGATTCATAGGGTTGTATTTGGTTACCATTACTGGTGTATTAATTTCTTGCTTAATTTTGACTGTAAGTAGGTCCTTTTGTGAATACCTAGCTGCTCTTAGCATGTGTTTTTTCAAGCTTTTGAGTGGGTAACCTCTTTGACATAATGTTGGATCATTTCTAACCCATGACTAATGAAGTCATCATTTTGGTGCAAATCCTGCGAATTCTCAGGAATTGACCAAACGGTCCCTTGGTATGGCAAAGTCTATTGTGGGCAGAAGTGTGATGTGGATATAGATGTGTATCTGTTGGTTTCTCAAACAGTGTTGTGTAGAGCATTCTATCTCTATCTATCTTGACAGTAGTGTCTAGAAAATCAATCAAATTCAGACTGTGTTCATGTGTGAATTTGATTTTTGGATGGATACTATTTAAGTATGAGATGAATTCATGTAATTCATCCAAACCATGAGTTCATATCATAAATATGTTGTCAATAAACCTCAGCCATAATAATAGTTTGTTGTCCCACCCTTCTAAGGCCTTGGTTTCAAATCTATCCATAAATAAATTTGCATAATTGGGTGCCACGCCTGTTCCCTACTTGTAGGTACTGGTCATCATTAAATGTGAAGTTCATACTCTGTAATACTAATTTCAGTAGTTCTAGTATGTATGAGGTGATTGGGTCTTTAGTCCTATCTCTTCTAAGGTGGCTCGGCACTGCAATAAGCCCTTCATGATTGGGGATATTGGTGTATAATGATGAGACATCTAAGGTGACTAATAGCACCCCATCTGGTATTTTGCCCATTTCTAGAAATCTACTGATAAAGTGTTGGGTATCCCTGACATAGGATTTCGTTTGTGGCACATATTCTTTGATGTGTGCATCTACAAACTTACTAATGTTACATGTAGGGTGTCCTATTGAACTACATATTGGTCTACCTGGTACCTGGTTTTCATGTATTTTCGGTAATAGGTAGAATCTTCCAGCTTTGGGGTCCTTGATATTAGGTGCTCAAAGTTTTTTTCTGTGATGAGTTTGAAATTTTTCATCTCAGTTAGGACTTTGCAAATTTTATCACTGATTTGTTCTGTTGGGTCTTCCCTAATTTTAACATAGAAATTACGGTCACTGAGTTGTCTATAGCCTTCACTCAGGTAGTCAGTTGTGTTCAGTATTACAACTGCTGATCCTTTATCAGCCTTTTTTATCACAATCTCAGGATTCTTTCTTAGTCAAGCCCTTCAACTGTTGCTTTGTGAGGTTATGTTGGTGGCATTACTTAACTTTACTATTAAGCAAATTCATTTTAAACGCTCTTTTGTAAGTGTCAAGTGTTCTGTTTGGGGGATTCGGTTTCCAAGAGGATTTGTTCTTGAATTGTTTATGTATGTCTTTGTAGGGGTCAACATTATCTGCTGGAGAATCATAATCATTTTCTCTAGCATTTTCATTCATGAAGTCAATGACACTTTGATTAATCTTAGATTCAGTAGTGTCATTTGTTGGGTTGAAAAATTGCATCAACTCAAGCCTTCTATGGAATTCCTTAAAGTCGTCCCATATTTGGGATTTGTCTGGTGCACCTGGTGTCGGGCAAGAAGTTAGGCCTTTTTCCAGGGCTGTGACTTGGTGTTCAGTGAGTGTCACCTTTGAAAGATTGATGACATTTTGGCCAATGTAACTATCAAACTTAGTTCCTGTTAGTAAAATGCCTGGTGGAGCATTTATTGAAGCCAGTTCAATTTGTTCTTTAAGGTTAGCCATTTTGAAAGATAAAAACTACTATTCGAAATGTATAAGGTAGTTTTATTAAGTGCGATTACACCTGTGTAATTTAATGTGTTTAACATGTGCATATAAAATAAATCACTGATCAAGCAGAGTGTTAAATTGCTTAACTAATGTGACTTTAGAGTCAATTATTTCAACAATTTTTTCAATTGCTGAACAAACTGCTGCATGTGGGTGAAACAGGGCATGCATTCAGATCAAGAATGTATGAACACATTCTCCCAGTGAAAAACAACAAAGAAAAACAGAATAACCCCAGTGTCTAAACATTTCACAGACAAGGGACATTCTGTCAATGATTTGAGATTCTCAATTCTGGAATGGTGTTCTCTAAAATACAATAAACCTAATCTTGAGCACAGAAAAAAGTGTGAAAAGTGGCGGATGTGGAATATTGGAGCAATACACCCAGTTGGCATTAACTAATTTATTTAACTGCATATCATTTTTAGCATTCATTCACACTCAAATGCTAGTTTGTCTTGTCTTATGTCATGAAATAAGTTTCATATATTTCATCACATTGTTTTATTTACTGTCTTTATATTTTGTAAATCACTTCTTATTACAAAATAAGCTTCTGTGGCATCATTCTGCTACTGCATAGAACATTTACTAATTTCCACACGAGTCCTTTCTAATCAAAGCCATTATGAAAGCTATATTATAATAAGCTCTACTTTAATCCACAAATATTAAAACATTTTGCCTCTCCATCAAAGAATGAAAGAGAAACAGTTCAAGCCTAAGTAGTGATCTTATGGTCTTTAAGTGTGTGTTTTTAAAATGTGACCTCACTGATCCATCTAATTATGTGGCTAATTTAATTGTAATTAGTCCAACAATAGCACTGCAAGTATATTAGAGAAGTTCATTTGGACAGTACAATTAGAAAACAGATTAAGATAGACATTTTTAAGACAAAAAGTGTTTGTTATAAGACAAGATTGTGACTGCCTACAGATTATGAACTTATTGCAAAAGTTAATTTTTAAGCTGATAGCGACAGATGTGACATTAAGAAAACGACAAAAATAAGTAACATTTTAGGCAGTGTCAATTGCTTATTTGATTTGTTAAGTTCATATACACATTCAATGACTTTGACTGTTGAATCTACACATTCCACAGTTAAGCCATTGGATCTACATATTCAATGGCTGCTTGCTATTGAATGTGTACATTCAATGGCCAATCCATTGAATCTACGCATTCAATGACTAACCCATTGAGTGTATGCATTCGATGGTTATCTACATTCCATACAGCATATACGTATCACTTCTAACTGGCATGCTTGAATATTTAATAAAAATATTTAAGCTTTACTAGTAAATAATATTCGACTAACACATTTATTAATAAAATAGTCACATTAACTTAAATTGTCTCGGTGAGTGCATCCTGTCTATTTGAAAACTGTCCTGTCATTCAGCAAACTCTTCGTTTTTGCAAGTTCTTCTGTATTTATTTTAGAAGCTTACAGTACCAGTGTATGTTAGGTAACAAAGTAACGTGGCATTGTAGGTACATTATCAGTTATTGGCAGAGCACTTAGCGCCAGTCTTAGTGGGAATTTTGTGAATTCATTCTGAAAATAATTATAAAAGTGAAACCCTGACATTTCATCTGCAGTAGTCGTGGTTAGCCTCCTGAAACAAAAACAAAGCTCTTTTTAAATAAATAAAATTTCAATTCATAACTGAAGGAAAATGGGTGTACTCCATTTAAAAATAAGAAAGAATAAAATATGTAAACTTATTTGCTATGTTGCCTCAAAGCAGTTTCAACACAAATTTTAAAATACAATAACAGTTCACTGACAGTTAATGTTGACACCAGTTAAAGAGTTCACTCTTTTTCAATGTCTTTAATATGATTTATAGAGGAAGGTGAAAAATCAAGATTCTAAAATGATACGCTGCGCAGTGAACATGGACTTGTCTTTTCTGCAGTTTTGGAATCGCAAATGAAGAACACAAAATAAAATAATGCTGTTGAATTCTATGCACATGCACATCGTCCCTTTGCAGGCAAAGAAAACAAACAACTCAGTAAAATTAGTTGTTAAAATATTCATAAAATTGTCATTTCTTGCTTCATTTTAATAAATAGCATGTCATTTTTAAGCCTACAGCGATTTGAAAACATCTACAGTGACAACACATTCTGTGGAAATAGTTTTTTATTAATATAAAACATACTTTAACATAGAACTATTCATTTATTCGATTTAATACCACAAAAAAAATAAACTGTCTTTCTTTCTAATAAACATTCAGGAAAGTTGCAGATCATGGATCAAAAAAGTCCTTCATAGACATACAGCTGTCAGAGGCCATCAGTGGATAAAGTGAACAGCAGGATCAATGAGCTGATTTCTCTATGACTTTAACAGACATGCACTATCCAAACATTCATTAATACAGCAGGGGACAAAACCCCAAACATCTGTAAGCATAAATATCCTAAGCTGTGAGTAAATGTCAATATTGTTCACAAAAAGGGATACTCACACACACACACACTGGGAAATCAATGTAATCAGTCAGCTTGCTCTTTTTGTGTGATGAGACATATTTATAATTACAACTTGCATTACTTTTGGTCTGAATGGGATGTAATGTAAATCTTTGACACACACATTCATGGATATAATATTATAAAATATTAGCAAACTTCCTCCTTTTGATTTTTGCCTCATCTGGTGGACTTCTTGTGCAGAACTATGAAAACTCCTTGGAAATTATCTATTGTTGGTATTAGTTTTGCTATTTGTCCAATTTTACTCTTCCTGTTAAATCTGCAGAGAAGTAACAAACATACACCGGGAATGAGAAGTCTGCCCCAATTCACTGGAGGTCATAACTGTTCTCATTCGAACACCATCCCTGCATTCATGTATGAGGCTATTGACCAGATTGTGGAGAAGGACCAGTTTGAACTGCCTGACTGTAGGCAGACTGATATGAAGAAGAATTTGTTGTTTATTAAGACACACAAGTGTGCCAGTGACACACTTTCTGCAATATTCCGGAGGTTTGCTTTAGACCATGACCTGGATGTTGTCCTACCAGTGGGGGGTGGTTTTTTGCTGGGTTGGCCTCATCAGATGAAACCATTTATGCATAGACCTCCTCAACCAGGGCGTGGCTTTAACATCCTACTCGACCACTCAGTGTACAACAAAACTTACATGTCCCAACTGCTTCCTCATGATGCAGTCTATATGACCAGCATCAGAGAACCAGGAGACCGCCTCACTTCAGCACTCACTTACTTTGCCATGGCCAATTGTGGACTGATGGACAGGAAGTTAGTGGAGTCTAGAGACCGCATCAAAATCACGCTGGAATTCCTGGCCAATATGAACCACTACGACACAGTCTATAAGTCTGTGGAAAACCTGTACAGCTGGGAGAAGTGTGCATGTATACCTAATGGCATGAGTATGGTGAGGAATGCCATGGCTTTTGACATGGGCTTCCCTGTAGGTTACCATGAGGGTACAGTTGATGAACAGCATAATTATGTATTTATCATCAAGTGGTTACGCCAGATTCACCAGGAATTCCCGATATTTATCCTCCCCCAATACTTTGCCGAGTCCATGGTTATCTTGAAGAGGTACATGTGCTGGCCAATGAAGTCAATCCTTTACAAAAAGCTTAATGACTGGAAGAATCCTCCAAATACAAATTATCCCAAGGAGCAGATGGCGGCGTATCAGAACTGGACCAATGTGGATACACTAATGTACAACATGTTTCAGAAGTTGTTTAAAAAACGCATCCAAAAGTTTGGAAAGGACTTCGAGCAGGAGACAGCTGAGTACCTCTCTCAACTCAGCAAGACTTCAACATACTGTAAAGAAAAGAGTCACAACACACGTAATCTGACCATGGCAGCAACTCCCTGGAATGAGGAATATGTTCTTACAAGACAAGACTGTGATCACATGAACGACCAGAAGCACCTCAGAAATACACTTAAAGAGTTATATGACAAGAATCCGCCTGACTCATACAAACACATAGAGAAGGAGGCCATGAAGTCTAAATACTGGTGGTGCTGACAGTGTCAGGATTATCACATTGACATGTAACTTAATAATGATTACCTAAAAACAGTATTTCTGATTATTTTGAAGCCAGGTAAGATTTCTGACAATTTGCCTGTCAATATAAATTCATAGTGCTTGTGTTCAGATTGACAATATGTGTCATGTAGTTCAGAAAATTTGTAAAAAATATGTACTTGTGATGGTGTAGTGATTTACTAAAATATCGTTTAGCAAGATTACCTTAATTTCACGTAACAGCCAACTCCCAAAAATGAAGACTTTAAGATGAGCAAGAGGTTATTAGGATGATTTCATTATTTTTTAAAACCATTGTCTTCATATTCATATTCATTATATACCTTATTAAATATAAGTTATATTCATGCATGCTTGCGAATAATCCAATGCACTGTTCACTGTGACATAACACTCGCCAGTGACACTTTAACAACCTAAATGTGCTTAGTATAGCCTTTAACAACAAATGGACTGGTATTGCCTTACAATGACCTTCACCTGTTAATGTTAAGGTGGTGTTTATTAGAAACATTTCTTTGTTTTTTTAACCATATATCTACAGGCCAGGAAATCATATGTACCGGTCATGAATAGTTGAAAGAATGCAGGATTAATCTGTCATGCCTTGGAAAGTCAATTTATGATAAATGTTTAATAATTTAATCATGCTGAAATTACTTTTACAACATGGAATCCAATTTGAACATGATATATTGCTAATAAAATGATATTTAGTTTCACCATTTACATTTAAAATCAATATGGCATATTTAGCTATAATAAAAACATTACAACAGTTTCAGGTCTATATATGTACACAACAACTGTACAATTAATATAGGGATTTGTAAACTAACCACTGCTTTCATATGTTTGTTGCATTAAAATCTTTAAATATAAAAGAACTCAAAATGTGCAGAGAATTTGGAAAAATATTTCCAAATATTATACTGAAGTATATAAAAATTGTCTAGGGTCATGGTGCTCTGTCGTTATTCAGCCAAATTTTGTGATGAAATCATTTTTGTTTTTTTTTTGTGTATAATAATATTCATTTCCTTTGATTTAAATATGTATTCAACAAGTTGTAAATACATTTACACCACAAACAACTAATTAATTAAAAAATTGGCAGAAAATTTATTTCTAAAATATTCAACAAAACTGAAAAGATTTAAAGGCAATCGGTAATAGTTTTGATTTGTAATTAACATTTATTGAGTATGTAAAATTAGATTAACTTAGCAGAATTGTGGGTTTTGAACAAAAAGAAAATAAGGACAAAACACAATGTGTGCAGAAGAAGGTGATGATCTGATAAGAAGATGTAATGAGTGAAGACAGAAATATCATCAATGGTAGATACTTACACACAATAACCAATCTACAAATCTATGTGTGCTTAAAATATGCACCTGCTTTGTATTTCTAGGACTCCTTATTTCCATATACTTGCATTCAATGTTCTGTGTTATAAAAAGCAGATTTTAGCTCTTTCTGTGTGAGTGATTAAACATACGAGCCCCACATGTTGTAGGTTAACAATGAGGAATGTTCTACTATGTTTTGTAAACAAATTTCTGCACTGTATTCCAAATGGTATGTGTGTTTCTGGCATCCAGTTTCTATGACTTCTCATTCAATTGTATGCAGAATTGTATCTGGGTGACGTATCACAAAACTGAATACAGAATGGTATGTGTGTTTCTGGAGTTACCATTCTATGACTTATCACAATGTTTCTATGAAAACAAGGCCTTGTGTTTGAAAAAGTCTTCATACTTTGGTCACAGCTTTTCTTCCTAGAGTCATAAGTCACACCTGAACTGCCTCTTGTACAGTTGTGTTTGTGGTTTGGTCTGACTGGTGTTCTTGCATGACATCTTTGTTGGTACTCCACACAATAAGAAGCCGCAAGGGAGGAGGGAGTTATGGATATTTAGGACATGTAATTAAGCATACGTGGATATCTACTGGAGGCTGCTATGGTTGGCTGTACTAAATGTCTTCCTAAAAGAAAATTTGAAACAAGTAAGATTATTCTTTTAGGTCAGCTATTTTTAATGCAAACAGCCTATTTTCAAGACAATGTAGAAGGGAAGACGGTTTCCAAACTTTAAGGCAGTCAGTTCCAAACATTTGTATCATAATATTGTGAGACCTGGAGTCAAAACAACAAACAAAACTTAGATAAGGTGACCTTAGATCTAAGTAAGGGAAGGTTTTTCACTTTTCTTAGAATGGGTATTCATTAAACAATATTTAGATTATGTCATCTAAGATTATAAGTAAGGAAAAATTCCCTCCAAACTTGTAAGGATTATTTATTTATAAAATTTTGAGTGGATTAAAACCTAACACACACGTAGGTTTTCTAAACAAATACTGATTATTATTGTTGTTGTCATCTATTTATTGACATGATGTTTTGTCACACTTGACAAGTGACATCTGCTCAGTGGTGATCAGTACAATGGTGAGAACTGGGTGGGCGGCTTACATGACAAAAGGTTGAATGAACACATGCCACTTCAGGGCATTTCACACTAAATCTGACTTCATCCAAATAAACACATTATTGTATCAATGCTGTGAATGGCAGCACTCACATATAATTCTGTGTTTGTAACAGATGGACAGGGATCATATTATGAGAAGTACTAATGAGCTGCCTACCTTTTCACAACATCTTGTGTTTTAATCTATTTGTACATAGTAAAAGTGCACAATAACATCAATAGAAACAGATGTGACCAGTTCCCAGCTGTACCACAGATTTCTGAAGTACATGAAATCCTTAATAATGAAAGTAATACGCCAGGACTGTAAACCACTTCTTATAGGGCAAACATTTCAGTGACTGTCAGAAAGCTTAATTGTACACTTACAAAACGAGATTTTCACCAAAGTAATGTGTAAACCGGGAAATATAAATTTATTCTATTTAGATTTACAACACTATACACATTTCATGTGTTTAGTGATTTGCCAACTACGTCCTGCTTACCATCTACAAAATCATCCATCAATATTTTACAACACTTTACAAGTTAAATATAAAGCTCCACATGAAAAGCATCCTCCTTCTATACACGAATCATGTACTGAGTCTTGTCAGGAAATATTTCTCATTGTCTGATAAAAAAGACAAATCAGGATAAAAGTGGGTCTATTTGGGGATTCTGAGTTCAAATTCTGGACTAGCCTCAAGTAGAAAAATTGGTAGTTGCTTGCCGTTGGTTGAGGGCTTACAGTACAGAAACTTGATCAACTGTATGTAATTGTAAATGTAATAGTAGTGCTATTGGAGTCTCCACAGGTATGTGCCTCATTAAAATGATGTATTATTTTATTTATTTTTATTAAAAATGATGATAGTCTATAGAGTCGTGATACCCCTAACCTAATTTAAGAATCTATAGATAGACTTGTGATACCTCGTCCTAAAAATAGAATGCACTCTAATAAGTCATGATTTTAATCAAGTCACAATTATTAATGTCACGACTATCCAAAAGCCGGAATATATATAGAATTGTCACAGCTTCCTAAATTTGGTATATGAATCTCTACATATCATGAATCTTATTTATAACTATCCCTCACGAATCTTGAAGCATGTTATGAGTTAAAATTAAATCATTACCACATTTCCCAATAATCCTGTCCCCTCAGCTTAATCGTATATCTATAAAAAAACCTTCCCCCCTCAATCCTTTTTCTGAGGTATCATTATTTGAAATCATGAAAAATTTGTGTGCAAAATGTAAATGTGATCTGATTACACCCGAAAATTTGGAATATCACAAGCAATTTTGTGGGAATCCACAATATAGATGGAAATCTCTCTCATCATCGTTAGTATAAACTTGTCATAAATGTGAAGAACAATTTGAAACATTTAAACAACTTATTGAACATTTATCGACTTGGAAAGTGTATTTGATTTCAATGTGGAATTCCATTTTTATCCAACACAGGTCTTCTTTACCATTTAAAATCAGTTCATACAGGATATCCTTCCAAAAATAAATCATACAAGTGTGCATTATGTGATCATATCTGCAATAATCGGCGAGAGCTTTACAATCACAGATTAAATCAACATGGAGGCAATGATGATGACCTCGACGATATTCCACAATGCATATTTCAGGATCAAAATGAAGGAATTAGGAATACCTATATCATAAACAGGAAACATATTCTAGCGCCTGATAAACATGGAGAGATCAAGCATGTGTATAATTTTACCACAAATAATCTGACAAGGGGTTACAGAGAGAGAAGACATCATGTGACCGAGATATATCGAGAGCAACAATTCGCCTTTAGGATTAATCTAGCATTTGGAATGATACTACATAATCCTGAAACTGATGAAAATAGATATCATATACCCTATTATAACAATATTACAGTATCCTTTTACAATTTTCATTAGGAATGGAATAAGATTTTTAATTAATAAACTAGCTGGGATAGATATTATTCAACAATCCAGGACTATTAGACCATCTTCATCATGGACTCTTGCTTTCATCACAAATGTACAATGTAATGTGTTTGTTACCGATTTTCCACTTGGACATGAACTTCCAAGTCATATTTTAAACAATAAATATCTGAAGAATACGTTCACGAATCCAAGAACTAAGAGACCTTATACAGATAATACTGTATAAGTGGACTTTTTTGCGGGCACTTAATTTCGCGAATCAACACAGAAGGCTTGATTCGCGAGAATTAATTTTCACGGTGATAGATACTATATTATCGCCAACAATAACAACAAACTTTTTCACCCACAATTGCCTTTTAAATATTTCCAACTAACCATGTCCCCATACCCACTAAATCCCATCTGTTTATGACAGAAAAGTACAGTGGCATACCTCCTCCAGTATATATGTGTGTAAAGGGAGGACAAAAAACTTCCCGTTTTTTATTGTTAATCTTTCTCAGCCGTATGATTGCTGTAATACAAAAATGTTGGGGGAAATTCTAAGCTAATAATATGATAATCAAAGGAACATATTTATGGATATCAAGCCATGAAAACTTCACAGTAATTTTTATTTCAAAAGTTCATTACAGCAAAAGTATGATAGCAAACTGCACAGAAGAATTACATCCCTAATACGTATGTTACATGTTATGTAGAATTGAAAGGTTAGCAGAACTCCTCTCAGTGGTGTACAGATGTGGTGATAAAACAATTGAAATGGGGGAGGAGGAGGGGGAAGTCATTCAACTTGAACAGGCCTCTCAAAAGCTGTAGGTGTGGGGAAAAACAAGCTTGTTTGTACATAAAACTTGATCAGTGTTTTTTTTTTTTGTTATTTAAATTTTTTTCTTTTGGAATTATATTCGAATGGTAAAAAGTTATTGTTTACAGAGTAAAATGAATAGTCTTTGTGTGAAGAACAAAATATAAAAGGCATAACAGCACATGTTTTGTAAATATGATCTGAATGTAATTTATATGGTGAAAGAATTTATAGACTGATCTTAACTTGGATATGGACTCGATGAAGGTAGACCTTATCAGTAGTTTTATTTAGCGGGACTTTAATTTTGCCTTTGACATGTATTCGCGAATATAGCGAAAATTAATTCCACGCGAAAATAACCACTTATACAGTATGTCTTTTTTCAGGTGTTTGAGAACTCATTTTAAAAAAGTAAAGCTGTGAAAGAATAGTTTAATATTAGGAAAGCCTATCTTAATTAACACCCAGTACCACCGGGCTATAATCAATTTTCAAGAGTTACCTTCGATGACATAATCTCGTTAGAAAGATGTTTTAATATAAAAATTAAAATCTATTCACTTAACGAAAATGGTACTGTAAGTTATATACATGAAACAATGTCAGATTACGCGAATCAAATTTATTTAAACATTTATCAGACTCACCTGAGCTATATTACAAATTTTAAATTTTTTGCTAGAAAGTTTGAATGTTCTAAATGTTCTAAAATGTTCAATAGGGAATGGAATCTCAGGAGACATTATGAAATTTGTTATGAAAGAACTAAAATGACTTTTCCAGGTGAGTTTTATTAGACGCTTTGGACATAGAATTTGAGGATGATGATATTTATTATCCTTATTTCGCAGTTTGGGATATAGAGGCTATGTTAATTAGATCAGACACATCCACCAATGAATCTAAATTACAATGGTTAGCTCAACATGTTCCAGTTAGCGTTAGTATTGCATCAAATGTAAAGGATTTTGAATCTCCTAAATGTTTTGTGAATCGAAATACCTCTGAACTAATATCAGACACGATGACTTATCTTCAAAAAAATAGTAAACATAACACACAATATCTGAGGTGTAAGTATGAGGAGGTTCTTTTACAACTGGACAATCTAATGGACGAATACCAGGACACTTATCCATATGATTTGGAATTAGAATCAGACGAATCACATGATGAAGATGCTGAGGGGTCAAAAGCCAAACTAGCCTCTCATTTCTGTAAAACTATAGAGAATATTAAGGAAGAATTTGATAGATATATTAATCAGTTACCAGTAATAGGATTCAACTCAGATAAATATGATGTTAATTTAATTAAGAAAGAAATTATGGCATATATATCCATGCATCACCCCGAATCTGAAATATTTACTATTAAATGAGACAATACATATCTTTCTATTGCTACTACTGCTTTGAAATTTCTGGATATGTCAAATTTTTTAGCGCTTGGTTGTTCATATAGTAAATTTTTGAAGGCATGTGGATGTGAAATTTCGAAAGGAATATTTGCATATGAATGGTTCAATTCACCAGAAAAGTTAAATTATAAATCTTTACCCCCACCCCAGGATTTTTATTCTCAATTAAATAAATCGAATCTCATTCAATCTGAGGACGATTATACTAATCTTAAGATCATTTGGGAATCCCATAAAATGCAAACCTTTAAGGACTATTTATATATTATAATAATTTAGACACAGGACCATTTTGTTCAGCTCTCGAATTTTTTTTAATATATATAAATCTCAGGGGATTGATATTTTTAAAGATTACATTACCCTTCCAGGCGTGGCTAGGAAAATGTTATACAATTCTACTCAAAAAATATTGTGGGTGGTCCTAGTATTATTTTCAATGGTTATCAGGAAAAACGAATAACTTATATTAAAAATGTTAAAAAATCCAGAGTATTTATGTCAGGCTTTGGTTGGATATGACTGTAATGGTTTATATTCATACGCTATTAAACAACAAATGCCTACTGAGATTTATGTTAGGAGATATGCAGACAATAATTTCAGACCTCAATTAAGTGAGAGATATATAGATTCGTATAAAAGTATACTAGATAAGGCATGGTGAATGAAAATTCGAAAGGTTCAGGTCAAAGATAGGAGAAAAAGGTTATTTCTTTTATCTCGTGGTTATAAACTAGTAACTATTTAATAGTGTCAGTTTATTAACAATATTAAACGTAAATGTTCAAAATATTATGATAATTATTTACCCTCATTTTATAGGAAAAACAATGAATAAGATTATAACTGATTTAATTGAAAATAAATTATTTGGAGTGCTTGAGGTGGATATACAAGTCAAGGATGAATTTAAAGATTTTTGGGGGAGTATCCTCCATTTTTTTGTACCTGTGATGTTCCTATTGGAGTTATAGGGGAACACATGATGAAATATTGTCAAGATAATGACATTAATTTTACTCATAAGAGGCTACTTATTAGTGGACTAAAAGCTCGAAAAATATTACTGCCCACTCCACGTTTACAATGGTATTTAAAAATCAATGTGAGATAACCAAAATATATCAGGTAATAGAATTTCAACCGAAATTTTCCTTTAAATCTTTCACACAAGGTCACACAACATAGAATAGAGGGGGGATCAGAACCCGGATAAGGCTATTATTGGAGACACTTATAAATTAATAAGTAATAGTTCTTATGGGTCGATTCTGATGGATCAGACCCGACATTGTAATGTTAAATATTTTACTGATAAGTTAAAGGTTACCAAAATTATTAATTCCTCTAAATTTAAATCTATGGACGAATTAGGTGATGTATATGAGGTTGAGACATTTAAGCCTCGCACTGTTATAGGTAACCCTATTCAAATCAGATTTTTTATATACTACAGTATGCTAAGCTACGAATGTTAAAGTTTTATTATAATTGCCTTACCAAATATATGGAACCTCATTCTTTTGAACTAACAGAAACAGACACAGATAGTATTAATATGGGGAGTAATGCTGAATTGCTTGCCAAAAATGTATTAGGGCTGATTATAAAGCCAGATATGAAAAAGAATTTTTGGATCCTGTTTGGATAACAAAAATCCGATTTGGTTTCGAAGAAGATGTAGTTCTAAACATTTTTCTCTAGATTCTGTGGGGCATATAAATTGGAATTCCAGGGAGTGAAGATGGTGTCATTAGGTTCCAAATCCTATATGATTGAGGATGCATCAGGAAGGCAGAAAATATCCTGTAAAGGGGTCTCAAAGAAAAGTCTAACTAACCCAATGTCCAGGTATGAGGAAACATTAAAAAATAAATGTACTAAGTCCAGTACAAAACTATGGCTTTAGGATGAATGGAAGAGATATGTTTACTTACTCACAAGAAAAAATTGGATTTAATTGTTTCTATTGTAAAAGGGAGGTGTTATCAGATGGAATTAGTACTAAACCTCTAGATATAGTTTTAAGTCCTTGAAAAGACGATGTTCAAGTTATTGATCAAGTTCAAGATCCATTATCAAATTTATCTTCTTATATAATATCCCTAAACAATCTATACTTTTACTCTGTTGAACAATTATTTTATTTTTTTATTTGCCAAACATTATAACGAGAAAGATATATCAGAGGCAATTTATCAATGTAATGACCCATTCGAAATTCATTCTATTGTTAAATTTATTTATTTATTTATTTGGGGTTTTACGTCGCTGTCAACACTGTACAGGTCATATCATGACGGGTAGTTGGAAGGCCAGAGGAAACCAGTACATACAGTTCGTTAGGGTTCTATACTGTTAACTGCCGACCAACGGCAAGCAACTACCAGCTTTCCCACTTGAGACCGTGCGGGGATCGAACCCCGGCCTCACAGGTGGGAGGCGAGAGTGTTACCACTCTGCCACCATGGCCCCTCTCTATTGTTAAAGACCTTATTAATAGAAAACCTAATTTTTTCGAGACTGAAGAAATTATGAGGAATTGTATTCAGATTAAATATAATCAATCTTCGGATTTTCGAAATAGAATGAAAGAGGTTCGAAATAAGGTAATATACTATAAACTGCCACATATTGGGGCGTCACTAATCCAGTTAAAATGTTGTATGTTCTAGATCCTGAATCTATTGTAGGCAATAATATCATGGGTCATATTTTAATGGATTTTTGGAAACAAAACGAACTTACTCGATTAAATTGACATACTTTTATTTTATATAATGTACATTTACTTATTTACATATTCTCATTTCCTATATTTTGGAAATTCTCTAAATAAAACTTCTTGACAATACTTTCATTTCTTTCTAGGCTTTTTCCAAACTTTGACATAATCCGGTTAAAATTTATGTGTCTACACAAATAAAAACCGTAAAAAATACAAAATAATCCACACATATTGGTTTTATAATCTTGTATTCTTTTGTTGTTGTATCTGTATGTCTTATTTTTACTGATTAATAAATTATGAATATATCTTATTCGTTTCCTTCCTATTGAATCACAGTGTTCCACAATGTTATTTTCTTTAAAATGAAGTACTATCCAATGGCTTCCCCTTTCCCCTGATTTATCATGATTTACTACGATGATAGCTGGAATTCTTAAATCATCAGGAATCAAATCAATCAGACATACACCACAAAATCTTTTTCTAATCATAGGGTCCTGGAGCATTACATTTGAAATCTGATTTGAATTCGTCAAGATATTGTTACATTTCTAGTCTGATTTATAGTTAATATCTCAGGAAATTTTGCATACACAATCACATTTATAGTTTCCTTTAAAGCCTTAGAATATCGAATATTTAGTCTAACATGACCCTTTATAGATTTTGACATGATTTTGCCAGACAAATAACTCTGAATGTCGAATACATATAATGCATATCCACTGGGATAATCAGCTTATCTAATAATTAGACCCTTTTTTCGACTATATTTATTGTCAAAAAAGAAAGATATGATGAAACATAATAATTCTCACTGGTTGACTGGTTGACCATCAATTGTAACTTCAAGGCAATTAGTAGACATATTTTGAAAATTAAATGGATTTTTACTGAAATCTCCAGAGTAAGCAGTATTCGACACCATCCCTATTATTATTTTACTAGGAACTTGTCCATGAAATGTTATCTGTTATAAATGTATGTGAACCACTTGCCACACGGAAGCTTTTCATAGCGCTTCTCCAAAAAAGGGTATATAGCAGCATTCGGTTTTAATGCCTCATTATGGGCTAATAGAAGGCTGGGATTTAAAAGTTACATGACAAACCTTTAAAATGGCATCGTTGATTTTTAGTTTATATTTTTAGTACCAACTCTCATTAATCTGAACTCATCAGAGGCCTGAAATAATTTAATATTTATGCTAACTCCATTTAATATTGCCCTATTTTGATCTATTCCAAAGTCTATATACAAACATCCCTCAATTATTGCATTTCCCCCATCTATAGTTTTCATTGCTCTTTCAGAGTAACCTGAATTGCCTCCCAGATAGGTTGCTGCATCCATCTGTCCAGTTTGATCTTTATGGAAAAATTGTGCTTGTGATGATATCATGTCTTGATTTGTAGTTAGGAGAAGATCCAATAATGCTTTATAGGGGTCATTGACACCTGGAAACTATTTTTTGATTAAGAGAAAGGTCTATTTGATGAAAAATTGAATGTAAAGTTATATTTATTGGCCCCACCTGATCACTGGTATCTGTGGGTACACCATTTATATCTCTTTCATATTGAATTGGGGAACCATCTTCATTTGTAATGCAATAGTTCACAACAAATTTATTTTGGCTAAATTTATGTAATCTAGAGAGGTTCCAGGAATATTAAACTCAGTTGTCGCTCCTCCACTTATCATCCTTCCTAGAGTTTTTGGTCTTATTGGGATATAATATCTCTGGGGAAAATAGTGTTCATGATTATTCTTATATTCAGAACCTTGTTATATCCTCACTTTATCGAACACTGATCTTGTAACAGTCACAATCTCCTGTCCTGTTAAGGTTTTCATTGGAGCTGTGAAGAGATACCTAGAAACAATATCTATAAACACACAAAAGTAGGCGTAACCATCATTTTCAGATTTATATTTCACCATATTTGCAGTATCCGAATCCTATTAATAATTAAGAGAGAATGCTATCAGTTTAGGTCTTTGAAATCTTCTTTGAATTGGTCGATGAGAGGTATAAGTATCTTGCTTGCTCAACCAAATTTTCAATTTTTTTCCTTGTTAAACCCTCATCATTGATTAAATTTTTCACTTAATTTTATTTTTTTTAAATATCTATAACTTTTATCTACACCACTGAAGGCAACCGGATTCTTAGGATCATAGTAAAATTTTTTTTAATTTATTTTCCAAATAATTTGATATTTTTTATCCATTTTTAACCCATTCATTTTGTTTTCCATTGCCATCTCTTTGTGTTTTTTTCAGTCACCTTTTTCAAATCTATTGATTGATTTGTAGAGTCTTGTATTGGAAAACCTGGTGGTGGCAATCTTTTTTCATTAGAATCTTTAGGTTCCGATTTTGTAATCTGATCAGAAGAATTATGATGTAAATTCACTTCATCAGGCTTTATATCTGTTTTTCCTTGATCCCCTCTCTCCATCAGATCCGAATTAAATGAATTTAAGCCTCTTTTTATTACCTGGTCGGATAACTGAAATTTGCAGAATCTCTCGTATTGCTCTCTTGGAATAAGAATAAACTTATTCATTTTTTAAGTAAAATTCTCACAAATTTTTAATGAGATACAACAGATCTGAAAAAAGGTATAATTTTTCACAATGATTGTTCATCTTCATTCCTTATTTTGTATGAAGTTTCTCAAAACTTTAATAATTTCTTGGAATTTTTTCCCCCTGAGATAAATGTAAACAAAATACGTTGTAAAAAATTTCTGCTAGTGATTTTAGTCCAAAACTCACTCTGTAGGGTTGTCACCCGGTCCTCCAAATACTGTCATATTACCCCTCAATTAAAAAAACTCCATTGGCTCCCTATCAAATACAGGATACAATTTAAAATTGGTCTCATCACATACAAAACTCTCAACCAGGATGAACCAGTTTACCTTAGAGAATTAATTCATCCCTACACTTCTTCCAGGAACACAAGGCGAAGTACCCCAAACTCAAATTCCTTCACACTCCCACTTTCGACCGTAAGGTTCATAAATCAGTCAAACATTTCTCCAATTCTTTCAGTCACTATGCCCCAGTTCTCTGGAACTCCTCCCCCTTCCAAATAAGAAATAGCCCCTCTGTCACATCTTTCAGGAAACACCTCAAAACCCACCTTGAACGCCCCTGGACTTTCTTTATGATAATGTTTTTGTTAATTCAGCGCACTGAGTTCCCCTTTGTGGGGAAGATATTGCGCCTGCAAAGCAGTAGATTAGATTAGATTAGATTTTAATTGATATTCTTTAGCATGAAGGAAAATATGACGATTTAAGCTATGGTTATTATCTAATACCAGGAAAAGAAATGGAGCGGATTTAATTAAATTCTTTGACATTATAGACCTTCATATGAGATTAGTTCAACCTCCTAATGTTATTTAGCCCAATTTTCTCTGTCACTATTTGTATATAACTGTGTACTCATCAGGTTGAATGTTTCCTCTCCATATATACTGGCTATCACTCTGTGGTGATAAATCGACCATTAAATACGAATATGGCCTTTCTGTGGCAAGGTTATATGCTTCCTCAAGCTTTTGTTTCATTCCTAGCTGATTACCTAATATTTTTATTTGATTTTTATCTCTAGGATTCCTAAAGAGAATGAAATAGTGAGCATTAAGTGAAATATCCCTGGCATATTTCCCTGATAAAATAAATTTTGTAAAATTAGAAAAATACTCAAATTTCTATGGTGAGATTCTCATGTGAAAAGATTAGCAATGAAGTCATTATTTAAGGCTGATATTTGAAGATCATCGATAATTAATATTTTATGAGTATCACCACTGATGTCACTAATAAATTTTTTATCAGGAAGTTTCTGAATGTATTTTATCTGAATTATTTTGGTCGAATAAATCCTGCCAAACACTGTAGAAATAATAAACCCTGTTTATTGGTTTATTAAACATTATATTTATATTATTTAAAATGTTACATAAAAGGCTAGATTTTTCAGATCCAGTTGGACCAGAAATAATAACTGTAGATGGAGATTCAAAGGCTATGCAACTCATTTCTTATTTTATGTTTGGCAATTCTTTAGTCAGATCTCTGGATTAACTTGAAAGGGGTAATCAGAACGCTCACTCCAATGTAAATACATTAATGTCACCATTAATCAGTCTTATTTTTGCTACCTCTCAAAATTAAAAACCTGTGTAACACCTCTCATTTCATGTGTAGAATCTCTATAGTGAACTCTAAGGCACAACAAAACAATAGCAATATGCAAATTCAAAGTCCAGGGACAGAAATAGGTCAGCACCACGGAGAAGCCATAAGGGAAAATGAGCTAAGGAGGATAAGCCTTTAATTGTGTAGAGACAGGTTTTGAACTTCTAAAAGAGGCACAAGATATCTTTGACATAAAAAGATTTTATTCATAAAATTGTTTAAAATTTAAAAAAAAATTCTTATATGCCTTTTAATGCTCTGTTTTACTATGGGAATGAACTGTATCAGTTGTGACCAAGGAATATGTATGTGTAATGATCACATTGCCTTATGCATAAATGTTGTAACACCTACTTTTAAATATAGACCAGAAATTAAAACATTATTTTTAGAAAAAGTGCAAATTTTTTGGGTTTGAGAATATTTTGAGGATGTTGCCTAATTTGAAATATCTAACATTAAAGGATATATTATATTTTAATTGTGCATGGATCGATGATCTTCCAACCACAGTGGTGATCACCTCGGATACTTGTCTTTCGAAAAGTTCTCCAAAGACTGAAGGTAAGAATCTTTTTTTTAAATTCAAATTAACTAAAATATGTTAAAACTTATACATACATATGTATTTTCACCTTCTATTTGGAGGAAAATAGAATTTAACCATATATATATATGTGTTGTATGATATATATATGTTGTATTGAATGTGGATAACCATTGAATGTATACATTCAATGGCACAAACTATTGAATGTGTACATTCAATGGGCAAATCATTGAATGTATACATTCCATGGCTGAGCTGTGGAATGTGTACATTCAATGGCTAAAATCATTGAATGTGTACATTCAATGACCCAAGCCATGGAATGTATAAATAATTAAATATGAAAAGCTGATACTGATTGAAAAGACTTAGTTTATAACCTATATTGGATATTTTTAGCATAATAATAAAGGGGCCACGGTGGCAGAGTGGTAACACTCTCGCCTCCCACCTCTGAGGCCGGGGTTCGATCCCGTCAAGGCCTTATGTGGGAAAGCTGGTAGTTGCTTGCCGTTGGTTGGCAGTTTACAGTACAGAACCCTAGCGAACTCTATGTACTGGTTTCCTCTGCCCTTCCAACTACCCGTCGTGATATGACCTGTACAGTGTTGAAAGCGACGTAAAACCCCAAACAAATAAATAAAGCATAATAATAAGTGATTAAATTAATAGGAATAAAAATGTTACATTGCAGGAAGTGACATAAAGAAGGATCAATCTAGAGCATTAAAATGAATAAACATATATGTAATGACATAAATGTCATATATTTCATTGGATTATTTATGATGCATCAAGCCTTTCTGATTAAAGTCATTACAAAACTCTATTATAAGCTTTACTTTAATCCACAAGAATTGAAATATTTGGACTCCCAGTGAAAGGATGAAAGAAAAATAGTTCAAGCCTGAGTAGTTACTTTATGGTCTTTCTTTGTGTATGATTCTAATATGTGATAGCAAGTAATTCATCTAATTAAGTGTGAAATCTGGGTATTTAATTGTAATTAGCCCCATGGTTGCACCCTTGTATTATTAGAGCGGTCCAGTGGGATAATATAATTAGAAAACAGATTAAGATAAACATTATTAGAAAACAAAACAGTTTTTGTTATAATGCATAACTATGTAACTGACCACAGATAATCAACTAATGCAAAAATTTATTTTAAGTTAATATCAACAGATTTGATTTATTAAGAAAATGACAATAATAAGTTCCATTTCACACAATATCAGTTACTTATTTAAATTTCTGAAGTTCACATACACATTCAATGACTTTGGTTGTGGAATGTACACATTCCACAGTTAAACTATTGAATGTACACATTCAATGGCTGCTTGCTATTGAATGTGTAGATTCAATGGCCAAGCCGTTGAATGTACACATTCAATAACTAACCCATTGAATCTATACATTCAATGGTTATCTACATTCAATACAACATATATATTTCCAGTGATCAGCTCCACTGCAGATAGACTTGATTCTACTAATTGACCAGTGGAGTTCTCATCAATTGAATACAATATCAGCTCCACAGCAGATAGACTTGGTTCTACTAATTCACCAGTGAAGTTCTCATCCATTGATTACAATACCACACCTTTGAAACTCTCCACCATTTATTCCTCTAACAAAAATATGATCCCGTCAATCCAAATCTCAAACCATATCGAGGATCTTATCCAGCCAACCCATATCTCAACCCATATCAAGGATCAATCCAATAGCCCAAATATGATGGTTGCATCCACCAAACATTTCTTAACATCCACCACCCATTTCTCAACAAACTCCACAAATGATAAATCCATCCACTCCTTTTGATCAGTTTCTGTCCCCTCAAAATAATTCGGATAAAAACTGGGTAGGCATCTACCTTTTAGCAAGTATTCCATCTTTCACCCTTTTCCTTTTAATTGGTACCATAGTCCTTCAAAAATGAAAAAAAGAAGAAGTCGAATTGTATGGGATCTAGGAATGATCCAGATGTCTAGTATTGTGAATGATCAATACCATGGTGCGGATGAGGATGTTAGGTATGTTTTTTTTTTTGTTTTTTTGTAATTTAGAAAAATAATACTAAAAATTTTATTATTATTTCTAAAACAAAAGTTATAAATCATCTGAATCGAAGTGAAGTACAGATTTAATATTTCCAAAAACCATAACTGTTGAAGCCCAAAAATATGGATTGGTTATGAATGAATTTTTATTTGTCGATTTGTAGTCCCTACCTAACTCCAATGTGTTGTCAAACTGAGGGTGACAGTAAGAATTCTAATGAAATTTCATCATTCATAGGTATATTCTGTTATGACACATTTTCCACAAAATATTATTCTATTGGTTTACCTGTTATACAAGCATATATGTTACTTTGGTAGAATTGTTTATTAATGACAGAAAGCTATTATGGTCAAAGACTTTGCAATGAAAAGCCCATATTGATTTTCCCAGCAGTGTTCAATACAGCAGTGTCCACTAATAGCCATGTAATTGCTTCCACTCAAATCTGTTTCTTAGCAACCCTATTATGTATGAGCTTTACTAATAGGATAATGTGTTGCAGCAGTGTGGTTATACAGTGTGGTTATTATAAGTATGAGGTCATTGCTAGATTTAGATGCTACATTGCAAAACGTACTCCTTTGTCCCAATTAATACTGCGCAATTTGTTTGGCTATAAAAACTCATGCTTCTGCTGAAACTAACCAGAACGGCAGAAACAGCAAAGGATAAAGATGAAGAAAAAGAGGAAAAAAATATGGATATCTCAGAGCAGAATATTTGGATATACTATGAGTGAATTTGCTCTTAGCAAATTTATCAGTGTTTGGACTTATAATATTTCATAACATTTGGACTTGTATAATTCTACAGTGTTTAACACCCCAGAAATATATTTCAAAATTATTTAGGAAAACAGGATTTATATTGTCATAATGTTGATTTAGTGTTCAACAACAGACACCAGTAACTGTTCTGTCATTTTCCTATTGGTTATTGGAATTGCTATTGGAAATTGATAGTGTTCAGAATTTGGTTTTGTACTGCATTGCTTTTGTAATGAACTTGTCATCAGTTCTATCTTCAATTAAATCCTGTGGACATTTGGTGAATAAATTGGATGGATATTATTTGTGGTTTTTCTATTTGTGGAGATGTCAACAGCCAGATGCCTTGATCCTAACACTTACCATCTGAGAATAAAAAGATCCCAAACACCCCCCACACGAAAGTGTGTGTTATGGCCTGATTGATCACATCGCATCTCACAACATCACAGAAAAAGGGCCGTAACAATTCATAATAATTTAACTTTTAATAATCACGATAGCTGGTTCCTAAAACCTCATTAAAAGCTAGATTTATCTAAATTGTGATGTCATTTGGAATGTGACGCAAAGAGTTGTGACGTAGGAATCATTTGACATCATCAGTTAAGATATGGTACTAGTTCATTGAGATTTACAGAGTCTTGTCGTCAGGATGGATTCATTTTGGTGTGCACTCTTGTTGATTAGTTTATATGTTTACAATGTGGAATGCTATCACATTGAATGTTATTATGAATAGGAAGATAAAACCATGAAGATTAGAGGACTGGAATCAATAGATCTACTTGATTTCAATGATTATTTGGTCAAATGCGGTCATTCTGACGTCATTGTACTGATCTATGAAACATTGTTATGTAGGAAATGTAATAATTCCAATGAAGAAAATCATCAAAAATTACCCTAACATTAGAAGTGTTTTCTGGTCATATGAAGAAAATTGTAACTACCCACTCACTTATGTTGGAATATTTGGATATATTCCAGGTATGTTTCTTTTATATCTATTCCTCGTTTAAAATCAATAAAGTCACCTTTTTGTCTTCAGATTTTAATTCCTTTGATGTATTTATTTATTTGGGGTTTTACCTCGCTTTCAACACTGTACAGGTCATATCATGACGGGTTTTAATTCCTTTGAGGATCAGGATCATATATATGAGGATTATGGTGAAAATGCATATGGATTTAAGGATGTTATAAGTGTAGGTATGGTAAATCTCTTCTAATAAAAGAACATTAATAAATCATTCTCATTTACATTAAAAACATTTTATTTTATCTGTTTAGACCAGACTGTGAGAGATCCACATTCGCAAGATCGGGATATACACTCTGAGGCAAATCAGGATCAACATGACGAACCAGAATATGATGAAATTGAAATTGAATCTAAGGACAATGATGATTCTAAGGATAATATTGAGGCTTTAGATGGTGAGATAGATTATAAGGAGGAAGAATAGGACGAAAATGAGGATTTGTATGTGTTATTTTCCATTCCTAGTTTTGGTGTGATTTGTGCAATAATTTTGGTTTTGTGGAAAAGATACAGAAACAGAATTTTGGGGGGATTGGCTAATAGGGTTATTGACTGGATGGGAAATGCTGAATCTTATCACTCTTTTCCTGATACCACCACAACCAGTGTTGACACAACCCTAGTAAAAACTCGGATGTCGGATGCGGACACCTCCATATTTCCCATATCCACCATTTCAACTCCATCTGACAGTGAGGTATGGAATGACAGTATGTATACTGATGCTCAAAGAGTTTATAGATATATCAAAGATAACAGATCATCAGCTAATACTTCCTCATCTCCATTTGTTCAGATACACTTTATGTAGATGTACAGACTCAAGTCAGTTTTGAATCAACAAGTGATTCAAATCATTTCCAATGTTCATTCATCAAACTCTAGATATATAATGACACTGAATGAGGTCCCTGCACTAGGTAAAACAATAAAAGCTTCTGATTGGTTGAAACAGAAACAGCAGAAATGATTGGCCCACAAGCAGACGGACGAGTTTATTACACGGACTAGTACAAACCGACTGACACGCAATCACCAAGGGGTGATTGCACTAACAGTCAGTATTGCAAGCCGTGCTGATAGGACAAGAACAATGAAGAAAGATAAACGAGAGTTGGGCAAACTACGTTTATTAGTTTCTATCACATTAGCAAGTATATGTGTACGAGATCTCAAACGAGACCTAGAGTGTGGAGTGAGATGTACAAAACGCATATACATAAAAGCCCAAGCCCAACCAGCATTTTATGGTAGTGCATTTGCTAACGTTTGGAAAGCGAGGGGGACCTGTAATGATTGTGATGTGTTATCCGATATGTATGACCAGACCGCGTCACTATTCCACACTCCATGCATTTTGATAGCCGTGAGCGAGATGTTAGAATCATAAGCCAAGGTGGCACCCGAACGTCTGAATGTATGAAAGCCAAATCCCGTAATGGGAAGGCCGAGACTACGAACGAGAGTAGCTAAACGCCTCCTGAGGTGAGATTGTGATAACAATGCATAGTCATCCAATATGAACAACGGATCAGAGGGTTTCAAGGCACGTTTGCTTAAGAGATGTTGCAAGGTCTGTGTAGGGCACAACATGGGATCCCGAACCCGTGGGAGCTTGACTGTGTGTGTTCTTTCAGGTGCTTGCAAGTTCTTAGCCCATTTTAACGCAATGTGAGTGCCTGGGTACGAGAAAGTAACGTCTCGTCTGAGCAAATGCTTTGCTGGATCAAAGGCTTTAGCGAATGGAGGGGCAATGTTTGAAATGCGGAGAAGGCCATAAAAGGCCAGCAAGAAGGCAGCCCGGTATGTCAAAGAGGACTCATAGATCTCGCAGAGACGTGATATCTCACGAATTTGTTGTAGAGTAAAGAGGCCTCTAGGGGTAGGTTGGTTATGGACTGTATAGTTGATTCCTTTTAGCATTCTCTTAACCAGAGGGGATCCAAAGGCCAGGGGGGACCAACCATATTTCCCAAACATGGATTTTAGGGGTGACATATAATTCATGACCACTCTGTATGTAAGAGCATTAGATGCCAGAAATTCCAAGAACAGTAACAAGGTAGATATGGAGTCCATGTGTGTAATTTTTCTTGACAAGGTGAAGGCTAAAAACAATTTGAATTGTCTGTCATACTGATTAGCAGTGTGTTTCCTAATTCCCTGATCTCTTCTGGCCAGTGCTTGCCTCAGCAAGGGGTATGACTGCACAGGCACTCCTACAAAGACATGTATAACATACTGTCTGTTACTGTTTCCCAAGTGACTGGACCTACCTTTTCACACTTGTTGCGGGATAACGCATCCGCAATCACATTGTCTGTGCCCCTAATATGTTGTACACGTAAATCCACATTATATTTACAGACTAGTAACCACAACTCATACAGACATAAATTGAGAAAACTATCACGTGTCTTACCAGAATTGCAGACCGACACCGCACTCTCATTATCACACCTTATACAAATTATTTTATTACTCCAATCGCGTGCCCACAGTCTCAATGCTACGACAATGTTGTACATCTCCAGCTGGGTAATAGAGGTCTCGAACGAGATGTTAGGCGGGATCTCAGCTGTGTATGCCCGAGAGCCCCAAATTCCCCCAATTCTCGTGAGAGTTGCGTCTACGAAAACTGTTTGTGAAGCCCTGGCACGCCTAAAGACCACTACTCCGTTAAAGGACCGTAGAAACTTGAGAAACCACAGCAGGTCATAATGGAATTCTCGCGTTAAGATAATACGGTTCCTACTATGGTGATCCCGCAGTAGCTGTAATATGCGATTTAGAAAGATACGAGATCCTCGCACGCACCTAGAGACGTACAACAGCTTCCCCAATAATGACTGTAGCTCACGCTTAGACATTTGATCTCTCAATAACATCTCGTGACATAGTGACGAGATTTCCTCCAACTTCTCGTTTGGTATGCTAAATGTTCTGGTGTTAACATTAACCACAATACCTAATATAGATAATTCTGTAGAAGGGGGGAACAGCTTTGAAATGTTAATAGGGAGGCCAATATTTCCAACAACGCTAATCAAGATCTCATATGCTGCCTGAGCTGTATCTTTATGACAAACTGCGTAAATGTCATCTATATAGTTCAGTACTTTGAAACCCTGCTTGGCCAAGATAAAGCGAATGAGATTAGAAACTCTTTCAAAAATGGCTGTTCCATGGACAGCCCCAAAAGCCAGGTTCTTATCAATATAATATTTGTTCTGCCACATGACGCCTAGATGTATGGCGTCTGCTGGGTCAACTCTCACGTTCCTAAACGCGCGAGAAATGTCAAGCTTGAATAGTCTGGCATCCGGACCATATTTCTCAAGATCTGATATTAAGTGGTCCAGTGACGGCAGTTTTAAGGTAAAAGGTTTACCATCAAAGCATTCTCTATTTGTGGCCTTATTGAGGGAGTGATCACCATAAGAGAGGTCCAAGATGATACGACAACCTGTGCCCTTGGGGCGTGTCATCAAGGGAGACCAAGTAAAGGCTGGATGCGGTATTTGTTCAAAAGGACCAAGTAACGCATCGTGATTTAACTCTTCTTGTATGAACTGGGTGACCTCGTCCCCATATGCCTTAGCTGAAGAGTGATTATCAGTTGCGTTAGATCTAATGGAGCAGTCAGGGTTTATACTCAGTGGAAAGCCAAACTTGATGTAGTCTAAGACAATTTTATCATGGTAATCTTGTATTTGCTGTTCTATGTAGTCCCAATTAAAACCTGAAGGCAGAGGGATCCTAGCAGATTTGTAATTGGGAAGACCTGAGGCCAGAACGAGATCAACGACCCTGAGATATTCAATAGGATCATTCATGTTCACAGGTAGGTCACAAGGTAAGTCCGACAAGTCGGTGTTTTCAGTAACAAAACCCAAGTTCTCGTCAAACAAAGTTTTAATGTTATTCTCATTACACTCGGGAGACCAGCTCTCCTGGTGGCCCGTCATAGACACAACATGTGATTTATCCGACATAATGGGCACACCACAAAGTATGTGACTGAGATTACATGATATTAATGGTGCACCAATAAAGTGTGAAACTTTTCTATCATAAAGGTTATTGTATGGCCCAAGGCCATGAATTTTTAAAACACAAGAGTAGACGTTACAAATAAGAGCAGAACACTTTTCATAAGTAATAATATTATTGGGGTGGACCCCAGCCAAACACCCATCACCAAATTTACAGTCATAGTCATTAGAATGCAGAGTACGGCCGGTGTGTCCCTATTCACTGGTAAACACTCGATTCTTGTTGAGGCAATCAGATTCTCTGTGTGCGTTATTACGCTTCAAGTTCTTAAAACAATGCATGCATACATGCTTAAACAGAGTCGTCCCTGTAGTGTCATAGTGGTCTTGGTTGTGAGGGCACGAATTCTCATTGTACCATTTGCAAACGATCTTTTTCGTCCCCCCAGCAATCTGAGGTGAGTTTGGTGGTCTAGGGGACATAGTAACACTCCCACTAAAAACGGCCGACTGAGAGTATGTCAATCTATTGTCTGCCAAGACACGACGGTCTGCCCATGTGATAGCCTCTTCCTCTATTTTGTGCATAGATACTGCGAACGCACCTCTTGCGATTGGCCATGAAAGGTTTTCTGCTAATTTCACAACTTCCCCTAACTCCGTTAGCATGTGCTTCATTGTCTCTACATGCTGTACATCAAGAACATTGTTAATGTATCCTCCCACAAATTGACCCAGTGAGAGGTCATCGTACGGAGTGCGTTTTCTTTGTGTCCCGGTGAAACAAGACTCGTTAGGCCATCTTAGATGGGGGGCATTATGTGGTGTTTCTGCAATGTTGTAACGTCCACTCTTGCGTCTGTGACTCGTACCCTGTTGAAGTTCAGATCTCATTCTACTCTCGAGGACTGCCACTCTCTCCTCCACTAACTTCTGTATCATGGGGTTGGCTCTCAACGCATCAATAGACTGCGAGTTGTTAACACTTTCTGCAGGTTTCTCAAAGAAAGCTGGCTCTGGCTGCACGGGAACTGCTGTAGGTTCAACCATAGCTTGGACCTGAACGGGATTCCCGTACTGGTCGGTATGTAATAAAATGTTCTGATTAAAATCACGTTGAGGCTGTTTGTCTTGTACTTGAAACTCTGTTTTGTTTTGTAGGTAACCCGTTGTCTCCCAGTGTTGAGAAACTGTTACAGCAGGAATGGGACGCGTGATGGTGGATGTGACTCTCGCCGGAGTGGCTAAACTAGCAAACGAATAAGGTGTCGTTGGAATGAGTTCTCGCGAGAGTGGAGCAACTCCCAAGTCAGCGTCATTCTTAAGTTTCTTCACTCTGGCAGGTGTGGCTGTGTGTTTTAATGCTACAGCCGTGTCCGGGAACACTTTAGAATAAGCTATACCTGTATCAGATTGTATGACGGAGTGTGTAGTGAAGATATTCTGCCTCTCGTCTGAAGATTCACGTTTCTTTGACTTCTCACGTGAACGAGATTTGCGGCTACTGGAAGATTCTTGTATCATGTCGTGAGATTTCTCTGTCAAGCCCGTGATACGTTCCTCCATCGCGGCTAACTTTTCCGTGACAGATGACATAGACGCGAGCATGAGCTCCATCATTTTGTCCTGTGATGACCCAGACGTGGACGGCTTGTTCTTTGGTGTCTTCTTAACAGATTGTTCCTTAGTATTGTCCTTCTTTTCTTCTTTATCCATTTTAAACCGTTCACATTTATTACCAGTAGGTTTTTCGTGTTCAGTCCCGCACTTTTTGCATGCAAGCATATCCACACGAGATTTCGTCACTAGCGTGACCACACAAACGACAGAAAGAAAAAGGTTCAGTGACAACATGTACACAAAGCCATAACTAAAAGCTAAAACAATTAAGATTTTTATTTTCCAATGTTCATTCATCAAACTCTAGATATATAATGACACTGAATGAGGTCCCTGCACTAGGTAAAACAATAAAAGCTTCTGATTGGTTGAAACAGAAACAGCAGAAATGATTGGCCCACAAGCAGACGGACGAGTTTATTACACGGACTAGTACAAACCGACTGACACGCAATCACCAAAGGGTGATTGCACTAACATTCAAACCTCAGTCAGCATATATATTCCAATGAAATGGATACCTCACAGGATAACCACATGGCTGAGACCAGTTTTATTAAAAGCAGGTTAGGTCGTCATTACGACAACGGAATTAAAAGATAATTAACATTTAGACAAAGATTTTATTAACTTTTAGATATATCATTGATATTTTTCAAGAGTGTTTTTTCATTTATTTTATTCAGAATACCTTTGTTATGTAAAAGTATTAATTACATATTTTTATTAGTCAGGTGAAAGGTAGTTATTGACTATGCATGAGTGCATTATTATAAGTGAATACAAACTATTTGGTTTAACTTTGGTAATATCATATATATATTTTTAAGAGTGTTTTTTTCTTATGTCAATATATTAGTAGTGTATTTTGTTAGTCAAATATCATATTGTCTTTTTTATGTAAATCTATTACTTGTGTATTTTCTATTAGTCAAATATAAGATAGTTATTGAATACGCATGAGTGCATTATTATTATAATGTGAAAACAGATTACCTGTATAGATAGTTAATGTTTACTTTTAAACATAGAAATGTATAATTTAGATTAATTCTTACGACTTTTTCAATTTAGAATCATAGATTTTGTCATCAGAGGTGTTACTTAGATAGTTATTATTGAGATTACGCAGTAATTCCCTAACGTATATGTATAATAAAATCTTATATTAGTTAATATGTTTGTCTACTTGTTAGATCATAAAACTAGTAATACATATGTCATTAAGTGACTGTAAGAGGATGATCGTTCTTTAAAATATACATTCTATGCATGCACATTAATTAATCCATTCTCTTTTTTCCCCTTCAAAATTCATGAAAAATGTAACATTAAATAGGTCTGATGAACAGTAACTCAGGTCTTTCATAATGCATAAAATTTAACATTAAATAGGTCTGATGAACAGTAACTCTTTCATTTTCTATCTCCTGGTCACACTCCGGACACTTTAATGCCGCCTCTCTAGATTTCATTGGTAGAAAAGCTGCACACAGGGTGCAAAACAGTGCCACAAATGCTTTCTCAAGCGGAAGCTTCAATTTACATTGCCCACATCGTAGATTTGCAACTTTCTCATTGTAAAAATCCTGCCATTCAGGTGCAATTGCATTATGGACTGTAATTGGGACAGCATCAGTCAGAAAAGCCGACCGAAAAGCTCCATGAAAGTCCTTCCTGGTTAGGGAAGTGACAAAACCTTGATTATGTTTCTCATGGATGTAAATCGAAGATGGAACCCACACATAGAGGGATGTCTCATGTAATTTTGTAGAACTATGAGACACAGGTGTCACAAACATATGATCAAGTAGGATGGTCCTACATACTGGACATGTCCTTCTGTCCCGTCACGCTTCTTTCCATATCCTTACTTGATTACAGGTGCAAGATACACAGAGGAAATGTGCACAGAGGTTTGTGATGGCTAATTTAGACTTTCCTGGTTTCTCCTTGCATAAGGCGCAGGTGGCCCCCAAAATTTCATCGCAGTAATATTTCCAAAAGGAAGCATATTTCTGTCTGAAAAAATAAAATAAAAAAATAAGCTATATAGAAATTAGAAGGATATAATTACACTTCATGCATCCTCAGGTTACAGATCTTTGGTACATGAGTATATTCGAATGACCTCTCATTTACATTGAAGGAAAATCTTGGCCAGATCTGTTAATTTATCTTGTCAAAACACTCATCTCCCAAAAGTTTGGTAACAGTGTAAATGATGACAAGAAAAGCAAGAAATAGATAAAATTGTTCAGTAAAATACAGAAATTTTTTTTTCAAATTATTTCAAGAAATTGTTTTTTTCTCTAGGATTACATAAGTTTACTAAGATATATAAATAAATAAATATTACTTACATAAAAAATCTGGAATCTGGTGATTCATCCATCCACAATGGGGGGATACACCTGTGTCAGTGACAGTGGGACCAAACTGGTTGGCTCTGTCCCTGAATATCTTGGGAGTGGTGTTGCAACCTGTGTGTTTCACATTCTTAACCGGTGGGAGGTCCACTATATCAGTGTGCTATATCAGTGTGCTGATACTAATCTGTGTTCTGGTGTGCATGGTTGAGGTGGATACAGTACATGTTTGAGTCTTCTCCTTTGGTAGGCTTCTGACTGGACTGCTGTCATTACTCCATAGACTTGTCCAAGAAATCTGTTATATCCGAGTCAGAGGTGTCCGCCAGATCAACGGAGGTGTCCTCCTTAGGAGCACTCCTTGTGGCATAAAAGGCAACTTAAGAGTCCACACAATCCCTTACTTGGGCAAAAGTGTCTATATCACTGTGTATAGATGTGATGTGTCTTTCTAGATATTCTTGCCTTTTGAACTTAGTATCACAATATTTGCAGGATATTCTACAGTTCAGATGGGCACTTTTAATGTGATTATACTTTAGTAATAAAGTACTTTTAAATTACTAACACAATATATATTTCTCACTGAGAATGCTTTGAATGTTTTTTGAATCACGGCTTAAAATACATTTGAGTCTAGTTGTAACTTAGTGACTTGATTGTTACTAAGTAATAGTGATGTAATTTTTAATGATCACTAAATGACGTCATAAGTCATTTTGCGTCATTTGTGACTTTATGATGTCACTTCCCCATTGTTGATGGTTGGTGTGCCTTTTGGTGAGGTGCCCTATATGTAAAATAAAAGTGAGGGGGCACCTGGGTTAAGGGTGCAATAAGAGGGCATAAACTCACACAAATATATTGATACCCATTGGGTGTAGGGTGGGGAAGGCCCAAATGTAAAATGGATCCTTTCTTTTACGTTTTGTGGAGGAATCTGGGTTATTTTCCTCCCCCATCCATTGCACTATGCTGAACTCCATATTTCTGACACTATGCTTGGGTTGTGTAAAGTGTCTAGAGACTGGTGTAGAATTAATGGCATTGAATTTTTGAACACTTCTGTGATGTTCATACATCCTTTGTCTGATAGGTCTTTTAGTCTCACCAATGTATTGGAGACCGCATTCATTGCAATTAATTATATATATGACATTACTCAATTCACATGTGTATTTGTGCTTTGGTGGGAGGTTAACACACTTGAAGATTTTCTTGGGTTGAAAGCTAGTGATGTGATCTAGCTTTTTTAATCTGGGGCAGTATGTACATCTACCTATTCTAGTGCATACTGTTTGGAATTGTGGTTGGACAATTCCTGAATCATCTAGGTAGGAATGAAATTGAGGCTTTAGTAAGTATGTCCTTCAGATTGGATAATCTTCTGTACCCAATAAGTGGTTTGTCTTTGAAAATCTTTTTGAGATCATCAGTGTTTTGGATAATATTCCAATAATCTCTGATAAGTGATTTGATCAAGGGATTTTTTTGGGTTGTAAGTAGTGACCATGACTGGTGTGTCAATTGTCTGTCTAGGTTTTATGTCCAATAGGTCTGACTGTTTGAACTTGTTGGCCCTATTAAAATGCCTTTTTAAACTTTCCCTGGGGTATCTTCTTTTGAGGTAATATTCAGTTAATTTAAATGCATTTCCTTGAAATCCTTGTCAAGGGTACATATCCTCCTTAATCTGAGGTATTGTCCGTATGGGCCCTTTCCCATTACAGTATCAGGATGGGCTGAACTGTAATGGAGGTATAGATCGGTTTCTGTAGGTTTGTCATATAAGGTAGTTATGAGTTCCCTATTTGAATTGAATTTCACTGTGGTGTCCAGGAAATTAATGTCAGTCAAACTAAATTCATGAGTGAATTTGATACTTTCATGGAGTGAGTTCTCAATAAAATATACTCAATAAAATAGTTGAGTGAATCTTCTCCAAATCATGAAAATGTCATCAATAAATCGCTTCCACTCTAGGGGTTTAAGTGGGTAACCTGCCAATGCATGGGTTTCAAATCTGTCCATGAATAAATTGGCGTAATTTGCTGCTAATGATGTGCCCATTGCTGTCCCCCCTATTTGTAAGTAGTGTTCACCATTGAATTCAAAGTTCATGTTGTGTAGCACCAGTGTCAACAAATCTAGGATGAAACTGGTTATGGGTGCCTTTGTGGGGTCCTCTCTGAGTTTGTTTGCTACAGCTAGTATCCCTTCGTGGTTGGGTATATTGGTATATAAGCTGGATACTTCCAGAGTGCATAATATTGCTCCTTCTAGAATTGGTCCTAAATCTTTAATGGTTTAGGTATCCCTTATGTAGGATTTGGTTTGTGGGACATACTTTTTAATATGTTCATCCACAAATTTACTTATCCTGCTAGTAGGGTGATTAACTGAACTACATATTCATCTCCCTGGGATATTCTTGGCGTGGCGTGAGGCCGTGGCGGGTATTGTGTTTTCAGACGTTCCGATTTCAAATTAATTGAATTATGCTACATATTGCTTGATAAGGTTCACCATTGGCGTTTTTATAACATATATACTCCATTTCAACAATTTGGGGTCTTAATCTCCTTAATATTGCCTTAGTTTCCTTAAATATCAGTATACCCTATTATCGCCCACATTCCCCGTTATCGTGGTATTATTTTCAACCCATTTGTTGTTGTAATTCACATTCCCCCTTATCACCTGACATGTCCTAGTGATTATTTTATGGTTTTTATGTCCCAGTATCATTTTTATTGTTTAAGGTCATTGCTGTGGTGGTTTTAACTCTGGCTTGTCAATGACTGTAATTATGGGTTCCTCTGCTTTTATGGTTTGCTAACTCTTGCAATCTTTTTGCATTTGTTTTCTCGTGACAGTTTATTTTCACACAGTTCTGGTTTCACAGTTTTCTTTATGTTTTTGGACCGGTTAATGTGTTCTTGGCCATGTTATTTGTGAAAGTCATTCTAGTGATATGTTTCCAGTGTGTTGGTTTCTTGTGTAACTGGCTGAATACTGACAGAAGTCAGAACTGTGAAAAGATTGACCGGAGTATCCCTTCTATTTTTTGGCTTTCTGTCTTGATCCGTAAATATTGTTACACTAGCGATACAAAACAGGTTCCTCCACAACTGAAATTTAAAAACCTACTACTACTCCTTTTGTTGTGTGGCAATGTTGCTTCAAACCCTGGCCCCATCAGTTTTGGATTTGTCAATTGTAGATCCATTCGCAATAAAGGCCCTCTCCTGCAGGGCCTGATAAAACGCGGTGACCTAGACATCCTGGGTCTAGCTGAGACGCATATTAGACCAAACGATACTGATGTCCTCCTGAGTTCTCTTACACCGGCTGATTACAATTTCATCCAAAAACCAAGGTGCACTGGTCGGGGAGGTGGTGTTGGTTTTCTGTGTAGAAAAACCTTTTCTCCCAGTATTGTCTCTTCACCAGTTTTCAGGTCATTTGAAATTATCATACTTTTGTTTAAGTCTGATTATAATAGCTTTGTTGCGGCTTGTGTGTATCGTCCTCCTGGTTCTTGTACTACTCAGTTTCTGGAAGATTTTCTGGCTCTTTCTGGCTTTCTGTCTTCGTCTGGTTCCAGTTTCATCATTTGTGGCGATATAAATGTCCATCTGGATATTGAGTGTGGTGATAGGTCCAGGTTTAATGACATCCTTCAGTGTTGTGGTTTGGTTCAACGTGTCAGTGGCCCGACTCATTTACTGGGTCACACTCTGGATGTTTTGATATCTCCTTGTGACTCAGATTTTGTCCGCAATGTCAGTGTTTGGGATTTCATTTCTGACCATGCTGCCATAAGATGCCAACTGGATTTCTCCCACCCATCAACCAGCATCGACAAATGGCTCTCTTATTGACGGTACCACAGGATTGATATCGACCAGTTCAGAAATGACCTTAATAATATACCGTTTGTACGGTCCTCTGAAGGTACTGCTGTAGAACTTTATGATCAGTACATAACTGGTGTTACACAGGTACTTGACAAGCATGCTCCTATCATTTCACGCAAGGCTAAACAGCAGTCTGATGAGTGGTTGTCTGATTCATATCGCATGGTTCGATTTCTTAGACGGCAATTTGAACGAAGGTGGAGAAAACATAAGTCAGAGTTGAATAGGTCAAGACTCCGCAGGCAAATTGCCTGGTGTAATCGATTGGCCAATAAAGACAAGGGTTCATACTATACAAATCTCATAACTGCTAATAGTCATGACCCCAAGAAGCATTCCACGGAAACTGCTTTATTGTCTATAAAACACGAGGTTCATCTCTCTCTGGCAAGCGGTGAACCCACAGCTCTAGTACTTCTTGACTTATCAGCCGCATTTGACACTATAGACCATAATATTCTCCTTGGTTACCTTAAATCCTGGTTTGGTCTTGGTGGAACAGCTCTAAGGTGGTTTGCTTTTTCTTAAGAAATCGTTGCCAGGCCATTAAGATAGGCTCCACACTATCTGAATTAAGCAATCTTATCTATGGAGTCCCACAAGGTTCTGTTCTGGGTCCGTTACTGTTTTCACTCTATACAACACCACTCAGCAAAATTATTCGCCTCCACCCGCATATTAAATTCCATTTTTATGCGGATGACACTCAGTTATACATCCATCTCTCCCACAAAAATGCTTCTTCGGCTCTCGCCAAGCTAAATGCCTGCCTTCGTGATGTTGAAGATTGGATGTCTCTCAGTAAATTGAAGCTCAACCCTGAAAAAACTGAGTTTATTGTCTTTGGTTTCAAGGCTCAATGTCAGAAGATTTCCTTTCACTTTCCTGTTAGCATTCTTGGTAGCCTTCTTCATCCGGATGATTCTGTCAGAAATCTAGGTGTGTGGTTTGATGCAGATTTTTCATTCTCTGAGCATATCAAGAGGACTTGCTGTTACATATATTGGACACTATATTAGTACATTGTATATTACATATATTAGGCACTATATTAGTGCATTGTTTAATTTAAGCTTTATGTTTATACATTGTCATAAAAGATAATTGTGTTGTTGGTTCTTTTTGTGTGTTGACATTTAAAGTAAGGGAGTTATTGATTTTTGTGTTTTAGTGTTTATTGATCTGTTCACAGACTGGGGGAAATCCCCCCCTCAGTGGTTATGTTAGATTTGGGGAAATCCAATTACCAGTAGTTTCTAGAACTTCCTCCTTTGGCCTAGATGGCTCAAGCTTTTTTTTTTTGAGTTGGTTCTGTACAATTCCAGAGAAATCTGAGAATGTATATAAGGAATGTACATCTGAATGTACAGTGAACTTTGTATTCGCTTGCTATAAGGAGAGCTATTGTGTTTTGGAGTATAATATATGCTTATATCACTGTGAACTTTTACTGGAGTGAACTGGATACATCATCTGGACAGATTTATTATACTTTGGATATTTTGGATATTGTACATTCATATAACAGAGAGTGAATTTACTGCATTTTGGACATTGTCCACATCTTGGAGCAGACAGTACAGTTGTGTTAACTCTCTAAATATCTCCAGACAGACATTCTGTGTGACTGGATATATAAAGAATAGCAGGACAAGAACCTTTTGTGTTGTTGAGTGTGAGACAGGTCACAAGATATAGATATCCGTGTGTGAGTGAACATTGGACAGATCACAGGACAGACCACAGGACATTGGATAGACCACAGAATATACTACAGGACGGATTACGGAACAGATTTCTGGATACGGCGGATAAACTTAACTCATAATCTCTGTGGTCAGGTCAGCTAGATCTTATTATTGTATTAGTGTGTTTGGTTCAGAGCATACCAGTTGACTGTAATCATTATTGTTGACTATTAAATAAATTTGTTAAGTTTAACTTTTTGCTTTTTCTGTTACAACTTAAAGACAACCGGTAATTGCTACCGTGCTTGCCCGTGACCGTAACAGGAAAATTGGGGGCTCGTCCGGGATACAACCATTTGATTACAACCATTTGATCAACCGTTCAATTAACATTTTGAAAATCCATTTGATTTAGTAATTGGTTACAGTCAACAGTGCTCAAAATGGCTAGTGCTAAAGAGTTTGTACAGTCACCATCTATGGAAGTTCTAGAAACTTTTAAGAAAGATATGTTAATGCAAATAGCACAAGAATTACAGTTACAGGTGAAAAGGTCAACACGTAAACATGAACTTAAAAGGCTTATTGTTGAACAGTTGGTTGATGAAGATGTTTTACCTGATAGTTGTTTAGAAGTGTATAAGCCTCTACCGATGGAACCTTCTGGGCAATATGAGATCAGGCGATTAGAAATTGAAAGAGAGTTAAGACTTAAAGAGCTTGAAGCTCAACAGCGAAAAGAAGAGCTTAAAGCTCAACAACGAAAAGAAGAGCTTGAAGCTCAACAACGAAAAGAAGAGCTTGAAGCTCAACAGCGAAAAGAAGAGCTTGAAGCTCAACAGCGAAAAGAAGAGCTTGAAGCTCAACAGCGAAAAGAAGAGCTTGAAGCTCAACAGCGAAAAGAAGAGCTTGAAGCTCAAGCTCAAAAGGAAGAGCGAGCGCTTAAACATGAAAGAGAAATGAGAGCTTTAGAACTCAATGCCCGTAGAATTGCCCATGAAGAGTCCAGTGCTACCAAATTTGATTTGGTTAAAAATATGCGACTGGTACCACCTTTTAATGAGTCAGAGGTCGATAAGTACTTTCAACACTTTGAACGAGTAGCTCAAAATTTGAAATGGCCTATAGACCAGTGGCCTTTATTGCTGCAAAGTGTTTTGAGGGGAAAGGCCCAGGAGGCATACACGGCTTTGCCAATTTCTGAATGTGTGGACTATAACTCTGTCAAAAATGCTATTTTGAAAGCATATGAGTTGGTACCAGAAGCATATCGTCAAAAATTCAGAAATTATCGTAAACAAGAAAGTCAAACTCATGTTGAATTTGCCCATGAGAAAGAAGTGTACTTTGACAGATGGTGTAATTCTAGGGAAGTAGGTACAGACTTTGAAAAACTTAGGCAAGTTCTTTTGATTGAAGAGTTCAAAAGGTGTGTTCGTGATGACATTAAAACCTATCTAGATGAACAGAAAGTTGAAAATTTGGCAAAAGCAGCAGCTTATGCTGATGATTATGCGCTAACTCACAAGTCCACTTTCAACAAGAATAAGTCCTTTGGTCCTGCTAAAAAGTCGTATCCAGAAATAGGAAAGAAATCTGAAAATGTAGCTCCAGAAAAGAGTTCAGATAAGGGTCAAACCTCAAATCAGACTATGAGTAAGGATAGGAAGCCCAGATCCTTTGCTCCTGTGTGCCATTATTGTAAGAAACCTGGGCATGTTATGTCTGACTGTTGGCTCTTAAAGAAGAGAAGAGAAAAGGAGGCAACGCCCAACGCCTTTGTGTCTAGCAAGTCTAACTGGCGTTCAAATCCCAATAGAGCAGAGTCTAGTATTGGTTTAGACAAGTCTGAGATTATTAGGGAAGAGTTCAAACCTTTTGTGTCTGAGGGTTTGTATCCTTGGAAAGTAGTTCCAGTCAGGTCCCCATTAAGATATTAAGAGACACTGGAGCTACTCAGTCCTTACTTTTAGAAGGTGTATTGCCATTGAGTATAAGCACATCTACTGGTGAGAGTGTCATTGCTCAAGGTATTGAAGGAGGCTGTGTGAACGTTCCCTTGCATAAGGTCAAGTTAGTATCAGACTTAGTTACTGGTTCTGTTGTTGTGGGTACCAGGCCCACTTTACCCATTAAAGGGGTATCTTTGTTGTTGGGAAATGATCTTGCAGGTGGAAAGGTAGTTGCTGATCCTAAGGTTACTTCTAAGCCGATCACTTTGGTTAGCACTGAGAAATTAGAAGAGGTTATTCCTGGTATTTTTCCCTCCTGTGCTGTGACTCGAGCTATGGCCAAAAAGGCCCAAGAAGAACCAAAAGATTGTAAACAATCTACAGATGTCTTAGTTGATTTGTCAGATACATTCTTAAACAACTATGAACATGATGTGCAGAATTCTAGTGGTACAAATCCCAAGGCCAGGGTAAATTCTGAAAAACAAGACTCAATTGACTGTCAAGATGTATCGCTTTCAAAATCAAAATTGATTTCAGAGCAGGAAAATGACCCTGAATTAGCTCCTTTATTCAAGTTGGTCTTGCCACCAGTAGAGCTAGATAAGGTCCCTGTAGGCTATTATGTCAGAAATGGTGTGCTTATGCGAAAGTGGAGGCCACCAAATATCCCTGCATCTGAAGAATGGTCAGTAGTACACCAGATTGTTGTACCAAAAATGTACCAAAGTGAGATATTAAAATTGGCTCATGAATCTCCGATGGGTGGCCATTTAGGCATCAACAAAACTTACAACAAGATAACCAAACATTTCTATTGGCCTCAAATTCGGCACTGTGTGGCAGAATTTTGCAAGACTTGTCACATTTGTCAAATGGTAGGAAAGCCAAACCAAAAAATTCCTATAGCTCCTCTCAAACCCATTCCAGCATTTGAGGAACCATTTAGCAAGGTGATAATTGACTGTGTAGGTCCCTTACCAAAAACTAAATCCAGAAACCAATATCTTTTGACCATTATGTGCGCCTCAACCAGATTTCCCGAAGCCATACCATTGACCAACATAACAGCTCCCAAAATCTCAAAAGCTCTGGTTAATTTCTTTACTCTAGTTGGCTTACCAAAAGAGATCCAGTCAGATCAAGGGTCAAATTTTATGTCAGGACTATTTCAACAGGTTGTATTTCAGTTAGGTGCCAAACAGATCAAATCTAGTGCTTATCACCCAGAATCCCAAGGTGCACTTGAAAGGTTCCATTCCACTTTGAAGAATATGATTAGGACATATTGTTTAGACAATGAAAAAGATTGGGATGAAGGCATCAGCTTATTATTGTTTGCAGTTAGAGAGTCTGTTCAAGAGTCTTTAGGCTTTAGTCCCTTCGAGTTGGTCTTTGGCCATTCAGTCCGTGGTCCTCTCAAGCTGTTGAAGGAAAATTGGTTATCTGAGAACACCGAGAGCCTAAATCTGTTAGACTATGTCTCGAAGTTCAGAGATAAGTTGAAGAAGGCTTGTGAGCTGGCGCAACAAAACTTGAAAACTGCTCAGTCAAAAATGAAGATGCTTTATGATAGGAAGTCGCAAAACCGTACTTTCAAACCAGGTGACAAGGTTTTAGTGTTACTACCTGTCCAGGGAAATACGTTACAGGCCAGATATCACGGGCCATACAAAGTGTTAAAGAGAGTAGGTGACCTGGACTATATCATTGAAACCCCGGACAGAAGAAAGTCAACCCAACTATGTCATGTGAATATGGTAAAACCATACTTTGAAAGGGGTGTGAAAAAGCCTGTTATGGTTACTGACTGTAATATAGAAAGTAACAGTAATCAGGAGCACGAAATATGGGACGACACTCCTGATCTTGATGTTGAATGTAAAATTAGGTTGAGTAATTCTGAGATCCTTGATGATTTGGAAACCAAGCTGAGTCATGTACCACCAGATAAGAGGGTTCCACTCATTGAATTGCTCTTAAAGTACAAGTCAGTGTTCCCAAATGCCCCTAATAGGACAAATATACTCATGCATGATGTCGATGTCGGCGATGCCCGTCCGATCAAACAGCATCCGTATCGGGTAAATCCTATCAAACTCGAAAAATTAAGGCAGGAAGTGCAATATATGCTAGAAAAAGATATAATTGAACCAAGTCAAAGTAGTTGGGCATCTCCTTGTATTTTGGTCCCGAAACCAGACGGTTCAATCAGATATTGCACTGACTACAGAAAAGTCAATATTTTGAGTAAAACGGATTCCTTCCCCATCCCAAGGATGGAAGACTGTATTGATCGGATTGGCAATGCCAAATACATCACAAAGTGTGATTTACTGAAAGGATATTGGTGTGTGCCTCTTACTGAGCGGGCCAAAGAAATATCAGCCTTCGTGACCCCTGATGGTCTATATCAGTACAAGGTAATGCCATTTGGCATGAAGAACTCCCAAGCCACATTTCAAAGACTAATGAATATATGTTTAAAAGACTTAGAAGGTGTTGAAGTGTATGTGGATGATATTGTCATCTTTAGTGATACTTGGGAAGAACATTTAAAAAGGCTTGAACAAGTCTTGTTTCGGCTCAAAGAGGCAAACCTCACTGTAAATTTGTCAAAGAGTGACTTTGTAAAAGCAAAGGTTGTGTACTTAGGGCATGTAGTAGGTCATGGAGTTGTGACACCAATCAAAGCTAAAGTGAAAAGCATCATTGACTATCCCATTCCTGAAAATAAGAAAAGCTTAATGAGGTTCCTTGGAATGGCGGGATATTATAGAAAATTTTGCAAAAACTTTTCAGAGGTCACTGCTCCACTGACTGAACTACTGAAAAAGAATGTAAAATATCACTGGTCAGAGACTTGTCAAAAATCATTTGACAAAGTAAAGAACCTTCTCTGTTTAGAGCCCGTACTAACTGCTCCGGACTTCAGTAAACCTTTCCGGCTGGCTGTAGACGCCAGTGATGTGGGTGCAGGTGCAGTTTTACTGCAATGTGATAATAAAGATATTGACATCCCATCTGCTACTTTTCAAAAAAATTTAATGTTCATCAAAAGAACTACTCTACAATAGAAAAAGAATGTTTAGCACTCATTTTGGCCATCCAGCATTTTGACATATACATATCTTCATCGTCAAAACCCACCGTTGTATACACAGATCACAATCCACTAGTCTTCTTGCACAAAATGAAAAACAAAAATAGAAGATTATTGAACTGGAGTTTAATGTTGCAAGAACACAATCTTCAAATAGAACATGTTAAAGGAAAGGATAATATCTGTGTGGACGCCCTGTCCAGAAGCTATATTTAATGTGTGATTTATATACCTGTAATTAGCAAGTTTATAAAGGTTATACATGGTACTAATTTTACTTTTGTATTTAGATAAATATGTTTTGTAAAAAGTTATTACCTGTGTATATATACCTGGTAAAAATCTCTTGTAAAATTTTGTAACTCCTTGGCTTCCAAAATTTTTCTTTAAGGGGGGAGGTGTTACATATATTGGACACTATATTAGTATATTGTATATTACATATATTAGGCACTATATTAGTGCATTGTTTAATTTAAGCTTTATGTTTATACATTGTCATAAAGATAATTGTGTCGTTGGTTCTTTTTGTGTGTTGACATTTAAAGTAAGGGAGTTATTGATTTTTGTGTTTTAGTGTTTATTGATCTGTTCACAGACTGGGGGAAATCCCCCCCTCAGTGGTTATGTTAGATTTGGGGAAACCCAATTACCAGTAGTTTCTAGAACTTCCTCCTTTGGCCTAGATGGCTCAAGCTTTTTTTTGAGTTGGTTCTGTACAATTCCAGAGAAATCTGTGAATGTATATAAGGAATGTACATCTGACCACAAGTGAACTTTGTATTCGCTTGCTATAAGGAGAGCTATTGTGTTTTGGAGTATAATATATGCTTATATCACTGTGAACTTTTACTGGAGTGAACTGGATACATCATCTGGACAGATTTATTATACTTTGGATATTTTGGATATTGTACATTCATATAACAGAGAGTGAATCTACTGCATTTTGGACATTGTCCACATCTTGGAGCAGACAGTACAGTTGTGTTAACTCTCTAAATATCTCCAGACAGACATTCTGTGTGACTGGATATATAAAGAATAGCAGGACAAGAACCTTTTGTGTTGTTGAGTGTGAGACAGGTCACAAGATATAGATATCCATGTGTGAGTGAACATTGGACAGATCACAGGACAGACCACAGGACATTGGATAGACCACAGAATATACTACAGGACGGATTACGGAACAGATTTCTGGATACGCCGGATAAACTTAATTCATAATCTCTGTGGTCAGGTCAGCTAGATCTTATTATTGTATTAGTGTGTTTGGTTCAGAGCATACCAGTTGACTGTAATCATTATTGTTGACTATTAAATAAATTTGTTAAGTTTAACTTTTTGCTTTTTCTGTTACAACTTAAAGACAACCGGTAATTGCTACCGTGCTTGCCCGTGACCGTAACACTTGCAAAGCATGCTTCCTTCAGATGCGTGACCTCCGTAGAATTAGAAAGTATCTCACTTCTGAAGTGGCAGTCCTTGCTGCAAATGCCTTGGTTAGTAGTCGTCTGGACTATTGTACTCTCTGTTCAGAGGTTTGTCCGGTTTCAATCAGCACAAATTGCAAAGTATTCAGAACACCCTTGCTCGTATTGTTACAAATCATAGAAAGTATGCTCATGTTACACCCATTCTACAGAAATTCCACTGGTTGCCTGTTAAGTATCGTTGTATTTTCAAAACCGCAACACTTGTGTATAACTTTTTGCATTGTGGTTCTCCTTCTTACTTCGAACTGTTCTTGTCTTTTAGTAGTTGTCCCTGTAGTACTAGGCATAGTCACCCAGATTGTCAATACCTTACAGTTCCTCCTTTCCATTCATCAGTCTTTAAGTCAGCCAAACATTTTGGCCATAGTTTTGCCTTTGATGCTCCTAAGATCTGGAGTGACCTCCCTCAAGATGTTCGCAGTGCAACATCAGTTGCCTCCTTCAGAAAGAAGCTTAAAACTTACCTGTTTGCAAAAGCCTACCACCATAGCCTCTCCCGTCACATCTGTGTCTCCTTGGTACGACCTGGCTATGTCCCTTGATTAACGATAACTGCCTTGCTTTATGTTTAGATGCGCCTTAGAGTCCATCAGTGATGGAGATTAAGCGCTATAAAAGTCCACATTAGATTAGATTAGATTAGATTATTTTTGTGTATTTTGGGGAGCATGTAGAATCTTGCTTCTGTGCTGGATTCAGGATTAAGGTGGTCAAGATTATTTTCGGTAATTAGGCCTTTATTGTGCATTTTAACTAAAGTGTTTGAGATCTTTTGGGCCACTTCCTGTGTGGGGTCATGGTCCAATTTGATATAAAATCTGGGGTCATTAAGTTGTCTGTACCCTTCTCTCAAGTAGTCAGTAGTATTCATTACAACTACTGCTGAGCCCTTATCCGCTTTTTTAATAACTATTTTTGGATTTGAAGATAGTTCATTTAGTCCTATCATTTGTTCTTTGGTAAGGTTTTGTGGTCCTTTAGTTTTAATTTTACTTTTTAGTAAGCCATCTTTGAAAGCCCTTTGGAAAACCTGATGGGATTGATGTATTCTTGGTGGTTTCCAGGTGCTTTTATCCAAGAATTTTTTATGAATTTCATGGTAGGGATTCTCATTCTTCTCAAGATTCATGGCCATGAAATCTACCAATGCCATTTCATCTTCATTTAAATTCTGAAGGTGTTTATTGTCATTGTAGAAATGGTATTTGAGACTTAATCTTCTGTAGAAGTCCTTAAAGTCAAGCCAGATTTGGGACTTGTTAGGTGGGCCAGGAGTGGGGCAGAAGGTTAGGCCTTTTACTAAGGCACTGACTTGAGCCTCACTTAGGCTCTCATCTGATAAGTTAATAACAGGATTTCCGATCAGACTCTCCATGGTTTTGCCCTTTTGGAGAAATCCTGGGGGGCTATTTTTGCCTCCTCCTTGACTTGGTCCAAAATCTCCTGATAAGTTTTGCCTTCCATCATAAGCACTGTGAAATGCTAGAAAGTTTCCTGAGGTCAAAATATGGGATCCGCTGGGATCCTGAGGATAACCAGTTAGAGGATAACAAACAAGAGGACAATATTCATTTAGTTAATTTATTAAACTTTATGTGAATATTATGTAGTAAATAATTAATTATGTTTAATTTTTAACAAGTTTGCTGAGTCCTTTAATGAGGAATTGCAGTTGTTTGTTAGTTTGTCTCTGTCTGTTCTGGTTGAACTGGCAGCCTTTCTGTGGCTTCCCTTTGAGTGTCAACTTCGGTCTGCACTCTGGTTGCATTTTCTTTTGTAACCTGGTTGAGACTGCACTCTTATACTTGTCAGTAAGTGAGTCCTTCAACTCTTTGAACTGGTCGTTGTTGGTGATTGATTCCAGGTCAGCATAGGTGGCTTGAATCTCAATGTTAATGGTGTTGTATTTGGAATTGAGTTCATCCACTAAGTGTAGAGTCAGGTCTCTTTTACATTTGTTCACAATGGTTTTGAATGCTTCATTGACAGAGACTGGAGGAGTACACTTGAAATTGCATGAGACTGGAAACTTGCCTTCTTTGAGGTGGTTTTTAATTGAGTGTATATTAGTGGCTACACTGAGTTCCTTTCTGTGCACATTCTTATTCTTTAGGTACAGAGGCTTAGACTCAAATATATCTCTGCCTTATATTTACACCTAATCTGGTCTTAATATTTCGATCTGAGTTGTCAGTTCTCATCAGAGGCTGTGAGATGGACAAATTTGGTTACTGACGTGCATTTAAGGGGTCTGCCTTGCTCCTGCTGATTTGCTCCTTATCCTGGGGACAAGTGTCCCCCAGGGTCAATATGTTTTAAAGGGCTTCCTCTGAACTCCTGGGAGACTGCAGGTAAGTGCAAAAATATAATCATAATAATTTTGCAGTTCAGAATGATTATTAATGATTATAATTAATTTTTTTTAATTATTATTTGAAGATAAAAATAATAAGGTGCAATCAACTCACTACTATGTGCTTTATTACTTAATCATTATTGTGTATGTAACTTTATGTATTCAATACAGTCCACCTTGATATAGCCAAAGTAAGTACACATCAGTGTTTGTCCTGTGGGGGATTGTCGTGTTATCCCCTTTGTACAAGTCTCAAAGTTTGTGGTTATGACATTGTGATCGCTCATTCTTATGACAGCAGTCATTAAGCTTATCTGGCAAATCCTTCATTATGAGGATGCCTAAATAAGTGTGTTGGTAATACAACTAGTTCATTTGACCAGTTGGGTATTTATTGAGGGCTCAATATTGTAGTAAAAACATATTAACAAAATACAGTATGTGTATTATAACATTTTTAATGGTAGTAATTCAACATTTATTATGAATCAACTATCTATTAACTCTAAATCGATTAATAGTGCCACAATATTATATACATTTTATGTGTGTGAGAACAAAGTCAAGTATTTATTAAAAGCTGACAATTATATTTAATTAAATTGAATTACTGACAGTTATCAGAAAAGACAATTAATAAGAACTGATGTAAGTAAATTTGGTGATATACTTACTTCATGTAATAATTGTTACTTAATATTACTTTTTAAATACGAATTACTTTACTGAGTAAAAATTGGGTTATTCTTATACCCTGGATAATAAATCTCAGAAATGAATGTGTATCAAATCAAGATATTAAAATAACTGTTTTTAGTAAATTATAATCATATACATTAAATAAGTAACCAGAATTAACTTTTAATAATTATATAAATTAAAAGTTAATAACAAACTATTTACTTTGTCAAATCCCGGGTTTAATTAAATAAATTAAAAGTTAATAACAAATTATTTACTTTGTCAAATCCCGGGTTTACTTAAAGTCATTAAGAGTGATGATATTAATTTTATACATATATCAGTCAGTTACCAATCAAGTGTCTGTTCCCATAGTTCACTATTTCTTGGGGAGTGATGTTGGTGCACATCTCTTCCATATATTCCAGAAGATTAAAGTCAATAGGTTCCTGGTGGATAACACCCCACTCAGGATAATCCATGGTGTGATGAGGTGGGAGTGGATCCTCAGGAGTAAACTCTAATGGTCCTTGGAAAGTGATTTCCTTGGGGAGATTCATTGATAATCTTGGTATTCTGTTGTGAAATACCGTGGGATGTCACAGTCTGGAGTCCTGGGTGATGTGGTCTCAGGTGAGAGAGGCCATGGTGATTCGTCCTTGAATTCACAATGGGGGAATACACCTGTGTCAGTGACAGTGGGACCAAACTGGTTGGCTCTATCCCTGAATATCTTGGGAGTGGTGTTGCAACCTGTGTGTTTCACATTCTTAACCGGTGGGAGGTCCACTATATCAGTCTGTGTGCTGATACTTATCTGTGTTCTGGTGTGCATGGTAGAGGTGGATACAGTACATGTTTGAGTCTTCTGCTTTGGTAGGCTTCTGACTGGACTGGTGTTATTACTCCATAGACTGTCCAAGAAATCTGTTATATCCGAGTGAGAGGTGTCCGCCGGATCAACGGAGGTGTCCTCCTTAGGAGCACTCCTTGTGGTAGAAAAGGCACCTTCAGAGTCCACGCAATCCCTTATTTGGGCAAAAGTGTCTATATCACTGTGTATAGATGTGATGTGTCTTTTCTAGACACTTGTCCCCAGGATTAAGGAGCAAATCCGCAGGAGCAAGGCGGACCCCTTAAATGCACCTCAGTAACCAAATTTGTCCATCTCACAGCTTCTGATGAGAACTGACAACTCAGATCGAAATATTAACACCAGATTAGGTGTAAATATAAGGCAGAGATACATTTGAGTCTTAACCCTTTTACTGATACAACACTTATATTTTTCATTGGGTTACCATGAATGCCAGTGAAAGTGCCTTGGTATCCGGCATTAGCCACTTAGAAGTTGACCCCAATGCAGCTTTTAACACTCCTACTACTGGGACACCCATCCCAATGAGTAAAATGAGTAGTGAAACCCTGGCTGTCTTGGATGAAGCGGCTCCCTCTGAGGAGACAGACAATCCTCAAGCAGAGACAGATACCCACCTGACTCTGAGCCTCTGTAGCTAAACAATAAGAATCTGCACAGAAAGAAACTCAGTTTAGCCACTAATATACACTCAATTAAAAGCCACCTCAAAGAAGGCAAGTTTCCAGTCTCATCCAATTTCAAGTGTACTCCTCAAGTCTGTGTCAATGAAGCGTTCAAAACCAAGTGGGCAGAGATTGTGAACAAATGTAAAAGAGACCTGACTCTACACTTAGTGGATGAACTCAATTCCAAATACAGCACCATTAAGACTGAGATTCAAGCCACCTATGCTGAACTGGAATCAATCACCAACAAGGACCAGTTCAAAGAGTTGAAGGACTCACTTACTGACAAGTATATGAGTGCAGCCTCAACCAGGTTACAAAAGAAAATGCAACCAGAGTCCAGACCCAAGTTCAAACTCAAAGGGAAGCCACAGAAAGGCCGCCAGTTCAACCAGAACAGACAGAGACAAACTAACAAACAACTGCAATTCCTCATTAAAGGACTCAGCAAACTTGTTAAAAATTAAACATAAATAATTATTTACTACATAATACTCACATAAAGTTTAATAAATTAACTAAATAAATGTTACCCTCTTCTTTGTCATCCTCTAACTGATTATCCTCAGGATCCCAGCAAACCCATATTGTGAACCCATATTATGATGGAATGCAAAACTTATCAGGAGATTTTGGACCAAGTCAAGGAGGAGGCAAAAATAGTCCCCCCAGGATTTCTCCAAAATGGCAAAACCATAAGAGTCTGATCGGACATACTGTTATTAACTTTTCAGATGAGAGCCTAAGTGAGGCTCAAGTCAGTGCCTTAGAAAAAGGCCTAAACTTCTGCCCCACTCCTGGCCCAACCTAACAAGTCCCAAATCTGGCTTGACTTTAAGGACTTCTACAGAAGATTAAGTCTCAAATACCATTTCTACAATGACAATAAACACCTTCAGAATTTAGAATGAGAATCCTTACCATGAAATTCATAAAAAAATTCGTGGATAAAAGCACCAAGGATACATCAATCCCTGGAGGTTTTCCAAAGGGCTTTCAAAGATGGCTTACTGAAAAGTAAAATTAAAACCAGAGGACCACAAAACCTCACCAAAGAACAAATGATAGGACTAAATGAACTATCTTCAAATCCAAAAATAGTTATTAAAAAGCGGATAAGGGCTCAGCAGTAGTTGCAATGAATACTACAGACTACTTGAGTAAAGGGTATAGACAACTTAATGACCCCAGATTTTATATCAAATTGGACCATGATTCCACACAGGAAGTGGCCCAAAAGATCTCAAACACTTTGGTTAAAATGGGGAGGTGGAGCAATGAGCCCCACCTTAGTCAGTGCACCACACTGAAAGATTTTCTTGTTACACAATACTGTCGATAGGGTATTAAGGTATTGGTAATTCACTTGGCGCCAAATTCCTGGCAACCTTCATTCAACACTGCAAAGTCAAAGGGGCAAGACATTTTTATAACAAAATTTTTATTTAGCCAGGACTTTTAAGTTTTATCTTGAAGCCCTCAGTGTTGGATCGTATCATCTGGCTACATGATTACATTGATATAGAGATTTTGTTGTGCTTGCTATATGAGGACCTGCCATGGTGTGGAGTACAGATTCTGGATTCAGTGCTCTGTTTAATGCGAGACTTGCTCTGGGATGCTAGAGCCCCGTCAAAGGAATGAGTTTATTTGATTTTATTTGATTCAAAACTTATTTTACATTTATTTTAGTATTTTATCAGCTTTTATGTAACCTGTTGTAATATTGTTATTTTAAAATTATTGGCTTGTACCTTTATACGTGATTAGCAAACCATTTCATTCATGACTGATTTATGTAAACGTGAAATCTGTGGGGTCATGCATTAGGTATCAAGCTTAAAAATTGCTTCATCCTGAATTCAAACTCATTCACTTCTGTGACCTCTTATTAATCAGAGCACGGTCCTGTCTATATTAAGTTTCAGAGACAGAGACATATTATATGATATTAAAGTGATTAACAATGCCATCAAAAGAATTTTTATGTAAAAAATGCAGAGATATGCACAAGAGACCTATTAATAGCAAATGCCCGTTTACTGATGCCCCTATGGACAGTGAAAATCAAGTTGAGAAGTCGCCCACAGCTAGTGGGGGGCCTGGGCTCTCAGATAGTAATGATCTGAATCTGCAGATTTTAGCAGAATTGAAAAGCCTGGGAGGAAGGATGACAGCCATGGAGCAGAAGATGTTGGAGTCAGATTCTGCAGAGGTCAGCCAGAAGTCACCAGCGACAGCCGTGTCACCTGCAGTGGCTTCCCCAGTCCAGATGGTTCAGTTGGTTGTACCGTCAGTGGCAGCGTTGCAAGGGGCGTCACACATTCAAGCTGAGGTGGATCGACGCATAAAGCATTTGACAGACTTGAATGAATCAGGCAAGTTGAAATCCCAGAGAGGTGGATCTGACACAGTTTTTGTCAAAAGGCAGGTGCCATGGCCACAAAATTTTGTACTGGGGGGTAACAATAAGAATAGAATTTCATATGACAACTTAAGCTGGTGCCAATGGGTTTCAGGGTTTGCCATGATAGCCCGGGAGGAAAGTAATTTAGACACAAAAAATGCTATGCTTGATTACCTGGGTGAAATTATGGAAGATGCCAATGACTTCAGCTGGCAGTCAGCTAAAGCATCGCATGCAGTCCTCTTATGTAGGATGGAGGAAGGGAAGGTTGAGTGGTCTGAGACCGCAAAAATTGATAGAATTAGGCGTGCTCATGCGCAAAGAATTCCCCCTCAAACTAATGTCAGTCAGAATAGGTCAAAATTTGAGACAAAAACAGCTGTTTGTCGTTTCTATCAAAGGGCAATGTGTCAACACCAAAAAGACCATGAAACTGGGGGTACTTTTTATAAACATGTGTGTGCAAATTGTTCTGCGATGGGTAAGGAATACAAACACATGGCAAAAGATTGTAGGGTGTCAGTGAAACCAGCAAAAAACGAGTAGAGCACTGCCAAAAGGCAGTGCATTTGTCTGTAAATGAAACAGTAAAATCTAAAAAAATGTTTGTAAATAAAAATTGTGAATCTAAGGAAGTGTATAAAACAAGAATTGTAGTGTCTAAAAATGTTCACAATGGTTGCAATTTTAACTGGAGAGCTGACTGGGCCAGACTTCAAGGTAAAACATATGCTCAAGTTGTCAAAGCAAACAATGACCTTTGCAGTCAGGGTCAAATTGGGCCCGGGAAAACTGTGGCCAAAAAAGTGTGGCCAACTAAAAAATCCACCCCAAAACATAGTAAAGCTCCAGTCAGCTCTCCAGCTTTAGAAAACAATGTAAACAAACTACAGATCAAGTCAAAAAAGGTTGCAAACTTGACAAGTCCAAAAATAGCTCAAGAGAAGTCGAAACCTGGTGACATTTTTCATTGTTACACCAAAAATAGATTTCAACCACTTGACCCTCTTGTCGATAGCCCAGAGAATGATATAACAATGGCCATAAACCCAGTGGCAAACCAGTCGTGTAAAACTGAAACGTACCTAAACAGTACAACAGACAAAGCCCCCAATAAACCAATTATAGGTCGGGAGTCAATAAAGTGTCAAAAAACTTGCCAAAATCATAGTAAAAATATTGGTGACAATTGTCAAAAACCACGAAAATTGTGCTCTGAAAGCAATCCACCCGACGATAAGTATGATTTGGCATTGCAAATGAAAAGTAAAAATAAAACAAAAATGGAACAAGCAAAAGGGGATCCCACTTTCGAACTTTGGAGTCAACAGACTAAAGGCAAGTTTGGATATATTCCATTGGGTCCCCTGGTCCTTCCAGAATTGGACAAAAAAGTAAACATGGGCTCGGATCCAATAAAATTGTATGACATCACCAAAAATCAAAACACATTTAACTTTCTATCCACCCAGGTACAGGTCCCCTCCCAGTTGAATCCGGATATTTGGCAGGAACTTTTACAAGGTTATTGGGACCAACAACTGCCATTTTTGATCAGATATGGTTTTTCCTTAGATTTCGACAGGCACTCTAAACTGGGAAAAATACCAAAAATCACATGTCAGCAGTAGCCTTTCCAAAGGATATTGATGCTTATTTAGCAGAAGAAATTCAATATGGGGCGATTCATGGTCCCTTCAAAAATCCACCATTAAGCAACCTTCACATTTCCCCATTTATGACAAGAGAAAAGCCAGGGGCACCACATAGAAGAGTAATTATAGATCTGAGCTTCCCCCACGGTGAGGCAGTTAACTCTAACATTAGTAAGGACCAGTACTTGGGCACGAATTTTATTCTGACCTTGCCCTCAATTGATCTCATAACAGACAAAGTAAGAAACTTGGGTAAAGGGTCTCTATTATACAAAATAGATATTAGTAGGGCGTTTCGCCATGTGAAAATCGATCCCAGGGACTATTTTCTTTTGGGTTTAAGACATCAGGACTACTTTCTGGACACCTGTTTACCGTTCGGATTCAGGCACGGATCCGGAATTTTTCAGAGACTCAGCGACGCCATACGCTTCATCATGGCGTCAAAGGGTTATGACGTCATCAACTATATTGATGACGTCATAGGATTCGGTACAGTTTCCACAGCAAAATCATCATTTGACACTTTGCAAGCATTACTTCAAAAGCTTGGATTTGATATCAGTATTAAGAAATTAGTTGAACCCACCACCAAGGTCACTTGTTTAGGGGTTGAAATCGATACCAAAGAATTTACCATCTCCGTCCCCCACGAAAAATTAAGCAATATTATAAGCATGTGTAACAAATGGTCTAGAAAATCCCATTGTACAAAAAAGGAACTTCAATCTTTATTGGGATGTTTACTGTATATTTCTAAATGTGTCAAAACATCCAGAACATTTCTGAATCGCATGTTAGACACCCTTAGAGCCCACTTTGGTAAGGAAAATATCACCTTAGATATCGACTTTCAGAGAGATTTGAATTGGTTCCAAAAATTTTTACCAAAATTCAATGGTACAGCCTTTTTCATACATCGCCCTGTCAAGGCTATTATTGAATTAGATGCCTGTCTCCAAGGGTTAGGTGCAGTTTACCTAAATCAAGTATATGCAATACATATTCCCCAATATTGCAAGCATTTTTCTATAGTCCACCTTGAAATGCTAAATATAATGGTCGCGGTTAGAGTATGGGCAAAAAATTGGAAAAATCAACGTATTTTGATAAAATGTGATAACCAGGCGGTGGTTTCAGTATTGAATTCCGGTAGAACCCAAGATCTCACACTGGCTGCAATTGCCAGGAATATCATGATGGATATTTCAGAAAACGACATTGATCTTCAAGTTATACATATTCTAGGGATACACAACAAAATTGCGGATCTCCTATCCAGATGGTTTATCACAAAAAATCCAGGTGATGTGCTTAAAAAATTTTTACCAAACCCTGTCTGGCTACATGTATCGGAAACAATCACTAATTTAGACTGGTCTATATAACAGGTTTGAACCCAACAGCGACACATCTGGCGTCCAGGGCTGTGTCCAGGCTTCAGCAAGCATTCAGGCCAGCCACCACATCTTCCTACACCAGAAAATTCAGAATATTCGTAGCTTTTTGTTGCTTCATAAATGTCAGTCTCCATCACCTTACCCCATTTATTCTCCTCTCGTTCCTTGAATTTTTAGCTGTAAATCAGATCTCCACTTCAAATATGGCCAACTATATCTCAGCAATCAAGACAACTCTGGCCATGCATGGTGTATCCACCACAGCATTTTATGACCAAAGAATCTCCTTATTCCAAAAGTCTATGAGAATGACAAGGCAATTCACAGTAAAAATTAAGAAAATTATTGACGTTGACATGTTGAAAAATATTGTGTCAACTTGTGATACTATGTGGATGGGCCAAATTTTTAAAGCCGTGTATCTGGTGGCTTTCTTTTCCTTCATGCGCATTTCAAACCTGGTCCCTGACAAAATTTCTGCTTTTTCACCACTGGAACAGCTTACAAGGGGTGATGTATTTTTTGCTTCACCTGGCCTTCATGTGTTGGTAAAGTGGAGCAAGACAATGCAAACTAGGGATTCAGTACAAATCTTAAAATTGCCAGCCCTCTCTCACTCTCCTCTTTGCCCAGTTATGGCAGTTAATAATCTGTTAATGCTAACTCCTGGTCACCAGGACACTCCATTATTTCAAATAAAAAATGCAAAAGCACAGTGGGTACCAGTAACGGATACTCAAGTCAGACGCCACTTTTCCCAGGTCCTGAATCGACTTGGCTTGCAGGACTCTGCCATGTCTCTCCACACCTTCAGGCGTTCAGGTGCCTCGTTGGCCTTTAATGCTAATGTATCTCTGCAAAACATCCAGAGTCATGGCACCTGGACGTCTGACTGTGTGTGGAGGTACATTATTCAAGACCACAATGCATCTCAACAGGTAGCTGATGCATTTCAGGCCTTGTTATCTTACACTACTTCCTAGTTGGGCATTGGTGGAGGTCGGCATCTACCTCGTTTTTCTAATATATATATATATACATATACATATCCATGTGATTCTTAACAGTATTAGTAATTTTTGTCTTTAGGGTCACCTTATCTTGGCTATAAGTAAGTAGTAATTGTATGTAATCTTTTAAGGCCACCTTAGCTTGAATGCTCATCTTAAACTCAGTAATTTCTCATCCAATGACTTTATGGTTACAGTAAAGTATTGCAACAAGTAATTATAATTGAGGTGGCCTCATACTTAGCTTCTTCTAACTTCTAAGGTGACCCTATCTTACAAAGATGCCTGTAGTCTTGTACATAATGGTAGAAAAAATAGAAATAAAAATTAATCCCATATGGGCGTTATTATTGCATAAATAGCATCAGAGGTACATGTTGGTACCCTCATATATATGGTCATATTCAGAGGTAGGGGCACTGTGCACAATAAAGGCCTAATTACAGAAAATAATCTTGACCACATTAATCCTGAATCCAGCACAGAAGCAAGATTCTATATGCTCTCCAAAATACACAAAAAGGATATCCCAGGGAGACCAATATGTAGTTCAGTTAATCACCCTACTAGCAGGATAAGTAAATTTGTGGATGAACATATTAAAAAGTATGTCCCACAAACCAAATCCTACATAAGGGATGCCCAGGACTTTATCAAAACCATTAAAGATTTAGGACCAATTCTAGAAGGAGCAATATTAGGCACTCTGAATGTATCCAGCTTATGTACCAATATACCCAACCACGAAGGGATACTAGCTGTAGCAAACAAACTCAGAGGGGACCCCACAAAGGCACCCATAACCAGTTTCATCCTAGATTTGTTGACACTGGTGCTACACAACATGAACTTTGAATTCAATGGTGAACACTACTTACAAAGAGGGGGGACAGCAATGGACACATCATTAGCAACCAATTACGCCAATTTATTCATGGACAGATTTGAAACCCATGCATTGGCAGGTTACCCACTTAAACCCCTAGTGTGGAAGCGATTTATTGATGACATTTTCATGATTTGGACACATGGAGAAGATTCACTCAACCATTTTATTGAGTACTTGAACTCACTCCATGAAAGTATCAAATTCACTCATGAATTTAGTTTGACTGACATAAATTTCCTGGACACCACAGTGAAATTCAATTCAAATAGGGAACTCATAACTACCTTATATGACAAACCTACAGAAACCGATCTATTCCTCCATTACAGTTCAGCCCATCCTGATACTGTAATGGAAAAGGGCCCATACGGACAATACCTCACATTAAGGAGGAGGATATGTACCCTTGACAAGGATTTCAAGGAAAATGCATTGAAATTAACTGGATATTACCTCAAAAGGGGATACCCCAGGGAAAGTTTAAAAAGGCATTTTAATAGGGCCAACAAGTTCAAACAGTCAGACCTATTGGACATAAAACCTATCCAAAACACTGATGATCTCAAAAAGATTTTCAAAGACAAACCACTTATTGGGTACAGAAGATTACCCAATCTGAAGGACATACTTACTAAAGCCTCAATTTCATTCCCACCCAAAGATGATTCAGGAATTGTCCAACCACAATTCCAAACAGTATGCACTAGACTGGGTAGATGTACATACTGCCCCAGATTACAAAAGCTAGAAAACATCACTAGCTTTCAATCCAAGAAAATCTTCAAGTGAGTTAACCTCCCACCAAAGCACAAATACGCATGTGAATTGAGTAATGTCATATATATAATTAATTGCAATGAATGCGGTCTCCAATACATTGGAGAGACTAAAAGACCAATCAGACAAAGGATGTATGAACATCACAGAAGTGTTCAAAAATTCAATGCAATTAATTCTACACCAGTATCTAGACACTTTACACAACCCAAGAAGAGTGTCAGAAATATGGAGTTCAGCATAGTGCAATGGATGGGGGAGGAAAATAACCCAGATTCCTCCACAAAACGTAAAAGAAAGGAGCTATTTTACATTTGGGCCTTCCCCACCCTACACCCAATGGGTATCAATATATTTGTGTGAGTTTATGCCCTCTTATTGCAGCCTTACCCCAGGTGCCCCCTCACTTTTAATCTACCCAACTACACAGAGAAATAAAAAGATATACATATATATATTTGAAATGTTTATTTCAGAAATAAAATCCCCCCCCAAAAAAAATTGCTAAAAAGAATCTGGGAGGGCGAGGGCGGCAAACCCTCCATCAGATTCACTTTACAAGTGCAGTGTAATGCAAAGACATTTTTTGTTATTATTATAACTTTACGGAAAAAACAATTACAAAAGAATTTTTTATGCAACTGCATAACTTCAAAAGGTTTTTTGTGTGATGGAAAACTGAAACTAGCTAGAAAGCAAATTACCTATACGAAATATCAAGCTAAAATCAAATGGCCAATTAGCGGTTGCCACTTTTGCCAAATTTTGTTAAAATAAATTTCTTCATGACATAAATGGTTTAATAACTTTTGTTCTGAGTATTCTTGATGTAATCGATGAATGAATCCATTGAGATTAAGATTTTGACATTTATTTGAAGATTCAAATATATATTTTTAGAAACAAAAAGAATTGTATTGATGGGTTGCTGATTGACTTCTGCAAAAGTATAGCCTATTCTAAAATGGTACGCTGCGCAGTGACCTTGGACACGTCTTTTGCGCAATGCTTGAACCGCGAATATAGAACGGTAAATAAAGCACGCTGTTGAAATCTGTTACATCGTCCCTTCGCGTACAAATGTCAACAAATGACTCGCGGTAAAAATATTTATAAAATTGTTATTTTTTCCTTGATTTTAATAAATAGCAAATCGTTTCAAAGCTTACAACAAATTGAAACCATCTACAGTGACAATCTCGCATATATTTCATGATAAATTATGTGAAAATAGAGTAACAAATATCCTTTATTTTTACAACAGCTATCACTATGTATGTGGTATTGATGGAACAGCCAACATGGCGTTGGATTTGTTTTGATTTTTGCGAAGATTTACCACTTATTTTGACCAAATTATTAATATAACCATTTTAGAATAGGAATAAAAGACAAATTCTCGTGCTTTATGATGGTTTTAAACTATCGATCGGCTGTATTAAAGCACTCAGCCCTTCGGGCTTCGTGGCTTTAATATTCAGCCGCTCGATAGTTTAAAACCATCATAAAGCACTCGAATATGTCTTTTATTCCTATAATATGATATTAAAAGGTGTAAATAATAATGTTGTTGTGACCTTACTTTTAATATATTCTAGAACTAGGTTCAAAAACTCTTTTACCTTCGCACATAGGACAAGCATATGAATTATATTTTCCATTTCATATCTGCATCTAAAGCATGTTGCATCTTCACTGATGTTTACTTTTGATAAATATGACCTAGTTCCCAGAATTCTGTACAAAATCCTTAACTAGAACCATTTATATGTATTGTCTTTAATTGACCAGTGACAAATTTGGAATATACACTTCCACATTTGATTATTGATTGTAACATTTAATTCATTTTCCCATTTATCTCATGCAACATGGTCGTTTTGATGCTTAGCAAGTAATATTTTATAAAAACCACTGGTGTCATTATTCTTGAGTATCCAATAATTCAGTGGCATACTGGGGCCAATTATTTTATTAAATTCTCCATGCTTATGTTCTTTAATAAATTTACGGACAACAGTGCATAAACAAAGATAATCTAAAAAATTCAATGAATCCAAATTATAATGATCTTTCAATTTCTAGCTTGTGAGAACCTTTCCCTTATTGTCTATTACATCAGAAATCAGTATTATTCCTTTAGAATACAAATTGGGGAAGAACATAGCTTTAACTGATAGATTTTCATTGTACCAAAGAGGACTTGATGCAGTTTGTAAATTGGAATTTATTTGTTTTTCCTTTGTCAATTTTTTCCATGCAGCAAAGACATCTAACCAAAATATATTATTTGTTTTCATTTGTAGAGCATTGCTGTAATCAGGCCCAAAATCTGTAAGTCGTCTTAAATTCCGAAGGATTGTTAGTTGGAATAATTTTGTCCATGGGGGGGATTTACTGATCAGTCTATTTATCCATCTGGCCTTTATAGCCACTATAGAGTACTCCAAGTGTGTCATTTTCAGTCCTCCCATTGAATAATCTAAAATTGTTACATCCCTATTTATTTTATCAGGTTTATTAGACCACACAAATTTAAAAAATATGTCACTTAATTCCTTCAAAAAAGAAATAGTTGGTGTAGGTAAGCTTGAAAGCAAATGGTTTAACTTGGATAAAGAATTGTTTTTACCATCTCTTTTTATTTGATTTATTTTCTCTATTAGATTAAGAGCAAGCATTTCAGACAGATCTACTGAAAATAGTCCTTACTGGTTAAATTTTGTAGTATTCCACTCAAACTTTTTAGGAATTAGTTGATCTTGAGAATATTTTTTTTTACCAATCCAAGTCATCTTGGTTTTATCTGTATTAATTTTCAACCCTGATATGCTACCAAAGAGTTCGAGAGTATTTAAAGCTGCTGTCATGGACTCACATGAGCCATTTAAGATGAGTGTGGTATCATCTGCGAATTGAGATATTTTGAATTCACAATCTTTTATAGTGATCCTTTTTATTTCTGCATTTTTGATTATAAGGAGGTTTAGTATCTGAGCTGCTATGATAAATAAATAAGGGGAAATATGATCCCCTTGTCAACAACCACGGCCAATACTAATAAATTCAGACATAAAACCACTTTCTTACATCCCTATTTTAAAATATAACATTTAAATAAATCAGAATATAGTGAATGTATTCTATGCTCGTCCATAGGTATGTCGTAGGACTCCCATTCAATTAGATGTATTCGGCACCATGGGCAGATCACTTTATCTCCCTCCCCTGTATATAAGAATCCAGCTCTTGAGATTTGATCAGGTCTGATTGGATGTGATTTAGGCCATGATTGAAAGTTTAAAAATCTGATGCAATATCTATGATAATATGATAAATCATATTTCTTGAGTTGGAATTCCATTCTCGGTTTATGATATTGATAATTAAATATATCATAAATTGGAAATATTGAGGAGCTCCTTTGGTTCAGAGATGGAGCAGCATCAACCGTATCCAATTTCTCTGGTGGATTTGTTTCTAAGGATGAGGTAGGATTGGTTGCCATTGAAAATCCTCCAACCCCAAAGTTATTGGTAGGCTTGGATGCTGGAATTAAAACCTCCTTCTCAAGTTCAGCAGATTTTGAATTTAAAAACATTTTCATTGATTGAGATGAGATTCTATCTACTGAGTCTGATGATTGTCTGAAATTCTGATTCAGATTTTTGGATTTTTATATGAGATTGAGTTGAAATGCTACGTCATAAAATTTAGAATTTCAAATGAGAGGATGATGTGGTCAGCAATATTTTATGATGAGATGAGCATTTCTTATGATGAGATAGGCATTTCATTCATAACATGTTGAAACATGTCAAAATTATGAGCATACCACCATGTTAAAAGATGTCTGAATATTTTAAAATTAGGTCAGCAGGTTTTTTTATTGGAGTTTATGTATGATATACAATACTGTACCATAACCATGCAATTATAGAAAATAAAAATACAGAAAAATTCTGTTCAAGGACTTAAGTGTTTGTCAAAGATAGGACCAAAACAATAGGACAGGAATAAACCATCTTGATTTGAGATCTCATGTAGTAAATATATAGTGCATGAACGAGATTGGGGACAATTATGGTAAACGAGTCTTTGAGATTTTTTTGTGTCTGTTCATTCCAAATAGACTGATATTAGTTAACCACCAATTCCAAATTAATTAAATATCTGTTTTTTGGGGCATCATATTAAAAAAATTGAAAAATTATATTGTGGAATGTCTACAGAACCTTGACCAGAGAAGTCATTCCAAAGGTTAAAATCGTGACTTAAGACAGTGCATTGTATTTTTAGGCAGTGGTATCATGACTCTAGAGACTGTATTGTATTTTTAGAACGAGGTATCACCAGTCTATCTATAGATTCTTAAATTAGGTTAAGGGTATCACAACTCTATGGACTATCATCATTTTAATTAAAATAAATTAAATAATACATCATTTTAATGAGGCATATTTCTGTGGAGACTCCGATAACCCTACTGTTGACTCTTTCAAAGCATCTTTATTTCTATGTTACATACATAGTAACCGTATGTTTTATACAATAGAATGGCATACACAAAATATGGGAATGAAATGCAAACATTACAGTTTCCTCCACCCTTCCAGCTACCCGTCACAATACAACTAATACAAGCTCTAAAGGTTGTGCCTAGTGTCTGGAATGAGATATTTGATGAGGTTTGTACTTAATAATACACTGCATCAGTTCTCACCAACATTTCATCAAGATCAAGATTTCTACAAACCAAGTTTTCATTTTAAATGTATTTATAATACTAAAATTAATTTCACTCAAACTTGTGATTAGAAAATGCTACTTTACAGTTCCAATAGGTTAAAAGTACAAATTACTCAAATTACTGACTCTATACCTTACCTCACTTGCTTCAAACACATCACACCTGTCTGCTCCACGGAACCTGTTTACTTCCATAACACTGACATCATGTTTGTAATATACTGACGCACAGTTAAAACTAACAGCACTTTTTAATATACACAGAATAGATTTTTTATATTATGGTGGACAGAAGTGTAGTCCTATTGATGGCCAAATTTCTGTTTGGCCTTAAACATCACATTTTAGATTTATTTGCTGAGCTTTCTCTTGTCTGGTCAATTATTTCAGGGTAATTTCTTTATAATGGATAGAATCAGGCAGATTTTATCAATTGTTATAGTGACATAACACATATAGTACATGAACAGTTTACCAAAAATACAGCCACAGTTACCCAGCCCTCTAATTGGTTTATTAGTCACTTTAAAAATAAAGTTACTGTTTTTTTGTTGCTCAGTATAACACTTTTCTTTTAGCCAAATACACTTAGTCTGGGCTGTTAGGGCACCAAAAGGGGTGAATCGTGTGGTCTACAAGCATAAAATTTGGCTGGGATGCAGATTAGAACATACAGTGAATCCATTTTTGAGGGCGCCACGGCCATTGGTCATTTGTAATGGGATACTGGTCACTTTAAATGGCAACTGCTTAGTAATGATAACTGTGCAAATTGTTCTACAGAATAAAATTTGCACAGATATATACTAGGACACAGTGAATCCATTTTGTGAGGGGGCCAAATCCAGTGGTAATTTGTAATGGCATTCTGTTCTGTTCAATATGGCAACTCGTCAGTGTTGATTATGAGTGGGGTTACTACCCCACTCACTAAAGAGACAGCGGATTGTGCAAATTGGTCTACAGGCATAAAATTTGGCACAGATTTATATTAGGACATAATGAATTAATTTCGTGAGAGTGCTAAATACATTGGTTATTTGTAATGACATACTGTTCTGTTCAATATCGCAACTGCTAAGTATTGATTATGTAATAATTTAAGAGACAGGGGATTGTGTAAATTTGTCTACAGGCATAAAATTAGGGACATGTGTATTAAGAAATAGTGAATCCATTTTGTGAGGGCTCCAAAGCCGATGGTCATTTATAATGGCATACTGGTAACTTAAACATGACAATTGGTCAGTATTGATTATGGGATAAACTTAAGAGACAGGGATTGTGAAAATTTGTCTACAGGCATAAAATTTGGCAAAGATGTATTTTGGAGTACTGTGATTCCATTTCTTTAGGACAGCAAAACTGATGGTAATTCTAAATCTAAATCTACTGCTTTGCAGGCGCAATATCTTCCCCACAAAGGGGAACTCAGTGCACTAACTTAACAGAAATCATTATCATAAGGAGAGTCGAAGGGTGTTCAAGGTCAGTAATCCGAAGTTGTGGGTGTGACCAAGAGGGAAGGAAATTAACTTGGGAAACTGGAATTAAAGAGGTGGGTTTAGAGGTGTTTTCTGAAAGATACGATAGAGGGGCTATTTCTTCTTTGGAAGGGGAAAGAGTTCTAAAGAACTGGGGCGTAGTGACTGAAAAAATTGGAAAAGTGTTTGACTGATTATAAATTTTATGGTCAAAAGTGGGGGTGTGAAGGAACTTGAGTTTGGGGGTGCTTCACCTTGTATTCCTGGAAGAGGTGTAGGGATGAATTAATTTTCTTAGGTAAACTGGTTGACTCTGGTTAAGAATTTTGTATGTAATAAGACTTATTTTGAATTGTATCCTATATTTGACAGGGAGCCAGTGGAGGTTTTTCAGTTGAGGGATAATGTGAGAGTATTTACAGGAATGGGAGACAACCCTACAGAGTGAGTTTTGGACTAACTGCAATATTCTTAACTCAAAATCAGCAAGTGATAAGAATAGGGAATTGCAGTAGTCCAATCTGCTGCTCACCAAACCATTCGCTAAAAGAACTGATATATTAAGGTCTAAGAGGGGATGAACTCTGTAGAGGTCTCTTGCATGAACTCTGGTGGATTTATGGTCTGAGAATGAGAAATTGGAGTTGAACACCATTCCGAGGTTGATAACACTTTTTGCTGGTGAGACCTGACTAGCGAGAATATTGATGGAAAAGTGAGGAAGGAGTTGTTTACGGTTATTTTTGGAGCCTTTCAGAATAAACTCAGTTTTGTCAGGGTTAGTTTTAATTTGTTTGTGAACATGAAATTTTGAATGTCGTTTAGGCAGTTTTTTAGTTTTTGTATAGAGTGAGAAAAATTTGTTGGTGAGAGTGTAATGTATAACTGGGTGTCATCGGAGTAGAAATGGCAGTTAATACTACAGTGAGAGTGAATGATTGAACTAATTGGGTTAGCATAGAGGGAAAAAAGAATTGGACTAAGGACGGAGACCTGGGGGACCCCATACGGGAGGGCAGCAGGATGTGAAGGTGTACTACCTACCTTGACCAAGTGTGTCCTTCCTGATAGGAAAAATTTGAACCAGCCAAGTGCTAGATCACTGATACCATAGTAAACCTAAAGTCTGTCCAGGAGAATAGTGTGGTCAATGGTATCGAACGTGGTGGATAGATCCAAAAGGGTAAGTGCTGTAACAGACCCTCTGGCCATATTGAGGAGAATGTCGTGAATATTTAGGAGGGCACTTTCTGTTGAAAGCCGATTGGAAGGCAGTCATAAGGCAGCTTCATCAAGGTAAGTTTGTAGCTGAACTGCCACTACCCTTTCAAGTATCTTTGAAATGAAGTTCAGATTGGAGACAGGCCTATAGTTTTTAAAGATTTCTTTGTCTAAGGATGATTTTTGAGGATGGGGGTAACAAGGGCCTGCCTGAAGAAATTAGGACATTTCCCTTGTTGAAGGAAAGCATTAATTATTGAAGTGATGGGAGTGATGAGAATATCCAGATAATCAAAACCAAGAAAAGTGGGCCAAGGATCAAGGGAACATGATTTACTTGGAGAGTTCATAATGAGTTTGGTTACTTGATCCTCGGTTACAGTAGAAACAGTAGAAAGTATGGGAGAGGAGAGTCTGGGGAGATGTGTTGTGACTTCAGGAAAGTAGGAAAAACTGAGCGTATTTTTTCAATTTTTTATGTAAAGAACTGCACAATTCTGTCAGCCAAGAGCTGAGGGGGATTAATCGATGGTAGCATATTGGCTGGCAGTCTGTGTAACACATCACTAAGGACTCACCATAATTTTTTTTTTATTCCATATTCCAATACATTAAATGTACATTATGAACAAAATAGTTACCTCATTGTTAACACAGGGAAAGTAAAAATAAGGCACATTATTAAAAAATTAACATCATAAATAATTTTTTAACTTATTTTCAATTTATCAACATGCTAAACTGAGTATTTTCAATATGTTTCAATACTTCAATATACCTTGATCATAAGACTAGTAGCAGAATAAGAAAGAACATCAATGTTTTATTATCATGAAGCAGTACATTTCATTTGCCACTGCTAAATATAATGGTTGCATATTTTGAGATTTTTTTAACAGTTAGGAAATTTTAACCCAGATTTTCCATTTTCTTAAGATTATTTATGTTTATGTTACAAAAAATATTTTTCAACACTGTCCATCTTTTTTCAAATTTTTCACGTTGTGAATTTAATTTGGAGAGTGATTCTTGCTCCAAGTCATAAATTTTTGGTGTCATGGTGGTTATCCTGAATTTTTGCTTTAAGAAATTTGGATTTGGCCTGCATGCATATTCTGTTGTATTGGTGGGCTTTCTGCATGTATTGGGATCTATTGAAGAAAGATTTATTTCTGCGCCAAATCCTTTTGAACAAACGCTTGGTCTCTTTTGCTACAATTACAGCGTTGTTAACCCATCCTGGGATGTACTTCGCCTTGGTATGTTTGGTATGAAGTGGTGCATGTTTGTCAATAAGGGTGGTCAAGATCGTATGATATTGTTCATATCAGCTTGAGAGTATTAGCTTCCTTGGATGGATTGTTGATTAGATCAGAAGCTATCAGATCTGTTTTCATTTTGTAGCACTGATTTGGGATCTAGGGGTTGGTAGATTTAGTGTGCAAGTAATTGAAAAATGATCAGAAAAAGCATCAGTGGTATGGGGTCAATTACATTCAAATGTAAAGCTTTTCCATTACATTACATTTGAGTTTGCATGCATTACATTACATTACCATTACTTTATATTTTGGAAAGTAATGCATTACATTACATTACTTTTAAATGTAATGCATTACATTACACATTACTTTTTACAACTTTCAAACAAACAAAATTAGTCCATAATGATACATTTATTACAACACATAATACAGCAGGTATTGTCCTAAAAGGAAAATAGTTTACATTCCTTATTTTTAATTTTGTGTTTTATAATAGTTGTGAGTACAAAAGTTCCTATGTGTATAAGAAGTCCAATGTGATTTTAACATTATTTAAAACCTACAAAAAGGATTCAAGAATCTTGAACCAAGATGTTAAGATTTTTACTGATATTCTCTATATGTACACAATATCTGCTTTTTTTACATCCATAAATCTTACAATTTTCAGAGACTCGCTAGAATTGTTAATAAAATGGTATAATGTCTTACCTTTAACTATGTAAGGAAGTTAGAATTCATTTTCTTTGAACAAGAAAGAAAATGAACAGCAATGCTTGCACTGAGCCTTAAATTTACCATCAGTTTCTGCTTGCAAGTGAAAATGATCAAATACACTTTGTTTTAACATTTGCCAATTCAAAAGACTGACAAGTGATACTTAATATTATTCAGAACTGAGAATATTAGAATGACAAGTGACATCTGCATGCAGCCTTTATATCAGGTTGATGGCCTTTCATTTTTACTCACAGTTCCTGAGTAAGATTATATGAAAGGACATCCTGAGTAGACATGTCTACTCAGGGAGATTATTAATTTGTTAGTACTTTGCATCAAAAGGAGTAGTTGTATTGTTCTTTTATTCTATTGATCATAGTCTCTTGAACGTAAAAGCCAAATCCTAAGTGCTATTGACCCCTGCAAACCAATGGCCCACCAATACAGATTGTGTACCATTAGAATAAGTTAATATTAATAGAATTGATTAATTATGCACTAATGACAGCAAATGGTCATATTTAAATATTACTGAATAATCTAAAAGTATCTTCTTTTAAGTTTTACCCATGCAGCAGAACAAATAGAAACTGTAAGTGACAGTAAATGACAACTCTGGCTTCATACACAAAGAATATACTGAACAAGTTAAAATATTCATGAAAGAAGTAATGACAATGACAATGAATTCACATTACTTTTCAAAAGTAATGCATTACGTTACACATTACTTTGCCCTTTTAAATGTGCATTACACATTACTTTGGAAAATGTAATGCATTACAGGGCATTACACATTACCATTACCCCAGGCCTGGGTAAGGACATCAGAAATGTTGTCATTATTCTAATTGGTTAAGACGAGGTCAAGAGTATGTCCATAAATATGAGTGGGGAAGTCTTTTTTCTGAGTTAAGTCAATTGAGTCAATCAATGAGTTAAAGGTTTTTGAATTTGAGGATGTTGATTCAAGGTTAAAATAAAGTTGCCGATGATCACCAGATTTTCAGTGGTGTGATGAATATCCTCCAAAAGTGACTGAAACTATTCAAAACAGGTTGAAGTACTGGACAATGGTGGTCTGTATATATTCAGAAAATAAAAAGAGTCTTTGTGTAGGGATATCTTGATGAGAAAATTTTCAAAGGTGGTGCTGGTCTTTGTGGGAACAACGGAAGGATCCAAGCCATCTTTTACAAAAAATCCCAGTCCTCCACCACGGTGGGCCTCACGTGGCTGTTGATGAAGATTGTAACCTGATGGGGTGATTTTGGACAAGTTGGCACTTGTGGTGTCAGGTCTAATCCAGGTCTCGGACATGATGAAGAGATCAGTGTCGTTGTCAGAAATAAATTTTTCAATGGCCGGGTATTTGTTGTTAATTTATGTTTGCGTAGGTGACATTCAAACACTTGGGTGGTCCTGGGTTTGGGTTGATATCACCAGCATGCAGGAGTAGGATGAAGAGATGGGAAGGTGGCAGAGCTGGCGGGACTAATATTGAGGACTTGATGCTGAAATGTAAATAGAAAGTGGTGGTGGGGGTTTAAAGGGGCAGAAACTGGCAACATCCGGACATTGAATGCTTGAGTTAATGTGGTGCTGATATGCAGCAATGACTGGTTGGATTGCCACTAAGATATGAAAGAAAATCATTTTTCAGAACTTGTTTAAAACTGAGCATAAAATTTAGGGAATTGTGTGGTTAGTAGGTGTGTATTGTGAGGTTGATGGTCCCCGATAATGGGGAATGTGAGCGATACAAGGGGATAAAAGTGGGCAGTTTTTATGTGTAATTATCTAACAATTTTATTACAAAGGGAGTATTTAAGATGAAAAGTTGTTTGTGGTTTGAACACTAGAATTAGGCAGACATAGAGGGAGTTTAACTGTAGATATTGCGTTAACGGTAAACAATTTAGAAAAAAATGGTACTTCCCTAACAGACACACACCCGCAATACTGGTGGTGATTGGTGATGGCAGTGGCTAGTCAATCAAATATGGCCACAGGTTAACTTGGTAATGCAATAAGCTTAATATAACAGGTGTGATATTTGACAGATGTGTGACAGAGTATTGTGTTTGTATTTTGTTAGGACCCCAGGACCAATGATCATTGGTGATGGCATACCGCTCAGTCAAATATGGCCAGTGGTCAGTACTGCAGATGATAAAAAGTTTAAAACACTAAAAATCATACAAAAGTAACATGTGCAACTTTTTTCTGGTTTAACATTCTTATTTTACAAAATCCAGCATATTAGGATATCAGTGACCGGTTAGTCAGAACATTTTAACATGATAGATCTAAAAAAATCTTAATCATAGACTTTTTAGTTTTACATATGAAATGCTGAAGTCATACCTTGACATGTGATTATATGATTATAGTCTACTCTAACAAACATCTTCATTATTTATGCATCCCCTTTACTTTTTCATTAACTTGTGCAGTAGTGCAAGTTCTTTTTTTTATATTTATTTTATTTTTCATAACAAGTGCAAATGTATAGCAGGGAAATAATATACATATTTATATGTCACTCATATGGAAATATTGAAAACACAATCAACAAAAACTCTAAGTATAGAGCAACTATATCAAATACCTTAAGTATGAAAAAGAAGATCACATAGTACAAATATTAGTGGTATCTCTCGCATTGAACATATTATAATACAACATTTGTTTTACTACTATATACTTAAACAGAAAACAGAAGCCCATCTGTCCCAGACCCGTAAAAAGATTGACTCTTTTCCATATAAATGTGCCCGGTGTTCTTCATCTCTAAAGAGCCTATTTGATCTATGTTGCAAAGACCTTAGGATCAGTCTCTTGCCATCTCTAGAGGCATCAAATATATACTTTTTAGTAATAAGTATTAAGCTATTTATTGGTATATGATTTTGATCTTTATTCATATACCCAAACACAACATTAAAGCATGAAAATTTTATGCTTAACCTAATTCTCTCTTCCAATAGTTTCTCAATGTCTTCCCATAATTGTATTGAATTTGGACAATGATAAAATATATGGAGTAAAGATTCATGCTGATGGCAAAAAAGACAGTTGGGATTATTTTTGATGCCTAATTTAAATAGATAATTATTGGTTCCTAAAATTCTGTAAATCAATTTTAACTGAAACCATATTAGATTATTATTCGCTACTGTTTTGGAACATATAGAGAATAAGGTTTTCCAAGTGTTATTGTCAATTTGAGTTTGGAACTCTTCATTCCATCTGAGTTTCATGCTATGGTTATTTTGAAGATTGACCAGAAATACTGAATAAATTGATCTTACCCCCTTTTTATCTTTCAAAGTGGATCTCAAATTAAAAGAAACAAAGGGCCTTTCAAGAGTAATATTTTCAAATGTAAAACCATATTTTATCAAAAAAATGTTTATTTTAAATTTCAATGTCAGGTAATTAAGATAACTGAAATGGCACGAAAACATTTGACAAAGTTCATCATAGCCAGCTATCTTATTGTTGGATATAACATCTGAGACTGTGATAACTCCTTTGTAGAACCAGTCTGGAAAGTACAATGGTCTATCAGAAATTAATGGATTATACCATAATGGAGCTTTTAGAATGTCCTCAATGTTTTGAATTAATCAATGTTTTGTTAACATAGTTTTCCAGCACTCAAAAACATCCTGCCAAAATGGGTTTAGTTTGCTTTTCAACATAGACAAATACTGTGGACCAAAGTTTGAAAGTTTATTTAGCTATATGGATGTGTCAGCTAGTAAAATGTTTACCCATGGGGCATTGCTAGATATAAACAGTCTCCTTATCCATGTAATTTTCATAGATTTCATGAATAAATCAATATCTATCATTTTTAATCCTCCTGCTAACGGTGGTAGTCTGACAACATCTCTTTTAATTTTGTCTGGTTTATTAGACCATAAAAAGCTATACAATATACTATTAATTTTTGAAAGCAGATAAGGGTTAGGGTTAGGCAAGGACAAAAGCAAATGATTTAATTTTGACAATATGAATGTCTTTATTACGGTGATTTTCCCTATGGGAGTTAAATGTCGTTTGTTCCAATTATTTATAATTTTTTTGAATTTCTACTATTTGATTAGAAAAATTAATTTCAGTACATTCAAGCAAGTCCACAGAAAAAGATAACCCCAACATATTAAAATGAGTAGTGTCCCACTTAAGATTTAATTTGAACAGTTTTTCATTACAGCGTTTCTTCTTCCCAATCCACACTACTTGGGTTTTTTCAGTGTTAACTCGAAGACCTGAGACTGACCCAAAGATTTCTAAGACATTAAAAGCGGCCTGCAGTGATTGAGGTGTTCCATCTAATATTAATGTTGTGTCATCAGCAAACTGACTGAGCTTGATCTCGGTACTTCCACAAAAAATACCCTTAATATTTGGATTATTTAAGAAAAGTATTGTGAGGATTTGGGCAGCAAGAATAAATAAATATGATGAAATGGGGTTACCTTGACGGCAGCCCCTCTCAATATCAATAAATTTTGACAAGAAGCCACATTGAATTATGGTAGCTTTGACAGCTGTGTTAAATAATTTTATCCAATTAATAAATGATTCACCAAATCCCAGAAATTCTAAGGTTTGGTAGATAAAGGTCCATGAAACAGAGTCAAATGCTTTTTCAAAGTCGATAAGGATTAACATTCCAGGAACGTTATTTTTTTCAGCAAAACTCATTGTATCATATATAAGCCGAGTACACTCACCAATGTATCTTCCTGGAACGAATCCATTTTGAGTTTTAGAGATGAGATGATCAAGATATGGTTTTAGTCTATTGGCTATTGCAGCTGAAGCCAGTTTATACAAGACTGACAGCATTGACAGTGGGCGCCAATTTTTAATCATATCACAGTCTTTCCCCTTCTTGGGTAAACATGTTATAACACACTGGCGCAGTGACAAAGGTAGTCTTCCTCTGGCAAGGCTATCATTTAATGCATTTAAGACACAAAATTTCAAACGTTTCCAGAATACCTTATAAAATTCAGATGGAAAACCATCTATACCAGGGGTTTTGTTATGTTTCATATTCTTTAGTGCCTTTCCTAATTCAATTTCAGTCAAAGCTCCTTCTAATGTGCTTGCTTCGTTTATATCTAATTTGTTAATTGAGTATTGTCCTAACATATCAGTAGTGCAAGTTCTAGTAGATTTACAGTTACTTGTGCTTGATATCTCACAACCACATCACACAACAATGGAACAAGTTCAACTGGCATCTTCTTAAGTTGTCCAGTGTGGTAGCCAGTTTTCTTACTTCCACCTACCCCACTCACTGAAGTCTCGGATTTCCTGTTGAATAGTGGTTGCATATTTTTTTTAAATATTTTGGTTGTTATAGTGTTGATGTTAGATGTTATCTTTATAATTTGTAGAAATTTTGCACCAACCAATCCATATTTATTTATTACAATGGTAATCATGTAAGCAAATATATAGTTATAATATGTAAAGTTGTTTTATCAATTACTATAGCAACATGAAATGAGTATAGTCAATTGTAAAACTTGTATTGTAATTTAGTGTTACGGTCACGGGCAAGCACGGTAGCAATTACCGGTTGTCTTTAAGTTGTAACAGAAAAAGTAAAAAGTTAAACTTAACAAATTTATTTAATAGTCAACAATAATGATTACAGTCAACTGGTATGCTCTTAACCAAACACACTAATACAATAACAAGATCTAGCTGACCTGACCACTGAGATTAAGAGTTAAGTTTATCCGCCGTATCCAGCAATCTGTTCCGTAATCCGTCCTGTAGTATATTCTGTGGTCTATCCAATGTCCTGTGGTCTGTCCTGTGATCTGTCCAATGTTCACTCACACACGGATATCTATATCTTGTGACCTGTCTCACACTCAACAACACAAAAGGTTCTTGTCCTGCTATTCTTTATATATCCAGTCACACAGAATGTCTGTCTGAAGATATTTAGAGAGTTAACACAACTGTACTGTCTGTTCCAAGATGTGGACAATGTCCAAAATGCAGTAAATTCACTCTCTGTTATATGAATGTACAATATCCAAAATATCCAAAGTACAATAAATCTGTCCAGATGATGTATCCAGTTCACTCCAGTAAAAGTTCACAGTGATATAAGCATATATTATACTCCAAAACACAATAGCTCTCCTTATAGCAAGCGAATACAAAGTTCACTTGTGGTCAGATGTACATTCCTTATATACATTCACACATTTCTCTGGAATTGTACAGAACCAACTCAAAAAAAAAGCTTGAGCCATCTAGGCCAAAGGAGGAAGTTCTAGAAACTACTGGTAATTGGGTTTCCCCAAATCTAACATAACCACTGAGGGGGGGATTTCCCCCAGTCTGTGAACAGATCAATAAACACTAAAACACAAAAATCAATAACTCCCTTACTTTAAATGTCAACACACAAAAAGAACCAACAACACAATTATCTTTTATGACAATGTATAAACATAAAGCTTAAATTAAACAATGCACTAATATAGTGCCTAATATATGTAATATACAATGTACTAATATAGTGTCCAATATATGTAACATTTAGCTTTCTGTTTAATACTGTTTAAGTTTAATACTGACCAAATTAATACTAGTGCTCTATGTTAATTGGCACAAACATCAATGACCATCCAAAATTTTTAAAAATATATATTCTTGTCAGTGCTGCAGAACTTGTCAATGCGCACATGCACCATGTGCCTAATTCCTTGTTATTCTTCACCTTTTATTTCGGACATCTGTTTTTATTTTGATTGTATGATGAAGTTTGATATTGTAGAAAATTTGGATTCTCAGATTTCTTGATTAGAAAATTGATGTTGATTCATCTTTTATCTTTTTGAAAAATGTTCCCTCTCAATTTTTTTAACTGTGTTCAGAATCCAAAGGGAAAACAGGTCTGTAGTCATTGAACCTGACCTTCTTAACCTATTGCTGTTATGTTCACGCAAATGTGGTGACCACATTGCATCAAATTGTATCCCTTCTGGCCAACTGGAGAATATCAACAGTGGTGTTTAGCCATTATGTCTGTCAGTCCCTCACCCTGGGGGTAAGTATGCAACTACCTTAAGGGACACCTTGACTGGTTAATAGTTGAGCCTTCAATTAGTAAACCCCCACTTTCTAGCAACCTGTAAACAAGAGTGAACTGATTGGCTGATCTTTTGTTTAGACCCCAGTTGACCTTTATCCTTAATTTCAAAACTGCCAGCACTGAGAATGGACTGTCAAAATATTTCCCCGATTGAGGTGCCTGAATGTATTTTAATCTAGTTTTACAGTTTACACTTTTACGTGTTTACAGTAATTATGATAATATATGCTTTATTTTGCATATGTACCAGAATTATCTTACTCTTGTCTATGTGAGGACATTGTAACTTAAACTCATAAAAGTCTTCAAATTCAGATTGGGTCTCCTTAGTGTACAGGAGACTTGGATGTATAAGTGAGAAATTTGACCTTTCACCTGATCTCAAGTCATTTGAGTAGAATCATGAATCTTGGTGCTGCTGTGGGTTATGGTTACCTCTATCTGGTATAATCTTCTTTTGTAGTGTTTGTGGTATGGTAGTCTTAATTTGCCTTAACTTACTTTAAATTGCATCATGTTATGGTGACCTTAAATATTGATTATAACCTTTGTATAACCTCAATGATCTATATGTATAAACAGATATATGTTATTGTAACTGTATTTCCATGTATCTGGTTTGCACATAAATACAGTAACTTAGTGATTTAGTAACATTGTATTAATTTATGCACAATAAACCTATGCTCCATCATGTGTGTTTACTGTGTTCCAGGGGGGAACTGCAAACCATTCTCATCAAGGAATCAGATATAGGTCCTAATAAGGCCTTGTCTGCTGAGTAAGGCAGGTGTATTGGATATGGAGAAATCTGTGTAGTTCATGGAACTGAGGAAGATTTAATGATGTTATGATGTCATAGTAAGCAATCATCACTGACTTTAGGAACCCTACTGAAATGTGATCACAATACAATTATACAAATCTGTGTCAAATTTCAAGCCTGTAGAGCAATTTGCATAATCCCTTCTCTATGTCACCATGTTCAGTACTGTCCAGTGTCTACAATGGACTGACCGATATGCTATTTCAAATGACCTTGACTTCAGAGCCCTCAAAAACTGAAAAACTATATCTTAATCTACATCTTTACCATATTTCATGTTTATAGGCCAATTTGCACATTCCTTTCTCTATTCCATGTCCAACCACTTCCATACTGACCAGGATGCCTTAACAAATCACCATTGGCTTTCATAGCCCTACAAAATAGAATCACACTATCCTTATCTACATCCATGTAAAGTTTTATCCATTTTACACAATCCTTTCTTAGTGCTATGTTAATCGCTGTCCAGTGTCAACTATGGACTGACCGGTATGCCATTACAAATGACCATTGGCTTCAGCACCCTCAATAAAAGGAATCACAATATCCTAATATACATCTGTACCCAATAATATGTCTGTAGACTTATTTGCACTATGCTTTCTCTATTCCAAGTTCAGTACTGACCACTGACCATATTGAACTGACGGTATTCCATTACAAATGACCATTGGCCAAATCTGTGCCAGATTTCCTCCGATCAAGTCCCTTACAGCCCAGACTAACTAAATAAACAGTGCTACTTCTGCTTCAGTGGATAACATTAACTAGGTAATTTTTTCATGTACTGAACATTTTTTTTAAATTTGGATTAATTTGTTCCTTTATTAAAAAGAACTGTTTACATTTATTTAGATTTAGATTTATTTGTTGTTTTACGTCGCATTCAACAGCCAGGGTCATATTGCGATGGGTAGTTTTACAGGTGGAGGAAACCAGTGCATACTGCACTGTAAACATCACGGGCATCTGCAATTAACTACCAACTTTCCAACATGAAGGGCCCAGCCTGAGATTCGAACCGGCGGCCTCAGAGGTTGGAGCCGAGAACTCTAACCGCTACACCACCGTTCCCCCTTAAGAACTGTTTACATCTGGTATCAAAGTTGTACAATGATATATAAAATTTATTTCATGTTCAATTAAGCTTTCTGTGCAGAATGTATAACATTTTTCTTGAAAAGGAGTCCTGAAATATTGCCCCGTTTCATTTGAATGAGGTAGAATCCCAATGTGTAAATGAGCAAGACGTGACTGGTGAAATCGAGTTAAATGTATTTTGAGAATTTGATATAATACCTTAGTTTTGGCACACTAGGAATTTTATCACACTATTCTGCATAAATAACGTCAAAAAAGCTTTTCTTTTAAAAGTTTTAAATCAAATGTATCCCCTTTCACAATTACCTCTTCCAAATTAAATTTTTCAGATATATTATTAACAATTCCAGACCATTTGGGATGATCAATGTTACAGACACAATATTCGAACACCTTCCTTGTCAATTGATCATTGTCTATTTTCATTAGACAAAATCATTTGCACAAATCATGATGATATTTTATGTTAAGCTAGAGAATGGTGTATCCCACTTGCCATTAGCCATGTTGGCATTAGCTATTCAACAGTTACTTCGTTGGTCATTGATCTGACTGTGGAAGTTTCAGTTTACTTGAAATTAGCATCAGTCATGATCAAGATCATTTTCACTTGGAAAGGACCAGCAAAATCCTCATGTATTCTGTGTCAGAGGTGAGTTGGCTAATCCTGTAGGTGAATCATGACCTGAGGTGGTGACTTCCTGCATGACTGGCGAATTCTAAATTCATTCACAAACACCCACAGGGTCCATAGACATGTGAGGCCACCAAACAAACTTTGAGTAAATCATTTCATTTTAACCACTCCAAGATGACGTTCATATAGTTCCAGGAGAACTCTTTTGCACAAGTTGAACTACATGGCTGCCCTTGAACCCATCAGGATGCAGTAACATTTTAGTAGAAATTCATCCTTATATTTTCTAAGGTCCTTATTGATCCTCACTTAAATTTCTGTATGATTCTTTCCATCCATTCCTTGCCATGGCAAACTTTTTTTGACAGCACAGGGTCACGAAAAGTGTGTTCTGATTTTGTCAGCTGTGACTAGTTTGTGGCTATCTAAAAGTGGTTTTAGCAACAAAATATCTCCAGGTATTAGTACTATAGTGGACTGGATGAGCATTGTAGGAGTAGCTCGCTTAAGCCATCTATGTTACATATTTGAGTGCAATTGTTGTGTACTACTAAACCAACTATATACAACATTCTAGGCATCTCTGCAGAAGGGATCCAATGTTTGCTTTCAGACAGTCATATTCTTAAGAACTGGTGCATCTGCTTGGACTTTGTTGTTTACGGGATTTAAGCCAATAAGTGTCCTCACATTCTGTCATTGATAGTCAATTTTTAGGTACAATCAGAGCAGACATGTCGGTGTTTGACTGTTTTAATTATTCTGAGACTATTCGATCTATCGAAGACTCATAATACCATGTTCTCAACAGACTAAGGCACTGGCTTTGCCTTGTAAAACTAGTGTTTCATTTAGTCCAAAACTTCAAATTTAACTTGTACATCTTTAAACTTCCCAGTACATATTTGAAAATGGTACTTATTAAGAATCATTGACAGTTCTGGAGCTTCTTGAGATTGAAACGCTGTGTACCTATTGCTGGTTTATCTTCAATTCAATCAACAAATCCCTTCCTGGTTATACCAGGTACCAGCAAAAGACTTTAGCTTACGTTATTGGACACCACAACTGCTATTATCTCATAGTATTGTTAAATTTTAACCTTTATAACAGATGGTACAGGGTTTAAGTGACTTTTCACAATTCTGATAAATTCGTAAATATTGTTGTTCTTGTGTTTTTCCGGTGCAATTAATGGAGGGGTTCCACTGGAGCTGACTTGTCGGTAACTAGGTATTATACGAGGGTCAGGAGCAATGCTTACAGAGTTGGTTAAGATCAGTGTATTTTATAAAATATTCAACCTTTTACAGACTAAACAAAATATTGCAGTCAAATGTCTGAGGTCTGTGTACACTTCTCAGTAGTGGCAGAGTGGTAACACTCTCGCCTCCCACCTCTGAGGCCGGGGTTCGATCCCCGTCATGACCTGAAGTGGGAAAGCTGGTAGTTGCTTGCCGTTGATCGGCAGTTTACAGTACAGAACCCTAGAGAACTCTATGTACTGGTTTCCTCTGCCCTTCCAACTCCCTGTCGTGATATGACCTGTACAGTGTTGAAAGCGAGGTAAAACCCCAAATAAACAAACACTTCTCAGTACTTTAACTTTTCTTTTAGTGTCCTGTGTAGTCTTCCTTACCCATATTCAACGTTCATAAGAAGATAAAAGTAAAATAAATGACTTTATTTTCATACTAAATACAATTTGTCGCAACCTCTGTCGATCTTTGGAACAGTTATATTCACTGACAAAAGCAATTTGTCAGGACAGTGTAAGGTAATCTCAAAACGTCCACAGACCAATTTGTGTTCCATCGATTTCATAAAAGAAAAAATCTAATTCCTTCCATTTTATAAAATGGATGGAATTAGATTATATACCAGTATTTTACAATAAAATATGATACATATGCAACTTATTTTATCACAAATAGATTTCTTTGAAACTCTGATGTAAATTCATCAGCATTTGATCAGTTTTTTGCTTATGTATACACATGGATACACAATGTCACATCCTAACCTCTAGGATATCATGGGATTTCTAACAATATTTTATTTTTGATAAAATGCTGTTTTACTTTTTTTATAAACAATATTTTATTAAAGGGGCACAGGCAGCAAATATGTTCTATGAGGCCCAGACATCACAGTTGAAAAAAATATCACACATGCGCAGAATCGTCTACGCATGCTCACAGTATGAAATCAGAGGCAGACATTTTAAACATTTCAAAACTTCCATAGCAATCACATGATTCGCCAATGTGTCACAAGATGCTATATGAACCTCGGATGGTAGTTGAAGGACTGGAGCATTTCGCCCAATGCCTATAACCTCAAGTTATACCACTTGTACTGTGAAAGGGGTATAAAAAGCCTTGTTGTTTTTCTTGCAATGGATGAGTGATGACACAACAGGTTTATTATAAACCTTTGTTATTGTTAGAGTGATAATGTAAACCTGTAATGGGAACAGAGAAAGTATAAACTTCTGTCAGTATATCAGCCTTATTTTTAACAATATTCTGTCATTTAATTTCAAGTTTCACCTTATTTTAGTTGTAATTTAACCTGTGACAGTTGATTCTGTCACTGAGGAACATCAGCCAGTTAAAAAACAGCATAGTTGACTTACTTTCCCCACATAAAGTTTTTTTGCAAATATTTTTTTTCTATTTTTATTAAGCATCTCTGTCTAAATCCTTTGCAAAACATTTTCTTTTCAGTGACCTCATCAAAGACTCAAGTGGGGGAAAATGTCTTTGGAGACTCAGTTCACAAACTTCTGATGATCCATTCAATCCACATTATCCATGTAGTCAAAGTAAGAAAGTACTGAATTACTATCATGAAAAAAACACTATTAAAATATCAGATGAAATAAATCATATAAAAATAAAAACATGACTCTTTTGAAATAAAGTTAACCAGTTTCAATTTGCATTGTTGGAAATAAAATTTAAGTAGTTTGTTTCACATTGCAATCTGAGACCACATTCACCAAAAGAAGAAAATGGGTTAGAGTGAGATCCGTGACAATTAGTTTCCAATCACACCTTTGAAGTGTGTCTTAGCTTCATACAGACTTTGGGCTTGAGCAAGACCACTGTCCTAACACTAAACTAACAATACTATGACATAGAAGAAATGAAACAGACTTTCACAGCAAACGATGTCAGTCATGTAAAGGTCCAAATAATGTGAGTAGAGAAAATAATGTTTAAGAGAGAAAATGTCTGTAAACTATGAAACTGTAAAATTTATAAATTAAAATATAGCTACAAATGGAAAGAGTACAATTAAGAAAAGTAGAAAAATAATCAGCTACAGCAATCTATATATCTTTCTCATGAGAGAAATATGTCTCAATTATGGTAGGCAATCACACCATGACTCACCATAACTGCACACCTCTACCAATGAACAATCCAAAATTCAACTTTCTACACCTTACATTTTCTGAGATATGGCCTAGACAAGATTTTAAAGGTCATGGTCACAATAACAAGGTAGTTGCTCACCTATATGCCCTGACTAATTTACAAATATCAACATTTACAAATATCAACTTCCTACACCTTACTGGACTATCAACTGTCAGTATCAACTACCCTGTCACAGTTTCTGAGATATAGCCCAGACAATATTTTCAAACTCAAGGTCACTACGGCAAGGTCAAAGGTAAAATCAAGGTCACACCATGACAGTGCATACCCAACTGCTCCCCAACTAATGTTCCAACCAAGTGTCCCCACCAACTTTACTAAATGTCACAGTTTATGAGATATAGCCCAGACAATATTTTCAAACTAAAGGTCACTACAACGAGGTCAAAAGTCAATTCAAGGTCACAACATGATGTTGCAAAGCTATATCTCCCAACCATGTCCCTACCAAGTTTCAACTTTCTACACCTTATCGTTATTTCCATCTACCATCTTTGTTAGTCCTCTCTGCCCTGCTGAGTCTGTCAAGAATCTGGGTGTATGGTTCGATTCTGATTTTTCCTTGTTCAGAATGTCTGCAAAAGTTTTGTGCAAGTTTTGTTCTTACTCATGATGCTTCTGTACTTGTGGCCAATGCTCTTGTTATTAGTCGGTTGGATTACTGTAACTCACTTTTTAGGAGTCTCTCAAAGTTCAATCTTCGTAAATTGCAGTGCATCCAAAACAGTGCAGCTAGAATCATATCAAATACCAGTAGATACACTAGTATAATTCCTGTTCTTAAGAAACTGCATTGGCTTCCTGTTGAACATTGCTCAGTCTTTAAAACAGCCACCCTTGTTTATAAGTTTCTCCACACTGGTTTTCCCAAGTATGTTGCTCCATATATATCTTCCTACAGCAGTTTCTACAGTACCAGGTGCAGTCAGAGTGGTGGTAATTTCCTTGTCATTTCCAAGTTTCAACCCTCAATCCATAAATCCGTCAAACAGTTTGGTTATAGTTTGCTTTTGATGCTCCCACTGTTTGGAATGCTCTTCCTGAGGAGATTCGTGTTTTCCCCTCTCTTGCCTCCTTCAGAAAATGCCTCGAAACCTACCTTTACACCAAGGAATACCCTCCTTAGTCTTACTAACCCCTGGCGTTCTCCATGGTGCTTGGACTCTTTTCTGTCCCTGGATATTGAAATTGGTTGACTGTTTTTGTTTTGTTTCACTTTAGACCCTTTCAATAGGGGAAATTAAGTGCTATAAAAGTCCAATTAGAATTACAGTTTTTGAGTTACAAGCTGGACCTGCCAGACTGCCTGTCCATTTGACTGCCTGCCTGCTACCCACATGCCCATCCAGATGTCATGAGTGAGACCCATACTCTGACAGCCCTTAAAGGCTGTGGGGAAAAATTTTAAAAAAGGAGTAGTATATTTCAGGGAAAGTATGTGATAAGCTTGATGGTGGGAAGCTTTTGCCCTAATGGTGGATACACATTATCCTTGGATACAAGTTATCCTCGCATCGGGCTCAGATGGCAAATTCTTTTGTATATTTTTCAGTAATTTGTGTGGTTTCTGTTGAAATTATAGTCCATATCCACTGTCATATTGTGGCAGATCCTCTTAATATCTATCAGTGATTATAAACTGAACCAAACAAAAACACCCCCATTTTAATGAAACACAGTATAAAATGAAAATGTATTTTTAGAAGATTCCCTGTGACCAAAAATTTGTTCCATTGGAGACGATAAGGACTTTTGACTTGTATAGGAACTTGGCTTTCTCCACATATGTGGTAATGGGGTTGAATCCAGATAGTGGTAACCATGTGCAAGGGGTTAGATAACATTTAATTAATATTGTTTGACAGCCATGTGATAACACTATTCAAAATAAATCTTAGATATTCCAGCAATTTTAATTGTAGGGCTATCAAATTCAATGATAAGTTTGATATTTCCGGGATAAACAGTGGGAAGTCAAAAAAGCACTAAAAAGTTTAAACTTTGGAAAAAGACTATTTTCATTTGCACTGCTACTGCAATGACACCACACATAGCAGTTTGAAACTCAAACATAACATATGATCACAAACAGGGAGAATGTGTTTATTTAATCAGTGGAATCTACAGCACAAAGGAATAGCCAGTGACATATGCCATAATATAAATTTTAACAAGTGACTGAAATATACATTTGAACTTTACAGTTCCCAAGCTACTGTTTATTGTTAGGCTATGAATATAGCCTAAGTCATTAAAAGTGACAACTTTGACCCAGCTGATATTTCCCCACATATATGAACATTATGACTAAATATTGTGGCATTTTGGTAGGCTGTAAGTATGCTGTGGCATAACCCTCTGAAACCTGAACATGAATTATTTCTCATGGTGAGACTATTGGACTTTATATCTCAGGATGGGTAATTATGTTTTTATTCCTTTCATGCTTGCTTCCCACCTATCTCTACCTCTTCTTGCACTTCCCTGCAGCACACTACTATGTGATAAACAATAAACTGTGGGATAAGCAGAAAACATTCTTTCAAATATATATGTATGTAAATAAAAGGATGACTGCAATAGTTTGTTTACATTGTCAATAAACCTCTGACGTCATTGCTACTAAGTTTACAAAAGATATTGAGTGAGAAAAAATGGCAACATATGAAAAATTACAGAAGTTAAGGTGAATTTCATATCTAACCTATCTCAGACACGAACTATTTTACAAAAATTGAACTTTATTATAAATATGTGATTGTTTAAGTGTTGCCTATGAACCTTAACACAATTAGGCAAAATCTAAACAGGATATACTAAGGCTTCTTGAAAAATGAAAAATCAGTAGTTCCACATTTGTCCACTTGGAGGTACAAGTGTGTGTGGCTGTCAATATTTGAAAATGTGCAGAAATGCTTTTATATTAACAAAGACTGCCCAAAACTAGGGTGTGACGAGTACAAAAAATCAACTCGACATCCAGCCCTCGTGAAGTTAAGCATCGACCATTACAGGAACAACATCCAATATGTCGGCTCCCCTAAACAACAAAAATATGAAGATAAAAGCTTTGAACCGCTGCAATTAGCTGATGTCACCATATAATATACTTAATATTATGTTAAAAATGGTGGATTATGCAATTTAATGCCAGCAAGGTATGTTATTTATTTTCTACTTCCTAACCACTTCAATAGGTATTAAAATTATATGCACACGAGTAGTCAACCCTTAAAATTGGGATCAAATTTTTGTGAAGTTTGCCTCGTTCAGCAAGTGTCGACTGCTCGGTCGCACCCCTACCCAAAACTACCTTAATGTCCACAAGCTTTCATTTTTACAAACTAGCAGAGAAATAAATTGGTTACAAAAATCTCATTTGGTCTCATTTTATATAACGTTTAATTAACAAGTCTTTTGAAGTCAAATAATATACACCTCATTTTCAGCCCCAAATACAGTGTAAATTGTCACAAACAAAGGTGTGGATCATGAAGCAACACTTGGATGGACAGATAAATGAAGTGATGTAATTGTACTATATATATTGGACATGTGAGAAGAGCATTCAAAGAAAATATGCAAATTAAAGATGCATAGACAAAGACTTTATGTTCATGTGTAGCAGACAGATAAATGGGTTAAAAAGATTCACCTGAGCAGAGGAACATAATAGCCAAGGCAACAGATTCTAGGACACACACGACTTTACACAAAGGCCGATGTAATGCCAGACCAGGACCTGTATTCACAAAGATCTAAGCTAACAATTTTCTTATTCTTAAAAAAAAAACTTATACACAAAACAATTCTTAGCTAAGAATAATTCTAAGAAGTGACGTAAAAAGAATGTTTCTTTGAATTACACTTAGTCTAACCTGTACACACATTTCTAAGAATCTTTGTGAATACAGGCCCAGAAGTCACTTTCTGTATTTGGAGGCAATTCTGGTTTAAAGAATAATAGTTTTGTGCAAATAACAATTTCTTATTCTTAGAAAAATTCTAAGAATAAAAGCCATTCTTAGAAAAAAATGTAAGAATATGCATGATTCTAAGAATAAGAATCTTTGTGAATAGGAAAATTCTTATTCTTAGAATTTTTCTAAGACAAATGACAATTCTAAGAATAAGAATTTTTGTGAATACAGGCCTTTATGTTATAAAATACCCCCTTAGATAAACATCAAACAAAAACTAATGACATCGTGTATACTATACACTTTAATGTACATGTGTGTGTGAACAAATATTGTGCAAAATTTTCATATTTAAAAGGCTGAAACCAGTGACTTAAATATGCAGCCACAACTCAGTACATAACTCAAATTAAAGATTCAACTAATAATAATATGCAGAATGTGTAAGCAAATGCATGGTTAATGTGTTTCTGATTGAGAAATTTTATAGTAATGCACAATTGTGGGCACGTCAAATTACACATTGAATAGTGTACCTGGAAATTACTGTGATGTATGAACTCTAATTTGTAACATTATACTCTGAGTATTAACACCAGAACAAGGCCCAAACAGCAGGGTGATTTGTATTATACCAATTATTTTAAAATATTTCAGTCTATTTTTCCATTTTTTATCCTAAAATTTTTCGTCTATTCATATTGTCAGTCTATTTGATCTCCTAATGCATGTTGCTTTAATTATCTTTAATATATGGAGTTCACTCATTATTTAAGCAGACATTTGTTACAATGAAAACAGGCCAATTGACCCTGTGATTCCGTGTTTATTTTTCTATACATCAGACAGTTCAGCAAAGATTTAGAATTTAACATATAAAGACATAGCTACTAAAACGATGCAAAACAGGATATAAAACATATAAATATAACAACATCAGCAAAACCAAGATAAAAGTCAGTTTCCACAAAAGTTTCCCTCTTAAAGTTGATGAATGCTGAGACAAATGTGTTTTACAAGAAAAGACGACTTACTTGTGAGTTTTTATACTTTCCACACATGAATGTCACAGAGTAAGACATTATATTATATTATTATGATTGGGGTTATTACACAGTATTCATATTGAAAAGAAGTGTTCTTTCTGGGATTATCACTTATCAAAAGCTAATCATTTATTTATGTTTGCTAAAGTTATTGGTCTCCCAATAAATGTTTCTATGATCTATATTATATTTTAATTATTCTTTGGTTTTAAATTCATGGGAGAAGTACCAGAGAATTAAAGTTAGATGTTCAGATGTTTTATCGAACTCTCATCACATAATAATTATGCTTGCTTGAGTACACCCCTCAGGACACCTCTCTAGTCACACATTGTGAGGGTTAAATTATGGGTATATATCCTACTCTTGCATGTCATCACATATCACTAATGATTTGTGATGAATTGACTGATTCTCAGAACAGCTCTCGAGTCACAAACTATGAGGATGGAAACTTTATGTTACTCCTGCATCTCACCAGACAACACTTCTGATGCTTTGACTAGCTCTCTGAAAGCCTCTTTGGTCTGATTTTCTACTTCCTCTATGAAGCCAGGTACCTTTCTGAGTTGTTCTATGTCTTGTAGACAGTGTTTCATACACTCGGGCCCATCCACACCCAGACTTGAAGCAAGTACATCTCTACGTAACTCCCTCTCATCTTTCAGCACTAGACTGACAGTTTTAATGATGGCTGGGTTTTTGTCCAGAATTTCTCTTACAAGTTTGTTTGCTTTGTTAAATGTCCGCACCAAAGACAACACTTCACTGCTTATCTCTTGCTCATCGTACTGGATCTTAAGGCAGTTCTTGTGTTTTCTTTGTACTTCCAGATGACACCGGGCTGAAATAAGATAACGCATGTAACACATACTGTTAAAAAATAGTGTATTTTGTCATGTCAAAGCCAACTATTTTAATACTTTGAATGTATAATTCATTTGGAACCAAGAGAGTATTTTTACATTTAAGATACACATTTTTCTTTAGTGCATTGATGTAATAATATTTAATTGTTTCTTATTACATCCATACTCACCATCTCTCTGTAACTCACAGTTCTATATTGACACACCACTGTGTATAGAAGTGTATTTCTGATCACAGTATCCACAAGATACACTCACCCTCTTGTCTTCAAAACACTCATAGTTCTTCAGTTTATGAGTATATCCAAGTTTATTTCTTGCAAATCATTAATTGGATAAACCCATGTTTCTCCTTCAACACACACATGGTTCTCTGTATCAGTATATGCAAGTGTATATCTTGTCAAATCATGAATTGGATACACTCACCTTTCTCCTTCAACGCAGCCATGGTTCTCTGTATTTATTTGGGGTTTTTTACGTCGCTTTCAACACTGTACAGGTCATATCACGACGGGTAGTTGGAAGGGCAGAGGAAACCAGTACATACAGTTCGTTAGGGTTCTGTACTGTAAACTGCCGACCAACGGCAAGCAACTACCAGCTTTCACACTTGAGGCCGTGCCGAGGATCGAACCCCGGCCTCAGAGGTTGGAGGCAAGAGTGTTACCACCGTGGCCCCCCATGGTTCTCTGTATCAGTATATCTAAGTGTATATCTTGTCAAATCATTAATTGGATACACTCACCTTTCTCCTTCAACACACACATGGTTCTCTGTATCAGTATATGCAAGTGTATTTCTTGTCAAATCATGAATTGGATACACTCACCTTTCTCCTTCAACGCAGACATAGTCCTCTGTATCAGTATATCCAAGTGTATTTCTTGTCAAATCATCAACTGGATACACTCACCTTTCTCCTTCAACACAGACATAGTCCTCTGTATCAGTATATCCAAGTGTATTTCTAGTCAAATCATTAATTGGATACACGCACCTTTCTTCTTCAATACAGACATGATTCTCTGTATCAGTATATACAAGTGGATTTCTTGTTAAAGCACCACTATCATACACTCACCTTTCTCCTTTAACACACACATAGTTTTCTGCAGTGAGTGGTCTGGATTATCTGCTTCAAATGCTCCACGTAATTCATCCATGTAGGTCTGGATGTCCAAAAACTTGTCATAGTGGTTGTTGTACAGGGAAGCATGGTCCTACGGATCACAGAAAGGTCGAAGTTATTTTATATTTCAATTCAAAAGATCAAGACAGGCCCTTATGCATATCCCATATGTCATCTTGAGTTGGATCTAATGTCATATTTACATGTGACATTATCTAGGTTTACTGTCACTTTTGACAGTTTTCTTGTGATATTATCTGTATTAATTATCACTTTTGACACATTGTTCATGTGAAATTATTTTGGATAATTATTATATATTTTAACATATTGTTTAAGTGACATTATTTGGGTTAAATGTAAGTTTGTGCAAACTTAGATAACAATGTGGTGTGAACTGTGTGTTAAATATGACAGTTCAACCAGATAATATCATGTGGACAGTGTCACAAACATGAAGGATCAGTACTGGATGTATTGTATGAACCAACAGGATTAATAACTCATTAAAAGGTTTTGCCATTTATAACTCTGTAGACTCCATGAAGAAGTGTGATGTAATCATTAAAGTTAAGAGTTGACAAAATTTGTGGCAAATGATTTTTTTTTTACATTCCACGAGATAAATTTAAAAAGTGTGCTGAAACACTTTATTCTCTCTTACAACATAACACTGACACTTTATACTTACTTGAAATGTTTTATCAATGTGTGATACTTTTGTTTTCTTCACTACAATTTTCCCCAGTTTTGTTGGACCTGAAGTCAAATGTACAGAAATATCTAGAAATATATTTGACACATAAAACAATGTAACTCCAATATAAAAATGAAAAATGAGATAAGCTATTAACTTTTACCAAACATTAAAAGACAAGTTGTGAAATTACAATATCACCATAGAATTAGTATAACAGTCACAAAATGTTTATGTGGGCACTGCAAAGGATTTTCACCAAACTAACAATTATTTCATCCTTATTTAACATACAATTCATGAAACTAAGCACTCTAGCAATGATATTATTCAATGAGCACCTAATTGATCCCAATCCTCCAAGTCTGTCCTCACCGCAGCCCCCTTACTGTGTGAAGTGACAGGCTGACGGATCACTGGCTTGGACGGGTCATTACTCAGTAGAGGGGTGTGGGGACTAGGTTCTGACTACAATATTACAAGATAAAACACTGGAAAAAGATACATAAAGTGGGTTCTGACTATAATAGTACAAGATAAAACACTGAAAAAAGACACATAAAGAGGCGCCTATGTGGATTCTGACTACAATATTACAAGATAAAGCACTGGAAAAAGATACATAAAGTGGGTTCTGACTACAATAGTACAAGGTCAAACACTGAAAAAGACACATCTCAACGAGGAGGGTATATGGGTTCTGACTACAATATTACAAGATAAAGCACTGAAAATATGACATAAAGAGGAGGGTATGTGGGTTCTGACTGCAACACAATATTAATTTGACTTTTATAGTGCTTAACCTCCCCTTTACAATAGGACACTAAGGAGCAACATCATCAAAACAGTCAACCAATAAGTGTATGCACAGAAAGGGGTCATGGCGAACAAATGGGGATATTAAGACTAAAGTGGGTATTCATTTTTGTAGAGATCGCATGTAATCTTCCTTCTAAAAAACAAGCAACATCAAATGTAAAAACTATGACCAAACTGTTTGCTAGATTTTTAGTAGATGGATGAACCTTTGTTACAACAAGGAAATTACCAAAACTCTGACTCCGCCTGGTATAATAAGAACTACTGTAAGACGACATATAAAGAGGAAAATACTTGGGAAACCTGTGTGAAGAAACTTGTAAAAATGTGTGGATCTTTAAACACTGAGTGGTATTCATCAGGCAGCCAGTGCACTTTCTTAAAGAACATGAGCTTTACTTGTGTATCTACTAATGTTTGATACAAATGAAAAAACATGATAAAACCTAAAAAACAGGACACATAAACAGGAGGGAAAGTGTGCAGTAGCTTTTTGTGGCAACACAACAACTGGATAAATCACTGAAAACAGGACACGTTAGAAGGTGGGTATGTGGAATGAGTCCTGGCTGCAACACAAAAAGAAAATAAAACACTGAACATAAAACTGTACATCACTGAATCACACTGTTTTGTACCCAGTTCTCATTAAAACACAAAATAGGATAAATAAAGATTTTGAAGATTTTGTTACACCAGGTTTTCGACTTAAAAAGGGTGAAAACCCATAATAGAGTATGCATACAGTGAGTTCCAAATAACAGGTTATATCAATAAGGGACCCAAGGTTAAATTCTAAAATTCTTGCCACATGATTTGCTAAAGCTTGGTATCACATCCCAAACCTCTAAGACCAAATATTACAGAGATATAGACACCTAGTGTTTGGCCGCCCTTGTTTGACCTTGAAGGGGAGAACTGGATGTCAGACTGTATTAGATCAAAAGAATCCCAGTTCAGAATATAACATAGGTTTGTATACACAGGCACTAGAACCAACAATAAACAGCAGTAACAGCCAATTTTAAGTTTTACCATCCTGGTTGTCCTTGAAGAAGAGTCCAACATTAATTTAAAACAACAAAAGACTTCCAGTCCATCACACTTTATAAGATGGTTTAAAAGAACAAATATCAGGAACCAATAATATATGTATCATAATGACCAAGTTTAGCTACCCTCATTTGACCTTGAAAGATGTGCTTAATGTGAACTCTGACCACATTAAAGGAATCTCAGCCCCATAACTTTCTATCTGATGGTTTTACATCTCAGAACCAATTCAAAGTGCAATCCAACCTCTATAAATAAAGTTTGGCCACCAGATTGACCTTAAAAGAGGGATCAAGGTCAAATCGGAGGACATCAAAAGAATCATCTTGCAAACCTCTATCACCAATAATAAGCAGGTTATAAACACTTTTAAGTTTTGCTATACTCGTTTGACCTTGAAGGGGGGCTCAAGGCAAAATCTGACCACATCAGAAGATTCCCAGTAAATGATTTCCTGTAAGTTGGTTTACATTGCAAACCTCTAGGGCCAATAATAAGCAAGTTATAAGCACTTTTAAATTTGCTGTCCTTGTTTGACCTTGAAGGCCAAATCTCACCACATCTAAAGATTCCAGCCCATGATTTCCTATGGGGTGTTTTCACATGCCAAACCTCTTGGAGCAATAATAACGGAGATATAGGCATTTTTAAAGTCCACTACACTGAGGTACTTGTTAAGTCCGGACTTGATTACTGTAACAGTTTCCTAAATGGTATCAATGAGCAGAACTTAAATAGAAAATAATTTATACACACTACAAAACTCTGCTGCCCAATCGATTTTGAATCAACAATATTAAGCCCATGCAACACAACCAAGGAGACAACTGTTCTGGCTTCTAGTTAGACAAAGAATCATTTTAAGATACATAGCTTTCTATTTAAATGTAATCACAGTGAAAGCTCCTGTATACTTATGTGAATTGATTTAGTCATACAGCCCAAGTAGACTTCTCAGATCGAGTACTGGAAATAGTCTAGTTGTACCTTGTACTAGTTCAAAATTGGCAGACAGAGGTTTATCAACGTGTGGCCCAACTTATGCAATGTTCTGCCTAAACATATAAGGCTGGCTACCAGTGTGCACCAAGTTTAGAAAACTCCTAAAACACATCTGTTCAAGATTGCAGATTCAGTATAATGTTATTTTGAACATTTTAATTGTAAAGCGCTACGAGCCCACAGAAAAAGTGCTATATAAGAACTATATGACAATAATAATTTTGCATTCCATGAATGACCTTGAATGAGGAGCTTCAAGGCCAAATGTCTGCAAGGTTGTAGAGGACATGTATATCTGTTATACATATCACCTAAAAAGAGATTCAGCCTTCTACTTATGAGAACCAGGCAGTAGAAAAAGGTAAATAAGGTAAATGGGTAAATAAGTTTTCAGTGAGACTATTTTTAGTCTCAGAGAAGCTTACCTCCCAATGAAGTTATCCTGCAAATTTCTTAAAGCTAGCTGGTGTATGTTTTTTTGCTGAGAGTGTTAATGCCGAAAATTTCTTTATGCACAGTGGCAGCATAGCAAAGGCTACACTAAAGCATGCATCTGGTGGATACAAATATAACAATCTCAGATATTCTAGGCCACCTGATCCAAACAAATGAATAAAGTGGCAAGACAGGACTCTGTTTTTTTCTGCTTGTCTGTTTTGATAAAGGTGTTCATGAGTCTACACATATGTGTCAAATGTTTCTAATCTTAATCTAATCCATTGCTTTACAGGCGCAACATCGACCCCACAATGGGGAACTATGGTGATGAGCTAGCAAAATATTTATCATAAGAACAGTCGAGAGACAGTTACAGTGGTAATCCAGAGTTATGAGTGTAACCGAAAGGGAAGAAGAAGTTTTTAGGTGTTTCCTGAAGGATATCAAAGAGAAGGTGCATACTGACTGAAAGAATTTGAAAAAATATTTGTTGGATTTGTAAACTCTGCAGTCAGGGGATGTGAAGGAACTTGAGTTTAGGGCTGCTACATCTTGTATTCCTAGAAGAGGTGTATGGGTTTATTAATACACCTTGACATGCTGTTTGACCATGTTTTTGACCTCCCTCCTTCCTTTGCTCGTGGCACTGTACTTAACGTACCAAAGAATAATTGTAAAATTTCCCAATTATGAAATTCTTACTGTAAAAATTGCACCAAAATAAAACAAAAGCCTCAACTTGTAATAAAAAAGTGACAATTTTTGATCCACAAATCTGCAGTAGAATGTGATGGGTGCAGTCTGACTGCAGCTTTTATACCTCAATTCCCCACCCAAAGTTAAAAAACCACGACTGATTGGTTAGTCCAAAAGCAAACACCAACAAATCTGATTAGGTTTTTAGGCTGTGGGGAGCCTGGGATAGATGTTCCAATACGTCGGATAGAGTCCAGACCAATCATTGCTAACTTTGAAGTGAAAGTGTGGGACAAGTTTGAGACATGTCAGGAAAAACCTGGACAAGATGTACTATGGGTCTAACATTTTGTCAGTAAGACATCCCAACATGTCTGGGAGATATTTGACCTATTTTGTCTGGAATACTACACAACCTTGGAAGGAGTGCAGTATGACCTATCTATCTTGTACCATCATTACAAAATCCCCCAAACTGCATTTGCAAAATGCTTACAAAAGTCATTTTAACTTGCGTGAAACATTGGATACTTGTAGCAGTGACCAGAAACATGACATGAAAGGTTTACAAATACAGGGGTCATTTGTGTAAACGCGCAGTTTGAATATTGATATTGAAAAGAGAAGACCTAGATTAGGGAACTAGTTGATATAATAAACTTAACTACCAGATAAGGTCCGTTCTGTCCAAACTCTTGCCTGTTTCAAAAACGGTTAAAATCTTATCTCATCAAAAAGGCTTTTCCAAGTTAGCAAAACAGTCTATCCGGTGTCTCTGTATTACTGGACTTGGTAATGGCTATGGAATGATGATTTGCCATTGTCTGGCAGAGACAAATACTGAATAGAATAAAACGCATACAATTATATAACTGTGTGTTATACAGATATCTTGCTCAAAGAACTGTAAGTATTTATAGAAAATATTCGATGATTTCCGTTAAAATAAGAAACTACCTTGCTGTCAAATTATCGTGTCTATGTATGTGTAGCACTTGATCAGTACTACAAATTTTCTTCTTCCATTATTTTTCATGGCCATACTCAACATCAATAAATATTTTAAAGTAAAATAAAATTTCCTTATTTTCATAATAATAACATTGACCTTTTCTTTTCTCTGGCTTTTGAAACATTCATTCTTCATTTTATATAAGCTTACCAAAGACAAGAATTTTCATCTAAAACATGATATATAAATGCACCTTACTTTTAAAACAAATATATTTCTTTGAAAATTTTGCAAATTTGTTATATGTTAAGTATCATATCAAGCGAAACAGAAGAGATAAATGAAGTGACATGATAACCGCTAAGATATCCTGAGTACATAGACATCATTGAACGCTGATAGCTTTGAAATCAAATTTCCCCCTGGATTGTTACTGGCTTAATGTAATAAAATGAGTAGAGGCACTGTTTTATTGTATTTCCAATGGTATATAATATGTGTGTTTATATGAGGAAGCTAAAATTGAAGAATATTCGAGATTTAGTGTCTCTGTATAGCAAACTTCAATTTAGTGATAACAGGATAAACCTCAACTTCGCTCATCCAATGAATAGCCAGTTTTTAAACTATGCATGTCAGTAATTATGCATGTCAGTAAGTATGCATATCAGTACATTTGCATCTCAGTAAGTACACCTGTCAGTAAGTATGCATATCAGTACATTTGCATCCCAGTAAGTATAAATGTCAGTAAGTATGCATGCCAGTAAGTATACATGTCAACAAGTATGCATATAAGTAAGTATACATGTCAATAAGTATGCATGTCTGTAAATTTGCATGTCAATAAGTATACATGTCAGTAAATATGCATGTCAATAAGTATGCATATAATTAAGTATACATGTCAGTAAGTATGCATATCAGTACATTTGCATCCCAGTAAGTACACCTGTCAGTAAGTATGCATGCCAGTAAGTATAAATGTCAGTAAGTATGCATATAAGTAAGTATACATGTCAACAAGTATGCATATAAGTAAGTATACATGTCCATAAGTATGCATGTCTGTAAATTTGCATGTCAATAAGTATACATGTCAGTAAATATGCATGTCAATAAGTATGCATGTCGGTAAATATGTATGTTAATAAGTATGCATATCAGTAAGTATGCATGTCAGTAAGTATGCATGTCTATAAGTATGCATGTTAGTAAATATGCATGTCAATAAGTATGCATGTCAATAAGTATGCATGTCAGCAAGTATACATGTCAGTAAGTATGCATTTAGTTTTGATTTAGTGAAAATTATTCAAAATGTATCTGAATCCTGTAATTTTTACCTTTAGGTCCACATGACAGCTCACTGCACTATCAAGTTGTTACATGTGCCCGATGCAAGACAAAAACGGTCCCCACCTCCAAATTGAACAAGATTGGGACCAAAGTCAGTAAAATGGGAACACTACTTAATCTAAGACTTAGACTCCGCTGTTTTGAAAAAAAGGCTTGAACCGAAGCCTTACATTTAAGTCTCAGTCTGGGATAAAACCTTCTGTAAAACTGGCCCCGTGTGAATCACATACAACTAGCAGCATGTCTGCAGCCATACTGGTGTCATGGCTGCAGTCACTGGTGCCAACATATAAACTCATGTCAAACATTGGGGGACAGTCAGATACAACCAGCAGAATGTCTGTAGCCATACAGGTGTCATGGGTACAGTTACTGATGTCAACGTATACACACATATCAAACATTGGGGGACAATCAGATACAACCAGCAGAATCTCTGTAGCCATACTGGTGTCATAGGTACAGTCACTGATATCAATGTATACACACATATCAAACATTGGGGGACAGTCAGATACAACCAGCAGAATGTCTGTAGACGTACTGGTGTCATGGGTACAGTCACTGATATCAACGTATACACACATATCAAACATTGGGGGACAGTCAGATACAACCAGCAGAATGTCTGCAGCCATACTGGTGTCATGGGTACAGTCAATGATATCAACCCATACACTCGTATCAAACATTGGGAGTCAGATACAACTTACTCTCTGTATATACTTACATACACCAATAGACATGATGGACAGACATATGGATAAAACATATGCACGTATAAACTGGTAAAAAGTGGTACTAACTGACAAATAAAACTTGTACTTAATCTCAGTAAATATAGTGATGTAAGCTATACTGCTAGGGTTTCATGCTTTAGATGATATCCACACATGAACCACACATGAACCACCTCATTCTGTGACATTATGTCAATAAATTACAGTGACATGCAATACAATTGTATGTACAACAACTCCACCTAAATTTGTTAATGGAATGGACTGAGATCAGAAACCTGGCGGTAGGAAAGTTTTTTTTACTCCAACCAATGAAAACACACCATTTAACAGATGTCTGTTTTAATAAGCAATCATAAGAACAGGAATGTACTTACATCATCCCAACTGCGACAACATCCGCAGAACATCTCTTCTCAGAAAATCTGAAAATACATTAGTTAGTTGATGGAAATATATATAGAAAACAAAACTCTGGGGGTTTTATATTTATTTACACTGGAAAAATATCATAAAAGTAGCACTTTTGTTGCAAACAAAGTTTTTACAAATGGTCACACATGTGTCCAGTGAAAATACAAGGACTTGTACTGGTCAGCTAGTAAAATGCACGACACCATGCAATTCATCACCCAGTGATCAAAGTCAACCAGTGAAACTAATCACTAGTAAATGCCATCACCCAGTGAAATTCATCGACCAGAGATCTTAGTCAATTAGTGTAATTCATCACCAGTAAATGTCATTACCCAGTGGTCGCAGTCAATTAGTGTAATTTATCACTCAGTGATCGTAGTGAATCAGTGTAATTCATCACCAGTATAGTTAATGTTCCAGTGAGTTTTGTCAGCCAGGGCCCCAGGATCATGTTGGGACAGGCTCACAATGTTTTCTGCTTATGGAAGTCGAATCCATAAAGAAGTGACAGTCTGTTATTAGATGCCAAATTTACTAACCCTCTGAGGACACCTGTATAATGTCAGGTGACTGTGAAGAGGTTTGAATGTAAAGATATGTGAGCTATGTACTGGGTGACAAGCTTTGCTGACTTTGTACTATATATGAATACTGAATGTGACAGAATTGACACTGTGTATAGCACTCCATGAGAAGTATTCACTGACCAGGAAGAGTACAATATACCCAGAAACAGGTCAGAACTTTGAATGAGACTTGAATACACATAAATTGTACAAGGATGTTTTTACACGAACAAGGGTGTTATGGCATTATTAACTTATACAAGGGCGTTGTGACTTCAATACATGTTAATTATATATGGACACTATGATTCAAATATATGTGGCTTGTACCAGCACATTATGACATAAACCCATCTACCTTACACAAGGGCATTATGACGTGGTTACATATAACTTCTACAAGAGCGTTTTGATTTGAATACATGTATATTATTTCACCGCGATCGTGGCTGGGTTTTAGAACTCGTCGATAAGTATTTTATTTAAGCAGTTAGAAATAAAAGAATTTTATTTCCGCCAGCTTGTGTGTTACAATCGCGGGAAATCAATCGCCTCTGCAGTAGCTGGGTTTGAGGAAAAATTTGTGTCAAAGTTGTTGGTTGTGTTGGTGATGTTGCAGGTTAGTGTTATAACTGCATGAATGGTATTGTAACTGTTCAGTAATTATTATTTTTGTTTACATTACCTAGTGCTTGGTAACTTGCTTACTGTTTTAGTAAAACTAAATTGAATTGTTGAACTTGTATCTATCTTTGATTCAGTAATTTCTGTATCTGTTGTAAACTGTAATAATTATCCTGAATACTTTATATTATTGGGATGAGCTTTGTAGTTGTCGTTAATGCATTACTGTTGGAGATTAGTATTGTTTTATGAATTCTGTTATACCAATAATGGTGACGTAACTTTCAAGTATGTTGTTTAATCATTATTGTGGTCCCATATCAGATTTCTTATTTTGAATCTCATTATTTGTAGGTGTTTTTGTATGGTCGGTGACCGATTCTGTTTGACTTGATGTCTGATCTGATGTATGGGTGATTGTGGACCGCTTCATCCATGGTAGGACCAATGTAGTTAATAAACTGATCAAGATTTTAGTTAAGCGTTTCCATTCTCACGTCCACTGTGAGTCCCTCGTCTGGTGACCCGTATGACCCACTGGGAGATGGCGGCAACATTATATATGGACGTTATTATTCAAATATGTGTAACTTATATAAGGGCGTTATGGTTTGAATGCCTGCAAGAGAAAACATCTCAAATGACATACATCTGTGAGTCATAATAAAAATTCTATTTGTCAAAACTTGAGATTTCTCTGCTATTTCTGTATGTGTTATTTAACAAAATACCTAAACAGTTTAGCCTTTTCACAAAACTCCCTAATCTCTTTTAGTATCCATTCTAATCTAATCTAATGTGGACTTTTATAGCGCTTAATCTCCATCTCAGATGGACTCTAAGGAGCAACAGAACATAAAGCAAGGGCAATTAACATTAATCCGGGGATATAGCATGGTCGTACCAAGGAGACACAGGGTGACAAGGGAGGCTATGGCGGATAGACTTTTGCATACAGATAAGTCTTAAGCTTCTTTCTGAAGGAGGCAACTGATGAGGGAGTTCATTCCAGATTCTAGGAGCATCAAAGGCAAAGCTGTGATCAAAATGTTTGACAGACTTAAAGACTGATGGGCGGAAAGGAGGAACAGTAGGATATTGACAATCTGGGTGACTACGCCTGGTACTATAGGAACTACTACTGGGAGACAAGTAAGGTTGGAAGTAGGAAGGGGAGCCACTATGTAGAAATTTATATACTAGAGTTGCAGTTTTGAACATACGTCTATACTTCATGGGCAGCCAGTGGAGTTGTTTCAGAATGGGCGTAACATGAGCATACCTTCTATGGTTTGTAACAATACGAGCAAGGTTATTCTGAATACTTTGCAATTTGTGAAGATTGAAACATGACAAACTCCTAAAAAGAGAGTTACAGTAGTCCAGGCGGCTACTAACCAAGGCATTTGCAGCTAGGACTGCCACTTCTGTAGTGAGATACTGTCTTATTCTACGAAGGTCACGCATCTGGAGAAAACACGCTTTGCAAGTCCTCTTGACATGTTCAGAGAATGAAAATTCTGCATCGAACCACACACCTAGATTTCTAACAGAATCAACCGGATGAATAAGGCTGCCAAAGATACTAACAGGAAAGTAGGAGGAAAGCTTCTGATGCTGAGACTTAGAGCCAAAGACAATGAACTCCGTTTTCTCTGGGTTAAGCTTCAGTTTACTGAGAGACATCCATCGTTGCCATCAAGAAGGCAGGCATTAAGCCTGGCGAGAGCCGCCGAGGCATTTTTGTGAGAGAGATGGATGTAAAGCTGTGTGTCATCCGCGTAGAAGTGAAATTTGATATGTGGATGAAGGTGGATGATTTTACTAAGTGGTGTAGTATAAAGTGAAAACAGCAATGGACCGAGAACTGAACCTTGGGGAACGCCGTAGATGAGCTTGCTTAATTCAGATAGAGTAGAGCCTATCTTAACGAACTGGCAACGATCACCCAAGTAGGAAGCAAACCACTTAAGTACATTTCCACCAAGACCGAACCAGGATTTAAGGTAACTGAGAAGAATGCTGTGATCTATGGTATCGAACGCGGCTGATAAATCCAGAAGGACTAGAGCTGTAGGTTCGCCACGTGCCAGAGAGAGATGTACCTCGTTCTTTATAGACAATAGAGCTGTTTCAGTAGAATGTCCTGGCTTATAGGCTGACTGATGTGGATTATCCAGTTTGTTGATATTGATGTGTGACGTAAGTTGCTTAGCAACAACTCGCTCAACCAACTTTGAGAGGAAACAAAGACCAGACACTGGACGGTAATTCTTAAGGTCATTTTTGGGCAGAGATGCCTTTTCAATAAGGGGGGTGACAACAGCCCTTTTGAAAGCACTTGGAAAAGAGCCATTACTAAGAGAGTAATTAACCAACTTGGTGATAGATGGAAGGAGTATATCAAGACAGTCCCTGAGGAGGAATGTTGGTATGGGATCCAGTAGGCAAGATTTAGTAGGAGACTCATTGATGCACTTTCTGACCTCGTCTTCAGTCACAGGCTTAAAGGTATTGAAGGCGGGGGCCACATAATCAGGTGTATCATTGAATGAACCAGAAGCGGAGAATGTGTCCTTGATTTTACTTATTTTATTTGTAAAGAAAGAAGCAAATGTATCTGCAAGGTTTTTTTCCGAGCTATGAGCTGGCAGAACCGTCTCAGAGGTGCGATGCAATACCTTCCTTAATGACTGCCATAGCTTCTTAGGGTCTTCACTATTTGCAGTTATAAGATTGGCATAATAGGAACCCTTGTCTTTGTTGGCCAGTCGATTGCACCATGCAATTTGCTTGCAGAGCCTCGACCTGTTCGACAATGTCTTATGTTTTCTCCACATCCGCTCAAATTGCCGCCTTAGGGAGCGAGCCATACGATATGACTCAGACAACCACTCATCTGACTGCCGTTTTGCCATGCCTGAGATGATAGGAGCGTGCTTATCAAGTACCTGGGTAACGTCAGCCCGTCAGTCCATTCACTCAGTCTGAGCTTGCTTAGGTCAGGCCGGGAATCAAAACCCAATCTCAGAGGTGGGGGGCGAGAGTGTTACCATTGTCACCGTGGCCCCCTAACAGACTGCCTGTAATAAATATATGAATGTTATAAACTGACATCATTTGTGAAATTTTTATATTGTTATAAAGCGCAAGTGACCAATATAAACACAAAATATTGCCCAGATTCTACCAGCACTGATTTATTTCACTGCCAAATACGTTTCTCAGAACTGATACTAAACCACGGATACAAACTATACTTCTTATTGTTACTGTGACTATCAAGTAGTTTTTGTTTATTTCCAACAGCAAAAAATGTGCACATTTATAATATGAACACGAGTCTACAAATATATAACAAATACATATAAACATGTCCAAATTGTTATTCAGATATTGTAATCATTAATCATATTTATTAAACATTTTAATGTGTCCATATGGATTACAAATACATGATAAACATTTCGAGCATAGCGTTATCAGGGTAAAACCATTTATGCGCATGCGTGATAGCTCAGTAACCAGCCAAAGGAACCCATTCAATGGAAAGTGATTGCACGAGACTGGGACATTTTGGTGAAATATGTTATGAATGATAAACCTTATACTGGGACATTATGAACTTGTCTACATGTACGATAACAGATCTTGTTTGTTTATTTTCTACAATAAGTCCAGAAATATGTATGGTGCAGTGTATTAAATCACACAATACATCCAATACAAACCTTATCCACAGACTTGATTTATCTTTACATTAAACTCCTTTTCATGTATCCAATGCAGTGACACTCACTTTGTTGTTTTTGTATATAATAATATAATTCTGTCTTTGTTTACAGTTTTTATATATACTAATATAACATGATATTGACTTTATTGACACAAGTTAATAATATCCTACAGACGGAAGTTACTACTTGTTCACAAATTATATGTTTCGAATTTTTCTGTTTCAAACTTTCCTATTTACTAAAAATACATAATCTCGTGACCAGTTCATGTGACTTTGGTACTGATTTGTGTCCGCCTGTGTGTATATTGACATGTGTTTTAGATGAATGGGTTTTCAAGCACTTTGTAAGTATATAGGTGTACTGAACTGGGTATCATCAAGATTCTACAAGATAAACAATTGAGATTAATGTGTAAAGTGGCTTTTGAACATATTGTATATATATATATGTATATTCACATTAAGATTTGAGGACAGAATGTTAAAATGACCTGATAAACACATTATATGAAGTGTTACTAATTGTCCTGTCTGTTGTGAGTGGTATAATACCTCGGTCGCACATATCCAGGCAAGGGTCACACCTACAGATGAATTGGATCAAGTACTTGTGGTCGGGGATCATTGTAGTACAGTCCACTCTGGTCGATGTCTTCAATGTTATTCAATAAAATTTGTGTTGGGTTGTACAGCTTCAGCATGTAACATGATTTGAATTCAGGACAGCGGTCACTCAGCAGTTATTTAGCCTGTACTACCAAGACGTGATCTCTTTTCAGAGGCAGAAGGCGGAGGTTGTCGAAGGGAAAGCAAATACATACAGAAAAAAAGTGTCGCCTGGGTATTAGACTGTACAAAGGACAAAAATAGAAAACTTTCCCAATTTTGTTTTGTGAATATGTCCAATGAGAGGTGTTTTATTTTTGTTTTCCAAAACATATTGTGACATGAGGGGCATGAGTGAATACAAATGCTACAATTTTTAATCTGAGTTTTCTCCGCTATTTCTATTTCCGCATGGATTTTAATGCAGCAAAAACATGCAGATACACTGTAAAAATAACTTTCTAATGGGGAATATTACACATTTGTAGCTTACGTCATTAATAAATTATTAATGAAATAGCTGCACTTGACGAATTTTGATCCAAATTATTGACAGTGGGCATTCCTCACTGGCTCAGCAGTTAGACATAGTTCACACTGTGTCGGCGTCACAAGCTACATACAAGCTGAAAATATTTCAATGGTCGGGTTCGCTTGTGTGTTTTTTTTGGTAATATTTTAGTATTATTTATTAAATGTATTTGAGTTATATTTCAGTGAACCAAAATTCAAATACACTTTACTGTGACTGCACAGATCCGTGTGCCTTTAGCCACAGTTAAAGTTGTTGTTTTATGTCCCATTCAACAGCAAGTGTCATATTGGAACAGACCCTAAGCATTGTCATTTGTTTGACCCAAACTCACAGATGTCATAGTGATTGCATACCAAATTGTCTAATCACTTTCCCAATGATGACTTCTTCTTGTGTTAAACAAGTGTATCATTTAATTACTTGCTCTAATTCTGCAGTTATTTATGGGTTTGAATCATGCTGATGACATGTGATATGGGCTGGGCGCCTGTGCTGATATCGACTTTTCTGTTGACATTGTCCCAAAACACTTACCTGGGCCTTTAAGTGAAAGTTAAATCATGTTAAAGGTGGAAGTGTCCTGGTCCAACTTTGGTATGTAGAGGTGTTATTTACATTAATCCCAAAACACAACTGACTGCAAAGGTATCTACATATCATCTGTCTGACAGTAACAGCCTCTAAAAAGCATTACATTCATAGCAATATTACTTGTGTTGATATTGTAACATTCACAGCTTGTATGAACAGCTAAAATGTTTATTGCATTGAAAAGGCTTTTGGTAAACAGCTTAATTGTTAATTGCATTGTAAGTGTTTTCTGGTCAATGATACACAGGATTTGTCAGCAACAGATTTCATACAAATGAACCTCTTCAATCTACAGTCTGGTTCAGGACTATAATCTGCTGTCACATTAATAAGGCCAGACTGCAAAGTACCTGCTCAGTAAGGTAGGATATTATTTTGTCTGTAATTGTTTACTAGACATGTGCATATGCATGTTTAGATAATGTCAGTTCATATATATATATATATATATATATATATATATATATATATATATATATATATATATATATATATATATATGGGAATAAAATGTACACAGTGTATCTAAATAATGTCACACACTTAAGTATTCCAATGTATCAGTGTGTAACAAAGCTAGTATGTAAATATCAATGTCTTACAACTACATACAGAGATATAGAGTTGTTTGATATGGAAGCGTGGTAAGGCCAAACATTTTGTTTATTTTTGAATCTTGAATTATCAACTTACTAACACAATAAATCCTGGTAATTTTTTGGGCAAAGCATTGTTTACAGCTCCACCCAGTTAGTTCGGTGCACCTTTAAAATTCAGGCACAGAATTTTGTTATTGATTTTGTTTATTCATACTGAATGTGGAAAAACAACAATGGCAAAATGATATGTGGCTCATATAACATTTATATAAAGTTTTTATATAGTAGACAGAAGCAAGTTTGGCATCTAATCATAGGCTGTCACCTCTGTGGGTTCGAGTCCCACAAGTGGCAATTCTGAGGACCTGTCCCAATATGACCCTGGCTGTTGAACGGGACGTAAAACCCCAACTTTGACCTTTGTATATAGTAGACAGAGGTCCTCAGTGGCCTAGTGGTTAGCAAGTTTGGCATCTAATCATAGGCTGTCACCTCTGTGGGTTCGAGTCCCACAAGTGGCAATTCTGAGGACCTGTCCCAATATGACCCTGGCTGTTGAACGAGACGTAAAACCCCAACTTTGACCTTTGTATATAGTAGACAGGAAAACTATATGCTGGGGTAGTGATGGGCTCCAGCAAAATTAACCATATTCAAACTGTACTGAATATGTAGATTTTGCTCTGCGATTTATCATGTATATTCCGGTTTGTTAGCGACTCCTCCATAAAGAAGTGTAATATCTGATCACCAGGCTTTCTTTTTCAAACCCACACTATGATTGAATGTAAGACATTGTGAAATCTCCTTAAATAAATATGCTAAAAAAAACATTTTAATCTTTGACATTTACTATTGTGGCTTTTATTTTTAGGGTTGGTTATACAGGGTACACAGGGGACATCGATTTGGGATGTCATCAGTTTGATACACTTTTTATATTAGGCGATAATAAACAGTTTGTTTGACAAAGTTTTTCCACAGACAATGAATTCTAAAAGTATTAACTGATTAAGATAAGTGATTATATCCTACCGGTACTGTACATTTGGCATTATATGTTATTGTGATGGAACAATAAATTTCCACACATTCTCCAAATCTGCGATTCCGGGCAGATTCTGTTAACTTTATTCAATTCACTGACTCTACATTTACAGCCCATACATGACAAATATCAAACCCACTTATTCTGTTTATAGAAAATTTGGACCAACTGAAGTGTTTTCCTCAAGTGTAATGTGGGGGTTCCCAAAAGTGTCCCAAATCAATAACCCTTTGTTTTGGACGAGCATTCAATTTTTTTCTCTAATTTCGACTTGAAGAGATAAAAAAAAGAGACAAATCAATGAGCAAACAAAGAAACACTGGTTATTCTGTTTATTAATATGTATGAAACTTTAAGTTTTTGTTGAAAAGTGGTAAAACGCTAGAAACAGGATGACAGTGTCCCAAATCTATGTTGCCAGTGTACATTTTGTGGATACAAGGTTATTTTACGATTACTTGGCAATTCAAAGCAAATTTCCAATGGCAGATGACCCACAAACCCAGATGATTTAGTTATAGGAAACAAAATCCAAATGTCAAGCCTTTCAACTTTATTTTTAACTTTATTTTATCTTTTAGTTGTGTTTATCTCTTAAACTTTAATTTCTTTATTGGATAGTCTAAAATCAGTCATTTGTGAAAGAATCATTGCCAATAAAAAGAAAAACCAAAAACACTTTGAAACAGTTTGAAAAAGATATCACATTAGCCCTTTAATGCTATTTTGCCTATCATACACTGGCAAACATGTTCAGACGTTTTTTCAATGACAAAATTATCAAAATCAGGACTGGCTTACAGTGTACTAATACCTCTTAATGACTGGTTTAAATGTTTATTGTGCTGTTCAGAATGTCATAAGATTGATAGAACTCCAGTTGATCACTTGTCTGATATGTAGTTTTATCCTGCAAGAGGTGAGGTGTTGATAGTGTGTTTTATTATTTTATAAAAACAACACTGATAATCCACAAAATCTTCAATTTATTTGGAATTGTTAAAAGTGTGTGCTAACCTATTCCAACTGTGACTCATGTGTGTACGCTGATGCCAGAATACATTACCGTAAGGTATCTAAATTATAGTCAATTGATCTACATCCCTCTTCTTTTGAAATTAGAACACTTGTTCTTAACAGTTATTTACGAAATTGATAAATCCAAGTTAATGTCCATTCAGATGACTGATAGTCTTTACACTGACAAGGTTATTTGTAGATATATGTGGTACAAAGATATTTAAATGCCAAAATTGATATCAATGGTGGACTATATTGATATCTAGCAGTTGATCTCTGGATTATTCTGCCAGAATAGTGACCATATCTGCAAATTTAGTATTGTTTAAGTTTACTTTTAAACTATGTGTTGATATTCATGGTGCTGTTGTCTTTGCCTTTTTGACCTCCTTAATGGTGGTTCAGGAAGTTTCTGTTTGGACAAATCTGGAGCTGCTTGTTCAGAGCTGGAGTCTTCAGGTTTTGCACTGTGATGTGGCCCAGTTTCTTCTGACCTTGTTAGGTTGACATAGTCTTCCAGAAATTCATCACTTTCCAAGTCCATTGAAGTTTTTCTTTTGTTTTCAGTAAGTCACGTCTGTTTCGTCGATATTCCTTGTTTCCTGCCGCAATAATGTAGGAGCGAGGTTCTTGTGCAGCCTTTTTGACAACTGCTAATTTCTTGTATCCATCTTTAGTATGGATCCTAACTACATCACCTTTTTTCAAATCCGGGAGATTCTTTGCTGTCTTGTCATGGTGGTACTTCTTGGTTAACCTGAGTTTTCGTAGCATTTGTGGTATATGCTTTGGTACATTTGGCATGAGGGCTTTCAATGTTTCAGGTAATTTGGATCGTAGTTTTCTTGACTGTAGGCGTTCTGCAGGTGATTTCAAATTATTCTCCTTTGGTATGTTCCTGAGGTTGAGTAAGGCAATTGCAAAGTCAGTTCCTTCCTCATAGCACTTTGCTCTTCTGACTCCCAGTTATGCCAGAGAATTGGATTGGTGATATTCGGGGCTGCTGGTTCTGTGTACAGTCTCTGCAGAAATCTTTGAATTCTTGACTAGTCAAGTTAGGTGCTGAATCAGAGTGGAGGGTTGCTGGTATGCCAAATTTGCTGAAATGAGGCTTAAGCTTGTTGATGATGCTGCTTGACTTTAATGCATGGAGCTCATCTATCTCAAACCAACCAGAGTAGCTATCAACCGTAACTAAATAGTCTTTCCCATGCCATTCAAATAGATCAATTCCAACAACATCCCATGGTAGTTGAGGAACAGGAAATGATTTCAGCGGCTGTTTCTGCTGATAAGGTTTATGTGCTGCACAAATTGCACACGTTTCCACCCAATTTTCTATATCTTTGTTGATGGTGTCCCAAAATGCGCATTCCTTTGCCCGTCGCAGTGTTGCTTCTACACCAACATGTGGGCTGTGTAGTTGTTGTAGGATGTTCTTACACATACTTTCTGAGATGACAATACGATTGGCCTTGTATATTATTCTGTTGTCACAGACCAATTCATGGCGTAGTGGAAAGTAACCCCGGATGCTTTTTGGAACATCATGTCTGTGATTTGGCCATCCATTATTGATAAAATTGATCAATGTTTGAAGGGTACTATCTTCCATTGTTGCCTGGCATATTTCTTTTGTTTTTGTCTGTGTGACATTAGTAACAGATAGCACATCATATTCATCTTCATCTGGACTGCCAGATACAGGTATATATGCCCTTGAAAGAGTGTCACTGATCGGAATTTGAGTAGTTCTTTTGTACACCAATTTCAGATCAAACCCTTGTAATTTTAGGATCATCTTTTGTAAGCTAGCTGGAGCTTCACAGATTGGTTTCTTCAAAATAGTGACCAATGGTTGGTGATCTGTTTCAACAGTTACTGTGGTACCATAAATGTAATGTTGAAACTTTTGCGTGGCAAACACGATCGCTAGTAGTTCTTTTTGGATCTGTGCCATGCACGTTTCTGAAGGTGTAAGGGAGTGGCTAGCATAGTGAACTGGTTTCTGGTTCTGAAGCAGTGCACAACGAATTCCATCCTTTGATGCGTCTGCTGTTATTGTCACTGGTTTTGTTGTATCGAAGAACTGAAGTGCCGTGATTTTGCTAACAGTTTCCTTGACCTCATTATAGGCTTTCATGTGATGTTCTTCCCATTTAAAACAAATGTCTTTGTGTAGTAGTTCTCGAAGGCTGGACGTTATGGCACTTTGTAGTGGTATGAACTTGGACAGATAATTCACCATACCAAGAAAATGTTGTAGTGCAGTGACATCTTTTGGTGGTGGGATCTCCAAGATAGCTTTCACCTTGTCTGGGTCTGGATAAACTCCTGTGTCTGATAGGATGTGACCCACATATGGCACCTTATTGACCCGGAACCGACACTTCCTTGGGTTGAGCTTCAGATTCAGCTCACGTCACCTGTCAAGCACAACTTTTAGTTTTCTGTTGTGATCCTCAAGGTCTGATCCCCATATCAGTATGTCATCTACAATGATTTTACAAGGTCTATCTTTGAACAGTTCATCCATTGTTTTTTGGAAAACTTCAGAACCCGTATTTATACCATATGGCATTCGGTGAAACTTGTACCGACCAAAAGGTGTCGTAAAAGTTGTGAGCTTTGATGATTCCTCCTCTAGGGGTATTTGCCAGAATCCATTTTTCGCATCTAAAGTTGTGAAAACTTTGGCATCTGATATGTCTGACATCCTCGACCGTCTTGAGAGGGTGATGTGATCTTTTTAGAACCAGGTTCAGGTCATGCGGATTCAAACAGATACAAATTTCATGTTTGTCCTTTTTCTTTGCTGCAACCAGATTTGAAACCCAATCTGTTCGTTCTGTCACTTGGGATATGATACCATCCCTTTCCATGAGGTCCAATTCATCTTTGACATTCATTTTCATAGCTACAGAAATTTTTTGTGCTGAACGTACAACAGGAATAGTATTTGAGTCTATGGTCATCTTGTGTTTGACTGGAAGCTTACCCAACTTTCCATCAAACAGATCAGCATAGGTGCAGATTTCTGGAGCTTCTGCTTGTAGCTCATGTACCTCTGGGCTTAGAGTCAACAAGTTGAGTTTTAGTGAGTCTGAAAGACCAAGTAAGGACTGCCCAGGTTTATCTACCACTTGGAATGTGATATCCCTTGTTGCATTGTTGTGCTTGCATTGCAGTGTGGCTGTTCCAAGTGTATAAAAACTTGTCCCACCATAAGCAATGAGCTTTACACTGTTAGATCTGTCAACTTTGATAGGTTTCTTTGATGCTTTGGAGATTCTGCTAGCCAAATATCTTGTGAGTACATTGCATTTGGCTCCTTAATATTGACACTTTCACCATTCAGCTTTAAAGTTGTATGTATTTCATCCTTTGCAACTGGATCCGGCAGGTTGACAGTGTCTATGACAAAATAACCTTCATCATCAGTCTCTTCCATGTCACATTCATAGACTTTCTAAATCTGGTTCTTGACTTTTGCTGTGTGGGTTGCGGAACATGTTGTTCGCTATGATTTTTCTTGTAGCCTCTGCATACTTTGCTAAAGTGATTAGACTTTTTGCACTGATTGCATTGTTTACCTTTCGCTGGACATTTATCACTCTTGTTGTGTGGACCTCCACAGTTGCCACACCTTTGTGAACCTAGAGATGAAGATGGGAGTCTTTTGTCTACCAGATGGATATCCTTGTCCCTTTTGAATTGCTTCAATCTAGCCTGGGTGATCTCATCCAGTTGGCCAATTTCAATAGCTCTTTTTAGTGTTAAGTTGCACTCTTTCAGTAGAACTCTTCTGAGTTGTTCGGAAACTACACCAGATATGAATCTGTCACGAATAAGTTCATCTTTGAGGTTGCCAAACTCACATGTTTTGGCCTTTAATTTCAAATCAGTTACATAGGCATCGACTGACTCACCCTGCTTCTGGTCTCTTATGAAGGAGATGGGTCTTTCCATTGACACATTATTTTGAGGATTACATAATTCACGAAATTTTTTCAGAAGGACCTTGACATCAGCCTTTGCTTCCTTTTCTTGTATAATTCTGTCCCCATCTTTGACTTCATCTTTGTACTCGAAGTTTCTGGCTCTCTTGATAGCCTCTGGTCCTGCCAAGTTTAACAATGTGTAAGCCTTGACTTTATCATCCTTGTTGTGTAGGGCTGCATAGGAGTAAATTTCAAATTCCTCCTCGAAAATGTTCCAGTTTTGAGCAATATTGCCCTCAAAAGATAATTCAGCAGGATTGCAGAGACCTTCTGCCATGATGACACAAAACAGTTGTGTGAAGTTTGGGCCAGAAAGAAAGGCTACTATGTAGTTGAACACAACTGTGTCTGTAGAACACACACTCCAAAGTACACACACAAAAAACACTGTTATGTGTAATAGGATCTGTATGCTGGTTGAAACCACAGGATAGGAAACACAGCGTTGACTGCCCACACAGTGTGTACACCAAGCTGCTACTCAGTCCTTGTGTGTAGGACTGTACTGATGTGTGAACATGTGATATCCACGAGGTTTACTGACATCCTTTGTTGCAGTTTATAGTCAGTGCTATAACTTTCAACACTAGATTAAACCATAAACTACCCTTTGTTCCAGTGGTCTTTGTGCCCAGTTGATGCTTCTGACACCATGTTGATAGTGTGTTTTATTATTTTATAAAAACAACACTGATAATCCACAAAATCTTCAATTTATTTGGAATTGTTAAAAGTGTGTGCTAACCTATACCAACTGTGACTCATTTGTGTACGCTGCTACCAGAATACATTACCCTAAGGTATCTAAATTATAGTCAATTGATATCAGATTGCTGTATCTATCATTACTATGGACATTGCATAATGGGATCTTTCATCAGTCTGGAAATTCACACTAATGAACAGAGATATAGCCCTGGACCTCTTTTATTTATATGTTCAGTTAGGATAGTAATTTCACAATTATATTTCAGTTCACAGCAATAATGTTCATCTCTCCTTGTATTTCACAACACATATTAAATATTTGCCGAAATAACACAAACATCCAGTATCAAGTACACCTTTTTAATTAATAACAACGAATTGCTAATCGAATGGTTTATAATAAAATGATTGGAAGGCAGATAATAGTAGTCTTGGATGTTTCCAAAGTAGTAATTTGAATAAAGAATTTTGATTAAGCCAAAGAGAATTTAGATGTTTTCTATCCTGATGGTAATATCAATCTGCCCCCTTGAGAGAGGTTCTCAAGAAAAGAAGTAAAGCTGACTTGTTGGGTTGTCATTGTCTGATTGGTTGTATAAATCACGTGATGTCTGGAGATATTCTGTGTGGCTTGAGTGGAAAACCGATGAAGAGAAGGATGTGCTATTTAATTGTCTAGCTGACACAGTGAAAAAAACACAACTTAATGCTCATGGACATTCTTCTCAATTCTAGTTATTATTTTTTCCGTTGTCATATCTAATTGAATTATTCGATAACATCTCACCCATCCCAGTCACCGGACCCAGTCCTGTAAAGATACTTTGTCTTCTACTATACTGGTATCTAAGGACAATGTACTAACATTTTAGTGTCCTCCCCAAACAAAACATATGATCTCGGTCCCATTCCAAGTTCATTAGTTATGAAGCACGTTGACACAATGAAAACTCTTATCACTTAGCCAAGAGGGGATCTATTGACCTTCAGTCTACACACAGGAGTTTTTCACTCCACCAAGAAGGCACCGCTGAAGGTAAAATATGACAAACCTACATCTCTGGACTCGGGAAAGACAGTTGTTAGATCCCTCCACAGCTTTTGGCCTGATCGTAGTAAAATATCTAGGTGTCACTTTCAACTCAGAAAACACTTTAAACAATCACATAGCCAAGGTCTGTTGTGCTTGTTACTGTCATCTCAGAGATTTGTGACACATCCGTAAATTTCTGTTTATACTGCAGTTCTTGTAGCAAACACTATGCTCAGTAGTTAACTAGACTACTGTAATGCCCTGCTATATGGTATCAGCCAGTGTTACTAACCTTCAGAAAGTTCATAATGCTCTCTGTTACATTTTCTTCAGAGTGGAAAAAACATATCTGGGAAAAATTCCACTGACTTCTCATTTCATATTGTATTGTGTTTAAATATAATCTCCTTAGCTTTAAGGCCATAAACTTCTCCCAATCTCCCTATTTGTTTTCTTTAATCAAGCCCAGTAGTCTGAATCATTGGAACAGACTTCAGTTTCCTCAATTCGGCCCAGAAAGACAGGCATGGTTTTGCCACGGTTGCTTCAGAGGAATGAAGGGTTACCAGTTAATGTCAGATCCCAACAGACTATTGTAAGATTTAGGAACTACATCAAGACTTACCTGTGCAGACTAGTAAATCCACCACGATGGTCACTCTCCCCTAGCAGGTCCTTACAAGACTTTTTGGACTGTCCCCTTTGGGATTCCAGCCTATTGGAGGATCGTCATCAATTTTGCACAAAGCAAATATTTCTTTTGTAATAATATTTATTATTATTCTCTGCAAAACATATTTATGTGTTAAACAGCAATAGACAATCCTCTGTAGATTCTAACCTTATGATGAATGTTTAAAGATGCATTATACTCAATTTCCAATGACAATGGTTCTTTTTTCACTTTTTCCTGCATGCATGCTCGACTGTATACACATTTTAATGTCACATGTAATGGATATAATAGAATAAGCAACAACTGATGAATGTATTGAGAAATGGTATACATTGTAAGGCCAAAGCAACAATGGCTTAAGAGTGTAATGTTTGTATAGCAGTTATTATAGAGTTATGGCTAGCAACTTTCATGTGAAAGATCTGGCAATGACAGGTATATGTCACGTGTATAAACATGTTCTATTTATTTATATTTATGTATTGTAGCATATTTCTAAATAATACACAAAGTACAGATTTATTAAATGAGAAAAAATAACCAAATTTTCAATGAATTCTGAAAGATTTTGAACATTTTGATGAGTAATACATACCTAAAATTTATGATCTTTCTTGTCTCATGTGATCTGAAACAGTTAATCAACCTAACCATTTGCATGGTCACACACTAGATCTCATTCTTTCTCTCAGCGATCAGGATACTATTGTTGAAGTCAAAATTTGTGATTTTGTATCTGATCATGCATTAGTCAAATGCTCAATCGTCCTGCCTCATCAAGCTGCTCATATTCCAAACAAGGTTCAATACAGAAGGTACCACCATATCAACATATCCAATTTCTACTCCGATCTTAAAATCACTTCCTTTGTCAAATCTCTTGCTAATGCTGTAGACCTTTATGAGCAATATGTACATGACTTGGGGGATGTTCTCGACAAGCATGCACCACTGATATCTAGACTGAAAAAGAAAGATTCTGCAGATTGGGTGTCTCATTCTTATCGAAGTCCCTTAGACGTCAGTTTGAAAGAACTTGGTGTAGGACTAAAAATTCACTGAACAGAAGTCGGCTTCATTGCCAAATTGCTCGGTGTAATTCACTTGTTAACAAAGATAAGTCAGACTACTATAGTAAACTTATCTCTGATAATAATCAAGACCCTAGAAAACTATGGCATGTGCTGCGAAAAGCCCTCAGTAGGGTCTCTTAAGTGACTCTTCCACCTCACAAGTCTGACAAGGCATTGGCTGACCAGTTTGCCTCCTTTTTCCATATTGGGGTGCTATCAGTCAATAAAAATTGGTTCTACTGTCTCTGATCTTTGTAAACTCCTGTTTGGTGTGCCCCCAGTACATAAATCCGTGAAACAATTTGGTTATAGTTTTGCGTTTGATGCTCCCACTGGTCGGAACACTCTTCCTGAGGAAATTCGTGCATCCCCCTCTCTTGCCTCCTTCAGAAAACGTCTCAAAACCTACCTTTACACCAAGGCATACCCTCCTTAGTCTTACTCACCCCTGGCGTTCTCTGTGGTGCTTGGCCTCTGGTTGCACCTTAGAGTCCCCTTTAAATTGGGGAGATTAAGTGCTATAAAAGTCTAATTAGAATTAGATTACTGGAATTTGGATTCTCGCGTAATATTAACAGAAATACGATCTTGCATTCTACTGATGAAAACCATACATCAACAATTGATTAGAACGATGATGTTAATCATTACATGTGAGGAAATAAAATACTTTACCTCCTTTTGACCATAAGCCCACCAATCTGCACATTTCTCTCTTTATGACTAGGGACAAGACTGACTACGAAGTTAAGCTTACTATTATTGACCATTGAATTTGCCTTGAGTATAAATCATTGTTGGTTTCAGTAAATATATTTGTTAAGGCTCAAAATTTGTTGCTAATTACGCTTCTGGTGATGATATTATCAGTAAGATAATTGACTTAAGACCAGGCTTTTTGCTAACAAAATGTCAGCCAGCTTTTAGGCAGCTTAAGGCAGGTCCAGAGGTCCAGGAGATATTGATCCTTTGGGCCTAAAACAATATTCATATTTCATCAGTCAATCAGTTCCATTCGCTTTAAGACCTGGTTCAATTGTCTTTGTAAAAATGGTGAATATCATCAGATTGTCATGAGAAAACATGATTTTTCTGTTCCATACAATTGTGTAGATGATTTAATATCCTGTGGCACTCCTTCAAAAATTTACTATTCATTTCAAACTTTAAAGTCTGATATATTGTAACATGTGGGATTGATATAAATCAGAAGACACTGGTGGCAACATATACTTATGTTCTTTGTTTGGGCAAATTGAATACCACTGAAACTAGAAATATGTCCATGCCTCCACATAAGTTCAAAAATGCTGTTGTTCAAAATGACAACTCAATCCCATCCCGGCTCCCTAACCATTGTATGTCTCCAAATGTGTAAAACAATTTAAAAAACAACAAATGTGTAAAACAATTACAAAAAAAAAACCTCTTTTCTGTCACTGATACAAGAGTTACACATAGTACCTCCAGACAAGACATGGATTATATAACAAACAATGACATGCCCAGTAACTAAACAAGAGGCTAGATCTCTCTCAAATGGGACAGATTAGGGTTTACATAAGAACGAACAGAAAACATCTGAAGTATCGTTGGCTCAACAAAAATTCAATTTCTACATTTCTATCGTCAAAAGTTATATTTTGAAAACATACAAAATTTAACCAACTCATTTAATCTCTATTTATATTCTAAATCTATCATTTGACATTAAGATATTTACATTTACATTCGATTTTCAATTCGATTTTTTTTTAGAAGTGTATTTAACTTTGATGGTTATGATATTTCAGTTAATAGAAAATGAAAAAATGTTCAAGTGTGAATTACAAGTTAATAACAGTGAAGTGACATTTATGTGAAATGAATGTGTTATTGTGAAAATATTGCAAAACAGGAGCAAATAGAATAAAAGATATCCAGAACTATTTACAGTCTGTCCATGGTCTATATCAAGATCTCGTTGTCCAATTTTCACACTAATGTTGCATACGGCAACTAAATACTTCTCCTCTCGCAAAGCCAAAAAACACTAATCCAGCCAAGCAGAAAGTAAGATTCTACCAGACCAAAAACTGTAAGAACTATGAAAATAAACGAATTAAATTAGGGTTTAAAAGAGGCATAAGACAATTTAGATGCATGCTTGACTGTCATGAGTGACATTAAACGTCACTAATGTTATTCTCTGTCAAATAAAACGAAACAATTATTCTATTGTTTACTTGAAATGTCAACATAGTGGTATCAGTTAAAAAACGTTTTGCTTATGAATGGCAAGACACGAAAATATGCATAAAATGTGGCAATGGTGTAAGTGTTGCCGCGTGCTCTTTATCTGGTGAAAGGTTGCAACGAACTTGACTAGGATGAGCAGAATAACACCACAGATTGACTTAACTAGGTTTATTGACATACCATCAAACACACTTCAGCAGCTCTTGGGCTGGTACACAAATCACGATGTACTGACTGTCATACAAAAAACACCTATAAATACATAGCCAGCCAATAATACTTCGGAAATAATATAATTATTACTCAAGATTATATAAACATAAATCTTACAGTGAGCAACAAATATTTAAATTAATTAAAACTGTACTGCTCACAGTCACTAGAACCAGAAAAGTTCTGATAATACATATATAAAGTATATAACACTGACAATCATTTATAAATAAAATTGTATAACACTGACAATCATTTATAAATAAAATTGTATTTCAGTATTATATCAATAAAAATTAAATATAATTTTATCACAACTAAAATACATAGATTATGAAAACTATCCATCATAAATAAACCTATCACAGTCAGTGGTTAAATAAAACATGTTTTCAACTACAAATCCCAAACTGCTAGTTTTAAGCAAGCAATCCACTACATCATAACACACACAACTTAAACACTCACCTGCATCCACCAACAAACTAGCACAAACACAAAACCGACCATTCCACAACTCTTTCCTTTCAAACCTCAACAAAAATGAACAAAGACATCGCGCCGTTAGCAACTTCCGCTAACTGACAAAAGACAAAATTATTTCCTCTAGCTGTTTAAATAAAATGTGATTCTCGCCAACGCAATTCGCAGCCACGCTACCACATACTTCCCTGCATTTGGAAATGTCATCCTGACGTTAAAAATCAGGTCACCCACACAATCACACCAGAATAACTATCCCAAGCCAAATTCCATCACAGTTGTAACATATAGTTCAAAATAAAAATTGATGTCAAAAATGATTACGAATAATAACCATTCCGATTCAACAAAAATCATACTGTATCCAAGAAAACATAAAACAAAAAACTTTTTAATGAAGATTACATTTCATTGAACAAGTCATTCAATGTCACACAAAGGTCAAAATAACCCATCAAAATAGTTTTAAAACATTCTTCAAAAAGTTAATTTCTTCACGGGTTTGGGTGTCATTGCTCAGTCTGTCATTATTAATGCCAGTTTGTTGGCCATCTCCAATGACCTGATTGAAATTGTACACAAAATCTGGTCTCAGATGGGCAGTTGATTTTACTCTCGTAGGCCTCCTTGGTGCTGGGACTGGAGTGTTAGAAGCAACACTGACGTCACCATCAGTATCTGAGTCTGAGGAGCTTGAACTGGACACCACTTCCTCTGACACATCAGAGTCTTCACCACCAGACTCAATTCCTGAACTATGGCCCACCAGTTCATCCCTCAATGCCTCCCCAATACCAGAGGACACTACATCACTCACTGACCCATTCGATTGAGCCAAACTAGACTCATCTATTTGCAGGGGGACTGATAAACCCAGAGTTCTCCTGGGAGTTGGCACCGGAACCACAGTCTTAGGGTTAGGTACAACCACTCCCTCATCAGAGTTAACATCTGATTCAACATCAGACTGCTCAGAGTCCCTGTCACCATTTGAAAAACGAATTGCGTTATCCGTTTGGTCAACTGCGCTGACGAGGTTTTGACTGTGGTACTGCTTGACTTTCTAGTGGCAAACAGGGCATGGGAAGGAGCAAATTACGATGCAGTACCCGAGCTCTCCCACTTCCAGTTTCAGGCTTAACCTCATATACTGGGATATCAGAATTGGGTTGCTCTACCACAACATACACATCCTGGCTCCATTTATCCGCTTCCTTATGAGTACCCTGTAGCCCCACATTACGAAGCAGAACCCTGTCCCGGAGTTCCAAAACAGCGCCACGAATCCGCCTGTCATATCTATTCCTCTGATCCGCCTGACTACACTTCACAGAGGACTCGGCTAACTCATAAGCCTTCTTTAGGCCCTCTTTAAGACTGTTTATGTAGTCATGAGATGTCACAGGACCAGATAATTCATTATGGCCAAGAGCAAAATCTATTGCAATTCTAGGATGGCGACCAAACATTAAGTAATAAGGGGGAACTCGGTCGTGTCATGTTTGGTACAGTTATATGCATGGACAACATGACTTTTCCAGTCAGCCTTCTTCCTCGGATCCAAAGTGCCAAGCAGGATCGGCTTCCTGCTCCATTGACCAATCAATGGAAGCATCCAGGGATGACTGACAGTCCCGGACTAGGACATGAGGAATAGCCTGTTGTCCATAAGAGAAACATTCCACGGGAACTGTACCTGGAATATGAGCATGCAACATCTGGCTGACATGGTAGAACTAACTTCAGGCCATTTGATCCTCGAAAGTGCATCTGCAGCACGACTGGGTAAGCCTGGACAATATGTCAGGGAAAACTGGTCCAGTGGCATCTAACTTGGCCGACTTAAGCACACAAGTCAGGGGATTGTTGTCTGTGATCTCAGAGAAAGTATTTCCATAAAGATAATCGCGAAACTTTTCGGTGACCGCCCATTTTAATGCCAAGAACTCAAGCTTATGAACGGGATAGCCATTCTGCTCCTGTGACAACACAGCACCTAGGCTCTTGCCACTTGCATCGGTGTGGAGAATGAAAGGCTTTGAGTAATCGGCAAAACCAAAAACAGACACTTCACAGCACTTTTGCTTTAAAACCTCGAAATCACGCTGCTGTCTGGTCCCCACTTAAAAGGAGGGTACTTAACTTTTGTCCTCGTTTTTGTCTGATAGTGCACTCCCCCTTGGGCCAGCTGATGTAGTGTCTTTGCAATTTTGGCAAAATCTTTGATGAATCGCCGATAAAAGCTCATAAATCCAGCAAAACTATGGACTTGATTCACAGAAGTTGGCACAGGCCAAGACTTCACACTTGCTATCTTATCAGGATCCACTGAGATACCTTTCTCTGAAGTGATATGTCCCAGGTATTTGGTGTCCTTTCGCAAAAACTGACATTTGGACGGACCCAATTTAAGTCCAGCTTCTTTCAGCTTCTGAAACACTGCCTCCAAGCGAACAAGATGTTCCTCATATGTCTTACTAAAGATGACAATGTCGTCCAAATAAAGCAGGCAAAATGACAGGTGGAGATCACCCATACAACTCTCCATCAGTCTCTGAAAAGTAGCCGGAGCATTGGTTAAACCAAAAGGCATGCGTTCACACTCCCAAAACCCCAGAGGACCAACTGTAAAAGCATACATTTGTCTTAAGTCATTAAAACCACTTAGCCCCAGATAACACATCCAATGTTGAGTCGATACATGGCAAACTGTATCTATCTGGAATGATTTTGCGATTGACAGCTCTTAGATCAATTCAAAATCTCAAAGCACCAGACTTCTTGCACACAATAACGACATTGGAAGCGTATGAACTCTGAGACTTGCGAATGACACCAAGTGTCTCCGTTTCCTTCAAGTGTGCCCGAACCTCCTCGTACATGGATGGAGGGATGGGTCTTGCCTGCTCCTTGAAAGGCACATTGTCCGTAAGACATATATGGTGTTCCACCTTAGTTTTCAGACCCAATTCAAAATCATGAAGCGAAAACACTGACTTCAACTTCACCAACAGTCTTTGTACCTCACAGACCTGCTCATCAGAAAAGGTCTCCTTCATATGAGAGAAATTGTCAAGGAAATCAGCAGACTGACTGGATGACACTTCATCAGCCCCACTTCCCTTCTCAAGGCCAACCACATCCTCTGTACTGTATAACTCACAAATCCGGGTCTTTGCTGGAATGGTAACAGGCTGTGACAGATGATTCACTAGGTCAACAGGTAACCTGATCTTTGACCTTCCCGGGGATACAATGTTTACACTTGGTGTAACCATAACCCCTTTTGGTAACCCAGACTTTCCTTCCATGCAAACAGTCATTTTTTGGCAAACTGCTGGGGTTTGTGCTCGACCATAAATGATCACATGACCATTGGCTGGCACAGTAACCGGTTTGGAAGTCCTAAGGTCACCCAGACTATCAACCTTACCCTGTACTGCCTGTTGCTTAGTAACAGCATACAACACATCCCTCCAGATGCGGTCGAGGTGAATGTCAGCATTGGTTAGGCAACGAAGAATATTTGTACCAAGAAGTACCAGAACTCGTTTGTGATATTCCGTATCAGGCACAACTAGCATCAACACTGAGAATTCACCTATGGAAATCTCAGGCGACTGTATTGCAACTTCTACCAATCCCAGATAGGGAACTTTATGACCACCTGCGCCCTCAAGAGACAACACATTGTCCAAAGGCTGAACAGGCAAGTCTAAAGAAGTGCAAAGACTCGCTGCCATAGTGCTGACCATTGAACCAGTATCCAGCAATGCTGATACCTCCTTTCCACAAACAATCAATGGCACTTCATTAGCCCTTCAATATCTCTCACTAAGTCATAGGAGCTTTTCATTGGGATGTCGGACCGCTCCTTTTTTCGACCCATTGAAGTTAAAAGGCAGTTTTTCGCGATGTGTCCCAGGTTGTTACATTTAAAATAGCATACAGCTTTCTTGGAACTTGTTCCCGATCCCTGTGGTCATGAATTCCTCTATGTCTGTTGCCTAGACTGGGACAGAGTGGAATTTGAAAATGTCGTAGATTGTGTCACCTGAGAAAACTTGGTCTCCAGAGCGATGCGTCGGGCTAGGATTTCATCGAACACTTTCTTAAACATTGATGACATTTCTGTATCTGTTTGTTGCACCTTTACTGTCTGTACAGAAAACTCAACATCAACATTCCTTGCCTCCACAATGAAGTTGGGACTGCCAGCCAAAGCATTAAATTTGTGCCTGAGTGAGACATTTGCTCTGACAAAGTAGGGTTAACTGTCTTCAGCTCAGGTGGATAAGCATCTCCCTGTGACAATGGAGGGTCCAGGGAAACTCAAAGAGTTATTTGACATCCACAAAAATAATAAAAAGACCATGATCATGTGGAATGCAATCACGGATGACCTTATTCGAACTGATATCTAGTTTCAAGTTGTTGCAAATTTCAACCGGGTCATAATCGGAGTCCAACCCACTGATGTATACAATCTGAGATGTTGACATGATGTCACTACAACTCATAGGCTGTCAGGAAATATCTCAAGGCTCTACCAGTTCAAATATATACAAATTCAAAGTGTCAATGTGAAATGTAAGCTAATCTAAAGCCAGAACTCCAAAAACATTTATGCAAAGAAAAATTAAAGATCCAAGTGCTCAAAAAGTACAAGTAAACTATAAAATATGTCAGCTTATTCACTGCAAAAGTTGAATAATAAATGCAAACCTATTTATATATAACAGATAGCTCACATTAATCCTACATAAGTCACGAAGACAAAACAGGTCAACAAACAAAAATGAATACAATAGTCCCTGTTTTCCCCCTTTCCAACCAAAACCAAACAAAGATGAATGACTGATCAACACATCCGGACTACAACTGACGATCAACAATAAATCCGACAAAATGTTATGATTATCACAAATCCGGAATAAGATCCACGAAGTAATAAAACTCACCTCTCTATTCCAACTTCACTCAGCACAATCATTCACTCTCAGACCAAAATTCAATAAATGCAAGTACATAGATCATTATGTACACTGATAAATGGAAATACACCAAAAACGGGTGAAAAAGAAAAAAAAACTCACATATATATCCAAATATACTGAACGTTAAATGACTAGATAAATTAGTAATGTGTAAAGCATAAGTTTGACCAGCAAAAGAAAAAATTACTTCAAATTCATATGTACATAAAAACAGTTTAAATACTGATAAATCAAACAAAGTTAATACAATGTACTTCCACACGCACCAATCAAAATTTATACTAAACTACTTTCACCAAAAAGAACCAAAATCCCAGTACTTGGCTACAATGAAATAAAGAAATACGAATAAAAATATAAAACAAGAAAGAACTATCACTTAATTACTTAATTAAGCCCAACCCAAAAATACCACAAAACCACAAAATACCTCTTGACTAAAAAGTTTTACAAAAATAAATAAATTAAATAGGACAAATAGATAAATGCAACTCTACAGAAAGAGAAAGCAAACGTAAATGCAACTACTAAGTAATAATGTAAATTAACACAATAGGAAAGTAAACTTGTGACTTGACCAGTAGAAAAACAAATAAACATCAAATTAACTAATCACAGCACTACAATATCACAAATCAAATAATATATAAATTATACTTAGTAATAATAAAAGCAATACACCAGATGGAATTACCAAAACATGCAGTGAAACAAATAACCAAATTTGAGCACTTTAAATATGGTTCTAAATAATGTTCATAATGTTGATGACACAAATTCAAATAAGTTACTGGTAGAACATATAAATCACTGCATGTTTGCTAAGCTTTATTACATTCCTACATCCAACACTCTAAACGTCAAAATGGATAAATCAATATCCTATCTTCAATTTAACTGTTCTGATGTTAATCTTTCGGCAGAGATTGTTAATCACGAGTCTTTTATGCCTTTACAAAACAAAACAAACCCAACACTCGCTTAACTATGTCAACATCATGAGGAGATAGTCTTGATACAGGTGTCCACACTGTGCCGGCAACAAAGACAACTGAAGAGAACAGCAAAAGTAGAGGTAGCCACATCCGACAGTCCTGCTGTCTCACCCTCAAGATCTCATTAGGGGAGGCAAATGTTGCCACGTGCTCCTTATCTGGTGAAAGGTTGAAACAGACTTGACTAGGATGAGCAGAATAACACCACAGATTGACTTAACTAGGTTTATTGACATACCATCAAACACACTTCAGCAGCTCTTGGGCTGGTACACAAATCACGCTGCGCTGACTGTCATACAAAAAACACCTATAAATACATAACCAGCTACCAATAATACTTTGGAAATAATATAATTATTACTTAAGATTATATAAAGATAAATCTTACAGTGAGCAACAAATATTTAAATTAATCAAAACTGTACTGCTCACAGTCACTAGAACCAGAAAAGTTCTGACCATACACATATAAAGTATATAACACTGACAAATCATTTATAAATAAAATTATATTTCAGTATTAAATCAATTTAAATTGTCACAGGTTTGATCATTAAGCACAGATAAAGACAAGTAAACTATTGAAGACAATTTATTTTAAATATGAGTACCAGATAAAATATTGTCAATTCAAACTATAGCACGTCGCAACTTGCATAAAACCATGCTTCAACCTTTTTACAATCACATATATTCTCACACAACTGACTCATTACACCACATTTATGTCAAACATCACTCATACATTATTCCTGGACATAAAAAACTAAACAAAATATGTATAAAATATGCAACAATGGTATATGAAAATAAACAGTTCAATATACACAACTATTAAAGTCTATCAACATAATTCAGCACATCCCTCATAAAGTTTAGCATACACAGGTATCTTTGTTGCCATCAATAAATTCCACCACTGACATCAATAAAGTTCACCACTGACATCAACAAATTCCACCACTGACATCAATAAATCCCAACCTTGACATCAACAAAATCCACCAATGACATCAAGGTATCACCAGTAAAGTTCATCACACAAGATGCCACCCACCAATATAAATTCCAACAAAATGACCACCATCTACAAGTCACAAGGAACAGCTTTCCCAATTAAAATCTCCAGATCGAAAGTATTTTAACCATATACAAAGAACAGCTGAAATAAACAGACAACAATTGGGAATTATGTACACAGTAGAAAATACCACATTAATGGTGCAAATATTTGATTTTCATACTTGTTATGTGTTGATATGTGTTTCAACAATTAATTATTATAGTGTGTTTAGACATGTGAATATAAGTCATGATTGAAAATTTATCTTGAAATAATCCTTAGCACAGCTACTGGTCTTCCCAAGATTAACAAAATATGTGTCCCAAAAGACAACCTTTCACACCAAAAGTCACCAGTACACTAAGTATCAAATGCCACACCAACACATAGTGACAGGAAAATTCAAAATCATTGGTGCATGAAAACTAGGTATTGCCACAACAAAGTTTATCAATGACCAATGTATCAAACAAGAAATCTACAATGCCCTCACGCAGTGTTGAGTGTCATATTTCACAAAATATCAAGAAAAATCCAAATGAAAACACCAGGAAAATATAACATGAAATGTAGCGCCCAACTATTTACAAACAACCATGATCAACTTTGTGACATAAATTAAATATAATTTTATCACAACTAAAATACATAGATTATGATAACTATCCATCATAAATAAACCTATCACAGTCAGTGGTTAAATAAAACATGTTTTCAACTACAAATCCCAAACTGCTAGTTTTAAGCAAGCAATCCACTACATCATAACACACACAACTTAAACACTCACCTGTATCCACCAACAAACTCACACAAACACAAAACCGGCTGTTCCTCAACTCTTTCCTTTCAAACCTCAACAACAATGAACAATGACATCGCGCCGTTAGCAACTTCCGTTAACTGACAAAAGACAAAATCATTTCCTCTAGAAATTCAAGAAAGTTGCAAAAATGGGTTGATAGAGGTAAACAGGTCGATAGGACAATGGCAAAGTTAGCAACTTCACCAAAACCAAAAGGTAGTGATCAAACAATTTTTCAAAAAAGGGTTCCCGAGTTGATGTTGTCAAAAAGGTGGCATGGCTGGACAAGAGTATTTTGGTTGATCCTAATTGAAAAAGAATTACATATGAGATGAGTTTAACCTTCACACGCAATATTTTGGATGAGCCTAAAGCAAAAGTAAAAGAATGTATGCTCAGTTATCTCAGTGAATTAATGAAGGAAACTATAGATTTTTTGTGGTCTAATGCCAAAGCGGCGAATGCCATTCTCCTGTGTGAAATGGAGCAAGGTGCTCTTCACTGGGGACAGATTGAGCATATAGATGGGATTCATGGGGCTCATGCACAAAAACATCAGGTTCAGAGTCAAAATTGGAGAAAATTTAATCCAGAAAACAAGCCGTGGTTTTGTAAACAATGTCAAAATGGAAATTGTCAGTTTGGCAAAGATCATGAGAATTTCGATAGATTACAAAAGCATATTTGCTCACAATGTTTGTTTTTGGGCAAGATCCTGACTCACCCACTGAAAGATTGTTACTTGATAAAGAAAGATCAGCCAAAAATTGCCAAGGGGCTGCTCAGAATTAGTGCATACAAATCATCTGAGCGGCAATGGCAGTAATGTTAGGTGTTTGTCCAATGTTGATGGTTTTAAACAATGTTCTCCTAAACAAGTTAGTGTGGGTACGAGTGCTGATGGTGAACAAGAATGTATGAATGAAAAAGTTGAAATAGTTTCACCATACAGTCAGGTTTATTGTACTAGATGTGTATATAATTGTATGTGTGATGTCAGTTAAGGTCAAGACATTGGCCAGGAAAAGGCGCTCAACAGGTACCAAAACCAAATGCAAATTATAGCGCTCTTGCATGCAAAGTTAGCACTTCCCCTAAAACTGGTTTGAAAACAAGTAAATAAGCCAAATTAAACCCAAATAAAAATGTGGACAGCAAAATGGAGTTTAAAAACAAAATCACAAACATTGCTGATTGGGTCAAAAGCAAGCAAGCAGTAAATTTCTGGCAAATGCAGTCGTAGATGTAAACAAAGGCGATATGGGCCCTGTTCCTCAGGTTGATAATGTTGTGGTAAATCCTCCAGTCACTCCTGTAGCAAGAAAGACTGTCATTCATTTAGACAAAGGACAGGAAGGTGGGGCTATTGTAAATCATGGTCAATGTAGTCCACTTTGCTCTACTTCATACAATCAAACGAATTTGGCAGTAAACATTGAATTGGTCATGCACAACAACAATGATCTGAATTACAACCAAGGTCTTGACATTAATGACATGGCTATACAGAACAATCAGGTCAGTGACCTTGTATGCAAACCTTTCATTAATGAACAATGGGTTTGAATCAGATAGTAATGACGAGGCATACCTGGCCCCTATTTACACATTGAAAGTCCTATACTGATGAGAAATACAATAATACAGTACTCACAAAGAACTACACCAGACACTACACCATTACACCATAAAAGTGAAGCTTGTGAGGTTTTTAAACCATGGAGAGCCCAGTCTAAATTTAATTTTCGTTTTGTGCCAACCATAAAGAAATATGTGATTTGAGTAACATCTCTCCCATAACACAACACAAACTTGTCAAAAAGTCAGGGGAGTATAATTTCATGGGGAAGAGAATTTCTGTGCGTTTACAGCTTAACGTTGTCTCTTGCGTTGTTTGGGCGACCCGGGGGTCAGTCCTCCCACCAAGGCAGTAGTCTGAATGTTAAGTATTGCTGTCTAATCATCTGGTGGGCTGGGTACCAGTCTGATTGTTTTCATCCTGTTTTTCATCCTGGGCTTTTCATCTGGAAGTTTGCTCAGTTTCCTAGCAACCTTTAAACAAGATAAATTTATTGGTGGGCCTTCTGACCTTAAGCTTTCTTCCTGGCTTGAACAGTTTAAATGTGATTTTGAAAGGAGAAACATGAAAAATTTTCTGAACTTTTACAACGATTATTTTATGTTTTTTATCTTGTTTTGAAGTTTTAACCTGTATATATGTACAAATTGGATTGTCCTGTATCATGTAACAAGTTTTTTTACCAAAGTAAAGCTTTGGATTGTGTGAAATTCAAGCCATTGTGGGGATGAACGTGATGAGCTTTGTGTATTTCATAAGATTTTGTAGTCTTCATGACAACCTCAGGCTTGCTTGATCAAGAGAGAGAGGGACCGTCTACCCTATATTTCCTTGTACATTTATTGCCATCAACAGGCTGTTTGATATTATAAATTGGTCACTTCAAACTTGTATTGGCGTGTGAAATACCAAATCTTAGTCAATGCCTTTCGTGTGACGTTGCCTCCAAGCGTGAGCTTAATTCCATATTAGGTCTGTTGCTTTATGTGTCAAGCCTGCACACATTTTCCTCAATAGGATGCTGGATCTGCTCAGATTTCCTCATGGGCGTCAGAAAGTGACGCTCACATCAGGCTTCAAAGGGGATCTTCCCTGTTTCTCCAAATTTCTACCCATATACAATGGGGTGTCACTTTATTACCACAGACCCATTGACACGACGCTTGAGCTCAATGCTTGCCTCACAGGTTTGGGAGGCTGATCTGGGAACTTCATCTACCATGTCCCTATTGTCTGGGGCTTTAGAAATTGGACTATAGTTCACTTGGAGATGGTCAATATCCTCTTGGCAGTGAGAGTGTTCACGCGTCAAAAAAGGTCCTGATACATTGTGACAATGCAGCGGTTGTCAGTGTGTTCAGATCTGGTAAACCAGAGATCCGTACCTAGGTGCATGCGCGCACAATGTGTGGTACGTCGCCACAACGTCAGATATAGATTTACAGTACACCCACATAAGGGGCGTTGACAATAAAATAGCTGACGCCTTGTCCAGATGGCAGGGCAGTGTTGATCAGTGGCGTCTGCTGGGTTTGCATGTGATGCACCCAGTATGGCTCCAGGTTTCACATGATTTCCTGGAATTGGATCCAGAATTGTAATATTTTAGTTTATTTTTTGTTGTATAATTTGTGTTCAATGTATTTGTATAATAAGGTCTGGGAGCAGGCCTGACCTGCAATGTTATATTGATACTGAGGGATACTACGCTTTGTGTTGTTGATGTTGAAGGACTTGTGGTGCCTACCTTACTATGTTCAGAACTTTTGTAGCTTTTTGTGTGTATACTAGATGTGTGTTGGCAGAAGTGAATACAATATTGATTCTGTCTTTTCTGGGGTGTTTGGTCAATGATTGTTCAGTATCAATGATTGAAAATTATGTGTCAGCCATAAAGGCTCATTTTGTGCTTCATGATTTGTCATTTACTGTATTTGCACCCAAAATTGAAATACTTCCTCAAAGTTCTTAGAATCAATCAACCTCTTACAGTTAAGTCACACAATATTATTTCTGTAGAGAGGTTGGCCCAAATTTCAGCTGCTTGAAAAATATAACCTCAGGCATAGTGTATAGGTCAGTGTTTTGAGTGGGTTTTTTTTCGGGTTTTGTCGCTTATCTAATCTTGCCCCTCATTTGTTATCGACTTTTGATCATACTAGGCATTTGACAGGGGAAGGCATTTTCTTTACCAAAAAATTTGTGAAAGTTTTGTTGAAGTGGAGCAAGACTATGCATACCAGGGATAGGGTTGAGTGTATAACACATCTACCATGTCCTCCACCTCTTCTCTGTTTCAAATTCATAGCCTATATGGTTACATTCCCTTACTGATTCTAGGGTTCGAAAAGCATTGAAGAGTATGAATCAGGCCATGGGTTTGAACCCAGCTTTTCACACATTTTATGACTTTAGGAGGTCTGGGACTACCTTGGCCTATAACTCTCACATTCCAATACGAGAAATTAAAAGTCATGGGGCTTGGTCATCAGACTGTGTCTGGCGTTATATACAGTCAGACCATACTAACCTATGAAAGTTTGGCCACAACTCTTGCCTCTACCTTAAATGCTTCATAAATACCCTACTTTTGAGTTTGCATTTGAGGGTACTTGTTCATGTTATATCATGTCAGGTTTTGCCAAGATTATACAAAGCTCTGATAAATCATTACAAATAGTAGTGTTTTTAATGTAAACTCTGGGGGTCCCTTCCTCTTCAGCAGTTTAAGGCTTTGGTTTGACCTTAGTGACCTTAGTCGAAATTGGCTATGTATCAGGTTTTGGCATAAATACGTCCCTGTGTAGTAAATTGCATAGCCTCCCCTTCTGCTTTCATTCAAGGTCACCTCAGAGGTCAGTAGATCAACTTCAGTGTCGAGGTTTGCACGGCAAACCTCATTGTAAATAAATATACAGAATGACCATAGCAGTTCTGCTTTATTATAGTAACCTCTCTGTGCAGCCCTTATCAGTATTCAATTATTTATTATTGCATTGTATTTACAACAAGGACTTTTATGTATTTCTTTTAGTGATCTGTATATATTATTAGTATTAGTTTGTCTTTACATTTTATATAGTAACTTACATATATATATATATTAAATAAAATGGTACCCACACTTGTTTGTCTTGGGGGTTGGGGACTGATGCCTGCATGACGCTTTGAATGATTATTGGGACCAACCATTACTGCATTTAGTCCAATTTGGTTTCCCCGTCAGATTTCAAATGGAAATGTCAACTGTTTAGTGAACACATAAATCACACTTCAGGTCTTAGCTATCCGACGGACACTGATGACAACTTGGAGGAAGAAATGAGTCATGGTGCTATTATTGGTCCATTTTCCAAATCCTCCATTTCAAAACTACATTACTCGCCTTTCATGATGAGACACAAGCCAATTCCAAAACTAGGATCACTATACATTTATCCTTGCCTCATCATAGCTCTGTTAATAGTGAGATTGGCAAATGTTCTTACCTAGGCACTTATTTCTCGCTTACGTTTCCTAGCGTCAACGTTATTACTGATGAGTTGAAACGCTTAGGGAAGCACCTCTGAGGCCGGGGTTCTGTTCACGTCTCTACCTCAAGTGGGAAAGCTGGTAGTTGCTTGCCGTTGGTCAGCAGTTTACAGTACAGAACCTTGACCAACTGTATGCACTGGTTTCCTCTGCCTTTCCAACTATCCGTCGTGATATAACCTGTACAGTGTTGAAAGCAGCGTAAAACCCCAAATAAAATAAATAAAAGTTTAGGGAAGGGAGCTCTCTTGTTCAAGATAGATAGCAGTTGTGCATTCCATCACATAAAAGTTGACCCCATAGATTAAGATTTGTTCGATCTGTGTGGAATTGCCATGAAAGTCAAATCCTCCAGCGACACGGTATGTTACCTCATTGTAATGCCATTTTTACGATTTTATCAGGTTTGGGAGGCCCAACATTGTGTGATGTCCATGTGAATGTTTGTACAAAATCCTTGGACATTAGGCCTAAGCCAGAACAAGCTTTAGGTATGCGTGTCACATGTTCGGGTGTCATCATTGACACAGTTGACGCAAGTATTTCAATACCAAAAATTCTGTACCAAATTCTGTGGCAGAATGGCAAGATGTGTACAAGAGATTAACTCCAATCATTGCTGGGGCAATATTTATCTGTCCGTAAGTGGGTCAAATCAGCAAGATTGTTTGTAATAGCATGTTACAACTTTTCAGAACAAACTATGACAACAAAACAATCATCCTCACCACTGATTTTGTTCTCTAGGTTTCTTACTAAATACATTGGCAGATTGTTTATGATCATGATTTCTCATGCCAGAATATGGATTTTGATGCATACTTAATGGGTACGGGAGGTGTGTATAAGAATTTTTTGTATCGCCTTCTCATTGAAAAAAGTTATGCTAGCCTGGCAATTGTTCACTTGGAAAAATTAAATATATTGCTGGCCATTTGTGTTTTTGCTGCTCATTGGGTTAAAAAATGCATTGTCATTAAGTGCAACAATCATTGTCATTAAGCGCAACAATCATGTGGTGCTGAACTCTGGTAGGGCTTTGGCCCCCTTTTTGGGTGCGTCTGCCCAAAATATATGGTTGCGTAACATTGATGTTCCATGTGTGCATGTATTGGATAAGCATAATGAATCTGCAGTCCTGTTGTCAAGATGGTCGGTATCTGGTCATAAATGTATCTGGTCGTAATATGTCATGTTTAATGTAAGATCCGGTGTGGATTCATGTAACCCCTAGACCTATTGCAGGTGAATTATGATATTTAAGCTGTTAAGTGGGATTTACTGTACTTACAGGTGCTGTTCAGCTAGGACAGCTTCCTGACGTGTGTACCCTTCATCTTTATGCCCCTGTTCCACCAAAAGATTAAGCCCCGATCCTGTCGGCGACCCTTAATCGTGGACAGTCGGTGGGAAAATAACAAAAATGGGCGGGAATACTGGGTCGGTACTCAAGTCTGGGATTAAGAACAGATCGTCCCCAGGACGCCTCAGGACGCTGCAGACAGTCCCCGACTGGTCTGGGACTAAGAACCGACTAAGCCAGTTTTCAGGTCGGTTTCAACCACGATCCTGTCGTACACATACCGACTGGGTCCCAGGACGCCTCAGGCCTCCTGGGACTAAGAGCCAACTAACCTACGATTAACTACCGGCGTCCTCAGGCGTCCTCAGGCCTCCTCAGTCTTCCCCAGACCAGGATCCCCGATTCTTGTTTTCCAAAGTTGCTGGATTTTCTGGGTATATATATATAAAATTCGCGATCTAATCATCATTGCTTTTCTAGGAACACAGCAGGATGCCACCTTTTAATGGAAGACAGATTCAACAACAACTTAGGGCTTTTTTGGTTTTTATTCAGTTACAAATAATCATGTATTTCCATTTTTTACGTCGACCACAGCAACCACCACCAGCACAACCAGCACCCATACAGAGACCTAGAAGAAGGCACAACATGTGGGTCAGGCCATGGCTGCTACAGAGAGAGGAGAGGGGGGCCTACCACAACATTATGGCTGATCTTTATGCCACAGATATTCCAGGATTCACCAACTACATGAGGATGACCCCAGAATTTTTTGAAATGATTAAGACCAGACTGGAACCACACCTAGCCAGGCAGGCCACCAACTACAGAGCACCAATCAGTGTTGGTGAGAAGTTAGCCCTCACCATCAGATATCTGGCCACAGGAGAGTCCTACACATCATTGTCCTGTCAGTTCAGGGTTGGAAGATCCACCATCTCCAAGTTTATACCAGAGGTCTGCAGGGCCATCCAGGATGAGTTCACCAGGGAGCACCTGAAGTGTCCTACAACCCCAGATGAGTGGAAAGAACTGGAGAGGGAATTCAGGATCAGATGGAATGTTCCACATGCCCTGGGAGCTCTGGATGGGAAGCATGTGGCCCTGAAGAAGCCCAAGAACACTGGAGCCCTCTACCACAACTACAAGGGATTCTTTTCCATTGTGATGTTGGCCCTGGTAGATGGACAGTACAAGTTTAGATGGGTGGATGTGGGTACTGAAGGATCCTGCTCGGATGGCCAGATATTTAATGCCTCTCAGCTGAAGAGGAGGATTGAGGATGGCAGGATAGGCTTCCCTGACCCAGCTCCTATAACACAGGGTGGGAGAGATGTCCCCTACTTCATCCTGGCAGATGATGCTTTTGCCCTGAAGAGCTGGCTCATGAAACCCTATGGCAGAAGGATGTTAACCAGAGAGGAAAGGATTGCCAATTACAGAATTTCAAGGGGCAGAAGAGTGGTGGAGAACGCTTTTGGCATCCTTGTGTCAAGATTCAGGGTGATGAGGACAACCATTGAACTACCCCCAGCAACAGTCAGGGAAGTGGTCTTGACCTGTGTTGTTCTACACAACATACTGAGAAGCCAGTAACAAGGTCAACCTGGTGGTCAGCAGCCTGGGGAGGACGATGATGATGATGTACCTGATGATTGTGGATTGATTGGGGGTGCTGCTGGTGGTGGCCAAGACAGAAACCCTGCTAGAGAAGCCAAAAGACAGAGGGATTACCTGAAGGACTACTTCAACAATGAGGGAGCAGTGGCCTGGCAAGATGGCAGAATATAAGTCCTGCTGCAGTAACCAGTCCTTTTCAGGACTAACTACAACAGTCCTTTTCAGGACTACCAATTATTCCAAAAACAATTAATCAGCTATGTTTGCTACAGACGGACAAACCCCATGCCAAACTTAACTTGTTGAGACAGACAAACAGACAAACCCCATGCCAAACATAACTTGTTGAGACGGACAAACAGACAAACCCCATGCCAAACATAACTTGTTCAGATGGACAAACAGACAAACCCCATGCCAAACATAACTTGTTCAGACGGACAAACAGACAAACCCCATGCCAAACATAACTTGTTCAGACGGACAAACAGACAGACACAACTTTCTCACCCAACAAACAGACAAACCCACTGTTAAACAAAAGCCAAACACAAAGTCACACATTATATCCGAAATTAAATTATTTTTTTATATATTTTCAAATCCACATCATAATTTCACCAATTCTTTTTGTTCATGGCTTTGAAATTTATTTGTAGCAGAAAGGTTTTCATGGAAATCTTCAATTTTAAATCTTCACTTCTAATCACAAAAATTTGGAAAATATACCCATGGAACTAGTTTTGCTTTCAATAATGGGGGATTGTGTTTGCAAAATAGTTTGTCAGTTTGTTGGCATGGGTTCTATTTACTTTTGGGTTTGTGTGTTTGTTGCTTGGTGGTTACTGGGGTTGGGTTTATTTTTGGTAGTTGGGTGTTAGGTTTGGTACTGGGTTTGTTATTTGGGGGTTATGTTTGGTGTTGGGTTTGTCTGTTTGTGGGTTGGTAAGTATGTGATAATGCCTTTTAAATCTAGGGAAGGTGTAAGTGTTGGACTTTTCTATTAAAGATTTTAAACTATCCCATGGATTTTAATCTAAAAATGGGCTGATTAATGGCCATATTGGGAGTTACTTTTTATTTTTTTTTTATGTGGCCTTTTCTGTTATGTGTGGTACCATGGGTTATTTGTTTCATGTTTGGGGTGGTGTAGGTGTTGGACTTTAACTTTTTTTTCTTGTGATAAGTATTTGTACTGAACTTTTTTGTTTTGGGAGGGGAATTGGAAGAACACGTAGCTGAATAATTGTTTTTGGAAGATTTGGTGGCCCTGAAAAGGGCCTGGCAGGTCAAAGACCCGCCCTGACTGGATGGCTACTGAGGAGGCTGCTGCTGCTGTTGAGGCAGTGCTGAAGTGGTGATAGTAAAGAGCTGCTGCTGTGGTTGTTGCTGCTGCTGCTGCTGAGGCTGCTCGACGATCTGTGTTGATGTCAGATCTGGTAGCTGGCTTAAGATTCCACTCAGATTGTGTCTGCTCCCTTCGTCCTGTACAGTTAGGACAGATGTCGGGTTGCTGAAGCCAATGGGGCTTGGTGTAAAGTACACAAAACTGCTGCTAGCTGCTGCTTGAGTGGAACTAGACGCCTGTGGAGTGGTTGTTGGCAGTAGGCCGACCCTCTGGGACTCCGTGGTAACAGTGGCTGATCTTCTGGGCAATGGCTGACGTCTGCGGTTACTCTTAATAGTTTCGATGTCTCTAAAAATCTTGCCCTTTAATTCTTCAAATTCTTCTTGAGTCATCTTTTCGGCCTCTGATGCCACGTAGTCAAAGAAGGGCTGCCTGTCTGACTTCTGATGCAGAAAACCAGAGATAAGTGTCCTCATCTGCTCAAAGTGTTCGAGAATCTTGGAGTCTGTAGTTGAAACGGGCGTTGATGTAATGATGGACTGACTCCTCTCCCTCAGGACACTGGACTCGAGGTGTTCTGTATCAGTAGTTGAGCCACGTGATTCGTCCTGCCTGCTGGTATTTGGACTGGCCTCAAAACCTGAACTTCTATTGGCCCCCTTTCTTCTGATATGGGTTTTAAGAAAACCCATCTGTTGGTACACCCAGGACTGTCTCTTGGTCATCTCCCTCGGGGCTTGGCCAGATTGGAGCTTAGACAGCTTCCCATAACGGGTTCGCTGGGACTCGAACCATCTTCTCACATCAAAGGGCTGGAGCTTGAGTTCTGCAGATATTTCTGCCCAGAGAGCCTCTCTTCTGGTCCTGTCGTGGAAACGTGAATGTTCCTTGTCATACAGTTCAGGGTGCAGCTTTACAAATTCCACAATGGAAACTTCCTCACTGTCTGTAAAAGTGGCACACACCCTGGCTCTCTTGGCTAAAGAATGGCACTCCGGATCTTCCTCACACCTCTCTTCTTCTTCTGCCACAGCTTCCCCAATAGCTGGATCTTCCTGAATCTCCTCCTCCTCTATCCTCTCACTTCCTTCTTCTGTAATAACTTCACTCCTCTCCTCTACTTGACTTTCCTTCTCCCTCTCATCCATCTTTTTCCTTCCTCTCTTCCCTCCTTTCTCTTTCCTCATAATCCAGTCGACAAAATAATAAAAAAATAGTAAAATGTGTCTCCTAACTGTGAAATTTGCCCTAAGCTCAAGTATATAAAATATAAAATAAAAACTGAAAACCCCTACAAATCAGTGACACACGTCTCTCAGTAGCCAAACAGTCAGTAACAACGAGAATGTGTGCGCGGTCGCTTATATAGTCCCAGACCTGCTCATTGAGGCGTCCTGTAAGGGTCGGTTGTGGTCGGTTGAGGCCGTGTGAAAAATCAAACATGTTTGATATTTCTCCCGACCCCAACCGATTATTTTTCCCCGCCAAAATGTCCAGTCCCAGGCGTCCTCAGGCCTCCTCAGATCAAATTTACACAGTCCTATGTTGTCCCAGGCCGCCTGCGACCCTTAGTCCCCGACCCTTAGTCCCAGACCTCTATCACTTAGTCCCAGGCTTCCTGCGACCCTTAGTCCCATTGCCAAACAAAAATCGGCGATCCTGGTCTGGGGACGCCTGGGGACGCCTCAGGACACCTTGTGGGGTCGGTACTTAATCCTGGGTTAGTCGGGGCTTAGTCCCAGGAGGCCTGAGGCGTCCTGGGACCCAGTCGGTTTGTCTAGGACAGGATCGTGGTTCAAACCGACCAGAAAAATGGCTAAGTCGGTTCTTAGTCCCAGACCAGTTAGGGACTGTCTGGGGCCGCCTGAGGCGTCCTGAGGCTTCCTGAGGACGATCTGTACTTAATCCCAGACTTTAAAACCGACCCAGTATTCCCGCCCATTTTTGTTTTTTTTTAACCGACTGTCCACGATTAAGGGTCCCCGACAGGGTCGGGGCTTAATCCTTTGGTGGAACAAGGGCATTATATGTGCAAATACAGGTATAACAAGTCAGCATTGTGTTTCTTGAAGCTGTTGTACATAAATGGTGTTTCACTGAGCATAATCTCAAATTTTCTTCCTGCTATCAGAGCAAAGTTTATATTGTATGGCTTGCGTGACCTTCTTTTGTATTATAACAAAATAAAAGTATTTCTCAAAGCTGTGAAAATAAATTGTCCTCTTAAGCCTGTAAAAAGAAATACAATGGATGTTTCCACTCTCAAGTAGCTATCTGTCCTGTGTAGGAATATATACATGGGTTCAGTTTACAGAGCTGTATTTCTAGTTGACTACTTTATACTTTTGCGTCTCTAAAAGATAGCTACCCGTACGGTAGTCTCTTTTGATCACTCCAGGCACTTGACTACATATGAAGTAACATTTTCCACCAAATATGTCAAATTGACCATCAAGTGGTCGAAGATTTTGCAGTCCAGAGATAAGTTGCACGTCATCACTATTCTGAGGTTGAAACCCTCTGTTATCCGTCCATACAAAGAAGCTGTTTAAGTTATATGCACTGGTTGGCAATCGACTTCTCTTTCAAGTTCAAACAAACTGTTGCTGGGTTCCTATCACTGACACAATAATTCACAAAAAAAATTGTCTTTCACAATTAAATTTGAAATTGGGTCTGGATCCACACCATTTCACTTTTCATACTTTGAGACGCTCTGGAGCCACATTAGCTTACAGTACACAACTTCAGATTGTGTGTGGACCTACATACAAGAAAATCAAGCTATAGCATGCAGAACCTTATTATCTGATTGAGGAGTTGAACTTCGGGTCGTGGTCCCTCCTTCCCTAGATATTATGTAAATAGTTGTCACGAATAATTATGTAACTGTAATGCAATTAGCAACTTAACTAGGTAACTGTTCCATGTTTAAGCTCATTGCTTCAGTCATGGATTTATCTTGTTTTATACTATTGTTAATATTATAACTTTTACATTAATACTACTGTTAATATTAATGAATTTACATTAGAATGGTTCAACATTGACCATTACCTAGTCAGAATTTATTAATTGTGTATTAACTGTGATGGTATTACATATATTATATCAGACTGTACAAAGTTGTAGTAGTCTCATTTAATCAATAAATGTATTATTTATTATTATTCAATGTATTATCAAAAAATGAAGTGTCCACAAAACTTGTCTTTTCTTTTGGGGGCAGTAGGTGCCTGGTTCATTAACTTCTATCTTCCGGCCTTTTTCTTATTTTTGAGATTGTCCAATATAACCGAAAATGCATCACACATGGCAAATTTAGAAGGTCGGGGCCTCTTAGACCTTCTACCATGGGGTTCCCATTGAGACCATTAAATAGCAGGGTACTTGGGCCTCTGTGTGTGATGTTATATACAACCTAACTATACTCATATCTCCCATCTCATTTAATCTTTTTAACTACATCTACTGTCTTGACGGGTGCTTTGGTGAATTCTATTCCAAGAAAGTGAATACTTTGTACATATGTCATCCTCTAAGTTTCTCTCTTTCAAAACTTAAGAATGCTAATTGAGGTTTTCCTCTGAATGCTAGTCTTTTGGCTGCAGTCACTTTTTATTTAGGTGTGGAATTTATATTCTTAACTTATTTTATTTATGACATATTAATGACATTTGATATCAGGGTTGTCCCTTGATAACTTGCAACACTGTAATAGTACATTATTGCCAATTTTGCCGGTTTGGTAAATTGCTATGATTTCCTTCTATAGAGCTAATCTATCATTTACTACTAAGAACTTAATATCTTGTTATTGATTAATTTTAGTTTGCTTAGTTTCGTATAATCGTGTAACTTATAATAAAAATTAAAAACCTTTATTGGGCTTTCACTATCTTCCCTCATGTTGAGGCTTTATGATTATCATCTCAAAGTTCTGATAGAGCAGGAGTTACAAATGACCGTAGTTTTGATAGACAAACTCTAAGGAGCAACAACTGAGAAAACCAGTCCAAAGAATTCATAGGCTGGATACAGAGAAAGGTGTCCACACCACAAAGACAATTGGAAAACACGATGAAACATAGGATCGGTAGACTTTTGTGAAGAGATAAGCTAGAGATGTGGCAGAGTTAATGTCATCAGGCTACTCATTATGAACAGAATAAACTGTTGTATGTCCAGAAATTCATCCTCCATCTGCCTACTCCTAGCATCATAAAACTTTTTATATTACCTCATTGGTTTGAAAAAGTGGGCTATAATGTGTTAAAGTTGGTCTTCCATTAGTTTGTAGTGGGAAGGGAGGAATTATTGATTGGTTCCGCTGTGTCTCGAACTCACAGCCTTCTCATTACACACAAATAAACACAAGTCTACCTGTTTAACCAGCTGAGATAAAGGGGAATCCCCAGAAGCCCTGGGCCCGTATTCACTAAACCTCCTTTATTCCAAGGAACCCTTAAAAAGTAAGGCTTTCCTTTATTTCTTGCTCCTTCCTTTGTTTTTGTATTCATTAAACTTCCCTCAAAGAAGGGAGACTAACTTTCTTTCCTTGATTTTCAAGGAAACCTTAAAAATCCAGGAAATCCTTAACTTTCAAGGGAATCTTGAATTTTAATATTCACTAACCTTCCTTTACTGAGGAATCCTTGGTTTTTCTCCTTAATTTTCAAGTTAAGTGTGTGACTACCTTTATGATAAAGGGGAGTTTTGGTGGTTTAACTTTTTAAGTAAAAATTGAGGTAAGTGGTGAAATGTTATGACATTTGCACCTTTTTGTCAATACTACATCATTTCTTTGAAATTTTTGGGATATTCAGTTAACATGTCGTCAAACCCAATGAAAATGTATTTGACATGTGTCACAATATCTGTGTGAAAAGTGGCTGTTACCGCAATAGCAAAAAGTTACCGAATGACTATTATATTGTTTATCTTCATGAGTGATATATATATATTTTCTGTGTATGTCTGATGAGGGATGTTTTACGTTTATTATCCACCATTTTGTACGATTTATGGGTTAAATTGTATGAATATTTAATGAGAGGATGTGAAAAAGCATGTTAAAAAGCATGGCCACCAGTGAATATAAAAACTGCAATCTTTAACCTGAAATACAAAAATCTTTAAAAGTTAGATATTTATTTCTTAAAATATGAAATATCATCTTAAACTGCAATAGAAAACACATCACAAAACTAATCTTAAACAAATAATAAACATGGAAAGAGAAAATATAAATGTAAGGGAAATATAAAGGAGCCTTTATGAACAAACGTTTTCAACCAATCAGATGATTGAATTCACTCCTTTAATAAAGGGTCCTTTATTTAAGGTCTCCTTTGGTAAGGAAACCATAAAGGAGGTTTAGTGAATAGCATTTTAAAGGTCACCTTACCAAAGGGGATTTTTCACCTTCCTTTAATAAAGGGACCTTAAAAATATAGGAGGTTTAGTGAATACGGCCCCAGGTATTAATAGAACTGATAGACGTGAGGATATTACAAGTTTCATCTTTAGTTTGAGCTTTTATTAAAGGTAGGTGAATGATGAATACAACATGTATATATGTATGCCCTCATATGCTTGCAGAAATTTAACTTGACCTCAGTCTTCAACGTCACTGGCTGGCGTTCACAAATCAGCATGCTATATATTTATATTAGTGACTCTTTATTATTGATTGTAAGTGTTCAGAATGTTAATCAGTTTGCAAGAACCATCTGTTGGAAATATTATGGAAATATCAGATTTGACATCTGACTGCTGTTTCAAACCCAAACTATTTGTTTACTAATACAAATCCGTCTGTTTCAACTTCTTTTGTATGGACCAGAAGCTCTAATCCACAACTGTCTGTATGAAACTAACATGCCGAACCCATAGCCTTCACTGATACTTCTCAGTGCCAAATCCATAGGTTTTCTGTATCACTTTCACAAGTTGACTCCACAACTTACTTGGAAGTAACATCCTCAACCAATTCATTTTAACAAAAAAAATGGAGTACAATCTGACTACCTCTCTATCACAACTTTGACTGCTTCTAAATCACAACTGAACTAAATGGATTTCTCAACTCCTTATACATACGAATTTTACTGTCATGAAGATTTCATTGACAAGGAAACAAAGAAGTATTTGTTACACAACCCTGGTTATTCTAGTAATAAGAGATTATTCTAGAATACTACACTCTGATTCATTTAGTTTATTGGAAAATTCACTCCACTGAATTATATTCTATCATAGATCATATGCATCAACAACAAATAGAAACCCATTCAGACTAGTACTGTCAAAGTTCAAGTCAGTTGTACCACACACATACAAACATACCTGTATGTGCAAAAAAATGTGACCGAAACCACCCCCACCCCCCACCCCCACCGCACCCCCGAGACTGTATTAAACAAATTTCACCATCAATGCTAACTACCAAAACCTTTACTAAAGTCTGCAGATTATCACTCACTACACATACTCAAAAATTAGATATTCAGTGTCAATGATCTGACTTCCACTGTTATGTTTTATAAACATTGTAAAATTAATGCCCAAAGCATTATTCTATCATTTAAAAATGTTAATGGTTTGTGGTCAGTATGTATCACAATGTCAGTTAGAGATGTTTCTAGAACTTCTTTATAACCCATACTATGGCAAGACACTGTTTTTCCATAGTTGAATAAGATTTTTCCCTGAGCAATAACTTCTTGCTTTCATAAATCACAGGGAATAGTTTTCCTTATGTTACTTACAATGGCCCTTAATCTCAGCACTTTTATAGCCTTATCTCTGGCAACTGACACGGATTGACTTGCTATAGTCTAGGTAAATTTGATTTGACCTTTCCTTTTTCTTCATGATAATCACTGGAGAAACAAATGAAGGATCAAATGCTCTTATGACACCATAACCATCATAGCAGTTATATCCTTCTTTAGAGTTTGCCTCAAGGAATATGGAATTGGGTAGGCCTCTGATCTTATTGGAGTATCATCTATAAATTAAATCTTGTTTGTTCACGAGGAAAGGTCTCTGGATGCTCTTCTATCAAACACTCCATTTGTCTGGTGTTATCCACAGGTAAGTTTAGTCCTATGTTTACATCGCTGAATGTTTCCTTAGGTTTGACACCTTCCAATGACATTAAAACATTCTGATCATCTAGTCTCTTGGTAGGTTTCTTTGGCTCCACATAAAGCTTCAGTTGGTGTGGTACTTTTTTGCACCTTTACCTTATAGTCGTTCCTGTTGGGAACATCCTTAAGTATATAAAACCCTTTCCACTGCATTTAGAGTTTATTATGGTCTGTTGGGAAATGTATCGGTACCATGTCATCGACCTTGAACTTCCTACCCTCAGTTTTCTTGTCATAATGGTGCTTGTATCTTCCTTGTTCCTTCTTAAGCTCTGGTTGAAATAACTTCAAGGTACTGTCCAATATCTCATTTAATTCAAAGTATGTAGCATGCATAGTCCAGCCAAATTAATTGCTAGACGCTTGCATAGCTTACCTATCAGTGGCATCTTCTCCAGAGGACTCTTTAGATAACAATTTAATGTTAGAGTTATATGTCATGGTTTACAAACAGAAGATTAGAAAGGAATTATGAAAACAAATCAAAGAACATACCTGCTAAATATCAGTTAAATGAACAAAGAAAATCCAGATTAAAGCCATTGCTTGGGTAAATCAAACTGGTCACAGAGATAAACACTGCAGGGGTAAAGAATTTGGAGAACTCTGGCCAAAAGCATATTACACTAAACATCAGAAATCAAATTTTTAAGGTTGCACAAATATTTCTCAGTTTCAGGTCACATACAACTTACAGGGTGTCAGAAAGAGATATTTTTCAAGATTTCTTTATTTTTTTATCATAACAAATATAATATTACATATATAAAATAAAATACATCAGATTAAGTTGTCTCTATGCAGTGACTCTTCAGTAATTTTTATTGCATACAATTTCCATTATAATAAAAGATGGTCATAATTATGTCCATGAAGGGAAGAAGTAGAAGATGCCATCAAAATTTTAAGAAACATCTATAAATTATCCAGAACTTTGAATCATATTATTTACCATACTAATGTATCAATGAAAGTAATGTAATACTAAATGTCAACTTTTAAAAGCAGTGAGAGATCACAATACAATTAAAGAAGAAGATTTAAAACATGTAGGAAATATTAAATATTTGTTATCTATGAGGGTCTTTAAAAATGGGTTTACTGTTAGAGAAATAAATACCATGCTAAATTTTGTATGTACCACATGAGACACTAATTTACTTTTCTATGTAGTTTATATAACTCTCCTGTATATATTTTATGTATAATTCTGTTCTTATTTTTCATCTGTATTACTATGTGGTTTTTTTTTGTATTTTTTTTCTTTTGGTCTTCTTTTTTTCTTTTTGTTTTTCTTTTTTTTTTACAATTAACCAACATTGATCAACTTTGTGCTTTGTATGCACGTGAAATAAATAAATAAATAAAATAAATAAATAAATAAATTAAGATATAGTTTAACTATGAAATATTGGGGCATATGTTACTGTAGTGATTCAATAGGGTTATGGTGTAAATATCAAATCCCTTTTATTTATTGTTCACTTTTACACTTTGAAAGCAGAACCATGATTTGTTTATGTTTTGGTATTGAAGGTACTTTGCCTGGTAAGCTGAAGGTAAACAATCAAAATGAAGGTATTTATGGCAATCGCCACAGGAAATGTACCCGGATTCTCCAAATACCATGCAGACTCTGTATAATTTTTCAGGGTTGCAAGGGGGACAGCAGAAATTTAGTGAACTGTCTATAAAGGGGTAGAGGGGGCCACGGTGGCAGAGTGCTAACACTCTCGCCTCCCACCTCTGAGGCCGGGGTTTTTGGTTCCCGGCCCAGCCTCAAGTGGGAAAGCTGATAGTTGCTTGCCGTTGGTCAGCAGTTTACAGAACAGAACCCTGACAAACTGTATGTACTGGTTTCCTCTGCCCTTCCAAATTACCCATCGTGATATGACCTGTACAGTGTTGAAAGCGATGTAAAACCCCAAATAAACAAACAAACAAATATAAGGGATAGATCAGCTTTAGCCCTTATGTCCACAGACGACAGTCTCTGTGGTACCACTGTGGACATAAGTTACAGCCATACCACATGCTATGTCTGAAATTTCATCATAAGGAATGGAATCAAATTTGTAAATGGGGCATTTGACTGATTTGACTTCTTTTGTTGATGTTTCAATTTTGCCTTGATGTAGTATTGCGTAATCGATGGTTGGCTTCTGTCTGTCACTCTTGGTGTTTTCCTGAAAAGTTGATATCAGTAATTCCAGTGTCTAATCATGAACAGATGATAAACTACAAAATTTACATTTGTTATGTCTCAGGAAAAATCCTTTGCTGATTCATTTAAATCACACGTCTTTTGCGCAATGCTGGAATTGTGAATATAGAACAGTAAATAAAACAACGCTGTTGAATTCTGCATGCATCGTTCCTTCGCGTACAATTGTAAACAAACAACTCCCGGTAAAATAAAACGTAAATTGTATGCAGCAAATATAAAGTTAAATAATTCAGTGGGGATTTTTATCAATATTTCATCTAAAGATCGACTACTCATTAATATGAGATCACAGAATTCTGTGGGGGATTTCCTACCAATATTTTAAAGGCTGTGTGCACATCCATCACTATGTAAGTTTAGGTAATGGAACAGCCAAAATGGCATTGGATTTGTTTTGATTTTTATGTAGGATTTATCCCTTATTATGAACAAAATATCAATGTTACCATTTTAGGGGCTTCGTGGCTTTAATATTCAGCCGATCGATAGTTTAATACCATCATAAAGCAGGAGAATGTGTCTTTTATTCCTATAATAATTAGGACAACATTGACGCATACAAAACAGAAGCATGAACATGAAAAAAAATTATTATTCATGCCTTTGCCAAAATGAATAGAGCCACTGGGGTGCAGTGATGTGATTAATGTTCACACCTGTAAGTGGCTGCGGTTTCCTCACACTGAACATTCCCTAAGTCCTTCAATAGGTTATTCATGTCACTTTCTGGAACACATAAACTATTACTTTGTGTCACATTTGGCAAAACTGTATAAATAAAGATAGGGTTTTACATCTTATTCAGCACGCAATGTCATATTATTACAGGTTCCCATTTTTTTATTTATTTCATAAGTGTTAGGTTTGTTTTTTTTTTTAAATTGAAGTAACAATACATTTTTATTCTTAAACAACTAATACATGTATTTAACAAGGCAACTATATCTATATGTAAGACATTGAGGTCTTATACTTTTATTGATCTTCATTGTGTTAGATAATTTTGTACATAAATACCTAAACATTGTTTGTCTAGCTGGAGGTTTAACATGTGTTTCAAATCTTTTACGCTTGTTTGAAGGACAAGCAATGTGTGGAAGATGAAGGTAATCCTGGTCATCTGCAAACATGAATATTTTGAATATCTAAAGACAGTTATATATGTGATAGTATCATAGCATTTGCATCCACATATAATTCATGTATGTAGTTTCATTAACATTATGATGTTATTTTAAATTTGTCTTACAATTAGGTGCTATAAAAGTGTATAAGTATAAAGTAATAACTCTGTTTTGAATGCAATGAAGTACCTTCTTTATGTGTGGTTTTTTTCTCTCTTCTATCTTGCTCTCTTGTTTCTCTTGCTTTTTCTTTCTTCTCCTTTTCCCTTTCATTGTTTTTCATGGTTTTAATAATTTCCTTCCTTAAATAAATTGAAATTTCATACACATTTCATATAATCATACAGATGTTAGGTATAGATGTAGGCTTTTCCTAATTCTAAATGAGAAGCTATACCTGTGACATCCTTTGCCTTTGCCATGCAATTCTTATGGCCAGAGCCTGATGACGGGATCTCCTGTGGATGCAGCAATATCGCCAACTCTTCTTCAATAAGTCCAGTCTTGAAGAGAACATTTATCCTTTGCTGACAATATAGTGCAAGAAATTATTGATTTATACATTACAAAGCATAATACACTTTTTGTTAATGATAACATTACAACACATCTACAAATTACTACAAGAAAACATGTATCATTTGTCTAATATTACAACAGTGGTTCTTGACAATATAGAGACAATATAGATATTTTTCAAAGAATATTTTTTCCTTAAGAAGAACAAATTTAGAAGTCTTGTACCTAGTTGATCAAAATGAAAGCAGATGACTCCAACTAGGTACTAGTACCTGGAGTGTCAAAAGAGCCAGTCTCTATGAACATTGTATTAAGTAATATTGAAAGTACAGAAATAATCTATAAACAGTTTTATTATTTATTTACTTTTTCTGATGTCGCTTTCAACATTTAGCAACTATTAACTTACCTATGTAGGCTCTGGGGCTTTTGAACCCCAGACCTCAGTTTTATTATATGTATCTCTTCTCAGGCAGTCATTTCTGTTAAGGTTCCACTCTAACAAGTGATAAGTTTGAGAAGCAGTCCCGATATGATCCAGGGTGTTGATGAGGATATGAAATAATAATTTAATTACCTGTTCTCTCAAAATTTATCTTGATCAATTAATTGTTCCATAGCCTGTTTAGGACTAGGGGAAAATTAGAGGGCCTTACCAAAAAATCTAACTTTGTGAATGACAGTTGTTATGCTATGGGTGAAAATGAAGTAACCAGATTTGACTGAATCTGGTCTATGGGCTGGAGAAAGTTAGTTGTCTTACCAGGACTAAATCCTGGTTTCATTACACTATGCAATGAGTCTGAACAATTACAGGAAAAACTGTAACAAATGGATTTCTGGTAACATTCAAACTTTATTTCATTTTTATAGAACATAATTCTAATTACATATTTTGAAAACCTGAACCACAAGAAAAATAGGTCACTATGGATACAACCAGAATTAGTATGGCCAAAATGCCAATCTGGAGGCAAAGTATTTGACTGTAACTTTGAAGGGAGGTTCTAGCTGAAAATCACGTACACCTGCTCCATAACATCACCACCTACATTTATGCAGTGCAGTGTGTTAATATGATTGTTGGTGTATATTTCCTACACCTTTGCCTAAATTTTTTTAGAACTTGAGATAACCTTAAGATAAGATGTGTTGTCAATTTCATAGTCTTCTATATGTACATGTCATGATAGTTTTCATCTGTAGAAGTCTATTTTTAATTCACTTAGATTTCACTTTATTTTACTATGAACACATTGTTTCGATCACAACCATTAATGGTAATTGTATAGATGGGGGAAGTTAATGAACTTTTAATTATGGGCAAGTGCAAATGACTGTGTTTAATATCAAACCACTAAGACCCCTGTCTTTATGCCAATTAATACTGTTACGATCCGACGGACCACCGTCATCCGACGTCCCTACCTGACAAACAATAATTTACCCTTTAATATTTTAATAGTAGAATGTTAAACATATATACATATAGTTGCAAATGTTTTACCTTATTATTGTAGCTTAAATTGTCCTTAGTGCATTATATACTTTGATTGTTCTACATGTGAATATGTTGTCTGGGAGTTGCCATATTGGTATGAGAAACTCAAAATGTCTGTGTTTTTTGGGGGATTAATTGGTGTCAAATATTTGGGGCAAGTTTTGGCCAATAAGGGGGGAATTTATCATGCAGACTTTTGAAGGTCAAGGTTTTGACCCAGCTTTTTGGTATAAAAGGCCATGCAGATAGACATTCTGCCTGGTTTGACAGCACTCCCCAAGGAGTTCACTAGTGACTATTCACTGAAGAAACTACATTGCAGAATGGCTTCAAGATACCTGCCAAGAAGCAGGTAAGATATATTTACCTCTATTTCCTAAAAATAAAAGATGAGGGTTAGTGTTTGTTAAACCAGCCCCAAGTTTTATTGGGTTTGTAAATCTGTAGATATTCTGGTGTGGGAAATGTTAGAATGTTAGAATAAAGTAGTTTTGGGCATTTTGATACAAATTTAATATTGCTTCTACTTCATACCAGTTCAAGTAAATGGTAAATGACTTGTAATGTAAATGTTAAATCTTTTCCAGTATTTACTTTGCTAAACTAAATAAATGTTTTTCCCTGTTTAACAAGATCTTTATTTCCAACTGGACCCTTTGGCACGTTACAGAATTTGTGGCAGTGGTAACTTGGGAATAAGTTAGTTCATAGTTAAATAGGGAAGTATTATTAGAGTAGGATAGAATTATTTTGTTCTAATGGAACAAAATTTAAATGATCAGGATTCTGTTTATGATCCTGCAGAGGACTGGGTAGTTCAAGATGAAGTATCAGAATCAGAATCACATAGAGTAGTGAGTCATGAAGTTCAAACTGAGTCTGTTAGACCAAAGTCTACTAAAAAGCTTCAATTTAGTGAATCGCAATACCAGCCGGCATTTAGAGGTCAAGAAACCTATATTAAGGAGCCACTGGTAAGGGGAGGAGTGCAAGAATTGCAAAGGGAATATGGGTCCTACAGGGTTAGTCCAGGTGATATACAATCGCAAAATGGGATTTACTATAGGCCAGGATCACATTATTCTATGGGGTATAGACCTCCGATAAGTATGTTTGAGCCAGTAACTGTCAATGGTGAATCTCAATCACCATATAGGAGAGGTTATAACCCAACAGCTCATGTTCCAAATGTTGACCAGAATTTAAGGTTTCCACCGGGAGTAAATAATCCCTTGGATTATGATGTTTTGAACCGCAGGTTTAGGCATTTTCCACCAGGGAAAGCAAAACCATGTCCATCCTATGATGGAAAAAGTAGTTTTAGAGACTTTTTGATCCAATTTGAAATGATAGGTGAATATAACCAATGGAGTTTGAATGTAATGGCCTCACAATTAGCTATGTGTCTTAAGGATCAGGCTGTGGCTGTATTAGCTGATTTATCCCCCTTTCAACATAGACATTATGATTCTCTGGTAGCTGCACTGAGGGAACGATTTGAGCCAGATAACCAATCTCAGTTGCACAGAGCTCAATTAAAGTCTAGAATTAGGAGAGAGAATGAACCATTGCCACAATTGGCACATGATATTAGGAGATTGGTAAGGGATGCTAATCCTGGTGTCCCATTAGACATACGAGAGAATATGGCTAAGGATAGCTTCTTGGATGCATTAAATGATAGGGAATTGGAATTAGCAGTATTTCAAAGCCAGCCTAAGACAATGCAAGATGCCTTAAAAACAGCTATAGAGATTGAGGCTTTTCATAGAAGTAGGGATAGGAGATTACCATTAAGGTCTCTCAAAGAAACAAAGTGTGTAAATGACACTGAAAATGTTACTGTGCAGGAATTACAAGTAAGGATTGCCAAACTTGAAGAAGAGTTAAAGTTAGCTAAGTTGTCTCAAGTTGAAAATGCAAAACAGGGTGACAGTTCTGGTAGTAAGTCAAGTCAGAAGTCAAAGCGTAAAGTTGTTTGTTACTACTGTGATAAGCCAGGGCATGTGGTGAAGGATTGTAGAAAGAAACAATGGGACAAGAAAAAGAAGGAGGAAAGGGACTCTTTAAACAAGCAGCAGCTGAAGTAGAGGGTCATACTCCAGCAATAGGCAATTGGGGACCCAAGATTTTATCATGTAATGATGGGTTATACTTGCCATGTTCCATAGGTAACATTAAATTGAATTGTTTAGTTGACACAGGGGCCAATATGAGCATTATTCACCCAAGAAAGTATTATGCTATTCCAAGGGTCCAAAGGCCTGATTTGGAAGTCATAAACAATAATATTAGTGTTGCTGATGGGGGTAAGATTAGACCAATTGGTCAGGTAACTTTGCCACTTAAGATACCTGGTGTAGGAATCTTACCACAAAAATTGTTAGTGGCTGAAACGAGTGAACCATTAGTTTTAGGATATGATTTCTTCCAGAAACATCAGTGTATCATTGACTTAATCAATAATACTATTGACATTAGTGGTAAAAGTGTTCCTTGTTGTCTGGAGAGCAAGCTAACATCGTTGTTCCGTATAAGGTTGAGTGAAAATATCACTATACCATCCAATAGTGAAATGATAGTACCTGCATATTTACATTGTTCAAGTGATGAGGTAATACCTCCAGAAATGATGATAGAAAGTTGCCCAAAAGTAATAGAACAGAAAGGAGTGTTTGTGGCAAGGTCATTGGTGAACCTTGATTCACACAAAATTCCTGTCAGGGTTTTGAATCCTTCACATGAACCGAAAAGGTTGTACAGGGAAATGATTTTAGGTCTGGGTAGTCAGTTCAAAGAGACAGAGGTGGTCCCTATTATTAAAGCACGAAGTGTTGGGACTGAGATTGCAAGTGATGGGTTATTGCCTGACCATGTACAAACATTATGGAATGAATGCAAAACTGGTCTCAGCTTAGCTCAGCAAAAGCGGGTTAAAGACTTCTTGGTTGAATATTCTGATGTTTTTGCACGGTCAAAGGCTGACTTGGGGAAAATTTCTTTGTTCCAGCATAGAATTAACACAGGACTTGCTCCACCAATTAAACAAAGGCCTAGAAGGATACCTATTTCAAAACGTAGGGTTGAGCGGGAAGAAATTGCAAAAATGCTGGAAAATGATATCATTACACCATCAAACAGTCCATGGTCATCACCCATAGTGTTGGTGACTAAAAAAGATGGATCCTGTAGATTCTGTATTGATTATCGTAAGTTAAATGATGTCACTATAAAAGATTCGTATAGCCTTCCAAACCCAAATGACTGTCTCCAATCATTAAATGGGTCAAAATGGTTTAGTACTTTAGATCTATCAAGTGGTTACTGGCAGATGGAAATGTACCCAGAAGACAAATCAAAGACGGCTTTCACCACCCAAAGTGGTTTATATGAATTTAATGTAATGCCTTTTGGGTTAACAAATGCACCAAGTTCATTTGAAAGATTAATGGAAAAAGTTCTATCTGGGTTGCAATATGACATCTGTTTGTTATACCTTGATGACATTATTGGTAAAAGTGACACATTTGAAAAGCAAATTCTACATTTAACCCAAGTTTTTGAGAGATTGAGACAGGCAAATTTGAAATTGTCTCCAAAGAAATGCAATCTGTTTAAACACAAAGTGGCATTCTTGGGGCATATTGTCTCGAGTGAAGGGATTTCAACAAATCCTGAGAAGGTTGAGGCAGTACAAACATGGCCTGTTCCAAAAAATGTTAAGCAGGTTAGGAGTTTCTTGGGACTATGTTCCTATTACAGGAAGTTCATTAGGAATTTCTCAACAATAGCTAAACCCCTAACCAGACTGACAGAAAAACACATGTCAAAGTTTTCTTGGACCGGTGAGTGCAATGATGCTTTTACTGAGCTTAAGTCACGCCTTGTGTCTGCACCAATTTTGACTTATCCTGATATAGAACAAGACTTCATTTTAGACACAGATGCTAGTGGTGTAGGTATAGGAGCTATCTTGTCCCAGAAACAAGGTGGTCAAGAAAAGGTCATTGCTTACTTTAGCAAGGTCTTGTCCAAGTCAGAGAGGAATTACTGTGTCACAAGGCGAGAACTTTTGGCTATTGTCGAGGCTATAAAGCATTTTCACACTTACCTGTATGGTGTAAAATTTACCATCAGAACTGATCATGGTTCATTGAGGTGGTTGCTGAACTTCAAAAATCTAGAAGGCCAGTTATGTCGTTGGGCTGAGTTATTGGCAACTTACAACTATACCATTGAACATCGTGCTGGTAAATTACATGGTAATGCAGATGCATTATCAAGACGACCATGCCAAGGTTGCAAGTATTGTGATAGAATAGAATGTAGGGAGGGAGCTTATTTGGCTCAGTCAGATGAATGTAACTGCATATCTTTAAGTCAAGAACAAAGTACAGATCAAAATTTGAATCTAGCAGGTGCTGGGAGTGTTCTGAATTGTGCAGCTTCTCGAGTAATGAAGCACGGCAATGGAGGCACAGGCAGTATTTCTGATAGATCAAATACAGATGTTGATATTTTGCTAGAAAATGATAGCAGTTCCAATGAACTGGGTGAAGGTTGGCTCAAGTCAATATCTTCAAATAATTATTTGAAGGCATTATCCCAGGATGAGGATTTGAAAAAGATTGTTGAATGGAAAAATCAAGGAAGTAGGCCTTCATGGCAAGACATTGCCAAGTATTCTACTACTTTAAAGAGTTATTGGGCACAATGGGATAGGCTAGAACTCAGAGGTGACTTTCTGTATAGAAGGTGGGTTGATTCCAGAATAAAGGAATCGTGGCAATTAGTGATTCCCTCTCCAATGAGAGAGGAATTGTTTTCCCAAATTCATAGCCAGAAATGGTCTGGACATTTTGGTGTTAAGAGAACCATAGGTAGGATGAGGAGAAGAGGGTATTGGGTTGGATACAAGTCTGATATCACCAATTGGTGTCAGAACTGTCCACAGTGCCAAAAACGTAAATCTCCCAATAAGAAGGCTCACCATCCTATGAGGCAGTATCTAGTTGGAGCTCCAATGGAGCGTGTAGCTGTTGATATATTAGGTCCACTGCCTGAGAGTAATTTGGGAAATAAGTATATTTGCATTGTCAGTGATTATTTTACAAAATGGGTAGAAGCCTTTCCAATGCCGAATCAAGAGGCTGAAACCATAGCCAAGGAACTGGTTGATAAATTTTTCAGTAGATTTGGGATACCATTATCCATTCATTCTGATCAAGGGGCTCAATTTGAGTCTATGTTGTTTCAGCAGCTTTGTGAATTATTGAACCTTGATAAGACAAGAACTACACCATATCGTCCACAAAGTGATGGATTGGTAGAATGATTTAATCGTACACTTGAGGACATGTTGAGTAAATTTGTAGCATCAGATCAAAGGGATTGGGATTCTAACCTTCCCCTTCTTATGCTTGCATACAGATCTTCGATTCATGAATCGACTGGTCAGAGTCCTTATCTTATGATGTTTGGTCGTGAAACAACATTACCAGTAGATTTACTTTTAGGACCAAGTGATATACAGACAGGGAAGAACATTACATATGCTTCTTATATACATGGTTTGAGGAAAAACCTGGCCAAGATTCATGAGCTAGCTAGGGAAAAACTACTTGCGGCTAGTGACCAACAGAAACGTCAATATGATATTAGGTCAAATATCAATAGCTATAGGCAGGGTGATAAAGTTTTTATCTTCGACCCTTCCAAAAAGAAAGGTATGAGTCCTAAATTACAGTGTCGATGGTCAGGTCCATTTGAAGTGGTTGAAAAGTTGTCTGATCTGTTGTATAGGGTCAAGTTTACAAATAAGGTTAAGGTCATACATCATGACAGACTTAAACCTTGTTATGGACATGTACAAATGCAGAATCAAAATAATAAGGTTGAAGATAATTTGTCAGAGGAGGTAGTAGAATCAGACCACTCTGATGATAAAGTAGTTGAGGGGAATGTCACTGGGAACGTGTCCAAAGGTGATCCTTCTGTAACAACCAGAACAGGCAGACATGTAAAGCTTCCAAAGAAGTATTCTGATTTCCACATCAATTAGTAAGGATTTTTTTTTTGTTTCTTTCTTGTGTTTTAGAGAGAGATTTTGCTGTAGATATTGCTCATACACCTCAACATCAGTGACTTTAGATAAGCATGAGGGTGAACTACATGATCAGATGGCTAGGTGTGGCTTTGGATGTAGTTTCATTTTTCCTATGAGGAGGAAGTGCCTTCTGAGGGATCATCATAAGAGGTGTCACAAGGGATTGCCTCATCGAGAGCCGATCTTAGACGGAACTCCTTGTGATGGTAAATCTGTTACCACCAACCCTCCTATGAGGGAATAGAGGTCACGTTCCCCTCTGAGAGAATTGTCCATTTATGACAATCAGAGTAGTCCTCCTAAGACTCCAGGCCGTTCATTTTCTGAGGAGGAGCTATTAATTGATTTACAAGATCCGTTGGGTTTGGAAAACCCGGAGTCACCTCCTAAGGAGGATACTGTTTCTGCTACACCACCCAGGATTGTCACTGAAGTTGTTGCTGGATCCACCACTATGGATAAAGGGACTTCTCCGATTACCTGGATTCCTTTGTCGCCAACTCATCCATCACTGGAGTGGAAGTTAATTCCTTTGGATCTACCAGAACCCTCAAGACCAGTGTATAGAGACTTTTTGCCCAAACCAGATAGATATTCAAGATATTTGTTATCAGCTGATCCAAGATTTGAAAGTGTAATGTAACTATTGTATTGTATGTATCATTAAATACTGATATTATTGCTTTGTTTTTATTTTTGTCACATATTTCAGGTTTGAGGTCAAACTCCTTTTTGACGGGGAGGAAGGTAATGTTACGATCCGACGGACCACCGTTATCCGACGTCCCTACCTGACAAACAATAATTTACCCTTTAATATTTTAATAGTAGAATGTTAAACATATATACATATAGTTGCAAATGTTTTACCTTATTATTGTAGCTTAAATTGTCCTTAGTGCATTATATACTTTGATTGTTCTACATGTGAATATGTTGTCTGGGAGTTGCCATATTGGTATGAGAAACACAAAATGTCTGTGTTTTTTGGGGGATTAATTGGTGTCAAATATTTGGGGCAAGTTTTGGCCAATAAGGGGGGAATTTATCATGCAGACTTTTGAAGGTCAAGGTTTTGACCCAGCTTTTTGGTATAAAAGGCCATGCAGATAGACATTCTGCCTGGTTTGACAGCACTCCCCAAGGAGTTCACTAGTGACTATTCACTGAAGAAACTACATTGCAGAATGGCTTCAAGATACCTGCCAAGAAGCAGGTGAGATATTTTTACCTCTATTTCCTAAAAATAAAAGATGAGGGTTAGTGTTTGTTAAACCAGCCCCAAGTTTTATTGGGTTTGTAAATCTGTAGATATTCTGGTGTGGGAAATGTTAGAATGTTAGAATAAAGTAGTTTTGGGCATTTTGATACAAATTTAATATTGCTTCTACTTCATACCAGTTCAAGTAAATGGTAAATGACTTGTAATGTAAATGTTAAATCTTTTCCAGTATTTACTTTGCTAAACTAAATAAATGTTTTTCTCTGTTTAACAAGATCTTTATTTCCAACTGGACCCTTTGGCACGTTACAATACCTCTAAAATGACAAAACAAAAACAAATTATAACAGCCTTTATACTTCTTAATTATAACTTATAAACTTTCATACATGTGCTTTTCCTTTTGTGACAAGAACAAGGCTTGAAGTTTCTGCTGCTTGCTCCAACCTTTCTCATCACAGTTCCAAATACACTTTGGTTTGCTAGTGAGATTTCATTGATTAATCTTATTAATCTGTCAGAAGAGTGAAATATTCAATAATCAAGGTTGGAGAAGCAGCAGAAACTGCTCTAGCCTGTTCCACATGTTATGGCTTCCTTGGGGAGACATTGTATCTTCTGGCAAATCTTTGCATGGATGAATAACTCACTGAAGCTGCATCATGATCTGTAGGTTTCATGATTTACTGAGCAAATGTGCACAGAATCTTATAAATCAGTGGTACATCATTATCTTTGCAGCATCTGGCATAAAGGAAAGAATTAACTGCCACTTTTCTTGTTTATGTAGCAAGTTTATTAAACGAGATGCAGAACAAAGAATATAAGAAGCCCGAATAGAAAAATTTGTTTATTTAACTTTATAATGTTTTATAAAATTATTCAATATATCACCTTAACTATTTTAATAATTAAACTAATAAATGAGGATCACTGAGGAAGGAAAGAAAATGAATTCTTGGAAAAGAAACCTGTTGTAAAAAATACTATCTGATTACTATTTACCCCACTTGTAAAAAAATAAATAAGTTACAATTTTAATGGATATTGTGAAGTATCCAACTTATATTATTAATAAGTTCTCAACCTCATGTATGCAGGCAAGTTTTTTTCTTGTAAAATTGTTAGTCTTGACTGAAAACCCATACTGCTAAAATCAGGTGTGGCATCTCCACGATACTTGTACCTACCAAAATAAAAAATTCAATGTATGTACTTGACATTACAGACTTTTTCAATGAAATAACAGTGACTTTTAATAAACATGGTTTTAACTGCTTTGGCAACTAACAAACATTAAAAAACTGAATTAAAAATTCACATTGTATTACTTTGGACACTTTAGACAAGGTACATGCAATTACAGGTAAAATTTGTTTTCAAAGGACCAACAATTATGGGTCTGAAATAAATCTTTCTTTTTTACCTGACAGAGTGAACAGCCAATTTGAAATTTTTAATGGTGTAAAGGTTTGTCAATTTAATGTTATCTGTTGAGGAAGTATTAGCAGTCTTGTATAAATTTACTTATTCGTTCACTTATGTCTCCATCGCTTAATTTATTCCATTGTTTACCTTGTTATCTATTTCCATATTCAGATATTACTTGATTTATTCATTCCACTTTTGTATAAAATGTTATCTATCAATTATATATTTATACTCACTGACATATATATGAATATTCATGTATATTTAATTTCCAGACCTACACATGACACACTTAAATATATGTATAAAATAAAATAAACACTTATCTATGTTTCATGTGTAAGTGTACATAAATTTATGTCAATCTATGTATCACACAAACAACAAGGAACATGGACATTTTACATTAATTGGTTACTAGTTCATATAAAATTATGTACCAATACATTTTTCTTCTATGCTACATGTGTACATGATTGTTGCAGTCCAGTACATAAACAGTAACTATTAACATTTTTCACATTTCAATAGAAATGTCAATAAGAGAGAGGCAAAATTTTCTAACATTACTGTAATTATGAGCTTAAGTGTACATGATTTGCAAAAGACATCATTTCCCATCATTCAAAGCTAGGATACAAAAACACAAAACTGCTGATATTAAACTAATACTAACATATTTATTTCTTATTTTAATCATTTTATTCTATGAATATTATTTAAACTTCGATTATAAAATATCACTTTTAATACTGCAATTTAAAGAATTTATAGTAATATTTACCAGACAGGTGCTTTGTTTTTGTTTTCATGGAACTTTTCAAAAAGTGAGGCTATTATGAAATCCAAAGTACAGCACTAAATTTTGAAATGATAAAAATGTGTGCATATATTTTACAACAATTACCTGATAGAAAACAATAAATAATTATTCTGTATTCTGTCTGGAGTGTACACATGCAAGGATGTAAATTTTGTCACTGTGACAAAAACACAAAACTGCTGATATTAAACTAATACTAACATATTTATTTCTTATTTTAATCATTTTATTCTATGAATATTATTTAAACTTCGATTATAAAATATCACTTTTAATACTGCAATTTAAAGAATTTATAGTAATATTTACCAGACAGGTGCTTTGTTTTTGTTTTCATGGAACTTTTCAAAAAGTGAGGCTATTATGAAATCCAAAGTACAGCACTAAATTTTGAAATGTTAAAAATGTGTGCATATATTTTACAACAATTACCTGATAGAAAACAATAAATAATTATTCTGTATTCTGTCTGGAGTGTACACATGCAAGGATGTAAATTTTGTCACTGTGACAAAAATCCTTGAAAAACTATGGTTAAAACTATCTTTTGATTATGAAAATGTAGCGATCAGCATAATAAAGACTGTAGATCGTTACAGGCAGGTTAGCAAGAAAATTCATAGCATGGATTAATAATTTTTTGAAGGATTAAGTGAATATTTACTTCAGAAATCAAGACAATTTTAAAAGGAAAATCACTGGAGCATAGCAGGAAGTGTTTCAAGGTTAGAATCAATATAACATCCAAGCTGGAAAATGTCTAAAGCTTCCAACAGTTAATTGATGTGTATTCACTAAGTTTTTCAAACCTGAATTTGTGTTAACATATTTCAGTGCTTGTAGGAACTGCAAAATCTGTGAATGGAAGTGTTTTAATTTGCACTAAAAGGACATTTTACCAACTTAATAATACTAATATAATATTTATTTCAATTCTGTATAGGTATACATGCATAAATTTGATAAATATTTTTACAATGAAATCATAAACCATAAATTTCAGTATACAACTCAGAATTTATGTGAAAAGGTTGATAGCTGAAGTTAAAAACTTATAATTGCTAACACCCACTTCCTAAACCATTATGAGATTATAGTTTACTCTTAGTATTAGCATTAAAACAGTATTTGAATTTAAATATACATATATCCATATACATACATAGATATATCAATATGAAGTGACAAAAGAGAAAATACACTTTGACTGATAGCTATAACATAGCTATAGACCTAATATAAATGACATTTTAATAACTGGATATAATAGACATCAGATAGAGACATCAGTTATAACAATTGCTACTTTCAATATGTATTCAGAAAATGCTGTTTCATCAATTTCCCACCTAAAATGGAGGGACAGTTGGCCTTGATACAAGTTCTGGCAAAATTTACATTGAATTTATTGAACTGTCTGGTTGTATAGACATCAGCCACATTTCTAGTAAATAAACTCTGTAAATTGTGTGGTAAAGAGCCATTATTTGCTTTATACATGAAGGTACCAAGTGTGAATTCTAATAAATCAATAAACTTCAGGATTTTAAGTTCTTTGAACACAAGAGATGTAGAACTATAATAAGATAACCCACATATTGTTCTAACAGCACTCTTTCGGATTTTTGTAATAGGTGATAAAACTGACTTACTGCAGTAACCCCAGATTTCTGAGCAGTAAAATAAATGTGGTTGAATTAGCACATGGTATAATTTCAACAATGCGTCAGAAGACAATTTACTTCTAGTTTTAGTCACAATTGCTAGATTTTTACAAATTTTCTTGTGTACAGCTGATACTTGTGCTTTCCACTTTAAGTCACTGTCAATTAATACTCCAAGAAATTTGGTTACATAGACTCTCTCCAGCTTAAAATCATTTATACTTATTTCCAAATTTTCTGAAACTCTCCGTTTACTAAATATCATGAAGCTGGTCTTAGCAATATTCAAGGATAACTTATTAACAGCAAACCAATCACTAAGTTTATTTAATTCAGAAGAAACAGTTCTACATAGACTATCCAAATCTTTACCTGAACAAAAAATGTTTGTATCGTCAGCAAATAGAATAAAATTCAGTACACTGGAAATGTTACAAATCATTTATGTACAGTATAAACAATTTGGGACCTAGGATAGAGCCCTGAGGTACTCCACATAGTACATCAGAATTTACTCCATCAAAACTGACATATTGTAACGTAGAAGTGATGTATGAAGAGACCCATTTACCAGCCAAACCTCTTATTCCATAAAATTCTAATTTCCTTATTAAATTTGTATGATCAATAGTATCAAAAGCCTTTTTAAATCAATAAATACCCCAATTGTAAACAATTTATTATCAATATTAGAACTTAACTCTTCAACAAGATCTATTAATGCAAGTGAGGTTGACATATTATTTCTAAACCCATACTGGGAGTTTGAAAGCAGTTGATATTTGTCAATACATTTTTTTAGTCTAACATCAAACAACTTTTCTAGTATTTTAGAAAACTGAGGCAACAGTGACACTAGTCTGTAGTTAGTAAAGTTGGACTTTTCACCAGTTTTAAAGAGAGGAATTACTTTGGCTATTTTCATTTTATCGGGAAATACACCTGATTCAAAAGAAAGATTGCAGATATATGTAAAAGGTTGAACAATTGCATTAAATGTGGATTTTACAATATGCATACTCAAATCATTACAATCACAAGAATATTTATTTTTACAGTTATTGACAACTTTCAGTATTTCTACTTCTGTTACCCCATCAAGGAACATAGACTGATGGTTACAAACTGACATACTTCTCAAGATATAACCATTACTTGGGTCTGATATGTTTTTCGCAAGTGTTGGACCCACATTCACAAAGAATTTATTGAACCCATTAGCAATATCTATTTTATTTGTAATTTCCACACCATTTTCATAGAATTTATCAGGAAATAAATTGACAGAATTCTTTTTAGTAATGATGTCAAGGATTTTCCATGTAGCTTTCACATTATTGGTACACCTAGAGAGGGAAACTGTATAGTACTTTTTCTCTTCTACTCTGATTATGAAGGTAAGCTTATTTTTATATCTTTTGTATTTATCCAACATTTTCTTTGACTTTTTTTTTACATAAATTTTGTACAATTGGTTCTTTTTCTTACATGCATTAAGAAGACCTTTACTGAGCCATGGTTTACTCATGTAGTTTGATTTCACCTTCTTTATAGGGCAACACTTATTAAAGTCTTCATTATACTTTGATACAAAATAATTATAAGCATAGTTAACATCATCTGACAAATACAATGGAGACCAATCTCTACCCTTTAAAGCTTCAACAAAAGAATTGATATTTATTTTTTATTTATTTGCAGTGTTCCCATTTTTAGTGACAGGATTACTACTAACAAATACTGGGAGATGATCACTAGTTTCATTTATTACAATGCCACAGTTAAGATTTTCTGTTACATTATTTGTAAAAATGTTGTCTATTAGGGTGGCACTGGTACGTGTAATACGTGTTGGTTTAGTAATAGCTGGGAATAGCCCAGCACTATACATTATATAAACAAATTGTTCAGTTTCACTATGACTATCACAATTCAACAAATTAATATTAAAGTCCCCACAAATGTATATATCTTTATTGCCCAAACTCATTTGTTGAAGAATTTCTTCCCATTTCTTACTAAAGTCTGAGATACTGTTTCCTGGTGCTCTGTATACACACACTACTTTTATATTTCTGTGATTTATTATTTCCAGATCAACGGTTACACATCCAAACATATTAGTTTGGGACATATAGAAGGGCTTAACTATATTAAAATTAAATAGTTCATTGACATAAAGTGAACAACCACTACCTCTTTTACTATTCCTAACTACATGAATTACCTTATAGCCTTCTAAATCAAATGTATCTGTATTTCCATCTTCTAACCATGTTTCTGTAATTGCAATAATATCAAATTTTACACCAAAATTATTGATACAGTAGACAATTTTATTAAAGTTTTTTTGTAAGCTTCTCGTATTAAAATGAATTATAGAGACCCCTGTATTTTCTACAATTACATTGTTTACTTCCTCCTCTCCATAATATTTACAATTGAAGTTCAACTTACTCATCAAGTGCTCACTTGATAGATTGCTGTCAAGGTCAGTGTCTTCCCCAATCCCTAGCATTCCCTACTTTTGGCAAACACAAAAGTGTCATTCTGAGAACAATTAGGGCTAAATATTGCATGTATGAATTCATTATTATCTATACCATGATAAGGGAAACATTTTTTTACAATTGGAACAAAACCACTGTGAATTATCATAGCATTTTAACTGATATTTGTTTAACCCTGCACATCTCATATGAATCCAAGTAAAACAAATACAGCATTCAATTGCACTATTGGTAACATTCATGTTACAGATTCCACAAGGATATTTAGTACAATCCATTGATAAGATATTAGTTTAGAGTGATGAAATAACCAGGCTTAGTATAGTACAAGAAAATTTCAATGATTTACAATCCTGTGAAGGTCTTCCAAAGACCGTATAATTCTGACCCTAGCATTTTCAGGTGAGCCTACAGTCTTTACAAAAACTTTACAGTTTCTGATCCATGTTGCTGCAATTCTGTTCTGTCTTTTCAGCATTCTGGCTTCTCTAGCAATGGCTGCATTTGAGGTAGTTAAATGTTCATTAATGTAAATGTTTGTGCCCTTCAGATTATGAGTTTCTCTCAGTATTTTAGTTTTAATTTTCCTGTGTGAGAGTCTTACAACAATATCTGGTTGACATTTGAAACCTGATATAATAATATCATCCATCCTAGTATACTGCTCTATATCATTTACTCTCCCTTCCAGTGTCTTTATTCGTTCATCTTTTACCTCTATTTGTTTTCGTAGTTCTGATGTGAATTTTCATAGCATTTTAACTGATATTTGTTTAACCCTGCACATCTCATATGAATCCAAGTAAAACAAATACAGCATTCAATTGCACTATTGGTAACATTCTTGTTACAGATTCCACAAGGATATTTAGTACAATCCATTGATAAGATATTAGTTTAGAGTGATAAAATAACCAGGCTTAGCATAGTACAAGAAAATTTCAATTATTTACAATCCTGTGAAGGTCTTCCAAAGACCGTATAATTCTGACCCTAGCATTTTCAGGTGAGCCTACAGTCTTTACAACAACTTTACAGTTTCTGATCCATGTTGCTGCAATTCTGTTCTGTCTTTTCAGCATTCTGGCTTCTCTAGCAATGGCTGCATTAGAGGTAGTTAAATGTTCATTAATGTAAATGTTTGTGCCCTTCAGATTATGAGTTTCTCTCAGTATTTTAGTTTTAATTTTCCTGTGTGAGAGTCTTACAACAATATCTGGTTGACATTTGAAACCTGATATAATAATATCATCCATCCTAGTATACTGCTCTATATCATTTACTCTCCCTTCCAGTGTCTTTATTCGTTGATCTTTTACCTCTATTTGTTTTCGTAGTCCTGATATCAAAGATATCAAATCTGTGACCTTTGTATTACAGTCTCTTCATTCTGGCTGCCCTTTCTTCCAGTGGATTTGCCTGGCCTACCCATGGCACATCAGTAACATCCAGTTTGTTTATGTTGCCTGATATTTAGCACAGAGTTAATTGCTTGGGGCCTGTGAGCTAAAATTTCCCATCTTAACTAAATTATACTTAACTACTGTATATCTAACTGGTACCTGATTGACGATAATGGAGGATCTTGCAAGAAAGTCCATAAAAGATCACTTTCTACCAGTTGTATGGCTTCTTTCATTTTACTAAAAGATAGTAAGTAACTTAAGTCACCAATTTATTTCAAAATAGTTGCACTTTGATGAGATGATAAACTGTTCTTGCATTGAAAATATTAGTACAAGATTTGTTTACATCCGCCATAATGGCTACCGGAAGTTAGAGAATTGGCTACCAATTATAGTTCACTAAAGGTTGATCTACCTATTATTAAAAGCTTGTGTTGGACTTCTAATTCCAATTGTGTAACATGAGTATCAGTGCTTTGACACACAAAAAAACATTTATATTGGGAGTGGCGCTTCTTGCAGTCCTTTTTTTGGACTTTCTCCTGTTTGTATTGAAATTCCCTCTTTAACTTTGAAGGTGTTTACTGCAATGGAATATGCTCAATAAAAATAAAAGGAAACTAAATAAAAGTGGAAGTGAACAAATTTCACCTGAAGACAAAAAGACACGGAGTATTAAAGATCAATTACTGACATTAACTATGGCTTCAAAATATCCAAGTTCATCAGGAGCCTCTGCAATGGATAGTCCTTTACATCAACAAACTGTAAACATTACCCCTGCACAGTGGAAGGAGCTAATGATAAAAATTGAAAACATTAGTAAAGTTACAGATGAAATTAAGGACATACAGTTAACAATCAAAGATATACAAACAGGTTTAGACATTGGTAAATGCAAAAACAAAGACATAAATAAAGTTGTAAATAGTATCGAAACCAATACAGAAAATTGGAGAAAAGAGTGCTGCAAGTGGAAAAAACACAAGACCTCATAGCTTTGGTGGAGAGTGAACTTAAAGCCACAGAACATGAAAATAAGCTACTAAATGAACAGTTGTTACTGCAAGAAGCCTACTCAAGGAGAGAAAATCTTGTCTTTGAGGGTATTAAGGAAACCAAAGAGGTAAACATGCAGGAAACACTCCAAAGTTTCCTAACAAATCATTTAGATCTCAAAGGAGACTGTAGCAAGATGCCATAGGCTGGGTGCGAAAATAAATACCAACAGACCTATTATTGCAAGATTTCTAATGGACAGTGATAGGCACAAGGTTTGGAGTAGAAAACACATGCTTAAAACACTGGCTATTTTATTAGAGAAGACCTTCTGGGAGAAATAGTCAGCAGACGAAAACTTATGTAGCCAATGTTTGTTGAAGCTAGGAAGAAAGACGGTGATGCTAAGATAGTCCGTGACAAAATTACCTTCAACAAAAGAACATATGATTATTCTGAAGCCTATGACTTAGCAGAAGTCTTGCAATTCTATGACAAAGGCCAGTGTAAGGAAAACGGGTATATTGCCTTCCATGGTTGTTCATCCTTTCTTAGTAACATCTTCCCAGCAGCACTCACAGAGGGAAATAATGTTTACAGTTGCTCTGAGCAAATGTACCAACAAGAGCTATGTCTTTTCTTTGGAGATGCCAAAGCTACCAGATCCGTAATGTTGCAGACACATTCAGTAAAAATAAAAGCTATAGGAGATCAGATGCTGCACAGCAATAAGGCCAAGTCTGATCAGTGGTTTCAGTTCCGTGCAAGAAAAGTGATGAAATCTGCAGTTTATCAAACATTTTCACAGAACCATTCTATTCGTAATCAGTTGCTACAACTTAATATTAATGGGTCTTTTGCCAAAGCAAACCAGCATGACTGTTCTTGGGGAATTGGTCTAGCAATGCACAATGATGACTGGAAAGACAAAAACAAGTGGAAATTCCATCTGGCTGGGCGAAATTCTCCTAGAGGTAAAGGGCAGTTTCAAGCCTTGACTGTAAAAACAATTTAAAAGTTTTTTGAACATTTTTTTTCTTCTAATATACCTGGAAAGACAAAAAAAGTGAAAGGGTTCCAACTGGATGGACTAAATTTATCTAGAGGTAAAGAACAGTTTCAAGCCTTGACTATATAAATAATTTAAAAGCTTTTTGAATTATGTCGATATTTTAATTAGGACACATAGATAAAAAAGAATATATGTATAAATAAAAAGCATATGTAAAAATTAATAATCATGTAATTTAATCTCCCAGAAATATGATAATTCAGGGATGTGTTAGTATATCACTACAGTGCATTTAACAATTTGAAACTGTTGAGGTAACCATTTAAATATTTTGAACAGTCTGATATTTACAAAAAGAACTATGAAAAAAAGTATTTAAATTATCCAAAATAGATAAAAAGTCCAGGTGTATATAAAAAAGTATGTAATAATGCTCTTTCAACACAAACTATGGGCATCTCTAATACATATAATAATATATTGATATTTTGACTGTATTTATTCTGAGAAAATACCTTTAGCATCTTGGGCAAATCACTTATGATCAGTCTGTTTTGGATTCAATATCTAACTTTTAGATAATATCATGATACCACAAGAAGATATGTATTATTATTTGAATGGGGCAATAGACTTAATTAAGTGCTTTTCTGTAAAGAGCAAAATTGGCCTACTTAGTACAGTAATTAGAGGAACCAGTGCTTTCAGTGCTTGGAGTATTTAAGATATAATAATTTATCTATACTTTTATACCATTATTATTTCATAATTTCTTTCATGTTTGCTCACACATTCCCCCCTCTTTACTTGTAAAATTACAGTGTCCCACATCCAAAGTAATGAGTTCTTAATTTGACTAGTTTCAAATAGTCATTTTGCTGATAATTTGGAATTAGAGATTACATTTGGATGTTTCTATTATTCAACAAAGGAAGTTGATTTAATTAAATTGATTAATTTCTCTTTCATGCATGTGTATTCAGTGATAATTTGTTTAATATATCCAAAACCCTGAATGTTTGAGGATTTTGTTCAATCTCTTTGTACATGGCCAATATATGCATGTCCTCATGTAAGTATGTGTATATTCTTGTTTTCTCTAATATGTAAAATATACCTATTCAAACAGGTTTTGTTTGATAAATTGTTAATAAATCGTTAATTATCTCTCAAACATGTGCCGTTACAGTAGGTATACCATGCAATGAATAAACTGAAATGTGTTAAGTTGTTAATACAACTTTAATATTTTTCAAACATGTGACCTTTCATTATAAATACCAAGTAATGAAAAAACAGAAATATGTTGGTTAGGCTGTTACTAAACCTTCAATATTTCTCAAAAATGTGACCTTTCAGTGGATATACTTTGTAATGAGCAAACTGAAATATGTTGGTCAAGATATTAATAAACCCCAACATTTTTTCAAATGTTTTACAGTGAATATACCACGAAATGAGAATATTGAAATATGCTGGTTCAGTTGTTAATAAACCTTTGATATCTCTCAAACATGTTATCTTCCAGTGGAGATACCATGTAACGAAAATATGTTTAAGATTTTGATAAACTTTTAATACATATTAAACATGTGACCCTTCAATGAAATAATATGTAAGGAGTAAAGTGAAATATGTTGGTTAACTTGTAAATAAACCTTAACATTGCTCAAAAATGTGACCTTTCAGTTGATATACTGAAACTAGGTTGACATAAGTTGATAAAGTTGCTAATAAACCTTTAATATTTCTTTAACATGTGAACTTACAGTGGGTATACCATGTAATAAGTAAACTGAAATTAGTTGGTAAAGATGTTAATAAACTTTTGATATATCTCAAACATGTGATGTTTCAGTGGATATACCATGTAATGAGTAAACTGAAACATGTTTAAGATGATGATAAACCTTTAATATTTCTCAAACATGTGATCTTACAGTGAAGATACCATGTAAATAGTAAAGTGAAATATGTTGGTTAAGTTGTCAATAAACCTTAATATCTCACAAAATGTGACCTTTCAGTAGATATACTAAAACTTGGTTGAAATAAGTTGGATAAATTTCTTATTAAACCTTTAATATTTCTTTAACACATGACCTTACAGTGGATATGCCATGTAATAAGTAAAGTGAAATTTGTTGGTTAAGATGTTAATAAACCTTTGATATTTCTCAAATATGTGATGTTTCAGTGGATATACTATGTAATGAGTGCACTGAAATATGTTTGTTATGATGATAATAAATCTTTAATATTTCTGAAACATGTGATCTTACAGTGGCGATACCATATGAAGAGTAAAGTGAAATATGTTGGTTAAGTTGCTAATAAACCTTGATATTTCTAAAAAATGTGACCTAAAAAAGTAATGAGCAAATTGCAATTCGTTGGTCAAGTTATAAACAAACCCTTAATATTTTAAAACATGTGACCTTTCAGTAGATATACCATGAAATGAGAAAAACTGGAATATGTTGACTAAGTTGTTAATAAACTAAATTTTAATATTTCTCAAACATGTGACCTTTTTAGTAAATGTACCATGTAATGAGTGAACTGAGTTATGCTTGTTAAGATGTTATTAAACCTTTAATATTACTTTAAAATATGACCTTTCAGTAGATATAGCACATAATGAGAAAACTGAAATATTCTATTCTACTGTATCTTATTGTGCTTGATTCTCATAATTCAGAAACTGAAAGGATCTTGAAGTTTTGTTTTATGTGAGATGTTACAACCACAATGTGATTCTGTATATGTGAAAGTTCATTTTAAAATGACAAATACTTGCAATCCTTATTTTTTGAAGAAAAGTCTTGTTTTGTATGTGTGTGTACCTTTCAGTACATTTTGTTGTATATCTGACATGAAAAAGACTAAGGATCACAGGCTGAATGTCAGAAGAATACTAGGAGTTCACAGCTTCAGTATTCTGTTCTTATATGTTATGCATATTAATTTGCGGTAACTCTGACAAGTTGAAAGTTACAACTTCTGCATATTTGACAAAACTCAAAGTATTAAAGTAATAATTGCTTAAATTGATCACCTGGTCATAGCTTTGGGTAGTGTGCTTATTTCCATTTGCTTATGGTTCTGAAACTGTAAATATTGGAGATGTTAGGCATATCAGGGTCACTGCCTACTTACAGATATACTCAGTCTCTAGAGAAATAAACAGTGTTTAGACAATTAAGCCAGTCGTGTGCTCAGATGTTTCACTATTAAAATGGAACCTATTCAGGAGGTTTCGTACCTATTTTTTCATCATAAATTGTAAGGATTTAGAGGCTTTCCTTAATATAGTCTGTCAACCAGGTTATTATCCTTCATTAATAAATGTCATACTTTGGGAACCCTGGACAATATCTAATAATCGCTTGTTTGAAATTTAATCATAATTGTGCTCAAACTATCTAACTTTTCTCAGGTGTATAATTTCACGATACAGGGTCTATGATTCAGAAACAATGAATATTAAGTTGGAATTTTACTATTTACCTCTTCATCTATGTATGTATTCGTGTATGTATTTCTCGATAATGTGATAATGATTAGACAAGTAGGATAGCTTCAATATTTTGTCCTTGTGTGTTAACCAATAATGCTGACCTGATTTGTGTGATTTTCGGATATAGTTTAAAAACTTGGTCTGAACAGTAGCATTAAATTTGAGATATGTGTTGGTGCCTCACTGGTTAACTTGATCACAAGCTGAATCGATTCTGCGATTTTAAATATGGTTATGCTGTAACTGTATGAAAATAACCATAGGTTTTTAAATTTTAAAGGTTAGCTTAAAATTTCAAATTTTAAGATATCCATTATACACAATATATCATGTGACACAATTTTTTTTATTTTTCTAAAGTTTTCCTTTTTATCTTATGTTGTATTAACATATCTGTTTCTGTTTGTATATACATGTTTTTGTTAAATGCTCTCAAAACCCACTTTGCATCATCCACATGTGTACTCAGAAAACTTTGCACAGAAACCTGTCAATTAAAAAAATACAAGTATGTATATTTTGAGACTGCTGCTGATGGAGAGTGCAGAAGCTTTACATGGTGAATAGTGGTGTCAAAGTGTTATCAATGAATTGCCAGGGATTAAGGAAGAAACAGAAAAGAAACAATGTTTTAAATTATTTAGGTAGCCTACAAGCAGGAATAATCTGTTTACAGGATACACATTGGACAGACTCAGATATCCGAGTAATTAAACAAGTATGGAATGGAGACCTTTATATAAAAGAAGAAAAATCTAATTCAAGAGGAGTCACAATTTTAATAAAGGGTAACTTTGAATACAAGGTGCTGTCATCTTTTAGAGTTAATTTGACACTGGGTGAACTTACGATGAAATTAATAAACATTTATGGACCATATATAGACTCTAAGTTTCTACATCAATCTTCATGACCTTATACTTACCTGTAAACAAGATTATGTGATAATCTGTGGAGATCTTAATTTGGCATTAGACCCATCAATGGACAGAAATAACTACAAATTTGTAAACAATCCTAAATCTAGTGCAACACTTTTAAATACAATAGAGAGTTGTAACCTAACAGATATTTACAGATACTTCCACCCACAAACTAAAAGATACACATGACGTAGGAAAATTTTTTTATAAAAAACTGTTCAAAAATAACGATGACTCTTTAACTGAACCAGACTTCAATAACAGTAATTTCAAGAGTAATGTACGAAAATTATCCGCAAGTGAATCATATAGAACTGAAGGACCTTTAACAATAAATGAAATAGGAAAATCTTCAAAAAAAATGAAAAGTGGAAAATGTCCTGGTATTGATGGTTTTCCTTCTGAATTTTTAAAAGTTTTCTGGCATAAATTAAAATATTTTGTACTAAAATCATTCAATGAGGCATATGAAAAGGGGGAAATGTCAATACCTTCAAGACAATGTGTTATTAATTGTCTGCCAAAAGGAAATAAACCAAGGCACTTTTTAAATAACTGGAGGCAAACATCATTTTTGCCAGTGATTCATAAAATTGGATCTAGTGGGTAAAGAAAGTTTTAGACCAAATAATATCGAAAAATCAGTCTGGATTTGTATCTGGCAACTATAACGGAGACAGTAGTAGACTTATATATGATTTAATGTATGTTACACAAAAAATATAACCCTGGACTTCTCATACTGGTTGACTTTGCAAAAGCCTTTGACTCAGTTTCCTGGAAATTCATGCACTCTGTTCTTAAATTTTTTGGTTTTGGTTCCAGTATTATACGGTGGATACAAACTTTTAATACTAATATCAAAGCAACAGTCTTACAAAGTGGCTTTCTATCTGAATTTATAAACATTGAAAAGGGATGCCGACAGGGAGACCCGATTGCAGCCTACCTGTTTATAATTTGTGCTGAAATATTATTGCTCATGATAAACAATAATGACTCAATAACAGGTATAAAAATTGCTGATACAACTCACAAAATCACTCAGTTCGCTGATGACACCACTATTATATTGAATGGCACTTCTGTACATCTCTTAGCAGCACTAAATACTTTGGAAGTTTATCGATCATATTCAGGACTTAAAATAAATACTGACAAAACAAAACTTATTTGGATAGGAAAGAAAAGATTTTGTCAAAATATAATTGAATGTGGAAAAGATTTAGATTGGGGAACAACAGAATTTGATCTACTGGAAATTACCTTTTAGGTGGACCTCTGTAAAATACCAAGCATTAACTATTCTAAAATTGTTTGGCTCTCATTGGGCAGTCCAAAGGGCCTGTGTATTACAGAACATTCACCAAAAGTGTAATATTCCTGAAAAATTGTATGTACCATTGTGGTACAACCCACCAATAACACAGGTAACTCTCTATTTACCTGAATTATATCAACAGGGCATCTTATATCCTATAGACTTCATGAGAAATGGTGACATGACTAGGGAAAATATCGCCCTATTTTATAATATCTCATTAAAACTTTTTGACTTACCATAGATTGTATTTATGCTTGAAAAAACATATTGGATTTACAAATCTCAACAGTAACGTTTACCAACAACCAATATTACCAACTCAGGTCCAACTGTTACATAAGTCATGAAAAGGGACAAGGGATTTTTACAATATAATCTTTCCATCTAACATCCAAGGGAAGAATTTTAAGAAAAAATGGGAAGCTGATTTAAGTGTAATTCTGGATGCATTAACCTGGAAAAATATTATAATATTATTAGAATATGTTTCTACAGGTTAAAGGACAATTTTCTGATTTGGATCCAATATAAGATAATCTACAGGTTAATTGAGACCAATCAATAGCTTTTTAAGATGAAGCAATCAGAAAATTCTGTATGTCACTTATGCCACGAAAGTGAAGAAACTATTATACACCTGTTTGTCTTCTGCCCCAAAAGTAATGAATTTTGGGGAAGCATAAAATCTTGGATCTTTCAAAACACAAATAACTTTTGTTTGTTCCCCATCACACATAATATTTAGAGTTTGGGAGGATGTTTCTTCAGATAATTTGGTAAATATTATAACTATCACTGGAAAATATTATATCTTTAAATGTGCAAGATCAAACATATCTTTAAACTTCTTTTAGTATGAAAAGTATCTGAGAAATGTATAAAATGAACAATTATTGTTAGCCAAAACAGAAATGTTGGTTGAAAAATTTTCGAAAAATTTACAAAAATTTATTTATTAAGGGCAAATGTAATGTCTCATCAAGTAATTACTGTTTGTGTTTATATACTCACTATGTATATGCATAGTAATGTATATGTATGGTAATAACTGTACATAGTCTCGATGGAGGGTTTGCTACCCTCACCCTCCCGAGACTTTTCTTTTTATATTTTGCAAAAGCGTAAATAAAATATATGAGAGCGAAAAAAAATTATTCTGTATTAAAATAATAAGAAGGAGTTGTATTTGTTATATATTTCAATTACACTTTATAGTTTTTAACTTAAACCTATGCCAGGCCTCCTTACAAAAGAGTCAAGGGTTGGGTGCCATTTGGAGTATTTATGCTTATGCCGATTATTTGTCTTAAACGACCGTTTATCTTTGTGACCACTGGTGTAGCATTGAAGTGCCAAAATTAATAAATTTTGTGATGTTAGTATTATGTATCTTTTGATATAATTTTGTCAATAAAGGCTTACCACAATTTTTGCTATTAGCCCTTCTCACTTATTTTGCTTTATATGAAATTACAGAATTTTAAAAATGTGGCATGCTTATCTCTCCCTTTATGTTATAACGCTCCACAGTTATTCTATTTATTTTGTCTGGTTTACAAGATGATAAAAAGTTGTAAAATATATTTATTTCATTAAGGATTTGTTAAGGCACTGAGAAGGTGATGTAATTTTGCCATCAGAAAGATTACCTGATGGAGTTTATATACCTTTTATTCCACTGGCCAATGCTTTCTTTAATATTTTCTTTTTAACAGAATAGTTTAGTGTAGGACATTAGTTGTATTTAAAGTGTTGAAATCGTTGTATTTGGAGCCAATTCATTGGAACTAATGAATTTTTGATACCTCCACTTCAATAACTCAGGGGGCCACGGTGGCAGAGTGGCAACTCTCTCGCCTCCCACCTCTGAGGCTGGGGTTCGATTCCCGGCACGGCCTGAAGTGGGAAAGCTGGTAGCTGCTTGCCGCTGGTCGGCAGTTTACAGTACAGAACCCTAACGAACTGTATGTACTGGTTTCCTCTGTCACCCCTTTCCTTTCTTCTGTTTTGTCCATGGTACCAGTTATATTTGGTGGAATTGGAAACCTATGATATTCCAATGAATGAATATATGTTGATGATATTCCCACAGAAAATGGTCTAAAAACAGATAATAATTCACATCAAACAGAAATTTTATAAAACATTATTAAAATTAATCCTCCGCTCATCCCCCCTCTTTTAAATTCATTTTTCTATAAATTTACGAATTTTTTTTATAAATCTCATCCACAAATTTGATCATCAGAATGGCAGAGGCATGTTTAAGTGGAAAACCAACTACTAAAAAGAGGAAGGGTGATGTGGCCTTATCAACCCCTAATAAGAAGGAGATAGGTGAATTTTCTTCTGCACATATTTTACCAAATGACCCAAGGATTGTGTCATATCAACCAGTTATAAATCTGGAACAATGTGATGATGCCATCAACAATCATACAATTGGGTAGTACAAACGTACTTCCAATATTAGAGCGAAAAGATATATAATTTTTCATGGGGTAAATGGGCTTGTGGAAAATATTTTTATGAAAGAATGGGATGATAAAAAAGTAACTAACAAAAGAGGCAGAACTTAGGGTTGAGTGGGGGATGCACACACCCCCTCCCCTTTCAGTGTATGAAACCTTTGTCAAGGGGGTTTTTCTCATCCTCCATGCCCCCCACCCCACTGTCTTTGTACTCCCTCACCAGAGTAATATACATGTTTGAAGTGATAGCTGTTAAACCTGTGTCATTGTCTAACACAATCACATAGGGGATTACACTCCCTTGTGTTTGTACCAAGTTAGGTTTGATGTTCAAACAAACTGAGGATTATATGTCTGGTTGATAACTTGGTTTGTAAACCTAATCAATGTAGACAAAAGAGGACAATCAACCCTCCTTAGGTCAACATAACTGCTCCTGTGGAGCAGTTCTTATTCATATTCAGTTTGTTAACCTGATCAATTTAATAGTTTATGTTTCAACAACAGGTACATAATTTACAGAATGGAATCACTTAGTTCTATTTTATCCAAAATTAATAATTTAGTAGTTCGCTCAGTGTTTTAATCAGAATTTTAAATAATAATCAGTTTTATTAGCAGTAACTATTACAAAATTAAACTGAAGAACAATTAAATTCTGAAATAGCTTCATTAAATTTTATAAATTTCTTTCAAAGGACAACTATGAGATATTCTGTTATTTTAAAATGAAATAGTTAAAAGAGATTATTATGGTGTATAAATTAAGATCTATGTATGTTTCTCTAATTTTTACAGTCCTACAACTGTTATTTACAGTAGCCAAGCCCCTTTGAAGTTTATTTCATGTTGGTTTGTTCATGAACAGAAACAGTTACATGTATCAGGTATTCAAGTGTAGAAAAAACATAGAGAAAAAACATGCAGAAAAGCCACAGTAATAGAAAACCCTAGTAGAAAAAATCAACAAATCTCTAAAACTTTGACTTTTGCGGGACAAAGTTACCCATATTATGAGCTATTATGTTATGTGGTACACATTACTTGTGTATTTTAAAACATAGTTAAAACGATATTAAAAAGTTGTCTTAGTTCTTTGGTTATAATGTATCATTTCATGATTTTTAATTAGGGCTTTTTCACTTTGGGTTTTATAGAGGTTTTTCTCTGGTGTGAAAAGTTCCCATCTGGAAAAGTTCCCACCTATTTGTCATTTGAGAGTGTATAGCATAACTTACCAGATGATTGTTGCTTTATCTTTCACCTGGGTTTAACATGAAACTTATACAAATACATAAGACAGAAATTAGGTTACTCAGGAATGTGCTGCTGTACCAGGAAAATTTCCACAAATACATCAGAGAAAATAGTTAGTCTCGAATCAGCTACTCTGGTCATTGTCAAGGAGTACTTAGGTATTGTCAAGGAGTACTTAGGAGTAAACAATGATTATCAACTATGAACTTTAAAAAATCTTTCAGAAAATCCTGTATCTGCCTCTGAACAAAGGTGTGCAACTGAATGTCTCCAAACTTGTAGTTATGATGCACAAGAAGATCCACATTGGTGGAGGGATGTACCTCACAAGTACTTCTCCCTATAAGACTGTGGGAATTAGAAGGTGGAAGAAAAATAATGCGAATGAATTATGCCACACTTCAGAGGGGATTTGTCTGAAAATAAATGAATGGAGAGAATGCATGAAGTTTGTAAACAAGTTGTATTCAGAAAAAATAGAACTCTATACATTCATCCCCTGCATTATTCAACCTGACAAGCCAGATCATAACCAGTTGACTTGTCCTGAGTGTTGAAGATGTCTCTGCTAAAGGAGAGGTGGATGTTGACATTCCCATTTAAAGATTGTTAGATATTTTTACAAGAGAACATTGAATGAAAATAATATCATAATATGTTTTTGTAGACGACAATTTAACCTGTATCATCATTATTAACTTATCAAAGCCAGAAGAATAACATGGATGGATTTTAATAACACTTTCACTATAAAAGCCTCCTCAGAGCTCACAGTTCTCTCCCTTCACTTATTGAATAGTGGATATATCTACACAAGAAGGAAAAAAATGGAGGTTGAAAATAATGTTTTTCAAGGCAGAAGATACAAGTTTTACCTGCCTACTCATATCATTTCAAATTCTGTTACATTCTTTCACCTTCTAACATTAATAGAGGGCAAGGATTTCAGACAGGCCATGATGATTTTTATCATCCTTAATGTTGTATTTCCAGCATTCATTTGGTAAGAAAATTTTTTTATATTTATAATCTTGACATTATATGACATATTCTATGTGTCATCCATAATCTGTCCTGTTAAAATTTTAGAATTAAAAAGGGTCTACCTTTCGGTACAAAATTCTGTTTGAGAGAGATGTGACACTTATGTTGACTAAAGCAGTGGTTACTTTGTAAAGAAAAAAACTATGTGTTGTACATGAAAATATGTTTGAGTTTTGCAATGAATTCAATTGATATCTTTAGTTAGATATTTCTCAATGTTGCAGGTTTTATGAATATAAGTATTTGTCTCCTTTTTAATGGTTATTTCATGATATAACTAGAGTTTTAATCTAGGACTGTAATTTAGCTGGTACATGGCATATCTCTCATTTTATCTCTTTATCTAGCTAAAATTATTGAACGATATATATTTGTTCCATTTTTCTAAAATAAATAATTTAAAAAAATTTTTCTAATATTTTCCACTCCAGGTATCCTGCATTTGTCAAATTTGTGACAGACCAATTGATGGATGCAACGTGTTGTGTATGTCTACAGACTATAGAGAAGGAAACCATCATTATGATGAACCCCTGTGCACACTGGATCTGGTACAATTGCGCCTGTAAGATGACTAAAATTTTGAAAAAGAGGGTAGTACCAAGAAGAGGTGTCCTATGTGTCGAGTGCTACTGGTTTCGAACCTCTTCACAAAGCCATGTCAAGATACTATGACCAAAATCTTTAAAAGCCCTATATTTGCATGGTACATACTACAAAATTTATTCAGGATAATTATGAACAGATGCTGATAGATTCACTCATGGAAAGTAATAGCCAGGAAGCCTTCAAATTCGCTTTTATTCTGAAGTTTAAACCTACAGATGTGGAAAATGCCGTCCACTGTGGCCTGCCTTTTATCAAGAGAGGGTGAAATCCTTGGAATGTTCCACATGTAAAATTGGACTGGAATCTAAAAAAGCATTCCTAACTAAATGTGGACATATTTATTGCATAATATGTTGTTCTTATATGATAGAGACATATAGAGAGAGTAGTTTAATGTACTCAAAATGTAGACAGGAGATTAAATCTCCATCTTCGGATCTGGTTTTTTTTAGACGAATCTGAGGTAAGTCAGTTGTTTCCTGAAAATTTGAATCCATATTGGATCCTGTCATTTTAAGAAAGGTCAGATGATGATGAAATAAAACACACATAATTGAAATGTTAAATGTTATTAATCAAAATATTTGCTTACTATTGAAAATTTAAATGTTAATCTTGATTACATGCAATTTATTCAAAAAATTATTTTCATATTGGAAAGTCATCCCCTCTATCATTGATGATATCATGTGATACTAAATTTATGTAGCAAAATAACCATGAATATATATGAATATTATTAACATAGCCATAGATAGATTGATAAATAGATATTTTATTTGAGTGTCACATGTGATAATATTCAATCTGCAAATACAAAGAAAAACTATATTTTAATATTCACATCCAGCCTATATAGCCTTATGAGACACATTGAAACTTTCAGATATTACATGTTACTACGAATTTGGCTGTTAAATTAACAATAGTTGGATCACTGAGCAACTTTTTCATTTTGTCATTTGGACAGAGAGAAGTAAAAGTATTATCAAGTTTACAAACCTTAGAAACCAGTTGCTCTCTTTCTTGAGAAAATTTGCTACAGTACAATAACATGTATTTCATCATCAATACTGGAGGAATCATATCATTTAGATATTCTCAAACTTTTTCAATATTCCTGATTCTTCCCTTTTCAATTTCTAATTTACTAAATGTAGAGCTTCTGAATTTTGCTATAATGGACCTATTGTTTCGGTTTTTACATGAATTTACACGCTTTTTTCCTCAATTTCTAAAACCGAGTCAAAGTCTTTATAATTTGCAAGTCGTGACATTTTTTCAACTGATTTACACATTTTTTCTCGATACATAGACATAAGGTAATTTTTGATCCTATCAAATATATGAGTGAAAGACAGACCTTGAGTATTGTTGGTATCAAATACATTAATTAATTTTGCGCCAGTAAACATCAACCTTAAACCCTTTTTCCATTGTGTGGTATCCAATGCAAATATACGCTTTGGTAATCGATAATCTGGTGAATTTATTATGTGATACCACAGCCTGACAGTCTCCAACTTTTGTCGTATATTTGGTGGAGTCCAGCCTAAATCAAAATATAAAAAGGGGATAGGAGTTTGCCTGGCAACACCTAATATGGTTCTCATTGCTCTTTGTTGCACAGTATCACATTTACTATATAGTGGACCACCCCATACTGCTGAACCATAATCCATAATCTTACAAACCGTTGCATCATATAAAGTTTTATATGTATTTGAGTATAGCCCATTTGAACTATAGTATTTATGGACAAGACTACCTAGTGACCTGCTACTAGCAGTAGCTAATGTATTCACAGTTTCCGTGAAATTTAAACAGTAATTTAATTCCACTCCAAGGTATTTATATTTATTAACCTTTTGGATGATATTGTTCCCAATTTTAAATTCAAATTCACTTTCATTTTCTGACATTTTCCTGAAGTGAATAATTTCTGTTTTGGTACAGTTTATATTTAATTGCCATTTTTGGCACCAATTATTTATCACATCCACCATTCTCTGTAGAGAATCTTCTGATTCAGAAATTAGAGCTATATCATCAGCATATAAAATAATTGATATGGTTGTGTCTCCTAGTTTGACACCACAGTTTAAAGACTTTACTTCTGATGCTAAATTATTCACAAATAAATTAAATAACATTGGTGATAATGCATCCCCCTGTTGGACCCCGACAGATGAACCAAACCAATTTGTTAAATGATCATGAAGCTTAACACACAGTTCCACATTCTTGTACATCACCTTTAATATCTGTAGGAATTTACCATCTATGCCATAGTTTAACAAACAAAACCACAGTAGGTCTCTGTTAACTGAGTCAAATGCCTTAGTGAAGTCAATAAAACAGACAAAGACAGACTTGTTAATTTTCCTTTTCATTTTGATAATTGTAGACAAAGTATATATATGCTCAATGCATGACCTCATTTTTCTGAAACCATTTTGTTCCTCACAAAGTACATTATTTGAATCGACAAATTTTGTTAGTCTTGTGTTTAAGATTGATGAAAATACTTTTGAAACAGTTGATATTAATGAGATACCCTTACAGTTTGTCGGGATTCTGGGATCTTTGCCTGGTTTTACAATGGGACACAGTAGAGTTTTGGACCAAATGTTAGGAACCATACCAGAATGAAAACAAAAATTAAAGAGTTTTTGTAACACAATGTTAATTGTTTTACATTTTAAAATTTCATTTGGGATATTATCGATTCCTACTGCTTTACCATTTGTAGCAGCTTTTATAGCCATGTTAACTTCTTCTAATGTGATATTACCATTCAGATTGTCATTAATGTGATTGCTATCTAAAGAATGACTAACATTCAGTAAGATTTGATATTCTGAATCCCATTGGTTTAATGTTTCTCGTACTTTTTCACAAAGTTATCAGAACTGTCATCTATTTCTACACTATTTCCAAACAATCTTTTATAGTCGTTTTCCCATTTCTTAAGGATCACATTAATATCTGATGTAACAGTACCATGCTGTAATACCAGTTCCTTTGGGATTTGCACTTTATTGTTTTTGGGACCTAACTTTGATATTTCCTCCCAAAATTTTTTTGGGTCATGTGTTTTTAGTTCACACAGTTTAGCTTGGTTATTTGCTAGATATATTCTTTTTTGTCATCTGTATTCTTTATCAAAATGCTTGCGCTTGTCTATGTATATATGACGCAACTCAGAAGAATTATCTCCTGTTTTTCTTTTTTTTAAATATTTTTTTCTGCTGTACGGGCTTTTTGGAACAAATTTTTCAACTCATTATTCCACCAAGGTTTTTTAAAACCAGTGCGTATATTTTTGCTTTTACTCTCATATGTTTTCAAATTTCTACCCATTTCGGAGTGTAATATGTTAACAAATTTAGTGTACAATTCATTCAGTTCATTTTGTGTATGACCTCTTTGTTCCAAGACATTTATAATATTTAACAGAACTTGACAGCAAATCTCATTTTTAAACATGTTTGAATTTATATTTTGAGTTCTGTATCTTTTTTGTGAGCAAATAAAGTTTGACTTTTGATTTCAACATTGATCTTATGCTCAGCTTCAGTACATTTTATATTTCTTTACAGCAATGATTATATGGAGAAAGGTCAATTTTACTAATCAAAATTGAATGGTCTGGTAAGGCACTTATTTTGCCCGCTTGGAAATTTAAACCAGTAATTAGATCTTTGACTGTTATAACACAAAAGTGTGATACCTGTTGTAACAAGTCATATGGAAGACAAATGAAATCAACAACAGCACAACCTTTGCTTGACACTGATGTAAAATTATCATTTTCTATTCCAAATTTACCATTTAAGACACAAAACCTCGAATCATTTAAAAAGTCAAGGAAACCTTCATAATTTTTCTTAATGTCATCAATACACACACATTTTTTAAACGATTCAATACCTTCATTAAATTCTTGCAAATTTCCAATTCTAGCATTAAAGTCACCAGTGATGATACATGGAACACTACAATCATAATACATGTACACATTAGTTAATAGATGTTCATATAATTCTTGTGCTACATTGCCTCTCGAGGACCCACAAGGCGGTATATAACATACACATACTACCAGTTCATCATGGTCGTTATTTTTTCCATTAAGTTTAAGCCAAAGAATATCATCACAAGAACAATCAAGTGTTGTTACATTAAATAGATTACAAATATAATTTTTTATTAGAAATCCTACACCACCAGTGCCTCTGGTAGCTTTTTTATAAAGCATTGATCTATTGTTACCAAACCATTTGTACCCTTCAATATTAACTTCATTAGTACCAGTCAAAAAGGTTTCACACAATGCAAAAATATCAAGATTTAAATGCTTAATAACGAGTTCTTTCAATTCTGTGGTCTTTCCCCGCCAACCATTTATATTCCAGTGCCCAATTGCCCATTGGGAAAAGGAGCCATTGCTTGACTGGTCATAGCAGAGTTCTTTATATTGAATGACTGTCCATTAGTGGAAGTTGATCCTGCTAGATGTAAGTTTATCATGCTCTGTGGTTGGTATGCGTGTTGGTTCATTGAATGACTTAATAAAGGTGTTTGGTTCTCCATCACTTGTTGAGACTGTAGGTAAGAAGGCATTGGCTGTGTATAGATCACGTTGTTGTATAAAGTTGGAGACGGTGAAGTCAGCCTCTGTTGTGACCCGTTGTGAGACAATTTTTGGTTTAAGCTTCCTCCAAATAGTACTGTGGGAGCTTGTACAGAATTGCCTGCTGCCTTTATGAAAGTACTCCCATTGTTGCTGTGTATCGGGGTGGATGCACTCTTATTTGTATGGCTGCTTGGATTGGGTGGTAACCTCTGAGTTGAGGGCATGCTGTCTTTATCCCACTTTATTATGTGACCATTAGCTGCTATCCGATAAGATTGTCCATGCGGCATTTTAGACAGTAGGGTTTTGAAATTTAAGTCCATTAGCCTCTCCATATGAGACTTTGATGATCTCACAAATACCTTTTCAAACCCCTTTGTATGTTTGAGTCGTGGTTTATTTCTGAGTATACTGACCTTATCTACTGTTGAATGCAGCTCAATTTTCAGGATCCCTCAATTACCTTTATGAGGTTGTGTCCTTAAGGTATTTACAATCATATCTTCCTGGCCCCCCAAAACGTGCACTAAATCTACTGCCCAGCTATAGTCATTGATCCTATTAGTAACCACAAATGTTACATCAGGATCAAACTCTTGTTGCATCTTAGATTTAACCCCTTCAATGGAATGCTTCAGTGTGGGGTACTCTTGATTTAATTGCCTTATATCCAATTCATGATGATCAACCAACTTCTCTATTTTGTCCTCTCTATCTAAAATGCTGTCTTGTTTTCGGTCTATTTCTTCTATTTTCTTTGTCACATACTGAAGTTGTTTATGGATCTCTCTTAAACTAGGTTCACCATCAGATGATGTATTATTCTCCACTGTATTTTCTTGAAATGACACTGAGTCCATATTCAGGCGCCTGGCTACTTTTCCTGGGTTTGGACTTGGTGTGTTTTTCTTTACCCTTTGTCTCTTTTTACCTTTGAACATACTACTTGACCAAAACAGTATAACCACAAAAGAGAATTGGAAATATCTCCTTGCACTTAAAGTATTCTGTATAATTGTTCAATTGTTTCTATTAATAGGCCACAAAGTATGCCCCCTTGCCTCCCTCCTGTCAATGGTGCTTTAAATTGACACATAATCGACACAGAAAGAGGTCACATAAGAGAAATAAAATAATCACCTTGTACTTGAAGATTTTCATATAATTGTTTCTTTTAGTAGGTCACCAAATATGTCCCCTCTCCTGTTACTAGTGTTTTAAATTGACACAAAATATCACCTTGAAAGTTCTCCACTGAAGTCATCCATATTATACCAATGTCACTGTTTTCTACTGAAGTTATCCATATTAAACCTATGTTACACAATATTGAATGAAAAACATTGCCATGAAACTGTTCATAAAGCTACAAGAATCAATCTCATATAAGTCTAATTAATCAAACTATATATTCTTGATATAGTATTATGATCTTTATGCACAACTGAAGGTGTATATTACTTTAAATCCATGAATAAAAATGAACGTAAAGAAGAGCTTTTTCAAACACATCCAACAGATCCAACACACACACATATCATGAGTGACATGAGTGAATTGTTTGTCCAGTCTCAACATGCGCAAACTACAGTGTATTCAAAACACACTTGCTAGGATTGTCATAAATTGTAACAAATACACATAGGCATCTCCTATTCTCAAACGACTCCATTGGCTCCCTGTTGAATTTTGGTGTATTTTCAAAACTGCCACTCTAGTTTACAAGTTTCTTCACAATGGTCATTCCAGTTACTTTGGTCCTCTATTGTCTACTCATTGTGGAAGATAGAGTACAAGATACGGCCATCCAGATAAAAGCTTCTTTTTTTTATTTTTATTTTTTTATTGACATACAAAGGTACAGAGCAAAAAGTGTTTTACAAGAATAACATTTTCCATACAATTTACAATTCTGTACCAACACAACGGTGAGAATGTATAAAGTGTTATGACAATTAATAAATTCAGAAATTTTTGGATTACAATACAGTGACTTCAAAGTCCTTTAGAAAAAAAGAATCAATGACAGGAAAATACTCAGACACCCTGGGTAAGAAGAGAAAGCAAGCTCCAACTACTACCAAATTTCTGGTCAGTTAGGGAGATAGTTGCCAGATATTGTTGTTCCTCATATTTTCGTTTGAAAAATTTTTGAAATGCAGTAAAAGTAGGGGGAGTATTACTGACCAGTCCTTTGTAGATGTACAGTTTAACTAATAACAATATGATCTCAAGTTGTTTTTTATCTACAAGCCCTAGGAGGACTGTTCTGACATTGAGACTAAAAGATAGATCTATAGTTTCATGAATCCACAGCTTGTTTTTTTGCCAGAATTCATGCAGAATGGAGCACTGGATAAATACATGTGATATTGTTTCTGGTGAGCTGGTACAGAAACGACACAAATTATTATTTGATTTTTTAATCTTAAATAGAAGACTCTTTGTTCCTAAAATACGATTTATAATCATATACTGCAACCAAATTATCTCATTATCTTGAATGACTTTAAAACAATGTTTATAAATTGTTTTCCAATCCTCATGGTCCAATTTGTCACCACTTCTGCTTCCCACTTTGCTTTATAACAGAGAGTATCAAGATGACTTGTATTAGTGAGCAACTTATAGAAATCTTTACTTCCTTTTTTGGATTTTGTCAAAATTTCTATGATGGTCGGCCATACAGGTTTGACAATTGGATCCTGTGGATGTATAGTAAAGTTTTTTTTCAAACAAGTTTTTACACGGTGATACTCCAGAAAGTTAGTCTTTATTTTTAAAGTTCCCGTCAAGTCCTTTAAAGACAATAATTTACTTTCACAGAATAGGTCTGCAGTAAATATTATACCCTTATTATACCAGTGTTGGTAGAATAAGGGGACAGCTGAGATGATCGGATTATACCAGAGAGGACTATTGAGGACTTTATTGTTTTGATCTTTTGATATGCTATCTATTTCTTTGGCCCAAGATAGCAAAATACTCTTCCAAAATTTGTTGGTGATCTTTTTTGCTAGAGTTTTATGCCATAGAGAGTGCAAATTAAAGCATTTTTCATAGTCTTTTAGATTATAAAGACATAGTTCATACCATGGAGAGTGTTTTTGCGTCAGCAAACGTCTCATCCAAGTGCATTTTAGACTGCATATGAAGTTCTCTAAATCAATCATACAGAGTCCTCCTCTCATATAATCACTACACAATTGTTTCCTACCTATTTTATCTGGTTTGTCATCCCATATAAATTGAAAAAAGGTAGACTGTAACTTATTTATAACACTTTTATCAGAGTTCGGGATGGACATGAATAAATGGTTTAGCTTAGATAGGATAAGAGTTTTTAGCACAGTGATTTTACCCAGAGGTGTAAGGAATCTTTTCCTCCATACACTCAGGGACTTGCTGATATCGTCAAGTATTGGATCATAGTTAAGGCTTATTACTAAGTCCAAATCAACTGAAAATTGGATTCCCAAGAGATTGAATGTGTCCTTTCCCCAAACTAGATCTTTAGTTACAGTTAATTTTTCCTTACAATGCTTTCTCTTGCCTATCCAGACTATCTGAGTTTTTTCGGTATTTATCCTTAAACCGGAGAGAGTCCCAAATATTTCTAAAGTGTTTAATGTTGCTTGGAGTGAACTCGTAGTGCCATCTAATACAAGTGTAGTGTCATCAGCAAATTGAGTCAATTTAATTTCTTTTTTTTTATCTTTATGCCTTTTATTGCTTGGTTTCTAGAGACCATTATTTGTAATATTTGTGCACCAAGAATAAACAGATAGGAGGAAATAGGGTTCCCTTGTCTACAACCGTGGTTAATAGGGAATGGTATAAAAGCTTCTTGGAGGTTCTTCAATTCTGTCCATGTGTCATAAATCAAAGAATCACTTTGGCCACAGCTTTGCTTTTGATGCTCCCACAGTTTAGAATCATTTGCCTGATGAGGTCCGTTCTGCCCGAACTCTCGCCTGTTTCAGGAAAAGGTTAAAATCGTATCTCTTCAAAAAGGCATTTCCAACTTAGCATACACTCTATCCGGCGTCTCTGTGGTACTGGACCTGGCAACAGCTATGGACAGAGGATTTTTTTAATTTGATTTTGGTGTTGCGCCTTAGAGTCTGCCAAGCAGAGATTAAGGCTATAAAAGTACAAAAAAGAATAGAAGAGAATTACTGTAACCATGGTATAAATGTTATATATGACGCAGTATAGTTTGTCTTATGATAATAATATGACAAGTGTCTTCCACACTGTGGTGAAAGTGTATTTATATCTAAAAATGTATCTTAATCAGAAATATGTTTTAATGTAGACAAGTAATCATAACATTATATATAAAACATGTGCGTGCATTATTCATAATTTTTGAACAGCAGCATCTAATATCATAATTTCATCCTCAGATGAGGTATCAGAGGACACATATCTTATTTCTTCATTCATGGCAATATTCTAAGATGAAATTGACAGATGTGAACTAGTACCATCTTGTCCCATGGCGTTGAAAATTTTTGTTATTATTTGAACTCCTAACTTCCTGGGGATAAAAATTACTCCAGATTGTCACAAAGTGATTATTTTTATTGTTATAATTAAGTTTCTTCAGGGAATACAGTTATATATTTCTGTAGTTTTAGGGCATTGTGATTTTCTGTATGTTTTGATCATGTTGAAATGACACACTACATGTTTGCCTCGTGGGTTTACTATTGTGCAAGGTGTTCCAAATCAGTGTGTTTTTCTCCAAGATGTGCTTCAATGCACACAGTTCCATATGGGTTGAAGAAAGGTGTTGGTAACTTCTGCAGTGTTGCAATAGAAGTCTTTAGAGGTGGACCTCTTGCATTTTTCATGTGATGGGACTTTTTCTATTCCAGCTTGGAGGCTGGTCTTAATTAGAGTCAGAACATTCTGATGTTGTGTGTTGGATTTATCTTAATGTGGCCAACTGTTGTTGTATACGCTGATGTTGACACTTATGATGGGAGATTGTGGTTTGATGAGTTCATGTGTTGATGGGATGTCTCTGCCGAGGGATGCACTCTTGTGATGGACATCTTGATGATTCATATTCTGCTGAACTGATTTGAAAACAGCTTTGGAACTTTGTTGCTGATAAACTTACATAATTTTATGAACTAACATTTGCCATTATATTTGTTTGAATATAAACACAAACAATTCATTATACAGTATAACATATATGTGATATTATATTGTATGTTACATGTCTTGCTATGGGTTGCATATGTTCTATATGAGTGTATGTTGTGTGGAGTGATAGAATTGCGTGTTCCATAAAAGTTGATGTGTGATTACTTGTTGTTGTGTTCATTTTTCCGGAATTACTATATATATCTTTGATATGTACTTAAAATAAAACAAATAAATCTTAAAGAAATAAATAAAATAAAGTCGGATAAGTGACTTTTACCTGTCCTCAATTAGAAACCTGACACAGATATGATTATTGTTAATATTGGAATATCAAAAGGTGCATATAAATCCTTGTTATCATTGTTGTCATTAGAGGATTCCTGCGCTTTTCCTCATATGCAGCAATATCCTCTGAGAAGATCAAATTTCTTTCATTAGAGGCTAAAGTGACCATCTCCTGTTCTGAAAATATTTATTAAAAAATTATAAAATAAAAAGAAATAAAAGTATTCTAATTTACCTATCATAAGATTAGAAACCTTATGGATGACAAGTTTTGTTTTCCATATTTCACTCCCGTATAAAACTCTACTAAGATAGAGGGTCTGAAATCCTGTTTGAAAGATTGCATAAGAAAAGTCATACATGATAACAAAGCTAGTTAAAAGAAATGGGAGACGAAATCAAAGAACAACCAAATTTTATCAAAAAAGGTTACTTAGCATTAAGATTTCAGCAGGTAATTAAATCTGGGTAGTGCAACATTCATACATGATGTCATGTGATTAAGGCAATAACAAATTCTTTGATTACAACTATCCATTAATACAGATTTTATTAAAAAAATAAATATTACTTTGAAAATTTTAGCCATGATTTTCTTGTTCAGAGTTAAATACAGTGTTCTTCCTTTCTTTTAAACCACTGAAGTGAACGTAAGATTGGGATCAAATAACAAGTTAATGAGAAATATGAGGTGGGAGATTTGACTCTCTTCAGTGTTCGCATCAATTGGTTGCTGGTTAAAACCAATAAAGTAAGGTGAAACTTGAAAATAAATAGCAGCATGTTAAAAGTAAGGCTGATGGGTTGTTTTTTTCTGACAGAAGTTAAATCTTCACATTTTCTCTGTTCACATTACATGTTTACATTGCCACTCTAACAATAAAAAAGTTTCACTGTGAACCTGTTAGGTCATCACTCATCCATTGCCAGAAAAACAAGATGTCGGCTTCAGCTTCACTTTGTCATGTGTTTTTTTAAATTTCATCTGTGGCTCTCATACCACATATTTCATAAAACAAACCACTTTTTATACTTTGCAAGGTGTCTGTGTCTGGAATGAAGTAATATTCACAGTTTGTGTGAATGTGAAAAATGTTGCTGTTGACCTTTGACAAAAGTACGGATAGAAGGTAAAGAATACATATTTTGCAATTGTATTTTCCAAAAAGACATAGGCTCTTTGTAAAATTAAAGAGGTTAACGTGCACACGACACGTAGCTTAATATGTCTCCAGAACTACTAGAAGAATGATATAGTAAAAGACAGAAAAATGACAGTATGAACATGTGAATGCAATATTTTATTCATAGTAAACATTCAGAATGAAACAAAACCCGATGAGACGTCACAGAGGTTGCACACAGATGACGTCATGGAAACACACTTGTGACATCATGAACAATTTCGTGCATACAAAATCTCTCTGTAATATGCTTGCTAGTTTTATAGGGATAAAATACTTGCTTGCTAGTTTAAGGATAACATATTTGCTTCATCTTCAAAAATTTTGTTTTAGTTTTGTTTATTCAATACATTTACTTTATGTGTATTTCACAAACACGTTTAATCCCAGGAGAGAGGTTAACGAGGTAGTGTTTCATGATTTTAGTCTGACATACTATGAGATAGTGGAAGGCCAAATAATCTCAAATAACATTCCTTCAGCTGACACAGTCAGATGTCACACCCCTCAACACAGAGTCCCTGTCACTGATACAAGTCTCACACTTCCGCCCACATTCCTCCATCTGACAGAGTTAGCACACACCTCCTAGTTCTCCCTTCTGATATAATCACAAGTCTCACACCTCAGTACACAGTTCCATCACCTAACAGGATGGAGAAGTGACAGAGGAGGCTGATATCGGGATGTATTCGGCACTCACTGGGTTTTACTAGTCAGCCATACTGTGTCAGTTCTGCATTCTAGAGCCCTGGGGTCAAATGAGTGCTGTGTACTGAGGCTAGTGACTTGGTTACAGACTTGGTTACAGTGTGTACTTTAGTACTGATATGTTATTTCTGTAAACTGATGGTTACATTTCCCAAATTTACGGTTTCTACTTGTTTGCTGGGTTACAATGGAAAGTCTATGTTGATGTTTTAACCTCTCACCAGACGAGGCTGTATCAGATGGCCTGGTGCATCCTACATAGATTTAAACTCATGGACACAGAGGTGATGAAACAGGTAATTTAATGCTAGATGTGTTGGGGCCCTGTGGCCGCTGCGACCTGTGTGAGTTAGCCAGAGTAACTAGCTTGTGTACTGAGATTATCTGAAAAATTACAAACTTTTATCAAATGAACCAGTGAAACTAAAATAGTAAACAGATGGACTTTAGCATTATTCTGTTCCTTCAGGTTTGTTTCATATTTTACATTATCCGTACAGCAAAGATTATAATTTTATCATGTCACCATATACACCTTTTCCCCAATATTTGCATGTATGTTTTCAAGACCTAGGTGAGAAGGAACAGAAGAGTATGCAAGTATACAATGAGTATATACAATCTGGTTATTCCGCCTCGTCACTCTGTATGCAACCATCTGGACAATTAGCCCCCAATTCCTGCACTGATGAGAGTAAGACAATCATCCCAAGCTGCGTAATCAAAGCAAGGTCCAATCTCTTCTGAGGCCAGATCTATAACAGATTGCCTCAACACCTACAACAAAACAGCTTATTCTGTTACATCTGTTGTAAAACAGAAACATATGCTAAATTGTTCAGTAAGATCCAAGATATGACAAAGTGTTTTATCACCGCACTTAAGTTTAAAATTACAGAATCTACTGATTGTAAAGATAATAAAGTAATCCATTGCTATGTGGATGCAGTATATACCATACACGGGGTTCTAAGTGTGACAAACTATGAAACAAAATGACCCAGGGACAGTAAAAGGGTGTTTTAGGTCAGTAATCTAAGGTCGGTGGTGTGAATGAAGGAAAGAAACAAAGTGAGGCAACTTGAAGAGGTGAGTTTCTGTTTGACAAAGATGATAGTTTCCAAACATTGGAGCATTAGAACTTAAAGACTAAGAAAATATCCTAGTTACAATGGTGGACTTGATGATCAAAAGAAGGACTGAAACAAACTTAAATTTGGACAGCTATGTCCAGTATTTCTAGACGATGTGTACAGACATGTGTACAGAGTTTTTCACTGAAGTATACATGTTGGTTATGTAGTACACAGTTAAAGGTCAAACTTGGTATTTTACATCCCATTCAACAGCCAGGGTCATATTGGTACAGGTCCTCAGCATTACATCTTGTGAGAGTCTAACCCACACAGAGGTGACAGCCTGTGATTAGATGCCAAACCTGCTAACCCATTAGACTACTGACAACCTGTAGCACACAGTTAAAATTCTACAGTACAAACATATTTACTTGTAAAATCTACAGCAGATTGCTCTTTCAGTTATCTACAGTGCTGTGTTATTTACTGACATTATTCTCTATAAATAATTGTTGTATTACTTACTCAGAGTAAATACTATTTACTGTACTGCTTTACAATACTACATGATTTACTCAGAGTAAATACTATTACTGTACTGCTTTACAATACTACATGATTTACTCAGAGTAAATACTATTACTGTACTGCTTTACAATACTACATGATTTACTCAGAGTAAATACTATTACTGTACTGCTTTACAATACTACATGATTTACTCAGAGTAAATACTATTACTGTACTGCTTTACAAAACTACATGATTTACTCAGAGTAAATACTATTACTGTACTGCTTTACAATACTACATGATTTACTCAGAGTAAATACTATTACTGTACTGCTTTACAATACTACATGATTTACTCAGAGTAAATACTATTACTGTACTGCTTTACAATACTACATGATTTACTCAGAGTAAATACTATTACTGTACTGCTTTACAAAACTACATGATTTACTCAGAGTAAATACTATTACTGTACTGCTTTACAATACTACATGATTTACTCAGAGTAAATACTATTACTGTACTGCTTTACAATACTACATGATTTACTCAGAGTAAATACTATTACTGTACTGCTTTACAATACTACATGATTTACTCAGAGTAAATACTATTACTGTACTGCTTTACAATACTACATGATTTACTAAGAGTATGTACTGTATTGTTTACTGACTGACTTTACATACTACTCGAAGTAAAGAACTTTTTGGAAAGTATTCCATGATCTGGTCCCTGTAAAGCACTCACAATGAAATACCTTGGAAATTGTTCATAATACCCTGTAATTTACGTTCACTGTCCTATTACTCACATTAAATATCTTGTTGTTTTTACAAACTCCCCTGTAATTAACTCTTACTGTTTATTTAATCACACTGTAGTAACTTGTTATTTTCCCATGGTTCCGTAAACTTAACTTTCACTTATTCACACTGAAGCACCTTATTTGTTCATAGTACCCTGTAAACATCCCTAACTGTCCATTTACTCGCACTGTAGTACCTTGACATTAGTACCCTAAAATTATCTCATAGTAGTATCTTGTAATTAATCACGGTACCCTGTAGTTGATTCTCAATGCTTATTTGCTTACAGTATACTATGATTTACTCACATAGTAGTATCTTGTAATTAATCAGGGTACCCTGTAGTAGACTCTCAATGCTTATGTACTTACAGTATACTATGATTTACTCACATAATAGTATTTGTGATTAATCACGTCACCCTGTAGTAGACTCTCAATGCTTATGTACTTACAGTATACTATGACTTACTCACATTATAGTATTTTGTGATTAATCACGTCACCCTGTAGATGACTCTCAATGCTTATTTACTTACAATATACTATGATTTACTCACAGTGAAGTACTGTGCAGGCACTGAGAGACTTGCATGTTGTTCCTTGAGATGCGCTAGCAGTGCATCCAGTGTGGTCCTGTCGTCTAACATTGAGATAGTCATGTCCACGCCATCTATAACACGGTTCGCGTGAGCCTTGAACTCAGGGGAGTACAGGTTGTTTCCATTCACACGGGTAAACAACGCCCTCGCATCGGGTGCATCGTGGAAGATTCTAGAACAGAAAATAATGCCAAAACATCAGCTGAAATCTTAACTTTCATTTATTAAAACTACACATTCAGGTTATATTTTTTTCAGATTACAAAAGTTTTGCAAAATATTATCATATTTTCAATTTCTTAGTGAAATATTTTTTCTCTATATTATGTGAAACTTTTTCTGAAATAATTAATATGAAAAATCTCAACTTAAAACTTTTGAAACTAACTTCATGAAACAGAACTTAGTTAACTTACTGACCTTTTCCAAATATCCAGATTAACAGCGATCCGTTCCCGTCCATATGCTTTGAATTCCGCCCACTGTAACTTGACCATCAGCCCATTTAATTTACTGCAGGCATTAGTGGTAGCCAGCCCACCAAAACAAATCAAGCAGACGACAGTAAGCAGCCTCAACATCTCTACAGCTTTACCAGTCAAGTGAGTTATGGAACTGAAGAGCCCAGGCAGATTGGGGGACTTATATACTTCAGCAAAACTTCACAGCTAATAAAAATTATGTAAAAACTAAGAGAGATGTATATTTAGTGCTGTAACTGATTTGTGGGCCATTGTGAAAGGAATACATGTATTTTTGCAGTTTTCCCCATTAACATTCTATTGTCGATTCCTGCCCTGGACTGATTTTTTAGATTGACTATCGACACAACATATTGCCTGAAATAGAGTGAAAAGAACCGCACTGTTTGTATTTTCAGACAGACTATTGTGATTTTTAAATTTCTGTAAATATCTTTGATGCATGAAACACAGTTTAAATTATAAAGGAATTAAAATCTTCACATATTTAATGAAAGAGTTTTCATCTTGTTCTAAATCAATCCATAAGAGGTGTCCTTTCCAGTTTAACATCTGAACTACAATATAGAAGAGCAGGTTAGACAGTAACATCCAAACACACCTACGCCATTGAATAAAGACAAATTCTGGTATTGTGTGCAGATCTTCTTCCAGATATGTGATAAGATATATAATATGTGATAAAATACATAGATATTGTGATAAGATACACAGATATGTGATAAGGTACGCAGATATGTGATAAGATACGCAGATATGTGATAAGATAAGATACGCAGATATGTGATAAGATACGCAGATATGTGATAAGATACACAGATATATGACAAGATACGCAGATATGTGGAAACTGGGATGTTTTCAGCATGGTGTGGCTGCCAATAGAAGCCAAAACAACAAGAAAAAGTATGTAAGAAAGTTATTTCAAGCAAAAGCTCAAAACTTTGAAACCATAATTCTATGTTAAAAACCGTTTATTTTGTTGGCAAATAAATTAGTGCTTTATTGTTTCTGAAACTTTACTAACAGAGAAGACCAGAACGATCCCTAAGTTATGGAAAGTCTAGCACCAGGATTCTGCTTAAAAAGTAGATCAAATTATTATGAAAGTGTTTCTGTGATTTTATGAGCCTTTATGTTAGATTCAATTTAGCAATATCTCTGTATTGTTTTAAACGACTTAAACAGTAGGATTAAAAGTAGTATTTTGATATTTGATCATTAATTATCATGTATCAATCATTCAATATTATCAATTCTCTGATGAAATATATGCTACTCTGCAAAGGACAATTGCTTCAACTCCATACTTCACCTGGGTACCAGTATAACAAGATTACATACTTCACCTGGGTACCAGTATAACAAGATTACATACTTCACCTGGGTACCAGTATAACAAGATTACATACTTCACCTGGGTACAAGTGTAACTAAATTATATATTTCATGTAAAGCTAACATCATCTGGTTACTAGTAAAACTAGATTACATGCCCTATGTAAAGGTAACATCACCTGGGTACCAGTATAGCTAGATGACATATTCCATGTGCAGCTTACATCACCTTGGTACCAGTTTAACTACATTACATGCACCACGTAAAGGTAACATCACCTGGGTACCAGTATCACTAGAAAACATATTTCATGTAAAGCTAACATCACCTGGGTACCAGTATAACTAGATTACATACTCTATGTATCACTTGGGACCAGTATACTCTACAAACTCCATGCCAGGCAAGTATCATCTGTGTACCAGTTTAACTAAAATACATACTCATATAAAGTATATTAATGTGAACTGCTACTCTAAGGTCAGCCTTACCTTTGGCACGTCTCATATATGACCTGGTGTACCAACTATGAAATGGAGGATCTGCACCATCTTAAAATGGATCAAATTCTGAAAATGCCTCTAGCTGAATGTTGAGACTTCGTGTGTTTTTGTGTCGAAAAACTGGTGTAAACAGATCAATAAAACCAAGACAAAACACAATTGACTGGAAGATGAAAAAGTGTTAATGTGAAGACATAACACATAAGGTTTGGACACATAACAATTGAAGAAAAGGTTTTAATGCAAAAACACATGTTTTACCCAAGTGTGTTATGTAAACAACAAAACATGATCAGTTATAATTAATTGTGACCTAGTATTGTGACGAGGGATTCAAAACACCTGTTTCAGTGAGATTTTAACTTTGAGGTGTGAGAAACCTATCTTGTATTTATTAGACGATTATATGTTATTTAATGAAAACACATACAATCCATGATTGAAATTGTGATCAAAACGCAAACATTAGCTTTACCAAAGAGAGCTGTGTCAGAAAGTGTGGTACACACGGGACATAATTTTCAAAAACAAATGACAGATACAGATTTAATCAACACTCTCTGATCTCTTTATTTTATGTTTCAGCCTTCACAAATGGATAACATGAAGTTTATTGTAGTTTTCACTTGGGTTGAGTAGTGGCTGCCCAGCAGATACACCAATAACCCAGTTCTGTTGACACCATAAAAAGACTACTTCCTTTTTAGGAGGACCTCCTCAGGGGCAGAACCCATACCTCTTTTCCCCTACCTCAGAGCAGGTCTGTCCAAACGGGAGGCAGTGTGCTGCTGGTAACCTGGACACCGGCGATCAATCTATAGGACTGACTGGAGTCCTTGTTTTAAGGCCATTATCACTTTAATTTGCAGTTCATTTGCAGTCCCTAGTAACTGACCCGCCTGCCAAGAGGTAGTTATTCTAGCATATTGCCCTTGCAAATTTAATAAGTTTTTTTCTTAAATATTTGGACGAATATTCCAGGTGTGTAAGTGTAAAACAAAACAGTTTTGTGTATTTGCCAGAAACAACTAAACCCAACAAGGCTGCATAGGCGTAGATAGAACCAGATAGTTGGGGGATATCTTCCCCCCCCCCCAACTTTTTGAAATGGAACTTAACTCCAATTTGAAGTTTTTGCAAATGTTTACAGGTAACTTAATAATATGTTGTCCAATTACACTTTGACCCTGTTCACTGTTCTCATGTACTATTGTGTATGCTACCATTTGAACTATAAAATATTTATTTTTATGATTTGTCAAAGGAACATTTTCAGTTAGCCTGCCAAGGGATTTGTAAATTTCTATGAAACATTTCCCTTGTGCAGACCAAAATCATGCATACACTAATCTTCTACATTAAATTTACCTTCTTGCTAATTATTTAGTACTTAAATATGTAGTTCCAAATTCACACAGAGCAACATTTTAGCACAGCAATTTGTCAGCTGATGAGATATTTCCCAGAAAACTCTTCTTTCTTTACTGTGTGTTTATTTCACCTAGCCAGTGCAATGATTTTCACCCCCTCTAATTGGGACTTAACCTTGTTAAAAGAGATCTTGCATCAGCCTGGCATTTGGAGCAAAGGTCACAAGTTCTTGAAACAACTAGTAAAACTAGACCTAGCACATTGGAGAAAGGATGCAAATTGTATCCACCAGAAAGACAACTCACCAAAGCCAACCATCAACCATTGCTTTACCTTGAATCTGAGAACATCAGAAGATTCCTAGCCGACAATGTACTATAGGATGGTTTAACATTACAAACCTCTAGGACCAAGAATAAGCGATTTACAAGCACTTCAAATTTTGGATATCCCTGTTTGACCTTGAAGGAGGGTCCCAAGGTCATATCTGACCACATCAGATGATTCTCAGCCCATGATTTACCATAGGTTGATTTCACAGTACAAACCTCTGGGACCAATAATAAGCGAGTTATGTGCACTTTTAGATTTTGCTAGCCTCATTTAACCTTGAAGGAGGGGTCCAAGGTCAAATCTGACCACATCAAATGATTTTTGCCCAAGATTTTCTATAGGTTGGTTTCACATTGCAAACCTCTAGGACCAATAATAAGCAAGATATAGACACTTTGAAAGTCCACTATGTGTTGTACTTTGGCACTCTGTAGATGACCTTGAATTAAGAGCTTCAAGGTAAAATGTCTGCAAGGTTGTAGATGACATGTATATGTGTTATACATATCACCTATGAAGAGATTTAACCTTCTACCTGTGAGAACCAGCCAGTAAAAAAAGGTAGATAATTTTCAAAGAAATGCCCACTGTGGCCATCTTGTTTTTCAGAATGAGGCTAATTTCAGTCCCAGAGAAGCTTATCAACCAATGAAGATATCCTGCAAATTTGGTGAGCCTATCTGCTGTAGTTTTCCTCTGAGAGCGTTAACATCGAAACTCTCTCTACGTGCAGGGGTGTAACAAATGCTGGATACAATTAAAAAAAAATTATAATAATTGTGAATCACACAATATGGGTGCTACAAGAATACCCCGTGAATGCCTGTGGCATGAGAGATGGCCTGTCTTGGGATATGTTGATGTCAAGTCGGTGCAATCTAGTTCCTTCGGTCCTTGCCCCCCCAATGAAAAATTGCTTCCTATGCCCCTGGGCTGCATAGATTGGGAGACCTTCTCATTCATTCAGATAAACACACTGAATGCTGTGTACACTAGCTGTACACATCACATGTAGATACATATCATATACACATCACATATAGTCATGTCACATGTACATCACATGTAGGTACATGTCACATGCTTGTCACATATATATACATGTCTGGGACTTAAATGGTTTTCCTGAAGGATGACTTATCTAAAACCGAGCTTATCTTACAACTACAGTGGTTTTAAATATCACTTGATCCCTTATTTTAATTCAATCATCAGGCAAACCTTGTGAAAACCTTGTAAAACATGAAAACATGTTCTATTTTTTTATTCTTTATTTTCAGGCATTTCAAATTTTTAAGTGAAGAAAAAATCTCTGGCAGCTATATTTGTTTCTGTTTACAAATGTTAAGGTCACTCCTTAGGGTTATGAGCCAAAATCTTGTGGGTTTCTTCCACTGGAGGCGACCCTAACTGACCCATTACCAATTCAAGGGTTAGTTAGCGACCCTAATTGACCCATTACCAATTCAATGGTTAGTTAGCTGAGTCAGGAATCAGGGACAAAAATCAAGAAGAAAGTGTGGGAAAACTATGTGGACAAGCCATAGAGGTACATGGTCATAAGCCATAGTGACAAGCCGATAAGACTGGAGCAGTGTCCAGACCCACATCGACCAGACTGATTAATTTGTGGAGTCAAGATCACCAGTTGAGATCCAAGCCCCACTCAAAATAACCCTTTTTTGCTGTTATCGCTTGGGGCGTTTTGTGTGTTTTTAAACTGATTTTAGGCTTTCAACTTGTACATATGTGAATACTGAACGGTCATTTATCCTGCAACAAGTTTTTTATATTATGTTATGTGCCACGCATTGGAAGTGTGAATAGACAGACTATGACATTGATTGCTTATTGAATTGGTGAACTGATTGAATTGCCAGCGTGTGGAGTTACATAAGATTTTGTGGTCATCTTGACAACCTCAGGCTCTGTGTACTCGCGTTAAAGGGACGGTCTACCCTATATTTTGTTTATTGACATGGCATGCCATGTTTTTTGGTCAATTGGTCGAATACACTGAGCTGGAGTTTGCCATCTGAGCACCAAATCTTAGCACCAGGGGCGCCTGTATTGTGTTTTTCAGTGACATTGACAATCATATTTATGATCATATATAATAAATAGAAATAATCATGCCGGACAATAAACAAATGTGCAAGAACTGCAAGGTGAGACATGTACCGCCTACTGGGAAGAAGTGCCAGAGGAAGAAACAAGAGGGATATGTGAATGAACATTTATGAGATGCTGCCATTGCAGGAAGTACACCTGCTTCCCAGTCCACTTCAGGGGCTCAGGGAGACGGACAGCTGTTGCAGCTGAAGATCCTACAGCAACTTCAAAAGATCACAGACAGGTTGGATCAAGTAGAAGAGTGGATGTCAACAACAGACAGGCACTCCACACCAGAAAGACGAGAGTTAAGTACAGACAGTTTTCTTGAAAATACTGAAAGTTGTAAAAGTAAAAAAGTCAAACCTGTATTAAATAGTTCATCCTCGGACGACAGTGATGAACCCTCCCTTGAATTACTAAAGTCGAGTCGTCTTCAGCGTAAAGTTGACAAGAGATTGAGGGACCTTAGTCAAAGTTCACACTCTGCAGGTAAATTGAAATATAAATCCCAGAGAGGTGGTGACATTGATGTAAAGGTCAGGCACAGGGTACATTGGCCCCATGAGGCGATCCTGGGTGGGGTTAATCGTCAAAGGGTGGGGCATGATCAATTGTCCCTAACTCAGTGGATTCAAGGTTTTTGTCATAATGTGTTGGAAGAAAAGTCTGAGTCTAGGAAAGACATAATGATCTCTTACTTAGGAGACTTAATGGAAGATGCCACAGACTTCTCCTGGCAGGGGGCGAAGGCGGCTCACGCTGTCCTATTATGCGGAATGGAGAGGGGGTCTCTTAGGTGGGAGGATACTGAAAGGATTGACAGGGTGCATAGGGCTCATGCCCAAAAACATGTCCCTTCAAGCAAACAAAATTGGGTTAGGGCAGAGAAAAAGCCCTGGTTCTGTAAAAACTTTCAGTCAAATAACTGTTCCCATCAGAAAGATCATGAGGTCAATGGTCGTCTTAAAAGACATATATGCGCTTTTTGCCTGACATTAGGTAAACAACTCAACCATTCTGAGAAGAATTGTCTCACAAAAAACAGTCAATCAAAAAACGAGCAAACAGCTTCTCATCATTAGGATGGGGCAGCTGTACAGAAAATGGCGATTATATAACTGCCACCAGTACGTCAAGTGTTGAAAACATTCAAAAACATGTTGCTTTGTTGGCCAGGAAGCACAAAGGTTATTATACCAGAACTAATGTGAATCCAATTGTTTATAGGGCTAATGTGAATCCAGCATGTGACACGGACTGCCATGGGAAGCGAGTTTATGCTGCCCAAGGTATTGTACAGCAGATTAGTAGTACTCCAATTTGTCACGCGCGTAATGCTTCTGCAAAAGTCCATGTGAAGCACACTCCAATGGATAAGGCAGGTGAACCTAATGTGAAGCAAGCTAATGTGAAGCAAGTATGTGAATCAAAGCAAGCAAATGTGAAGCAAGCATGTGAATCCAAACCTAATGTGAAACCCCTGTGCTTTGACAATGTTGTTGGTGGTTTAAGCTCAAGTTCGCATGTTACAATAGGTGAAGATTTCTGCCAAACCTCACAAGATGGGGTCCAAGTAAGGTCGGATCCGACTGCTAAGGTCATATCCTCCCAGGGGGTAAGTATGGACGTTGATAGGTAAAAAAATGTAAAGAATGATCAGCCCATTGCTGCAGCTAAGGTTGTATCCCCCTGGGTGTGAAGGTGAGTGTTTGGATGGTTTACCTGACAAATCTGTAGCTGTAAACAGTAATAACGTTACCAGTGAGGCAGTGACCAAGTTGACACTGAGATATACAACGCATGGCGTCGTCAGTCGGATTTCGACTTTGGTTTTGTCCCAATTGGTGAACAATGGTTGCCAGACACAAAGGTTGTAAAAGACGCTATGGGCAAGTCTCCTTTTGAAATACATGAGCTTGTCAAGTCCACTGGTAGGCCAAATTTCATGCAAGCCAGATTTCCACTTGAATCCCAGTTGAATGTTGAGGCCTGGGGAAAGTATTTACATGGTTACTGGGATCGTCAGCTCCTTCAGCTAATTCAATTTGGCTTCCCTTTGGATTTCAACAGGTCTTGTCCCTTAACTCATGAACAGGGCAACCATAAATCAGCCATGGAATTTCCCAATGACATAAATGCTTATATTGAAGAGGAAAAGAAATATAATGCCCTATTGGGCCCATTTGACAGTCATCCTATTTCATCAGGCCATTGTTCTCCCTTTATGACCAGGGCCAAGCCCAATTCTGATCGACGTCGGGTAATTGTGGACCTTAGTTGGCCCATTGGGGCTTCAGTTAACGCTGGGATAGACAAGACCTCATACTTGGGCAGTACGTTTTCACTCACGTTTCCCACAGTCGATGATATAACCAAGCAGCTCAAAAGCATAGGTCGTGGCACTCTTATATACAAGGTGGACGTCAGTAGGGCGTTCAAGCATGTCAAGATTGACCCTGGGGACTTTGATCTGCTGGGCCTAGAGTGGCAGGGCGTCTACGTGGACACTTGCGTCCCGTTCGTGACGCGGCACGGGAGCCAGATCTTTCAACGTTTGAGCGACGCCTGTCATGGGCGTCAGAAAATCAAGTTGACGCCTGACTTCAAAAGGGACCTCAGATGGTTTGCAAAGTTTTTGCCAACTTATAATGGCATCTCATTGTATGACCATAGGTAAGTGGATGTAACTCTTGAGCTGGATGCCTGACAGGCTTTGGGGGTCGGTCTGGTACCTTTGTATATCATTTGCCCATCGAAAGAGGTTTTCAAAACTGGACCATAGTGCACTTAGAAATGGTAAACATCCTTATGGCCATAAGATTGTTCAGTGGGTGTCGTGTAAAGTATTCATACGCTGTGACAATGAAGGGGTGGTCACAGTACTCAGAACTGGCAAGACTCAAGATCCATTCTTGGCTGCATGCGCGCGCAACATATGGTTGGAATCTGCACTGTCGGATATAGATTTGCAATATGGTCATATCAGGGGGGTTGACAATAAAGTGGCGGATATGCTGTCCAGATGGCAAGGTTCACTAGAGCAAATACAATGGTTACAGTCACAGGTTGTCAACCCTATTTGGTTGAATGCCTCTTATCATTTACTGGAATTAGATCCAGAATTATAATTATGATGTAGTTTCAGACTCCTTGCAATGGCATGTAGTTTGTAAATGGTTAGATTCTAGTTTAAGTATTTTAAATGTTATTTATCACTAGGGCATGGCCTGGTGATGTGTAATGTAGTGTTAGGTCTTTGTATTAACAGGGGCCATATTATCAATTATTGTTCATTTCATGTTTTCAAGTCCCACTGCTTGCAGGGGCCTTGGCTAGTTTTAATATGATTGTAAGGTACTGCACTTTGTGTTGTAGGAAATGGGGTGTTGAATTCATTATCAGCAAAGGCTACAGACAGATTGCACTTGGCCTTTCGACCCAAGACACGTTCTGCATATGCCTCCATGTTCAAGACCTTTGTGGCCTTCTGCATCTACACAAAAGCCTGCATTGTCAATGTTAAAGTGGTGCTGTCATTTCTTGAATGTTTAGTTTTCAATTCATGTTCATATTGTATGGTGGCAAATTACGTGTCGGCCATAAAGGCCAATTTTGTGCTGTATGACTTACCTTTTTGTGTTCTGGATCACCCCCAGATCAAGTACTTCCTCAAGGCCCTGAAAATTAATAGACCTCTTAAAGTAAAGTCAAATAACATCATTACCATTGCATGGCTCATAGAGATCTCCAAGGCGTGTGAGGGCTTCATCTCTGGACCTATATACAAAACTGCAATACTTTTGGGCTTTTTTGCCTTTCTAAGGCTTTCAAATTTGGCTCCCCATGCTCTGGCTGGCTTTGACTCGACTAGGCATCTCACTGGGCATGATGTCTTTTTTACCAAAAACTTGGTAAAAGGTTTTAATCAAATGGTCTAAGACGATCCAGACCAGGGACAAGGTCCAATGTCTCACCGTTCCAAAGCTAAAAAATAGAATCATTTGCCCTTACAGGGCCCTTAAGAAAATCTTCAAATTATATCCCATGTCTGCTGATTCATCATTATTGCAACTACCATCCCAGTATGGTTTACACCCCCTGACAGATTCTCGTGTCAGGAAATTTTTGAAGCGAATTAGCATAGCTCTCAATCTCCCTTCCAATTATTTCACTTTTCATGACCTTAGAAGGTCTGGGGCAACTTTGGCATATAATGCCCATGTCCCTATTCAAGACATTAAGAGGCATGGTCTGGCTAATGCTCTAGTCCTATTAATAAATGCCCTATAATGTTCTATGTCTAGGTTGGGCTTGAGGGTTTTTGTCTTTTGCATATTGTTTTATCTTCACTAAATTCTTATAATTTTTAGCATAATTTCTGTAAACTCTGGGGGTCCCTTCTTCCTTGGGCAGTTTAGGGGGGGCTTGATTACCTTTGCTCTAAAACTTTTTACATTTTGTAAAACGCATCTCCCTGCTGTTAGCATCTTCAAGCCTTCCCTTCTGCTTGGGTTGAAGGTCACCTCAGGGGTCAATGGGTCGTAATTTTTTGTATAACCTCTTGAACTTTAACTGTGACCTTGATGTATTGTGTATGAACTATGAACTTTGAACTCTGAACTTTACGTTAAATGATGGTAGTCACAGTTGGTAGATTAACTTTTAATTCACTTATGGGCTGCCTGTATAGTAATGATTAGTTGCAGCCTGCTTAACTATTATTTTATATATCTTAATTTGACTTGACTTTTATATGTAACTTTTACTGAATTGTATATAATATTAGATTTACTGTATTACTCATGTTATGTATAATAAAAGAGTACCCGCAGTGGTGTTTTTTTCTGTCTTGGGGTTTGGGGACTGTTACTCATTATTTGTCACTGCAAAGATGCCATCTCAACATCAGAGAGACTTTCTACAGAAGCTTAGGAAAAGGATTACCAATTTTAGGAAGCCCGCAGAAGTTGGCTTGATAATGGCAATTACACTGAGACACCTGTCAATTGGAGAAACATACAAGTCATTACATTATCACTGGCTGGTTGGTCAAATCACCATATGTAAGCTCATTCCTATTGTCTTCAGATCACCCGTTCTGAATTAAAGAAGGAGTATTTCACCAGATTGAGGAGAAGTTCAGAATCAGATGGAAATTCGTCCCTGCTGTTGGGGCACTAAATGAGAAACACGGCACCATGAAGAAGCCAAGGAAATCTGGGAGTAAATTTACAATTTATAAAGGCTTCTTTTCCCTGCTTCTATGGCATCTTGGAATTTCCGTAACCTGAACCCCTGGGGGAAAGAGGGCCTCCTTTAATTTATGTGGTGCCAGGTGATGTCGCCTTCATCTTGAAGCCATTGCTAGTGCAACCCTACTGCAGAAGACAACTGACTAGGGAAGGGATAACAGCAAACTAGACAGGATGGTAGTTGAGAATGCTTTTGGAATCCTAGCAAGCAGATAAAGGCTCTTATTAGGCACAATGGAGCAAGGGCCACGGGTTGTCAGAGACACTGTTTTGACACTCCAAGGCAGAACAGCCAGGGCACCCAACCCATATGATGGGGTTCCAGCCATAGTAGGGCTGATGCAAACTGAAGGAATCCCTCAAGGGTGGCAAAGCAACATGTTGCTGTTTTTTATCGGCTGTCACCTCATTTTTGTCTGGTTTTACAACCATCTCAGTTAATATAAACACTTAGATGAAAGTCAGCCAGCATAAAATATGTGTGCACTTAGGATTTATTCTTCCATTTCTCCCTTTCTTCCCCTGCTAAATAACTTTCACAGTCTTGATAAAGACTCAAATTATAAGAACAAAATGTTGCAAATGTACATGTATCAGTTCAAAAGCTTACAGTTGGTTTTGTCAGAAAGTATTAAACTATTAAAATTCTATCATATAAGGAAACACTTTATTGAATATTCTATGAGCTGTAGCAATATTAAAGTCAAAACTGAACTTTTTATAGAATTTGAGAGATCTGGCCAATACTGCACTCAGCATTGTTGTAAATGGAACTGAATTGAATTTATTTGGATTTAATGCAACATATTTAGACATATATTGGTGTCAGAGGCAAAAATCAATAACAGTACTCTTTAATGACACCTTTTCAAGTATATGTAAGTAAATTTCAGTTATATAGATAGCTTGTGTAAAGGCTAACCTCTTACACAGTTTAAACATTGCCTAAAAATACCCCAGGTTGAAACAATATCTACACAGTCAGATATATTTATAGGTTTTGTGGTTGAAAGTCTTGCAATGGTTCAGGTTACAGTTTGAACATTACATATCCTTGCCATGGGCTCAATCTCTCATATATTGATTCAGTGTTTATTTAATGATTATTTTGTGGTAAGGTAAGTTTTTAAAACAAAAAATTTTTTTTCAAATTTATCATAAAAATGGTCCAGCATGTATGTACTATACATGTGTTATTTATGAAACTTGTTCCTACTTTCGTAAACATATAATTTTTAATATGAGAGTAATATAAAGATCTCCAAAGGCTATTTGTGTAGTTCATTGATGCACACTGATATAGCATACCAAATAAATTGCATTTAAAAACACTGAAAAATGTGTGCCTTTGAAAATGTTGATAGATACATGAAAAGACAGTTTGACTATATTTCCTCTGCAAACATATATATTTTTATTTTCAAAAATGCCAATAATCTTATCAAGGCTATTTTTTACTGTGCCAGACTGATGTATTATATCAACAACAAAACACATTCCAACACACAGAGAATAAATATGTTTGTACATGAAATAGCTTACTACGGCAGTTTATTTACGAACTGATGAACCTGTGACGTCAAGGCTAGTATTTTCTACCATGAAAAGTTATGGCGACAGTTGTAAAAAGCTTGAAAAAACTGACAGAAAATGATTGAATATATCATGTAACCTTGCCCAGACGCATCTTATTTTTACAAAACTTTAAGTTTCACATCTATGTGTGTCTACTGACAATAGCTCCCAAAATGCTTCCTATGACCTTTAAATTATAATTCATAAATAAAAATTCATCCTCATAAAATAAAATATAAAGATTATTAAGCTCAGTCTGAAAACTTATACAAATATTACATAAATGTTAATCAAACAAGTTGCACTTAAAACATCACAAAAGTTAATATCCCTTCTGCTAATGTGCAGTAGCATACATTAAAAGCTAATTGCTCTTAAAACAATATCCCCTCTGCAGAAGCTATGTATTTAATATAATTGCAATATTATTATTATGTTTGATGTATGTTGATCACACTTAGTCAAAGATAACTTAAGAAGTTCTCATCAATATACATAACTATACAGAAGTATCCCCCTTTAGTCAATATTATCAATTTATTTATTTATTTGGGGTTTTACGTCGCTTTCAACACTGTACAGGTCATATCATGACGGGTAGTTGGAAGGGCAGAGGAAACCATACAGTTTGTTAGGGTTCTGCACTGTAAACTGCCGACCAACAGCAAGCAACTACCAGCTTTTCCACTTGAGGCCGTGCCAGGAAGTCAATATTATCAAGGACCATATTATAATTCAACACCACTTCAATTAAGGCATGCAGTTTCTGTTGAAAAGGACCCCTTTATTTTTCAGAATCAATGAAAAATATCTTTAGCAACCCAGTCAAATGCTTTGTACAGGTTTATAAATTCTATAGATAATTTGTACTTATAAAAGTTTTCAACTCGATTTGCCGAGGGCCGACTTTTTTAGGGGGCAGATTTGCTGAGGGCCGATTTGGCAAAGGGCCGATTCGTCCAGCTCCCCTCATATTCATATAACTTGTTGCGACCAGATTTCGTTCAAATTTTTAACAAGTCTGAGACCATTTTTTCGATCTGTAAATGCTTGGCTATTCACAAAATTGTTGAAACAAAATTTAGAATCAGATTTGGTCTCAAACTTTAGACTGCTACATTGTTGTCTCAATTATTTAAACCAAAGTAATTTTCTTCTTAAAAGCATTATTTCATCTCAGCTTATTCTAGCATCTCCCAGGTTCTTTTGCTTGGTGAACACTGAATTTGAAATGTAAAGTTTATAAATGGCTGACCTCCCCTTACGTCTGATTTCAATTGACCAGTAAACATTTTTGGGTTTAACATTTAAAAGGAAACATTTGACAAAGGTTAAAACATGATGGGTACGAAAACCCTTTATAATAGAATGTTTTACAACATTTTGTGCATACTGTTTATTAAACGTTTAGTGATAAATGTTAGAAAATGTTACAAATGAACATAATAATGTCTGAATAATAATGTTATTTTTAAGATTGCTCACTAATGAAAATATTATTTTTATGTCTAAAATTGTAAGATAGTGGCTTAGAAATTATGCCTCCTTTTCATTTCTTACTTTTAGAGATTGCATGTGGGTAACTTATGACAAAGTCCTCTAAAATCTCCTAATATTGCTCACCGCCATCTTTGTTTGGACATGTTTGAATGATAGGTTTATAAACATTCTGAAAATATGCATTTAATAACTTTTTGATAGAATGTTTTTAAAATTTTTGATCAACAATGTTGTTTAAACATTTATGTGTACTGTTTATCAACCATTTCATGATGATGTTTTTCCAGCAAAAACATTTCTAGCAAAATCCTTCATTTCTTCAGCTGTTTGATCAATGCTTAAATAACTATTCCAGTCAAAACTAGCTCCTGAGTTATTTTATTTAAATGTTTCTAATGTTTACTGGGTTGTCATTTCTGCTTTTCACTTGTGTCCATCTTATTTGATTAATTAGCATGGATCTACTACTCAACAGCCTGATGAATACTTCAACTCAACAAGATTTAAAGATTTAAATATTTTACTGCATAATAGTTTATGTACAATACACGGTGGCCACGGTGACAGAGTGGTAACACTCTCGCCTCCCACCTCTGAGGCCGGGGTTCAGTTCCCAGCCCGGCCTCAAGTGGGAAAGCTAGTAGTTGCTTGCTGTTGTTCGGCAGTTTACAGTACAGAACCCTGACGAACTGTATGGTTTCCTCTGCCCTTCCAACTACCTGTCATGATATGACCTATAAAGTGTTGAAAGTGACGTAAAACCCTAAATAAATAAATAAATGTACAATACAACACAAGGGACTTACCAAGTAACAAGAGTTTGGTTATACCACAACATGCTGACCTTGTTTACTACATAACTGTATTTTCATTGCTTGACCATCCATTCATTGACTTGACCAATTAACACCAGAAGCTTCAGACCTGACAAGTTTGGTCATTCAACACTTAAAACACTGAACATGGCATTTACTGTGAGCATTAAGTCCTTGCATAGACATACATCAAGCTGCAAATATATATGTTATGAGGAATACTAGAGGATAGCAGTACAGTCAGGTTCTTAAACAACAGGATAGGTCTAGGCTTGCATAGACTGAACTGACACCGTGTTTCATGCATCTCACTCTGATTAGAATCCATTATTTGTTATTGTGAATATCATTATGTGAGGATAGAACAAACTTCCAGTAATATAATGTCCATATTAGGTTCATTGTGATTGATTTGAGGGAGATTTGGTGTTCCTTTTTATTGTAAGTAAAAAATGCCATTTTGAGACAAATTCTGAGTCTATCACATCCATGGTCTGGATCTGAACACATCATACAGAAGTGAGAGCCAAGGGATTAAATATCACACATATTGACCATTGAGCCACAGAGCCCAAAACTACACTTACAAGTATCAAATGGACACATGCTGATAACGTCATATTATATGCGATCATGTTGTCTCTCAGTTTGAACTTTGCCACCATTCTAACTACAGGGTGCCATTGTAGTAAACTTCTTTAATCAGAAATGTCATTGCACTAACTGTCTTACCAGTATAAATAAGTGGGAAGCTCAGAGTGACCTACTGTACAGTCTGTGTGGAAGTTCATGGCCACTCTTTGTCTATATATAAAATATTGTGCTGTTAGCAGGTGCTATTTTTAAACAGAAATCATTGTCCAGGTGTATCCAATTAATATGCCTTACATCTCTTTGTACACACAGACACTCAAAATTACTGGGTTTTTTTACCTTTTCTAGTGTTTCCATCAGATACAAAAACCAAACCCATTGTGTGGCAAACCAGCTGTCAGTTGTATAAACTGAAAAACATGAGCTTATAACAATGAATGAGATACGTGTCACTTTGTGTTGATAATTATTGTATTTATGTGTGCTTCACTCACAGTGCAATAAATTCCTAAATAATCTCACATATATGATTTTATTCGGCTTACTGTAGTATATAATGTGAGAAACACCCATGTTGGGTCCATTCCTGTCCAATTTCTGTCTCAGGTCACCACATATGACACTTTTGCTGTGTGTTATCTTGAACATATTCTAAGTAAGAGTGCTTCAAATTGTGTGATCACTGACAGACTGTCTTAGACATGAAACTTTAAAGGAATTTTACAGTCACAAATTCAGTTATTGTTTAAGCAGCCAATGTGTAACAATCATTTGACCATGTCTTACTGATTTTTTTTCTGGAAAATCTGGTTGAACATTAGAGATGACTGCAGTTTTAGATCCCAGTCGATATCCTGACTCAGGGAAATATCAAACCATATGTTGATTTCCACAATGAATCTGTATCGACATGTTACATTTTGAATTGACCAACATGACAAACATTACAAAGCAGCAAATTGATATGCATGTTGTACTGGATATCATAATGGATTAACCCTCAGGATTGGGTGACCCAACAGAAAAGCTTTACAAAGCCCAGTTAGACAGACAGCTGTATTTACATCTAAAACTGAGAATGCTTCTTTCTGGTGTAATCTCAGCTGATCTCTCATTCCACTTATGTGAACACCTGTAACTTGGTGAATGTTTTTGCCTGTTTGTGAGTTTTCACGCTTCAGATGACCAGGCTGAATGCGGGAATGGAGGTGAGAAGACATAATTCAATAACTTTATTCTGTTCTATGCAGCCTTTTATAGTGTTTAATCCCTACATACCGCCAGACTCTAAGGCAGATCAACCATGTCGGTATTCTACTTCACCAGTCCATGAACAAAGGAATAAATGAATGAATCCCACAATGTTGTGTGTTACAGGCAATCTGTGTAACCAGGCATCATGCATTCTGACTGAACATTTCAGTCATTTCATGTTAAGACTGAAAATGAGCTCTATTCATTACCCATAATGCCTGAACACAGTCTTTGTATCATGTTTGATGATTACTCAAATATTATTTTTATATAATATACAGTTTTATCTTTTTAATTTTATATTTTAAAGAGCATGCTTTATGACATTTTATGAACAATGGCATTATCATAAAACAATATACTATCAATTATATTGAAAAGATTTGTCAATACCAAAATATCTGATACAGAAAACATAAAAATAAATACACCAGTGTTATGACAAGATAATCTAATTGATCAAGATATGTATTGTATATTGTGTTATCATTAAAAGAGGTAAAGTCATTACACATACATTGTTCTATGAACATAATCATGCTTTTTTGTTTTACATGACTCTGCTGAAATGTGCAAACATAGAAACTGTCTTTATATTTAAGTAGTATATTCTGTGTAAAACATTTTATTATTTAAATAATTACTTTAAAATTAAACATTTCCTCTTTCTGAGATTATTCTGGCTAGATAAGGCAATTTCAGCTGGCCAGTTATTGTATATATTATTCTCTGGTATCAAAACTTTCTCATCAGCTTAGCTTCATATTTCATGAAAGGCTCGGTTTTAATTTTCTCTTCAAAAGTTTTGCTATCTGCAGTATCTTGATAATCAAAGATTGTGCCGATATGCTTAGCAATGTCTTTGTAAGCTTGTAACTGTCTTGTCAAGAAAGATGTCAATTATTTTAATACAAAATATTGCTCACGAATAAATTACAACTCATTCAAATCCTTGTCATATAGCAAAAGTTGCTATGTACCTTTCTTTTCACAGACCATTGTGCAGAATATTCACCTTGCACCAAAAAGCTCAGACTTATAAAAGAAGTTGAGGAGTCTTAATTGCAGTTAAACTTGTTACAGCAAATAAGATTAGCATCAAGGTTTTCAGCATTTGTCTCATATACTTAAAGAAGTCCTCACAGATCAGAGAACATGATTTGCTTTTGATAAAACTAAATGAAAACAAGTATGAAATATATCACACATTCACTTTTATGTTTCACATCTGCTCATTAGCTCCTTTATGCAAAAAGTACGAGATATATCAAAATAAACCTTAATCAATATGGTTAAGTCTACAATTTGAGTTGTTTCCATCAGCAAGAAAAGACCACATTATTTTTATCAAATTTGTGAAAATATGATCAGAATCCCCCCCATTATAACAACATCTAGGATATACTAAGAAAAAATATGATTTGAACAGAGTTTACCTTGCTACAAATACAATAAAAAACAAGTATAAAATATATCCATTCTAATAATCATACTGCTTATTTGCTCACTTTTGCGGCAATGTATGAGATATGTAAAATTTAGATTTATTAATTGTCATATAGTTGCACCTTGTATTGCTTCGGTATTTCACAAAATGACTGATATGTTCAGTCATTATGCATAATGTCTAGTTACACAGATTGCCTGTAAGAAATGCACTGTAAAAAATGCAGACAAAAGAGTTCAAGTCTCACTGTATACTGCTGTGTAATGATGCACTCATTTCAGTGTTTCAGAATATGTATTTCACATTGCTTGTTTACCTGTTCATATGATGTACATTTTTCACTCTTATGTATGTGGTGAGTACAGTTCTCCTGTTTACATGACGTACACTTCACTATTTGATATATGCTGAGTCCCGTTGTTTACTCTTTTCACTATTTTGGATGAGTTCCATGACTGCACTATATTCACTTCAGTCTGAGAGCTGCTATGCTTGTACTTCTCTCTGTGTCATGAAACAGATCGAGTGGTGGACCTATCGCTGAGGACTGGAGCTGGTGATTGAAGCTTGCAATTCCAGGAACTTGGTGAGATGAATACTGAGGCATAAGTGAGGACATTGTGGTGTGAGCAGTTGTACATGAGGTCATTGTGGAGAACTGTGGGCTTGATACTGAGGTGAGACAAGGTGACACGACCATCTGAAACAAAGACATAGACCAATAAAGTGCGTGTAACACAGGAAATCCGTCAACACTGCAAATCTAGTCCATAGTCTGTATTGACTGTGTATAAGATCCCTCTGTTTGTGTATTCTTCATGTATTTAGGTGTATATGTTACGACCCAGGTGTGAAATTGTACATTTTGTGAAATGGACAACTAAACTGTGTATTTTGCTATCCATTTCATCAAATGGACAAAGTCATGTATGAAAGTGGCCAATCTTTGGGTTTAAGTTATCCACTTTATTCCCCTATAAGAATGATATATATATGAAATATCTTACACTAAGTTAGTTAATAATTAAACAGTTATAAATATTTGAGTACACTTTTTAATGGGAATAACTATTTAAAATTACACTCAACTTTTAAAAAGCATATTGGTATCTGGTATATTATTTTTTTAACTTTTGCTTAAAAAATATAATAGAACTTCGTATCTTTTGTGCACTAGTCTTGTTTAAAAGGCCTTCCTTTATTGATTAGATCTGAAAAATTGTACCCTGCTCTTTGAAGATTAGATCTAAAGGTTATTAAAAGTAACTGTCAATTTAAAAGGTTAAAGCCATCCCAAAGGTTGCAAAAAGAAATGGGCTATATGGAATTATAATAACCTGCACATCACTAGTTTTACTTTAGGTGAAAACACAACCATTGATGTATTCTAAAAATGTTTCATTTAAAAATGCCCCCCCCCCCCCAATTTTTTTTTGGCTGTGAATGAGAGTAAAAATTTTGTACATTTAGTTGCCCATTTCATGAAATGGTCAGTAGATTTTTATCCATTTCACGAAATGGACAAATATTTTTCACGAAATGGACAGTTGGGTTGTCCATTTCACAAAATGGACAATTTCACACCTGGGTCATAACATATATATGTGTTCGGCATGTATTACTTGTATATAAAGTATGTGTTTTGTATTTAGAAATTAGAGAAGGGTAGACTACTGAGTGCAGGGTAGTCCGGATAATACCTAAAGGAGTCACACAAATTAGTTGATGCCTATAGGTGATAAGCAGTGTAATTTGAAGATCCAACTTAACTCAAGCCTTCTTCGCCTGGCTGTATTGGTTGATTCAAACTTTGATGTGCACCACTCAAGCACTGAGAAAACCATGTCTTTGTGGTTATGTCCCTCACTTTTAAAGTGATGAGATACTGGAGTGATTTGTCCATCTTTTTGTGCAGAGGCTTTGTGCTCATACATTCTTTTTCTTAATGCTCAAACATAATGTCTGTGGCATTTTTTGCAAGAAATTAAATATATGACATTATTTAACTCATATGTACGCAATTTGGGTGTTTTGATTGATGCAAAGTTCTGTTTCACCAATCACGGAAATTCTGTCATCAAATCTTGTTTTATTAGCCTCAGGGACCTTCATCGTATCAGGAGGTTTCTTTCCATTGATACATCAGTGGTGTTTGCAAATGCTCTGGTCAGCAGTCGTTTGGATTATTGCAATTCTCTATTTCGTAGTTTGTCATCCTGTAATGCTACCAGGCTCCAATATGTTCAAATTGCTCTTGCACGGTTTGTCACCGGTGCTTCTAAGTACACTCACATCACATCCAGCCTTAGGACACTTCATTGGCGACCCATCAGACAACGTATCATTTTCAAAACCCTAGTTCTGGTGTATAAGTACCTCACCACTGGTCAGCCTAAGTATTTTGCACCATATCTCTCCTTGTACAAATCTGCCGTGAATACAAGACAATACAAACAAAATTTGTTCCTCCAGGTTCCTCATTATTGTGCTTCCATCCATAAATCAAAGGTCCACTTCAACAACAGTTTCTCATATGATGCCCCGAAGTAAGTCTGTAAGTTGGTAAGACTTATGACAAAAGTTATATTTTACTGAGCTGATTTTTTAATCAGGGGCTTAGTCCCAGGAGGCCTGAGGCATCCTGGGACCCAGTCGGTATGTCTACGACAAGATCGTGGTTCAAACCGACCAGTAAAAAGGCTTAATTGGTTCTTAGTCGCAGAACAGTCAGGAACTGTGTGGGGCCTCCAGGGGCCTCCTCAGGCTTCCTGAGGCTGATCTGAACTTAATCCCAGGCTTTAGTACCGATTCAGTATTCCCGCCCATTTTACCTTTTTTTTCGCCGACTGTCCACGATCAAGGGTCGCGGACAGGATCGGGACTTAGTCCTTTGGTGGAACAGGGGCATAAAAAACATGACTGAACAGGACCTGAGCATGGGTGATGTCAAATTACCTTTCTAATAATAATATTTTCCTGGTTAGACAGTTTCAGAAATAGTAACTGAAACTTGTCACTTGTTGACGAATTTGTCACACTGTTAAGAGATTACAAAAACCAAAACAAAAAAGGGGTATATAAATAAATCCTGGTCTGTATATTTCCATATTTTCCCCAAATACAGAGTGTAGTGCGTAATAAAAAATGAACTTCTAATATCGCAAACATTTGGTCATGTCACATCATCTTAAATGTTCTGAATGGTCAGCTTAAGAAAAGTTTTCACCAATTGAAGTGTCATATGGCGAGATGAACTGTTAAGTTTGAAGAACAGATTGTTTTGAGGCTAATTTTTTACTTATATATAAAACTGTTAAGAGGGGGACTTAGGTTGTTACTGCATTCTCACTGTATCCTGAGTTATTGCACAGAAATCTGGCTGTTTTGATTGACAGGTCCATTCTGGACTCTGGTGTGTCTATCTCCAGTAAGATTCAGTTGTAACCTGGATAAAATCAACTCACAATTGTGACAAAATTTGCCAGTTTGCCGAGACTTCAAATCTTTTATGAATCAGGCTGCATTTCTCAATCAATAATGAAACACGTGACTTGTGAATTGTGATCAATAGTCAAGTAGCACTTTAGTATTGCTGGCCATTGTTTACTATCATGTCATAAACAGGGGGTATAGTTCAGTGGCAGAGCATTCGACTGCAGATAGAGAGGTCTCTGGTTCAACTCCAGATACCCCGTAGAATTTTTGTGCACTGCAGTATTTCAGACAAAACATTCTTTAATGTACCAGTGAGCATGAACACCATTGGAGAACTCACATCCAAACACTTCCTTTCCATTTATCTGTCCATTATTTTTAAGAGGGACTTTTCCTTCATTAAAATAAACTTTATTAAACTGGCATGTCACATGTCCTATTTTTTTCCTGTATTTCACCCAATTATCAGTGAACAGTTAAATTGTTAAACTGAAACCTTCCCATTTTAGCAGTTATGTGGTGTCTGTTACATCAGCCATAGTGACTCAGATAAATTTAAGTGTATCTGACATACCGGTGACTAGCCCACACTCTATGTTTAAACTCCAGGCTTACTTCTAAATATGCTCTGGTCGTACATCCAAAACCTGTGAAACCAAAAATAGGCAATTTTGCGTTCAACCAGAATTAGCCAGACAGCCATTTTTAAATAACGCCAGAAGTATTCTCGGGCAAGCTTTTTTAAAAGGAAAAATACTGTAAATATCAGAAGCCTAGGTATTAAACCTTTTTGGGAGAGTGGTATAAAGGAATTCTAGTCACTGCTGTGAACGGAACAATGTAAAATATGAGCATCACCGAGACTTACAGCAATAACTTAACCACTTGGTTTTCACATCTCTGGTTGTAAATTCGAGTCAAATACATTACAACATATGGTTCTGCCTGAGGTCCATTTTCTGATATCACTGCTACGAAACACTTAAAACCTACACATTGTTTTTACTTTGAAATGACACGCCTTAATTCACTGGCTTGTTACACTCATAGAATCCACTGATTCGTTAACTCATTTAATCCACTGACTTGCTAAAGTTATATAATTCACTGACCTGTAAAACTCGTATAATTCACTAACTTGTTAAAGTCATATAATTCACTGACTTGTAAACCTCATATCATCTGCTGACTTGTTAAAATGATATAATTTACTGACTTCTTAAACTCACATAATTCACAGCCCTATTTAAACTGTAAAATAAACAGACCTGTGTAATACTTCCCACTAACCTGTTAGATCTCTCTAATCCACACCAACCTGTCAAAGTTCTACATTCCACACCAACCTGTCAAACTTGTACAATCCTCACAAACCTGTCGAAAATTCTACAATCCACACAAACCTGTCAAAGTTTTACATTACACACCAACCTGTCAAACCTCTACAATTTACACCAACTTGTCAAAACTTCCACAATCCACACACCAACCTGTCAAAACTTCCACAATCCACACACCAGCCTGTCGATCTTCTACAACCCATACCAACCTGTCAAACGTCTACAACCCATATCAACCTGTCAAACTTCTACAACCCATGTCAACCTGTCAAACTTCTACAACCCATACCAACCTGTCAAACTTCTACAACCCATACCAACCTGTCAAACGTCTACAACCCATATCAACCTGTCAAACCTTTACAATTCACACCAACTTGTCAAAACTTCCACGATCCACATACCAACCTGTCAATCTTCTACAATCCATACCAATTTCTGGAATCTGCACCAACCTGTCAGACCTCTACAATCCACACCAACCTGTCAAACTTCTACAATCCACATTTTCTTTTCAAGCCTCTGACAATCCATATACACCTGTTGCACCTGTAGACTGATGTGTTAACTTTCTACAATCCATACAAGTGTATATTACACTTGTACACTGACCTTTTAACTCTCTACAATCCACACCAGTCTATCACACTGTAAACTGGCCTGTTAAGACACATTTCAGTGTAAGCTATTCTCGCGTGCGTATACATCTGGGTAGTGTGTTTTCTGAAACACTTTTTCCATCTCATGGAGTTAGTAGCTGGTGAATGTTGTTCTATTGCGTCATTTCTTTCTCTTGCTGTTATCCTGTTTGCTGCATGTCTGTTCGTTTATCTTCCAGTTGTTTGATTCATTCCGTGCTGGAGTTGAGCAATGACACTATGCTTGTTTAATATGGGTAGTCCTGTTTGCTGTATGTTGCTGTTTGGTCCATATTCACTGGGTTACACACTAAGTCACTGCTTCATGAACTCATGTAATTATCTGTATGAGTTGTATATATTTTTATTTGTTTCACTGTGATCAATTAAATAAAGTCACTTTTACACATTAGCGTGTCAAATCTTGTTCTAATCAATGAAGCATCATACTAGTTTTCAATTATGGTTAGTTTTATTAGTAACAGATGAATGGACATCTGCTTTATGGGGAGGCTTACCCTCCAGACACCACAGACCTGCCAGAATTGATCTGCCCCAGCAGGCAATAGGATATCAAAAAGAAATCAAAAAGACACTGGGCAAGACATCAGAAACTGATGCTTATTTGAAATTCGAAATGACATCATATGTTAATTGTCAAACAGATCTTTAGTAGCCTAGTCTATTTGACATCTCCAAAAGCCATAAAAATGACATCTAGTAGCCGATATAAATTTGATATCAGCATAAGACATCAATATGATCGCCCAATTTGGACTGACTTCATGTCTATATGACATCAGAAACTGACATCAATTTGATGTACTGATATAAAAATCTGATTGACATAATTTCACAAGTGCTGAAACTAATTTTCAGTAATAAAAATATTGGTTAATAACATTTTGTTTTCACAGTTAATATCACATTACATTGCTTTAACTACCATTTTGTACACTTACCTGACACAGCCTTCAGTGATTTCCATGTACTATAAAGATTATTCCTTGGGAGAAAATAATTAATGTTCAGTGGCAACCAGTTCAAAAATTTATACCATTTGTAAAGATACAAATTATGGGTACAAAAGTTTGAATATTAGAAGCCCTTTTTCTGATCTTTTATCTTTATTTATTCAATCTTTAGCTTGGTTGCAAACACTAAAGTATACATTTGTTTACAAAACAACATATTTCTTGTAAATTTTTGCTGTCACACAGCATTTTAGTTACAGTTTTAAGCATAATTGTTTTGTCTGTACCAAAACTTAATTATTTTTGTCAAAGCAACATCACAGAGACTAGAGGCCAAGTTAGTAGGTTCAGCATCTAATCAAAGGTTGTCACCTCTGCCTAGGTTTGGCCTGTCCTAATATGACCCTGGCTGGTGTACAGGATGATATTACATTTGTAATATTCCTAAAAATGATATAATTTTATAGAATACTGATGTTAATCCGATCTCAAATGATATGATGATACTCCACTTGAAATGTTTTAACAAAGTGACATCATATTAATATCATTAAGATGTCAGAAACAATGCCCGAGTAGAATATCAGGTCACATCATATTATTCGAACATCATATTTTCATCATTTGACATGACTACAAGAAGTCATGTTGGGATGGTGTCAATTTTATGTCATTGAATAGGATAATACAATCACATTAGGTCTGGTTATCATTTTGTCATCTAGTTGATATTGTAGGTATGTTATTGACATAAAGTCATGTCATGTCACATAAACTGGATGTCAGATTTGTGTCAGATGACGTGACCACCTTAAATCATGTCCGAGTGATAGTTACTTGATGTCATATACTAACATGACCAAAACATGATGTCAAGAATTGGACCTGTGCCTGCTGGGGCTTATATAACACATATCCAGGAATTCTTACTACCTCGATTTTCTCATTATCCAGATATTGGATAGTTTAACTTATAATCCAGTATTTGTTAATTTTATAGTTTCTTTTAAAAACATTTCCTTATCTATTCTATTGAAATGAAATATTTTCCAGGAGTTTTGAAGATGATGCAGACACTTTACTTATTGTTCAGACTATTGCTGTTCATATAGCCATACATATAGCCACACATAGTCATGTACTTACACAGACTTCTCACTTTGAGTTAGTTTTCACCGCACTCTTATCTCCTTCCTGAAAACACGAATGTATCCTAGATAAGAACAAAAATTGTCCTAGATAACACATCAAGCAGCCAGGGTAGGGCGGTTACTGATTTTATACTAGTGTAAGCATGTAATTCACTGGTCAGCCATACAGAGGATATAGTGGGCAATAAGTGTAAGTGTGGTATTTACTGGGGTGGGTTCGAGTCCACTTGATGTCATCATGTGCTAGTTTCTTAGGGTCTGTCCTGACATGAACTTACTGAAAGCGAATAAAGCATCAATTTGACTTTGGTAACAGAGGTGGTAAAGTTAAGGACAAGCGGTAACTTGATAGTGTTGTACACAAGGTAAGGTATCTGTGAGCACTGTACAGCCATCATAATGACATGGAGAGCTCAGTGACATGTGCACCGAGCAAAGTTTTATGCATGTTACTAATACACTAATACTTTCTATAATTTCTTACTTTCTACATAAACATTGTATTCATCATATCATTATTTCAGAAATATACACTCTCAGTTCCTTTTCAACAAAATCCTCAGTTTTCCTATTAACTGGTTGTTTATAAAATTCTAATGAAGACAGCTATTTGTGAATTTTACACCTCAAAAATCAACAAATAATTTACAGCATTTTAACTTTAAAAATAATAATGTATTTACAAAACTTTACTGTAAAACATTTTTCAAATCAATCATTTTTTATTGATAAGCTGAAGTTGTTCGATATTCCACGAGAATGGCTTCGTGTCAAACTCATAAAACCAGTTCTGGGATTAGACTCCTGAAGATTTGGTTGTAGCGGATGTGCCCCCTTTTTTTTCTTTCTGAGGACAACTGGTCTGAGGGGAAGGGTCTAGGACTTGTTGTGCCGCCACTACGGGTCCCAGATACATATTGTTGTCGTTGTCTGACCAAGTAAGGTATTTTAGGTAAAAATGTGTTGTGAGCTTTCCAATGACAGGCTTGCATGATTTGGTCAACCGATACCCCACCGTAAAAGGCCTTAGAGGCTGCAAAGGCCCTAATGTCATGGGTTTGAACCTAAAAGTTGTACTTGCATTTGGGTTTAGATTACCTATAAACAATCTTATAAACTTCTATTCATAGTTACACCCTGGGTGTGGCTGGTGCTTTAAAATTCACCTCTGTCAACTGTTAAAAATAATGTCCTCTTATCATACAGCTATATGTCAAAATAAAAACAAGTTAGTTGTTCATAGAAATATTAACTATTTTATTATTTTAAAATACATATAATCCCAGTGCTTTTCTTATTCAGTACTTTCTTTATTGTCCTCTTGCCCCAGGGGAATGTGCTGGGTGGCATTTGGGTGCCACTAGGATCATTCCTTTGGGTGCTACCTTAAAGAATGTATTTTATTTCTATTATGTCACCATATTGTTAACTACTTTTTCATTGGCTTAAGAGTTATGCTGTGTGCTAGTACAAAATTTGCCTGATATATGGTAGTTTTTATTTCATATATTTCGACCTTCTCATTGGACGTTGGTCTCATCAGAGGCTTAAATTTTCAAAGTCTGACCCCCTAAGGTACTATTTGTAGCTCCGGAAAACTCCATCCTGAGGGTGCCCCAGGAGTGCCCCAGTAGCTCCAGATTATTGATTTTTTTGATGGAAAATAATAATAATGTTTCAACATGTTAGTTATGTATATGTTATATTATTTTGTGACTAATTGTCATTTTTATGTTTCAGATTGTACCAAGGGGGGTTACCATAGTAACCTTTACTCAAATTCACTCAATCCCATTGCTCCCCTACTGCCTTAGGGAAGTTAGGAGATGGTCAGGTTCACCAATATTTGTGTAATTGTCAGATATCATTAATTACATTGTTGATGTTTGATATCATATTGTAATTAATGTATATAGTTTATTTGCAGAATAATTTTAGTTCCATATTAGATATAAGTAATATGTATTTATATCACATTTATTTGGGAAAATATACAGGGTAAGCAACCAATATTCCATTTATTTATTTTTCGAAATATTGGTTAAAGTAGATATGTCTGTTGATAATCTTAAATAAAGGAATGTATTATTTGTGAATATGGTATATTCTTAAATAATGTAATAAAATAATGTCTTGTTCATTATTGGTGGATTAGCATCATTGCAGCATCTATTTATGGCGACACTGGGCCAAAAAGCTTGTCTAGTTTTGATCTAAAAGTTTCATCTACATTTGTGGCAGTTGATTCCTCTTCCTCCTCACTACTGCTGGAGTAACAGGATACAATGTCATCTGGTTGATCTTCCAATTGGTTGACTGCATTTGATATTTCAGTCAACCAGTCCAGCTTGGGTTTCTTGGCCATATGGGCAAATTTGGGTTCAGACTTTAATTGTTCTCTCCTTCTAGGATAATATTTATCCACTAATTTATCCAGATTCGGTTTTTTCACCTCTTTCTGAATCTTAAGATTTTGAACTTTTTAGTGATAGTTGAACTTTTAGTTTTCTCCATGGATTCCTTAATTATTTGACTAATGTTGGACTCAATTTCGGTCCTAGGTTTGTCAGAAATAGGGGTAGGGACATATTTAGGCTCAAATTTGGGCCTAGGGGTGATGTGACTATTAGTTGTCTGAATGAACACCTCAGGGATGTCAAAAGAGATGAGTTTGAATCCATTTACTAGATCTTGTATGTCCTTTGGGGCCAATATGATCAGTGGTTCAGTGTTGGTTGCTTTGTCCTGAATTTTTTTAGATTCAGTGTTACTAGAGGTGTGTTTGGTTTCACAGGGTATGACCTTTTTACCTGCAATTTGTGTAGCTTTATTTTTGCTGGGCTGACTGACTGTAGTGGGTTGTAATTCCTGATGTTCGAAATCCTGCAGGAGATCAAAAAAGCTATCAGGAATTTCACAATTATCCACATTGGTTGCTGTAATTGGAATGGTGTCAGGGGCTGGGTGTTCCTTCATCATGGGTCTTTTCAGGTCGCCTTTCCTCATATATGTTTTATCACATATAGTGCAGTTCAGGCTATTGTTGAGGTGAATCTCTCTAATATGTCTGTCCATGTAATATTTTCTTGAAAATGTTTTATGGTATGTATGGCACTGGTAATGTTTGGTCCTAAATACATACAAACAGGCCAATATGTTAAGTGTTGATTTTTTAGACACAACTGTAAAACTTGATGAGAACCGAAATATCATCACTACTCTTTACAACAAACCAACAGACACACACTTATTCCTACATTACACTAGTGCACATCCAAGCTCAGTCACTAGCAAAGGTCCCTATGGGCAATACCTACGCCTGAGGAGAATCTGCACCTTAGATTAAGATTTTGAGGAAAATGCAGACAAATTAACTGAATATTACCTTAAAAGAGGTTACCCCAAGAAACACCTTAAAAACCACCATGACAGAGTAAAAAAATTCACACAAAAGGAACTTTTGGACGCCAAAACCACTAAAATAAAAAATAACACACCACCAGTAATGGTGACAAAATACAATCCTAAAAATCCAAACATAAGAAAATTCATCCATTCAAATTGGAATATAATTGAACATTGTGATGAATTAAAGAAAATTTTCACACAAAAACCATTGATTGGGTTTAGAAGATTACCCAATCTACGTGACATGCTCACAAACAATAAACTATCATACCCACCCAAACCTATGATAGAACTAATAGACAAACCAAAAATCTGTACTAGATTAGGAAGGTGCACATATTGCCCCAGAAAAATCTCTTCCTTCACCAGCCACCACACTGGCAATACACATAAATGTGTTAATCTGCCTAGAATTACCTGGCTAACCTGCAAAATCAGTAACATTATTTATCTGATTTAGTGTACAAAATGTGGAAAACAATATATTGGTGAAACCGGTAGACCATTCAGATGAAGAATGTATGAACATATAGCAAGTGGTAAGAAGTCCAAAAATAACTCAGAAACCCCAGTCTCAAAACACTTTAACTCAGAAGATCACTCACACACTAATATGAGATTTAGTGTGATACATTGGCTGGGCACTAAAAATAACCCAAACACCCAAAATTGACGCAGTGCAAAAGAAATGGGATATATTTGGGAAGTCCCCACCATACACCCGATTAGCATCAACCAATTTGAGTAAATTTCCCTCTTATTGGTATAAATGGTGCCCATATACCTCTATACCCAAACCTACTTTTTCATTGGTCAAGATATTTTTTAACTGCTTTTTGACCAGTATTCGGTCACTTTACTGCTGGAGGTTGGAGAGGCAACATTGAAAAATTCCCTCCCTATCCCTCCCAACAAATTATATGTCTGTTATTGTCCATAGTCAAGTGTATATATACCAATATTAGATTATCTCATTTTGTATGTATACATTATTCAATTATCAAAATAGTAATTGTATACCTCAACACAAATAAAACATGTAATATTGAAAATTTTAATTACTTAAATGTAGCTTTTATAAGCTACAAGCTTACCATGTGGAACTGTATGCTGATCTTGGATGGCCGCAGCCATCTGGCCAGGGTGGGACTCTCTTCAGTTCCACATAGTAAGCTTCTAGCTTATAAAAGCTACATTTAAGTAATTAAATTTTTCAATTTCGTTGTGCTACAATAGCTTACCATGTGGAACTGAATGCTGAATCCAACCTTCCAGTGGAGGGATTACAGCTGAGACTGGAAGAAGTAGTCAATTTTTCTTAGCTTTGAATTAATGGATAGAATGAGTGTTTTGAAATGCTAGTTTGAAATGCTAGTTTGAAATGCTAGAGCCCAGTCATGGGGACTGGGTCTGCAATAAGCCAAAAACCAAAGATAATAAATGACAGTGCTAAAACTGTCTTGATGTCTTGATTGGAGGAGAGAAGTGCAGCCCATGCTCACTTGAAGAGTAAAGCCCCTAGAGCTAAGCCACGATGAAAACAAGCCCTAGGCTTGGGAATCTCATAATTTTTGCCACCCTGAAATGAGATTAATGCAACCTTAATAAGCCCTTAATAGATAATATAATATATACTGAAAAAATAAAAAGACCTTACCCAAACATCCTGATGAGGTAAACTTATACCTAGACCCTGCAATTTAAACTCCTGAAGACTTGGTTGTAGCAGATGCGCCCCCACTTCTTTTCTTTCAGAGGAAAACTGGTCTGAGGGGAAGGGTCTAGGACTTGTTGTTCCGCTACAACTGGTCCCAGATACATATTGTTGTCTGACCAAGTAAGGTATTTTAGGTAAAAATTTGTAAATGTGTTGTGAGCTTTCCAGTGACAGGCCTGCACGATTTGGTCAACCGATACCCCACCGTAAAAGGCCTTAGAGGCTGTAAAGGCCCTATTGTCATGCACTTTAACTTGGACCAAGTCCAAGGCTTGTTGGTCTGCTTGTTTAGAGCAAAGTAGGATCATTTTTTTCATCCAAGAAGAGAGAGTAGCCGGTCTGATGTTTGAGGTATGTTCTTTCTTGAAGGAGATGAAAAGGAGGGATCGAGATCCTCTCAGGTCTTTGGTTCGATCCAAATAGTACCTCAGGGCCTATACTGGACACAAGGTCCTGTCTTGTTTGCATTGCCTATCTACAATGGTAGTCAAAGCAATAGTCACCGAAGACACACTTTGAGAACCTTCTCTTGCTAGTTGGTTTTGGCTATGAAATCAGAAGAAGGGAGAAAGGCAACCTTTTCCCATTGGCCTAGATTAGATACTTTGTTTGCAACCCAGGCATGAATTTTCTGCGGCGCTTGCCGGAGGCCAAAGCTAGCAAGAAAGCAGTTATGAGAGTAAGATGCTTGAGGTCTGTGTCTTTCATAGGTTAAAAGGGTGTTTTAGTGTGCTCATTAAGAACAACAGAAAGGTTCCATTTTGGAAGATTCCTGGAACTTTTGGGATGATCCCTGTGAAAACTGGAGAGTAATCAGATGAGGTCTGAGCTTTGGGAGATATGGTGCCCAGCTGGGCCCAGGGCGTCAACAATAGCAGTCCTATGACCATCAATGGTTGAAGGGTGCCTGTTTAGGTCTTGGTACAGGTACATGAAAAAGTCTAAGAATTGTTTCATAGAGGGAGTGGAGAAATCCACCGAATTTTCTCTGCATCATATTTTTAAAATAGGGCGCACTTTGATTTATAGATAGTTCTTGTTGATGACCTCCGAGGGGCAGCAATTCTCTCTGCCACCTCCACAGAGAAGCTTTGTTGTTGGAGCTGTCCACTACTAGAACCAGGCATGGAGGTTGAGATGTTGTGGATTGCTGTGAAAGACATAATTGTGCAACTGTTTGAGAAGAGATGTTGACACTGGAAGCTGAAGTGGGATCTCTGTTGAGAGCTGCACTAGGTCCCAAAACCAGGGCATCCCTGGCCAGCCTGGGGCTATTACAATGATCAGGCAATTGCATCAGCTGATCCTCTAGATCACCCTGTGAAGGAAAGCCATTGGAGAGTAAGCATAAGCTGTGAGACCTGACCAGTTTATGTTTAGAGCATCTATGTCCCAAGGATTTTGGCCTGGGACTGGAGAGACATACAGTGGTAGTTTGTGGTTCAGACGAGTGGAAAATAGATCTACATGAGGGGTGAACCACTTTTGACAGATCTGTTTGAACACCTGTGGATGCAGTGACCATTCTGTTGACTGGACTTGGTTCGACCGGGACAGTAGGTCGGCCATCACATTCAGACAGTCTGGAATGTGCCTGGCTTTTAATGTTATCTTGTAGTGATGTTTGTTTATGTAGGCTACTACTGTGGAGTTGTCTATAGCAACTAGCACTGTTGGGTTTTGAGACTGGTCCTTGAACATTCGAAGGGCCAGGAAAACTGCCTTCAGCTCTAGAACATTTCTGTGTAGGTTTTTTTCCCTGCCTGACCACAGATCCTTTGTAGAGGTTTGGTCTAAGTGAGCACCCCAGCCTTCGTTTGAGGCATCTGTAAAGAGTTGGATACTGTGGTCTTTGGGATGAAGGTCTGCACCTTTCATCACATTTGTGAGATTCTCCCACGAGTCTTGGTGTGCTGAAATGGTCTTTGCCCAAGGAAGGAGGCTGTCCAGTGACTGAGGATATCTCCAGTGCTCCTTGAGGTGAAACTGAAAGGGCCTCATGTGAAGGCGTCTCTCCGTGACCATCTTTTCCGTTGAGGTGAGCAACCCAATTAGTGACATCAAATATCTTGCAGTCAAAAATTGATTTGACTTGAGACGTAGGATCAAAACCTGAAGTTTGAGCCATCTCTCTTGAGTGGGTTTTACAAGGGCCAAATCTAGGTGGTACTCGTAGCCCACTAACGAAAACACTTCAGCAGGTTTTAGTTCAGGTCTACCACTGTCTGAGTGTTCACTTGGGCTTCTTCCTGAGACTAGGCCCTGATCAGCCAGTTGTCCAGGTACTGGTGAAGTCTGATTCCCTTTGTGAGGATCATCAGCTTTACCTCTTTTACAGTTGTTGTAAAGACATGAGGGGCTAGGGCTAGTCTGAAAGGAAGGGAGGTGAACTGGAACACCTGTGGCAAAACCTTAGGTACTTCCTTGAGTTTGGGTGGATAGGGATGTAAAGCTGGATAGGGATGTAAAGGTATCAGAGAGGCCCTGATGGACTCTAGAGTTTCCATTTTGAACCTTTCTACAAGTAGGAAGGTGTTGAGCCTGCTTAGATCTATCACTGGCCTCCACCTTTGACGAGGCTTGGGGACTAGAAACAGACGACTGTAAAACCCAAGAGATTTACATTTTCCACCCTTTCTATTGCATTCTTTGACAGAAGAGACTGGATCCTGAATGAATCAGGGAGCTCTGACCAAATTTGGTTTTGAGATGAATGGCACAACGTAGCCATTGGTGATAATGTTTAATACACTGTCTGAACATTTCTTTATTTTCCAGTCTCTTCTGAAAGAACGGAGGCAACCTCCTACTTGTGGACTGAGGGAGGTTTTTGAAGAGTCATTGGGAGAGGGGTTTCCATGCCCTCGTTCCCTGGGGTGGGGACGAAGACGACCCCTGGAGTCTCTAAAATTCTGTTTCTCCCTACCTGAGGAAAAAGATTGGTTACTGCTTTGAGAGGAGTTGCCCCCATAGGGAGCCTCTTTTCTTATTGTGGGGGCCACAAAAGGGCTTGTTTTGATAGGTCTAAAACCCTGAGCATCTTTAGAGGTGCCTTTTTGAGTAGGAAGTCTTCACCCTCCTTTACTAACTGAGAGTTGAACAGCGATGGAGCCCAAAAAGGTTAATTTCTGAGCTTTTGGCATCTAATATCTCCTAGTTGTGGTTGAAGAAGGGTCATCTCGGCCTCGCGCCTTAGCAGGCCAGTGTTATCCATGGTGTAAAGCTCCCTTTGGAGGATATGGGCCAGGAATTTTCTTAGGCAGGCAAGAGCTCTTTGTTTGATAAAAATGGTCTTATTCCAAATCTGCAAATATTTACAGGCCTCTTCGTAACCACATCTGGCTGCTTTTTCAGGATTGGCACCTTTTTGAATCTGAGACTTAATCTTCTTGAATGAAGACTTCAGATTGTGTTGACACTTCTCTAAAGTGGAATTACAGGAAGACGAAGTCTTGGCAAAAGCAGCCATGAAGTTAATGGTGGAGAGGTTCTCCCTAACTTGATGTTCCAGCTCCTTAAGAACTGGAAGGGGAACCTTACCCATAGCAGCTCCAGAGGGATTAGGAGAGATACAGATCTTCGAAAAGTCTGTGTACAACTCCTGGATTTTGTCTTCATAACAAGGCTGTCCCACCTTGTACCATCTTGCAGAGGAGGGAGGGGGTTTAATATATTTACCCTCAGGTAAGTTAGAGGCCAAAAAGTCATGTTCACACTTATCAAAAGCATCTTTGATGTGAGAACTAAGTGGGGGCATAGAAGAAGTTCCTGTTGGCCCTTTTGATCGTCTAGACCCAGAACAGAGGTGGAAGACCTGGGCATAGTTTTTCTGGAGTCAGGGAGATTGAGAATACGCCTAAAGGTTTCCACTTCCTCTGCAAATTGTGAGGGTAAGTCAGCCATGGCTACTTCCCTATAGAAAAGAGGATCTGGGTCGTGTTGAGGTTGGTCATGATCAGAAAGGGCCCTAGAGGGCTTGGAAGATTTATGTTTGTGTACAGGGGACTGATCTTCCCCTGAAGATGAAGATGGGTATCTGGACCTAACCTTGTGTTTTCTTTTATCTGCATGTGTTTTGGGCCTAGCCGAGACTACCCGAGAGGGTTCCTCCGACTGACCTGAATGTTCATCTGAGACATGTCTCAGGTCAGATTCATGCATAGATAGTTGATCTTCGAGATGATGTCTCGGGTCAGAGTCCTGAATGGACTGTTTACCACCGAGATGAGGAGGAAGGGATGGACCAAATAAGTCCACATCCATAGTCTCATCTGCCCGAGAGGAAGATTGAGTTCTCGGACAGATTGGGTCCAGGTTCTAGAGCTGTTTACTAGTACCAGGCTTAGAGGCAGAAGATGAGGTCTGATCCACTTCCCCTTTAGACGTCTCTTTGAGAGAAAGTTTAATTGGATGTTAAAGTGAGAACCCAGGGATTTTTCAAGTTTAGATTCAATTTTCTGCTGTAAGGCAGTACCTGGGGTAGGTGGGACAGATTTGGCTGGAGTTTTGAGAGACAGTGACTCGAAACACAAGGGGTTTGGGACAAGGTGAAGATACAAATAATTGTTCAGCAGCACCCTCAAGGTCTGCCTGAGATCCTGTAAAAGAATCCACATCCTCGTCCCCCAGCAAATCAAGCTCATTGTCCCTAGAAGTGTCAGCTTCCTTACATAACGTTTCCTCTTTATTCATCTGTTCATCCGAGAAGCTAGCACAGATCTCACATGGAGATTCGAGAGTAACACAGGCATCATTACTTTTATTTGCTTCTCTACAGGAAGGGCAATAGTTATGGCTATCTAAGGGGAGGCAGAAATTCACTTCACAGATCTAGGTTATCTTTGCTTGTTCTTTGAGAATTGGAAGACATTTTTATGCAATAAAATGTATGCATATAAGCAAGCCTGAACTGAGAAAAACTCTTATACTTATCCTGTCGAAGCAGAAATTTCACAGAATAAACTGAAACATTAATTAAGCAAAATAGCCAAGTAATAACATCCAACAATACGTAAAAATGGGAAATAAAGTAAAATATGACTACAAATAGTAGACGCTTCCAAATCATGCGGCCAACGAGAAAAGAAGGAAGAGTTGTGAAGAGTTCTGCGAGAGTACAACTATAAATGTCTATTTTTCTTAGATGTTGGTCGGATGCCTGCGACCATCCGAGATTAGCATTCAGTTCCACATGGTAAGCTATTGTAGCGCAATAAAACAAGTACTAATTGTATATTTTATTATCAAATGCTGAGTTTTCTAGTAGGCTGGCTCGTATTTGATGGTTTCTGTTTTGGAGTGGAAGATCTCTTTGTATCATCTTGTGCTGCTAAATGTGTTATTATATGCTGGCTTACTCTGAGTAAGATGCCCTGCCCATTCATGGAAGCCTGGATACAGGTGGCTAGGTCTCTTCTGTGCTGCAATAAATTTATAATATTTATTATCTATTATTATTTATTCTGTATCTCATGGATGGATGTTAGCCAACGCTTTGGAGTTGCCTTATATTGTGTATATTGACCAGACATTGGGGCTTGTGCTGTTGTCAATGTGGCTTTTGAATATTTTATGTTTTTTTTAATAAATGTAAGGTGGCCTGTATTGCACAGTTCAGTAAGGAGACTTATCTATGAGCTAGACAGTCACAGGTACTCTTCCTCAACAGTAATAGAGGTGTTTTTTATGTTTCTTGTTTTTTATGTTTCTTATCTTGTTTTTCTAACCCCCATGCTTGTATGGTATATACTTGAATGTTCTCCTCATTATTTTATCTTGTTTTTATCTCTTATTCTTATATGACTCTTATATATCACATATTCATCTTCATCTTATCTTGGTTATTGCTACATCACACCACTATTGCTCATATCTAGTATTTATACTATTCCTTTATAAGTTTTCTTTTTATTCCCCTGTTTGGCTTATATTTTGATGTTGTGGTGTATTCTTCTAAATTTCCAAATTCCTATTTTGCGCCCTTTTCACCTTCCTCTTTTATTTTAAATTCAAAATTAAATATAAATTCATACAATGTGATAAGCTGCTTCCCATACATCAGCTCCTTCCAAAATTTCCAAATTGTCTTATTTTGCAACTTATCACATTTGCACGTGCCTCACCTTCCGGGTGTTTCCTTGTTAAGGGGGGTTATACAAATCTTTGGGTTTGGATTTGAACCTAAAAGTTGTACTTGTATTTGGGTTTAGATTACTTATAAACAATCTTATAAACTTCTATTCATAGTTACACCCTAGGTGCGGCTGGTGCTTTAAAATTCACCTCTGTCAACTGTTACATATAATGTCCTCTTATCATACAGCTATATGTCAAAATACAAACAAGTTAGTTGTTCATAGAAATATTAACTATTTTATCATTTTAAAATATATATAATCCCAGTGGTTTGCTTATTCAGTACTTTCTTTATTGTCCACTTGCCCCAGAGGGATGGTACAAAATAATTGTCTCAATGGTTCCCAATAATGATGTATTACCCACTGATTCAGCATCATGGTTTGTAACTGAAAAGTTGTGCGTGGGATGCTGGTACAGCTGGTACAGGTTTGTCTGAAAGTGATTTTAATTGTGTGGTTGTTTAAGACTTTGTTCATATCAGGAATGAAGCCTCAGATGGTTCATGTAATAGCAATGGAATACATTGGTGGTGTAAACTGTGGTGGTTGTGAAGGATCAGTGGGGATAGAGTAAAGTAAGTGGTTGTGTTCCTATTAAGGATTCTGTCTTCAAATTCTGTCATGGTTGAGTTTACAGTAGTATTAGCTTCTGTTGGCGTTTCTGCTGGAAACTGTAGCATTGAGGCTACAAGCAATGAATCTTTTTAACTGTAGATAAAGGTCTGTTCATATGTTTGCACAGATCTAGAATTATTGAGCAAAATACATAAAAATGTGTTTTCAAAGGGATTGCTTGATGTTGTTGATATAGAATAGGTGGGTTTTCATACATTTTTGCTTTGTATTATAAACGAGGTATTATAGTTTGAATCTCTACTTGTAAGTGGGAGCCTGGATCTAAAGTAGGATTTGCATTTAGGGTTTATGGCTGGGCGTTGACATAAGCAGAGGGTCCATTTCAGTTTGTCCCATTTGTGTTGGATTGTGCATATTTTGAATATTTTGGTGACTGCCCACAAAAAGATGACTAGAACAATTGCTGTAGAAATTAAATGATTGTTGTTTTTGAGGGTTTGTTCTGGATGTTCATTGTTGAAAATATTAAGGTGGATGCAACCATGAGTGGGGTTGTCATGAGACTTAGCCTACAGAATATATAAATAATAGCTGCTGTGATGATAATTAAACAAATTGACTTGACTTCAACTGTAGCTTTAAACCTACCTTAACAAAGCTGGCCTTAGGTCCGGTTTTCAATCAGCATACAGAAAACATCATTCCACTGAAAGTGCCCTGAATATTCAAAACGATCATCTATTCAATATGACTAAAGGGTCTGTCACGGCCTTCACCCTTCTGGATCTCTCTATGGCTTTTGATACCATAGACCACACCAATTTCCTTGACAGGCTGCACACAATGCTGTGGAATCAACAAACTGACACTTGGCTGGTTCAAATCATACCTGTCAGAAAGGACACACTTGGTAAAGGTTGGTAGTACTCTGTCACATCCAGCTGACCTCCTGTTTGGTGTCCCGTAGGATTCTGTTCTTGGTCCCATATTTTTTTCCCTCTATACAAACCTAATTCAGCTCAATTATTCAGTCATACAGTAGTATCGAGTACCATTTCTATGCCAATGATACACAGTTATACGACACTTTCACCAACTAATTTCTCTCACTCAATATACACTCAGGAACTGCCTCATTGACATTCAAAATTCTATGTGCAAAAACAAATTCAAACAACCCTAACAAAACTGAATTTATCTTGATAGGCTCCAAACACAATCGTAAAAACTTGTTTCACACTTTCCAATCAATATTCTGGGCAATCAGGTCTTACAAAATATTAAAAACCTTCGAGTGGTATTTGATCTTAACTTATCTTTCTGCGACCGTGTGTCACAAGTCAAAAAGTTTACCAGAGGTCATGCAAGAGACCTTTACAGAATTTTAATACCTCAGTCCTTCTACCAAATGCTTTGGTAAGCAGCATATTGGACTACTGCAGTTCCCTGTTTGCATCACTCACTAATTTTAAGATAACAGGATTGCAGTGCGTTCCAAAGTCACTCTGGAGGGTTGTCACTCTATTCTCTAAAACAAAAAAACTTCATTGGCTCCCAGTTAAGTATTGGGTACAATTTCAAATAGGCCTCATCACATACAAAATTCTAAAGAATGGCCAACCAGCTTACCAAAGTGAAGTAGTTCACCTCTACCCCTCGCCTAGAAATACCAAAGCAGTCCAAAACTTCCTTCACACCTCCAAAGCAGTCCAAAACTTCCTTCACACCTCCACCTCTTTAACTCTAGTTTCCCCACTTAGTCTCCTCTTCGGTTATACCCATAACTCGGGATTACTGACCTTGACCGCCCCTCATCTATCCAATTGATCACTATTTTTTGTCTACTTAGCATGCTTAGTTCCCCACTGTAGAGAACATATTGAGCGTGTAAAGTAGCAGATTAGATTTACATGGAAATTGAGTGGACAGGGATGTGAAGATAGGAGTCAGAAAGGTCTACTGAGGAGACCCATTCCCCTTTAGAATCTCTTATGTACTGTGGAGTTTTCATTTTGATTTTTTCCGTCTTAAAGGTGTTTAGCCTGCTTAGGCCTATGACTGGCCTCCATCTTTGCTGCAACTTTGGCACTAGAAACAACTGTAAAACCCGTGAACTGATACTACCTTTCAACGAATTGGAAGTTGATAAATACGTCCAACACTTTGAACGAGTGGCTCAAAATTTGAAATGGCCCACAGACCATTGGTCTTTATTGCTGTAAAGTGTTTTGAGGGAAAAAGCCCAAAAGGCACATACAGCTGTGCTGATTTCTTAATGTGTAGACTATGGCTGCGTGCAAATGCTATTTTGAAAGCATATGAGTTGACACCAGAAGCATTTCGTCAAAAATTCAGAAATTATTGTAAACAAGAAAGTCAAACCCGTGTTGAATTTGCCCATGAAAAAAAATAATTTACTTTGCCAGATGGTGTTATTCTGGAGAAGTTGGTACAGATTTTGAAAAGCTTAGGCAAGTCATTTTGATTTGAAAATTTCAAGTACTTAAATGTAGCTTTTATAAGCTACAAGCTTATCATGTACAACTGAATGCTTATCTCGGGAGGCCACAGGAATCCTGGCCAACGTTTAAGAAAAATAGTGTTCACCCCTCAGTGTAGTTCCATTTAAGCCTCCTTCTTAAATTTAGCAAGTACCCCCTCAGCTGTAATACAGCTGGGAGGCTGGATGGGACTCTTTTCAGTTCCACATGGTAAGCTTATAAAAGCTACATTTAATTAAAATTTTCAATTTATTTTGCTTTACAATAGCTTTCTCTGTGGAACTGAATGCTGAATCTAACCGCTAGATTACAGGTGAGACTGGAGGTATTTATCAATTTTTCTTGGATTTTGAATTAGATTAGAATGAATATTTTAGAAAAGCCAGTCCGAGTCCTGCTTACAGTGCCCCGGTTCTGGGAACTGGGCCTGTAAGAAGCCAAAAACCAGAATACTTGAATGAATGACAATACCTATACTGTCTGGATTTTGATGCAACAGGTGCAGCCATACTCACTTTTACTGAATATAGCCCCAAGGGCCTCACCACAAATGAAAACAAGCCCTTGCCTTGAAAATCTTGTTAACTTGCCCTTATGATGAGATTATGGAATCACCTGAATAAGAACTTAATACTTTATGTATGTTAAATACTGTAACTGAAATAAAAGATAAAAGACCTTACCAAACATCCTGAGGAGGTAGTCATATACCTAGACCCTGGAATTTAGACTCCTTAAGACTTGGCTGGCCCCCTTCTTTTCTTTCCGAGGATGACTAGTCTGAGGGGAAGAGTCTAGGACTTATTGAGTTGCTACTACTGGACCCAGATACATATTGTTTTCGTTATCTGACCAAGTAAGGTCTTTTAGGTAAAACTTTTTAAATGTGTTGGTAGCTTTCCAGTGACAAGCTTGCATGATTTGATCTACCAAAACCCCACTATAAAAGGTCTTAGAGGCCGCAAAGGCCCTAATGTCATGTGCTTTAACTTGGACCAAGTCCAAGGACTATTGGTCTGCTTGTTTGTAACAAAGTGGGATAGTTTGTTTCAACCAAGAAGACAGAGTAGCAGGTCTGATGCCTGTCCTTTCTTGAAGGAAATAAAGAGTAGGGATCGAGACCCTCTCAGGTCTTTGGTTCGATCCAAATAGTACATCAGGGCCCGCACTGGACACAGGGTCCCAGGGTCCTGTCTCCTGTGATTTGTCTATCCACAATGGTAGTCAAAGCAAGGATAGTCACTGGAGATACACTTTGAGAACCTTCTCCTTCTAGTTGTTTTTTTTGGCTATGAAATCTGAAGGGGACAACAAAGTTACCTTTTTCCCATTGGCCTAGATTGAATACTTTGTTTGCAACCCAGGCATGAATTTCGCTGTGGCGCTTACTGGAGGTCAAAGATAGCAAGAAAGCAGTTTTGAGAGTAAGATGTTTGAGAATGGAAAGGTTCTACTTTGGAAGATTCCTGGAACTTTTGGGACGATCCCTGTGAAAGCTAGAAAGTAACCTGTTAAGGTCGGAGCTTTGAGAAATATGGAATCCCGCTGGGCACAATATGTCAACAATGGCCATCCTGTAACCATCAATGGTTGAAGGACACGTGTTTAGATCATGGTACAAGTACATGAAAAAGTACTTGTTTCACAGAGGGAGTGGAGAAAATCCACCAAATTTTGTCCGCACCATTTCTAAAATTGGGCCCACTTGACTTGTAGATGGTCCTTGGTGATGACCTTCGAGGGGCACCAATTCTCTCTGCCACTTCCACAGAGAAAAAAGCCTTGTTCTTGGAGCTGTCTACTCCCAGACACCAGGCGTGGAGGTTAAGATGTTGAGGATTGCTGTGAAACACTTGATTGTGGGACTGTTTGAGAAGTGTTGTATACACTGGTATCTGGAGTGGGATCTCTGTTGAGAGCTGCAGTAGGTCCCAAACCCAGGGCATCCCTGGCCAGCCTGGGGCTATTAGAATAATGAGGCAATTGCTTTGGCTGATTTTTGGATCACCCTGTGAAGGAGAGTCGTTGGAGGGTAGGCATAAGCAGTGAGACCCAATCAGTTTATGTTCAGAGCATCTATGCCCAAGCATATTGCTCTGGGACCAGGGATGCATATAAAAGAACTGTGTGGTTCAGACAAGTGGTAAATAGAACCAAATGAGGAGTGAACCACTTTTGACAGATCTGCGACTTACGAAAATTCCAGTGCTCCTTGAGGTGAAACTGAAAGGGCCTCATGTGAAGGTATCCCTCTGGGACAATCTCTGTTGAGGCGAGCAACCCAATTAGCGACATCAAACATCTTGCAGTCAAAACACGTTTTAACTTAATACATAGGATCAAATCCTGAAGTTTAAGCCATATCTCTTAAGTGGGTTTTACAAGGGCTGAACCTAGGTGGTATTCGTAGCCCATGAACGAAAACACCCAAGGTTGAGTTTGGACTTCTCTAGATTTATTATCCACCCTAAGGACTGTGTCATGCCTACCAGGGTCTTAGTGCTCACTTATGCCTCCTCCTGAGATGGGGCTCTGATAAGCCAGTCGTCCAGGTATTGGTGAAGTCTGACTCTCCTTCTGAGGGCAATCAGCTTCACTTCCTTTACAATCATTGATTGTGGGGCAGTGGCTAGGTCGAAAGGGAGGGAGGTGAACTGGAACACCTGTGAATTGTGGTAAAACCATAGGTAGATGGGGATGTGTTGGCGTCTGACAGGTCTATCATCGACACCCATTCCCCTGGAATCAGAGAGGCCCTGATGGACTCTGGAATTTCACTTTGAACCTTTCTACAAGGTGTTGAGCCTGGTCATGTCTATTACTGGCCTCCACCTTTATGAGGCTTGGGGAATAGAAACAGGCGACTGTAAAACCTGAGAGATTTTACATTTTCCACCCTTTCTATTGCATTCTTTGATAGAAGAGACTGGATACAAGAGGCCAGAGCTAGATCTTTTGATGGCCTTGTAACATGAGTGAATTAGAAAAATGTTTTTGCTGAAAGCGGCCCTGATGAAAAAGTGCGAAGTAATATGTAAAAGATGTCAAGATATGCATGATAAGCACATGACAGCACATGGGTAACAAGTGAAAGTAATTTTGTGTGGATAATATACTAAAAATAAACATGTTTAAATAGCATTAGACAAGCCAAAAATGTTATAGCAAATAGTTAACTAGTGAGGGCAATGATGGAAACATAAAATTATTAAGAAATCAAAAGGAAAAGAAGTTATCAACAGATAAAAATGACACATGTGTCTTTTCAATATGACTCTTAATATTGGGCCTATACTACAGAAGACAGAGGTCAAACAGTTCAATTAACCAGTGACTTTATATGGTGAATGCATATATGGTGAATGCACACACTATTTAAACTTGTCTGTTATTCTGGGGAAAAAAACTTGTTCATATTCCTTGATTGAAGAAGTTTCACACAGAGGAGATATATTTTTGTTTTAAATATAAACATTGAAAATGTGAAGATATATTAGAGGAAATTGTAACTATGTTTGATGATTGATATTCCTTGACTGAAGAAGATTCACACAGAGGACATATATATATATATATTTTTTTTTGTTTTTGTTTTAAATATAAACATTGAAAATGGAAGGTATTTTAGAGGAAATTGGTAAAATGTTAGATGAAAAATTGGCTCCAATTACCAACAGACTTGGAACTATAGAACATTCACTCAGCAATTTGTCAGGAGAAGTTGAAAAAATCAAAGACCTTGAAACCAAATGGGAACAAAAAGAAATGAAACAACAGTTGTTGGAAAAAGAAATAAATGAAGTGAAATTTGAAAACAAAAAGCTAAGGGAAGAATTAATACTGCAAGAAACATACTCAAGAAAAAAAAATATAAGAATATATGGCATTGATTGTCACACTCTTTACAACTTTACATGCCTTGAGTGAAGTTGGGGTAAATCTTGACTCACGGGATATTGAGAATGTACACTTTATTGGACAAGGCATGAAAGGAGCTAGGCGTCCTGTTTTACTTAGACTGTGCAATTTAAAGGATAAGCAAGCTATTTTAAGCAAGAAAGAGGCCCTGCGCAAGATTAACCTTTCAATCCAAGAGGACTACCCGAGAGAAGTGATAGAAAGGAGGAAAATGCTGCTACCTATCTACTTTAAGGCGCGGGAATTATACCCTGAACTGAACCCAAAATGCTATGTTGACAAGATCAATCTTGGTGGGAGGATATATACCGTGGATAATATCGACACTGTCCAGTACCCAGATTTATTGCCAGAAAGGGTATTCACTCCAGCAAAAGATGGGATTCAGGCTTATTTCACAAAGTTCTCGCCTCTCAGTAATTTTTACCCCTTTTGCTTCCAAGCTGAAGGTAAAAACTTTCCAACATCAGAGCACTACTTTACTTACAAGAAGGCACTTCATTTTGGTGACAGCCAGGCAGCAGAGGTAATCCTGAATACAAAAGACCCAGAAAAAGTTAAACAGTTCGGGAAGAAAATCCAAGGCTTCGATAAATGAGAATGGTACAAAGTGTCAACTGAGTACATGTTTCAAGCTATGCTACTGAAATTTTCCCAAAGTGAAAAACTTAAAGGATATCTTCTCTCAACCAGTGGGAATAAACTGATAGAGGCAAGTGCAGCGGATAAGGTGTGGGGAATTGGACTTTCTCTCAGGAACCCTGACTTGTTCAAGGAGACCAAGTGGGCAGGCAAAAACTTGGCTGGACAGACACTGGAAAGGGTGAGACAGCAACTTATGTGAACTATTTTATGTCAGACTATTAATTATCTTGTATAATGACATTTTATAATTAAGACAACTGAAAGAAAAACAGACAGACACTGTAAAGGTTGAGACAGGAATTTATGTGAACTATTATATGTCAAATTGTTAACTGTCTTGTATAATGACAATTTATAATTAAGACAACTGAAAGAAAAACATGCTTTATTGTTACAAATCAATTACTGGTAGTTTCTGAAAGTCTAGAAAAAGATGAAAGTAATTAACCTGCTGAAAGATTATTTAAAGTATTGTCAAATTATGGTATACTTTCAAGCCTAAGACTAGTTAAGAATTTTAGAATTCTTATATATTGTATACATGACAAATTAGTACACTGAATTCAATTGATAAACATAATAGATAATTTTACCATAAAATCTATTTGCATCTTTTGAATATATTTAAAAGGGAAACATTAAAGGGTAATGGCGAGAGTGTAGTTACAGACCACTGGCTATTCTTTTATGCCAATCAAGGGTGAACCAGAAATGGCCACATTAACATGGTGTATGCTCCATAGTATCAAAGATACAACACTGGTAGAATTCTATGTCAAAATATGACATGTGTGAACACACTCATTTATGCTCTTTATATTCTTATACTCTTCATATTTTAAGAGCTTAAATCAGCTTGTCATTAACACTTATAGATTCAGGTTGAAAATGTATTAATTCTATAAAAGTGGGTATGTTTTTTTTTTTTTTTTTTTTTTTTTTTTTTTTTTTTTTGAACCACCATATACTGTATGTTGCATGTTGCCAGCCCTGAGTAATAATTCCCTTTTATAGTTAAAGGGCCTCAAAGCATAATGTTAATAAAACAGCTGATTTGATATTAAAGTTTTCTAAAAAAAAAATTATTTCATTGTGAAATCTATCGGTATGACTCAGGTCGCCGAAACATAATATACTATAGAAGAAGGAGAATATACTATTATTTCATGATTATTGTCCTATAATAATTTTGTATTTTTTAAGGTATAAGAATTCCAGTGATGAGTTCATGTTGCAGAAATACTGCTGATTAATGGCTTAATGTTTAGTTATATCTAGTTTTGACATAATAGATATCCACACAACTATAATTAAGTATGTCACATGACAACCAGCTTAACTGCTCAAGTATCCCAGCTGAGGTTATGTTGGCTTTTTTATATTGTATATATGTGTTTGTGTTTTGTTTTTGTCCACTGCATATTGTATTTGAGGTTCAACCTTACCAACTTTTTTTGTCTACCTTTTATTAATTGATAAGTTGAATACTTACGTATTGACTAGAAACATCAATAAAAATGTTTTAAAATGTAACATCCACGAGATCTTGTCAAGTACTCCTTGTAATAGCAAGAAATTAAAAAGTCTTTCAGGGGAAATACTGTTGTTTAATGTGGTGACTCTTCGGCTCCACACCTGTAGTAAATGTAATTATGTTGTAAACATTTACCAATGGTAAGAAATTTTCTAGATAAGATCAAAGTGTTGTCAGCAAACTGTAGGGGATTAAAAGATAGAAAGAAAAGATATGATGTCCTTAATTACTTGAAAAACACAGAAGCAGATATAATTTGTCTGCAAGACACACATTTAACTAAGTTAGACTCTGTTGAAGTAAAAAAACAATGGGATGGAGATTTTATTTTGAACGGTGTAGCAAATAATGCAAGGGGGGTCGCCATATTTTTTGGAAATAAATTTGAATACGAAATTCTAAGTAATGAAACTGATAATGAAGGAAATTTATTGATAATCAATATGCAAATAAATGAGATAAAATTGAAAATCATAAACATTTATGGCCCCAACAAGGATGACCCTGTTTTTTATGCCTCTGTTTGTGAAAAAATGCACACCAGTAACCATGATTATTTAATTTGGTGTGGAGACTTTAACATGGCATTAAACCCGACATTAGATAGCTTTAATTATGTTTCTATTAACAACCCTAAATCCAGAAGTTTTGTTAACAATTTCATAGAAGAAAATAATTTTGTAGATCTCTTCAGATATTATAATCCAGACAAAAAGAGGTATACGTGGCAAAAAAAGAATCCGCTTAAGCAATCAAGGCTAGACTATATAATAGTATCATCTGGGTTCACTGACTTAAAAGATAGTATAAATATTAGACCTGGATATAGAAGTGACCACTCAATGGTAGAGCTTACATTCTTAATTAGCAACTTTAAAAGGGGAAGGGGAACATGGAAACTTAACAACAGTTTATTAAAAGATTCAAAATATATTCACTTAGTTAATAAATGTATAAGAGAAGAATATCAAAAATATGCAGTCCCTGTATACAAACCTGAATTCTTGGAGAAATGTTGTTACCAAGACATACATTTAACAATAGCCCCTGACCTGTTTTTGGAAGCTTTATTGTTAAGGATTCGAGGTGAATCGATTAAATATGGAGCTTTTAAGAAGAAGTTCAATTCAAATTTTGAGAAATTATTACTCTCAGAAATAGAAAAATTAGAATTAGGTGAAAGCACCACTGATCTTGAATTACTGGAGTTAAAAAAGCAAGAACTCCTTGAATTCCGACAAAAAGAAATGCAGGGACATATGATAAGGTCAAGGACACAATGGGTTATTGAGGGGGAAAAGCCTTCAAAATATTTTTGTGCATTGGAAAAAGGTAACTATGTGGACAAAACAATAAAGCATCTTCAAAAACAAGATAAAAGGTACACAAGGGACCAAAATGAAATTTTGAATAAAATAAAAATCTTCTATGCGGACTTGTTTAGAGAAAATACAGAAACTGAAAGATTCAATCTCGATAACCATTTAAGAAAATACAATATTAAAAAACTAAACAAGGAGCAAGCTAGGGAAATGGAGGGATATCTCTCTATTGACGAACTTGGTATGACACTTAAAAATACTAAAAATAATAAAGCTCCTGGGCTGGATGGATTCTCATTTGAATTTTGAAAAGTATTTTGGAAAGACTTGAAATTTTGTATTACCTATGCGATCAATGACAGTTTTGACAAGGGTTTACTTCCACTGTCGTTAAGGCAGTGTGTTATTACATGCCTTCCCAAAAAGGGTAAACCGCGAAATAATATTAAGAATTGGCGACCCTTGTCAATGTTGTCTGTCATATATAAGTTAGCATCAGCTGCGATTGCTAATAGAATAAAGCCTCATCTCAGCCAGATTATCGATAACACACAGTGTGGCTTCGTTCCAGGTAGATACATAGGTGAATGTACCAGATTAATATTCGATATAATGAAATTTACCGAAGACAAACAATTACCTGGAATGCTAGTCTTGATTGACTTTGAAAAAGCATTCGACTCCATTTCTTGGTCTTTTATCTATCAAACTATGGCTTACTTAGGCTTTTCTAAAGATCTAATAAAATGGATTAAACTATTTAACCATAATATCAAGGCCACTATAATTCAATGTGGTGTATTATCAGAATTTATAGATATCCAGCGTGGTTGTAGACAAGGAGACCCCATTGCACCATATTTATTCATAATAGTAGCACAAATTTTAACAATTATGATCAAAAACAATAAAAAAATAAAAGGTATCTCAATTGAAAATGTAGAAATCAAACTAACACAGTTTGCTGATGACATAACTTTGATACTAGATGGTAGTATAGAATCATTACATGCAGCATTTAATACTCTGGAAATTTTTGGCAGCATTTCAGGATTAAAAGTCAATACAGAAAAAACACAAATAGCCTGGATTGGAAAAAAGAAACACAGTAAACATAAAATTAATATTAACAATTGCAGTCTTGAAGCAATTTCAAGTTTCAAGTTACTTGGTATTCTTTTTTCTGTGAATTTGGACGACTGCTTGAAAATGAATTTTGTTCAAAAGATGATAGAAATAAAGGAACTAATTTGTAAATGGAACAAAAGGTATCTGACACCATTAGGTAAAATAACAATAGTTAAGACCTTCCTATTAGCAAAACTGAATCACCTCTTTACATCCTTGCCAAATCCTGACGACTCTTTTGTCAAAGAAATAAACGAGCTTCTATTCAAATTTATATGGTCCTCTAAACCAGATAAAATAAACAGATATACAGTTATGTTGGACAAGAAAATTGGAGGTTTAAAAATGATTAATATTAAAGATTTTGTTACATCTCTGAAAATATTGTGGATCAGGCGGTTATTTATGGCCACAGGGAAATCCTTGTGGATAACTTTATTTGAAATAAATTTTAATGTTGATATAACTAAAGCAATAAACTTTGGACCTGGCTATTTTCAATTGTTAAAAAATAGAACAACTGACAAATTTTGGATAAACGTGTTTGAGGCTTGGCAAAAATTTTCAGATAAAATTGCAGTTAAAACAAACTCAGACCTATTCAGTAGCCCATTGTGGTACAACAGTAAAATGTCTTGTCATGATATGTATATTCCTATTTGGTTTCAGAAGGGTATTAAAACAATATCAGATATTATAAACCCCAACGGGTTAATAATGACAATGGATGAAGTAAAACACCAATACTCGTTTAGTACTATTAACCCATTGCATTATCTTAGAGTAAAGCACAATGTAAAGCAATATATTAAAAAATACAAATTTGATGAAAAGTATATAGTTCAGAGACCTTTTGTCCCATCTCATATTGTACCCATTTGGAAAAATAAAAAGGGTGTTAGTGCCTTTTACAAAACTCTTACAAAACACAACGAAAATGAACATACAATCAAGTTAAAATGGGAAAACGAAATGCAAGTAACTATTAATAAAAGAGAATGGAGTTCAATATTTAATGTAACTTACCAAAGTGCAAATAATAATTTACTAGTGTGGTTTCAGTTAAAACTTTTGTACAGAATCCTTGGTACAAGGGAGTACTTGAATAAAATCAATATTGTTAATAGCTCAGACTGTACCCATTGTCATGAAAAAGAAACTATAGTCCACATGTTTGTTGAATGTGATAGGGTTAAAGTTTTTTGGAGGGAAATTGAAAAATTGATTTATGAAACAAATGGGCTGAAGATTCATTTTTCAAAATTTGATATATTATTTGGCTACCAAAATTTAGACAGAAACAGAGTTCCATTGAATGTGTTTTTGCTGATTTCTAAAAAATACATCTATGACATTAATCGTAATAATGGCATCTTAAATCTAGTGGCTTTAAAACACAAGTTTCAGCAAACATACTTTGATGAGTATTATTTACCTATGTTAAAAGATAAACAAGACTTTTTTACAAAACTATGGGAAAAGTGGTGTCCTATGTTGTGTGTGCAGTAACACTTTCAGCTTATCAAAAGCTATTGATGTATGTCAAAGTTATGTATGTAAGATTGTTCATTTATTTTTTGTTATAAACCCATGTAATATGCAGAAATAAAAATATACAAAAAAAAAAAAAAGATATGCATGATAAGGAATAGAAAATGTAAAGTTTATTGCATTGTGTATGTTACTATATTTAACAAATGAAAGAACGACCACAGCTTGGCACAAGAGAAATTGTAGGTGTGAAATTTACTTCTCAAAAGAATGTATGTCCGATGCGCGGAAAAAATGCCTCCTAGAAAATAGGTCTCCTAGAAAATATACCTCCTAGAATAAATGCCTCCTGAATAATTTGTGACCAGGAAAAATACCTCCAAAGAAAAAAAGTTCTTTTAAGTATCATAACACTACAGGTTCACATTACAACTTCAGAGGCATCTCCATTTTTCCACTTGAGTCTTATAGTCGCCAATGCCGGTCAAAAATTCATAGTCTTTTACCCATTTTGCTTAGCTGTACAAAGGTACGCAAGTTTCTCTTGTAAGGTTTTGCTGGTGCTTCTCACTCTTTTGCCTGGCTGTTCATCCCTGGGTTCCATGACAGGTGTTGTGTTTTTCTTGTAATTACATTTCTGCCCCTCCTAGTGCATCTAACTGCAATCACCTCCTTACAGAGGGGTTAACCTATGTTGTAATTTGATAAGAATCCATATTGTAAGCCATAAAGGCCACAACTATTTCAGCAAGAAACCTTACAGCCATAAATCCTGCTTTTAAACTGGTCTAGAGTACAACTGAAGGGATACCCTTTGAAGAAGATATTTGTAATTTGTACTTTGTGATATTGTACGTTCTGGTTTTGACTGTACATATTTGAAATTAACATGTTTTCGATATTATACGTTATAGGTTTCATATGTAACATGTTTACAAGTTGAAAATATAGAAAGAAAGTGTAAAGACAACTGTGCCTGTATTTAATTTTTATATAAGCAAACTCCATAATTACTTTATATTCTGAATTAGTTAATAATTAATAATTAAAAAACAAACCAGTCCTACTGAATTAAGCCCAGGATTCAGGTAGATATGCTTCATAAAGACTTCATCTTCTTAAATAGTTTATAAATAATTTAGAAGTTTATTCCACTATTTTTCCTGTGAACTTTTATAAATAATGAGTAAAAGACCTATTCAGGGTTGGAATTTGTACACAAGCCAATACAGAGTAGTGCAGTAGAAGAAATAAGGAAAGGGGCAACTTATTCATTTTCAATTAGCTGGAGCTCTATAAAATACTGTATAAGCAAGACATGGCCATGAGAAATCCCCCATACAGAGAGGCAATTCTTGTGTCCCATGCATTTTTATTTAAGTGAGGGAAATGCGGCATGGAGCAGATGAGAATAGAAGAGTCACTGAAATAAAATGCAGATGTAAGGAAAAGATTATTTACTGCAGTAGAATGTTTAGGTTTCACAGCAATTACTTAACTAGAAAAATGTTTTTGCTGACAAAAACGAAGCGGCCCTGATGAAAAAGTGCGAAGTAAGCCGTAAAAGATGTCAAGATATGCATCACAAGGAATAGAAAATGTAAAGTTTATTGCATTGTGCATATTTAACAAATGAAAGAACGACCACAGCTTGGCAGAAGAGAAATTGTAGGTGTGAAATTTACTTCTCAAAAGAATGTATGTCCGATGCGCGGAAAAGATGCCTCCTGGAAAAAATGCCTCCTAGAAAATATGCCTCCTAGGAAATATACCTCCTAGAATGAATGCCTCCTGAATATTTTGTGACCAGGAAAAGGCCACAACTATTTCATCAAGAAACCTCACAGCCATAAATCATGCTTTTAAACTGGTCCAGAGTACAGCTGAAGGGATACCCTTTCAAGAAGATATTTGTAATTTGTACTTCATGATATTGTATGTTCTGGTTTTGACTGTACATATCTGAAATTAACATGTTTTTGATATTATATGTTATAGGTTTCATATGTAACATGTTTACAAGTTGAAATAACTTTTTTTTCTCAGGAGGCATTTTTTCCTAGTCACAAAATATCCAGGAGGCATTCTTTCTAGGAGGCATTTTTTCCAGGAGGCATTTTTTTTCTGTGAGGCATTTTGTCCAGGAGGCATTTTTTTCCCGGATTCTGTATGTCCTACATTCTTTGGTAATGTTCTCGGAGAAGAGGTCTCAAGTGAAAGGGTACACTGACCACAGACATTTCTGTTCAAAATGTCATTAGTATCAGACTTAAGTATAAAACACTAATTGAATGCAGTGGACTAAGATGCTTAAGAGCTATTGTTTAAAATTACTGATTGTGCTTCAACTAAAAAATTAACAAAACCACTAATAAAATCCAGTGAACCAAAGTGCGTTAGACTTTTTGTTCAAAAGTTACTGATTTTGCTTCAGAGTTATTGCTTACAAGAAAAATCAAGTTACCAACAAGTCAAGCTATAGCGCTAGAAAAATGTTACTGGATTTATTGGGAAAGAAAAGTATGAGTTTATATATTGCAATATTTATGAATGATTTGGCAATTGAAATTAAAAATCTAGGCTTAGGAATAAGAGTAGGAGATCATGATCCATTTCACACTTCAATAATACACAAAATTAAGACCAAACAAGTTACTGGACTTGTAACTGTGGAAAAAGTAGCCAAATAACATATTTTAACAAAATGCTGTGAACGCAATACTTTTCAAGTTATAAGTGATTTAGTGCATCACTTCAGGAATTTCAATGCATTAAAGTTTCAAAAATTAATTTCCCACTTGAGGTAAAATTAATTAAATGTAGAAGTCTAAGTGAAATGGAAGAAAGTAAAAGAAAACACTTTTGCTTCACACACATACACATACACTTTATTCATCATTAAGTAGACAGTGTGTAAAAACCCAGCTTAAGTCGACACTAACCTATATGTTTCATTTTTAATGATAATAACCTCAGATTTAAAAAATTTCTTATCTTTTGTATGAGGATTTTAAATATATATCCATGCAATGCTTTTAGTATGAAATAAAATATATAACCCAAGTGTCTACCTAAAAATGTCTACTTAATGTTTTACCCGATTAAAATCATCATTAAGTAGACTGTCCCCTTAAGTGGTGTAAAAACAGCCACATTAAGTAGACATTTTAATGTGTAGAAATATGAATTGGAAATCAAACAAAAAGATCCAAAAATAATTGCTTTTGTATTTATTCTAAATCTATGGCTCTTTGTATAAAAATACCTGGCATTCTGTATGTAGTTTTAGCTTTATTTTTTCCCAGATTCAATGCACAAGTGACAATTATTAAGTCTGGTTCAACAAAACATAAGCTTCATTTGAAAACAGCCATCTCATATTCAAGTGAAAAGTTCTGACTTCTACATAAATGTTCCAGTTGAAAATAGAAATCCTTTTGGTTTTTTGAAGAAAAAAATGAATTGAAATATTTTGTTTTCAGACTTAAATATATGTATCTATACTTCCTAAAATTGGTTTAATTTGGATATTTTTTAGGATTCTTGCAACAGTTTTCTCTTTTTAGTTTTAGTAAGATAATCAATTGAATAATAAATTTCCATCCAAGTTACTACTTGCTAAGTTTTATGCCAAATATTTATGTTATGTATATTTATAATGCATGTATGGTGTACACAAAATGTCCACAAAAGTTGGGATTTTACATCCGACGATATACACTAAATGTCCATTTAAGTGGATTTTTACATCCTAAAATATACACAAGATGTCCACTTAAGTTGGGGTTTTACTTCCAAAGATATACACTAAATGTCCACTTAAGTTGGGTTTTTACCTCCTAAGATATACACTAAATGTCCACTTAAGTTGGGATTTTACATCCTAAGATACACACTAAATGTCCACTTAAGTTGGGTTTTTACCTCCTAAGATATACACTAAATGTCCACTTAAGTTGGGATTTTACAATCCAAAATATATACAAGATGTCCACTTAAGTTGGGCTTTTACATCCTAAGATATACACTAAATGTCCACTTAAGTTGGGTTTTTACATCCTAAATATATACAAGATGTCCACTTAAGTTGGATTCTTGCACCCTAAGATATACACTAAGTGTCCACTTAAGTTTGTCAAAATGTTGGTGGAGAGATGCACAGGCACAAAGATGATAGAAGGAAACGTCAAGTTAGAGTTAGATTTCAATGTTCTTAGTAAAATAACCTTAGGACATCTATGCATGAGCATTCTACTCGTGAAAATAATCATTTTGGTGTTTATTTTATCAAAATCGCCCAATTATTAAACATTTGACAATCTTTTTGACGTAGACCTTGATTTCTAGTTATTTACAATTAGGCAACTTGTTTTCATGTAGTTTGGCCCTCAATATCTTACTTTTACGATAACAAAGTTTTCAGTTAAATTATCCATGGACAGGCATTCTACACATAATATTGGTGGTTGTTGGTGTTAAATATTTTACTTTTAAGATATCTTATGTTAGGTTTCTAGTTTAACCAGAATATTCCTTTGGAATAGAAAAAAAAGATTATTTTTGAGTAGCAAAAACAAGGTGTCCCAATGAGTACTAATGATTGTGTTGAATTGAGCATTTATCTGTGTTTAATATGTTTTCCATTTGTGCAATGTGAAGGTTTCGTAGATGAATGTGTATTTTTTGATGTTTTATGCAGAAATTCAAGATGGTCACCAAAGGTAGCGGGAAAACGTTTTGGCGAATAGTCGCCGGTAGACTGCAGATACCCTGAAGCCAAAACGTTTCGTCAAAATCACTCTAACTCACTCTGTTTCATAGATAAACATGTTTTTGTGTTTTACGCAGAAATTCAAGATGGCCACCAAATCTGGGGGAAATGATTTCAATGAAAAGTCACCAGTAGACTGCAGATACCCTGTGGGTCAAAAATTTCATCAATATCGCTCTAACTCTCTCTGTTTCCAAGATAAACACATTTTTGCATTTTACACAGAAATTCAAAATGGTCGCCAAAAGTGACAGCAAAACGATTTTGGCGAAAAGTCACCAGTAGAATCTGCAGATACCCTGTGGGTCAAAATTTTCGTCCAAATCATTCTAGCTCTCTCCATTGCCAAGATAAACATGTTTTTGCATTTAATGCAGAAATTCAAGATGGCCACCAAAAGTGGTAGAATGATTTCTGCAAAAACCCACCAGTAGAGACTGTATATACCCTGCAGATCAAACATTTTATCAAAATCTCTCTAGCTGGCCCTGTTTCTGAGATACACATGTTTTTGCATTTTGCGCAGTAATTCAACATGATCACCAAAAGTGGCAGGAAAACGATTTGGGTGAAAATTCCCAGTAAACCATGCAGATATCCTGCAGGTCAAAACTTTGTCAAAATTGCCTTGCTTGCTCTGTTTCTGAAATAGAAACGTTCAAAAATTTTGTCAAAATTGCTCTAGCTCACACTGTTTCTGAGATGAGCACAATTTTTGCAGTTTCAGCATTGGCAAAAACTCCCAGTAGACTGCAGATATCCTTCAGGTAAAAATCACTCTAACTCGCTCCGTTTCTGAGATAAATGCATTTTACGCAGAAATTCTAGATGGCTGCCAACAGTGGATGGGAAAATGATTTCTGCGAAAAGTCACCAGTACAATCTGCACTTATCCTGTGGTTTAAAATTTTTTTTGAAATCGCTCTAGCTAGCTCCATTTTCAAGATAAACCCCTTTTTTACATTTTATGCAGAAATTTAAGATGGCAGACAAAAGTGGCAGAAAAACACAGAAATTCAAGATGGCTGCCAAAAGCAATTTCGCAAAAAGTCATTATTAGAGTCTGCATATAGCCTGTGGATCAAAAATTTGGTCAAAATCAGTTTTCTCTGTTTCCAAGATAAAAATGTTTTTGTGTTTTACGCAAAAATTAAAGATGGCTGCAAAATGTGGCAGCATAACAATTTTTGGAAAAAGTTACCAGTAGACTCTCCAGATATCCTGTGGGTCAAATATTTCGTCAAAATTGCTCTAGCTCACTCCTTTTCTGAGACAAACATGTTTTTGCAATTTAAGCAGAAATTTAAAAATAAAAATTGTCAAAATTCCTCTAGTTTGCCCCATTTCTGAGATAAACACATTTTTGTGTTTCATTGCAGAAATTCAAGATGGCCACCACAAGTGGCAGGAAATTGATTTTGGTGAAAAGTCGCAGCTAGGCTCTGCAGATACCCTGTGGGTCAAAAACTTTGTCAAAATTGCTCTAGCTTGCTCAGTTTCTGAGATAACCATGTTTTTGTGTTTTACATTGAAATTCAAGATGGCCACCAAAAGTAGTGGGATAACAATTTTTTTGCGTTTAATGCAGAAATTAAAGATGGCCGACAAAAGTGGCGGGATAACGATTTTTGGGAAAAGTGGCCAATAGCCTCTCCAGATACCCTCTGCTCTAGCTGTGCGACACTCTGTTTCCGAGATAAATGTGTTTTTGCTATTTGTGCAGAGATTCAAAAATTAAAAATTCTGTCAAAATAGCTTTAGCTCACTCCATTTCTGAGATAAACACGCTTTTGTGTTGTATCGCAGAAATTCAAGAAGGCCGCCAACAGTGGCAGGAAAATGATTTTGGCGAAAAGTCGCTGCTAGGTTGAGGAGATACCCTGTAGGTCAAAAACTTTCGATGAAATCGCTTTAGCTGGTTGTTTCCAAGATAAACATGTTTTATGCAGAAATTAAAGATGGCCGCCAAAAGTGATGGGAAAACGATTTTGGTGAAAAGTCGCCAATAGAATCTGCAGAAGCAGTGTGGATTTAAAGTTTTGTCAAAATCACTCTAGCTATCTCCGTTTCCAAGATAAAGGCATTTTTACATTTTATGAAGAAATTCAAGATGGCCTCCAAAAGTGGCAGGAAGAGGAATTCAGCGAAAACTCGCCAGTAGACTATGCAGATATCACTGCATGACAAAAGTTACTCTAACTTGCTCCATTTCCAAGATAAACATGTTTTACACAGTAATTCAAGATAGCCACCAAAAGTGGCAGAAATATGATTTTGGTGAAAAGTCGACAGTAGAACTAGACCTACGCATCGGAGAACCAATGCAGATTTGTATCCACCCGAAAAACAACTCACCAAAGCCAGTGAACCATTGTTTGACCTTGAAGGAGGGACCAAAGGTCAATTCTAACATCAGAAGATTCCAAGCCCAAGATTTCGTATGAGTTGGTTTTGCATTGTAAACTTCAAACAAACAAATTATAAGCACTTTTAAGCTTGGCTATCCTCGTTTGACCTTGAAGGAGTGGCCCAAGGTAAAATCCGACCACACCAAAAGACTCCTAGCTCATGATTTCCTATAGGTTGGTTTACCATCCCAAACCTCCAGGACCAATATTCCAATAATGAGGGAGTTATAAGCACTATTAACTGTGGTTATCCTAGTTTAACCTTGAACGAGGGGCCCAAGGTCAAACTCGACCACACCAAAAAATTTCCAGCCTATGATTTCCTACATGTTGGTTTACCATCCCAAACCATCAGGACCAATAATAAGCGCGTTATAAGCACTTTTAAGTTTGACTATCCCCATTTGACCTTGAAAAGGGGACTCAAGGTCAAATCCGACCACACCAAAAGATTTCCAACCCATGATTTCCTTTATGCTGCTTTACCATCCCAAACCTCTAGGACCAATAATAAGAGAGTTATAAGCACTTTTATGTTTGGTTATCATTTGACCTTGAAAGAGGGGCCCAAGGTCAAATCTGACCACACCAAAAGATTCCCAGCCCATGATTTTCTATAGGTTGGTTTACTATCCCAAACCTCTAGGACCAATAATAAGTGAGTTTTAAGCACTTTTAACTTGGCTATCATTGTTTGACCTTGAAGGAGGAGCCCAAGGTCAAATCTGATCACACCAATGGATTCTCAGCCCATGATTTCCTATAGGTTGGTTCACCATCCCAAACCTCTAGGACCAATAATAAACTTGTTATAAGCACTTTTAAGTTTTGGTATCTTCGGTTGACCTTGAACAAGGGGCCCAAGGTCAAATCAGATAAAAAAAAGATTCCCAGCCCATGATTTCCTAATAAATGAGATATAAGCACTTTTAAGTTTGGCTATCCTCGTTTGACCTTGAAGGAGGAGCCCAAGATCAAATCTGACCACACCAGAAGATTCCCAGCCAATGATTTCCTGTATGTTGGTTTACCATCTCAAACCTCTAGGACCAATATTAAGCGAGTTATAAGCACTTTTAAGTTTCACTGGTCTCATTTGACCTTGAACGAGGGGTCTAAGGTCATATCTGACCATACTAAAAGAGTCACAGCCCATGATTTCCTATAGCTTGGTTTACCATCCCAAAACCTCTATGACCAAAAATAAGCGAGTTATAAGCACTTTTTAAGTTTTGAAAATAATCTTTGGTTGTGGTCAGATTTGACCTTTGGCCTCTTCTTCAAGGTCAAACAATGGTTCACTGACCTTGTTGAGTTGTCTTTCGGGTGGATACAGTTTTGCATCGGTTCTCTGATGCGTAAGTCTAGTTATATGTAGAATACTTGTATATAGATAATTAAACTGGAAACTTGACATAAGATATATTAAAAGTAAGATATTGAGGGACTGATTGTATGTACAAAAATTGCCCATTTAAGTGACAGTGGGAAATCAAAGGCTTTGTTAAAATCCCTGTAAAATGCTTAATATTTGCTTGATTTTAATAAGGCAACCACCAAATTGTCCATTATTATATGTAGAATACTCGTTTATAGATAATTAAACTGGAAACCTGACACAAGATATCTTAAAAGTAAGATATTGACGGACTAAATCTATGTAAAAAATCACCCAACTAAGTAGAACACTAAGTAACACTGGAAAATCAAGTACTTTGTTAAAATCCCTGTAAAATTATTAATATTTGCTTGATTTTAATAAGACAGCCACTACATTGTCCATTATCATTTGTAGAATACTCGTTTATAGATAATTAAACTGGAAACTTTACATAAGATATCTCAAAAGAAAGACCTTGAGGGACTAATTCTATGTAAAAAAATCGCCCTTTTAAGTAACAGTGGGAAATCAAAGGCTCTGTTAAAATCCCTGTAAATTGCTTAATATTTTCTTGATTTTAATAAAAGAACCACCAAATTGTTCATTATAATGTTTAAAATACTCTATTATAAATTATTAATCTGGAAACTTAACATACCATATCTTAAAAGAAAGATATTAAACACCAACATCAACGGAAAAAAATCGCCCATTTAAGTAACACTGGGAAATCAAAAGCCTTGTTATACTCCTTGTAAAATGCTTAATATTTGCTTGATTTTAATAAGACAACCACCAAATTGTTCATTATAATGTGTAGAATGCTCATATAGATATCTAATAGATAATTACTATGGAACCCGATGTAAGATATCTTAAAAGTAAGATATTGAGGGGCTAAATCTATGTAGAAAATCACCCAACTAAGTAGAACACTAAGTAACACTGGGAAATCAAGGACTTTTTAAAATCCCTGTTAAATGCTTAATATTTGCTTGATTTTAATAAAACTGACACCAAATTGCCCATTATTATGTGTAGAATACTCGTTTATAGATAAACATAACATAAGATATCTTAAAAGTAAGATATCGAGGGACTACATCTATGTAAAAAATCGCCCAATTAAGTAACACTGGGAAATCAAGGGTTTTATTAAAATCCCTGTAAAATGCTTAAATTTTGCTCGATTTTAATAAAACAACCACCAAATTGTTCATTATTATGTGTAGAATACTCGTTTTAGATAATTACACTGGAAACCTAACATTAGATATCTTAAAAGTAAGATATTAAAAACCAATATCCACTGAAAAAATCGTCTAATTAACACTTGGAAATCCAGGGCTTTGTTATAATCCCTGTAAAATGCTTAATATTTGCTTGATTTTAATAAAACAAAAACCAAACTGTCCAGTATTATGTGTAGAGTACTCGCTTATAGATAATTATATTGGAATCCTAATAGAAAACCTCTCAACTGAGTAACACCTGGAAATCAAGGGCTTTGTTAAAATTCCTGTAAAATGCTTAATATTTGATCGATTTCAATAAGACAACCACCACATTGTTCATGATAACGTGTAGAACATTTGATTGGAGATAGTTAATATGGAAACTTAACATAAGATATCTTAAAAGTAAGATATTGTACACCAACATCCACATAAAAATCGCTCAATTAAGTAACACTTGTAAATCAAGGGCTTTGTTAAAACTCCTGTAAAATGCTTAATATTCGCTTGATTTTAAAATTGGTTAATTGAGCATTTGACAGGCATTTTAAACAAGTGGACACTATAGATCTAAACCAATATTTGTGTTTGGTGTCAGATAAATTTTGTGCAAAATATAAGAAATGCCAAAATGTCAGCTTGTCAGATAGTATGTATATTTTACAAACTTGTTTTCTCTATCTTGTTCTCTATTGTAGATACACTCTAAATGACTAACAAACACTCAACAGAACGTACACTAGCCTTCTTTATGGCTACTATTTTATTATATTGCATTAGACAAGACAAAGTTTTAATTGTCAATATCTGACATTGATAACTTTAATAATTATGTCTTAATATAATTTCACGTAACTTGACAATATTTTAGATGGAAAATCATTTTACATAATTTTTAATTAAATTCACTATTATATAACTTATTTCTCCTAAGCCTTGTGCAAGTCTAATTACCCCACTCCTGGCTGGCACATGCCATAAACAAACACCCTTCAGATTTCCACAATGAGAACACAGTTATGCTTGTTTAACACATGCTGTGTTGTAATTAGTTCTTATCTCTAACACTGAGTTCCCTGTATGTATTCTGCATATCACAATGTACCTGCTCTGTTTTATTTAACTACTCCATATATTTACTGAAACTTGTTTGAATAAAAATGTGTACAAATGTTGACAGAAATGTAAATATACAAACTGGGTATTCTGGCTTAAGTGCCAGCCAATTATGAATCATTTATAAAATGCTTAACAAATGATCAGTATTTAGGTAATGTTAATAATATCAACATCAAATTGCTGATTATTATGTGTAAAATGCTGGCTAGTAGATAATTAAACTGGAACATTAACATAATGTATCTTAAAGTTTTTATAAGATAACCACCAAATTGTCCATTATTATGTGTAGAATGCTTGTCTATAGATAATTAATATTCAAACCTACCATAAGATATCTTAAAAGTAAGATATTGTGGGACTAAATCTACCGAAAATATCACCCCATTGGAAAACACTGGGAAATCCAAGGTTATGTTATAAGCCCTGTAAAATGCTTAATATCTCATAGATTTTACTAAAACAGGCATCCATCCACAGGCGTTCAATTACATTTTCCTGGAGAATCAAAAGCTTTGTTAAAATCCCTGAAAAATGCTTAATATTTTCTTGATTTCAATAAGACAACCACCAAGTTGTTCATTGGTATGTGTAAAATGCTTGTCTATACATAATTAATCTGTAAACCTAACATAGCATATCTTTAAAGTAAGATATTGAACACCCTACATCCAGGGGAAAAATCGTCCCATTGGAAAACACTGGGAGATCAAAGGCTTTTTTATAATCCCTGTAAAATGCTTAATATATGCTTGATTTTAATAAGACAATCACTAAATTGTTCATTATTATGTGTACAATGTTCGCCTTTTGGTAATTAATTTGGAAACCTATCATAACATATCTTTAAAATAAGATATTAAATACCAACATCCACTGAAAAAAATCGCCCCATTGGAAAACACTGGGAAATCAAAGGCTTTGTTAAAATCCCTGTAAAATGTTTAATATTTGCTTGATTTTAATCAGACAACCACCAAATTGTTTATTATTATGTGTAAAATACTTGTCTATCCATAATTAATCTGGAAACCTAATATAACATATCTTAAAAGTATGATATTTAACACAAACCTCCACAAAAAAACCGCCCCATTGGAAAACAATGGGAAATCAAAGGCTTTGCTAAAATCCATGTAAAATGTTTAATGTTTGTTTGAATTTAATGAACAACCATCAAAATGTTCATTATAATGTGTACAATGTTCGCTCATAGATAATTAATCTGTAAACCTAACATATCTTAAAAGTAAGATATTGAACATCAACATCCAGGGGAAAAATCGTGCCATTGGAAAACACTGAGAAATCAAAAGCTTTGTTAAAATCCCTGAAAAATGCTTAATATTTGCTTGATTTCAATAAGACAACCACCAAGTTGTTCATTGGTATGTGTAAAATGCTCGTCTATACATAATTAATCTGTAAACCTAACATAGCATATCTTAAAAGTAAGATATTGAACACCCTACATCCAGGGGAAAAATCGTCCCATTGGAAAACACTGGGAGATCAAAGGCTTTTTTATAATCCCTGTAAAATGCTTAATATTTGTTTGATTTTAATAAGACAACAACCAAATAGTTCAACATTATGTGTAGAATGCTCGTCTATTCATAATTAATCTGTAAACTTCACATAAGATATCTTAAAAGTAAGATATTGAACACCCTATATCCAAAAAAAATCTCCCAATTAAGTAACACTGGGAAATAAGAGCTTTATTAAAGTCACTGTAAAATGCTTAATATTTGTTTGATTTTTATAAGACAAGCACCACATTGTCCATTGTTATGGGTAGAATGGTCGTCCATAGATAATTAAACTAGAAACCTGACATTAAGATATCTTAAAAGTAAGATATTGAGGGACTAAATCTATGGAAAAATTGCCACATTGAAAAACACTGGGAAATCTAAGGTAATGTTATAAGCCCTGTAAACTGCTTAATATCTGATAGATTGAAAAAAACAGCCATCAAATTATTCATTATTATATGTACAATGTTCATCTATAGATAATTAATCTGGAAACCTAACGTAAGATATCTTAAAAGTAAGATATTGAACACTAACATCCACTGAAAAAATTTCCCCATTGGAAAACACTGGAAAATCAAAGGCTTTGTTAAATCCCTGTTAAATGCTTAATATTTGCTTTATTTTAATGAGACAACCACCAAATTGTTTATTATTGTGTGAAACGTAGCCCAGGGAGGGATATAGTACTGTTTTGCTATCATATTTTGTCTTGTTACCAGGAGTTAGAAAGTCTTTACTATGAGACACTAAGTTGTTCCCACAAGTTAGCACGTTGTAACCACAAGGTACTAAGTCATTCCCCCCAGCTTAGTAAGTCGTGGTAATGAGATACTAAGTTGTGGAAATGATATACTAAGTTATGGGAATGAGATACTGAGTTGTAGGAATAAGATACTAACTTGTGGGAACAAGATACCAATTGGTTAAAACAAGATAGTAATCCTTGTTTTTCATTCAGACCCACCCCTTACTCATTACCACCACTTACTTACTTGTTCCCACCACTTCGTAAGTCATTCAAACCAATAATGAACTTGTTCCAACCACTTGCTAACTCGTCCCCACCACTTACTAAGTCATGCCTACCATTAAGCAACTCGTTCCCACCACTTACTAAGTCATTCCCACCACTTCTTAAGTCATTTACTTAGTAAGTCATTAACACACTTACTAACTGATTACCACCACTTACTTGTTCTCACCACTTCTTAAGTCATCCCAACCAATAATTAACTTGTAAATTCTTGTATTTTAATTCATACCCACCCCTTACTAGCTCATTGGCAACCAGTTACTTACTTGTTCTCACCACTTCTTAAGTCATTCCCACCACTTATTAACTCATGCCCACCACTTGCTAACTTGTTCCCACCACTTCTTCAGTTGTTTCCACCACTTATTAACTAGATCCCACAACTTGCTATCTCATTCCCACCACTTACTAAGTCGTTTCCACCACTTAGTAACTCGTTGCCATCACTTACTAACTCATTTCCACCTCTTACTAACTCATTTCCATCACTTATTTACTTGTTCTCACCACTTTGTAAGTCATTCCCACCACTTGCTAACTCGTTCCCACCACTTACTAAGTCATTCCCACCACTTAGCAACTCAATCCCACCACTTTCTAAGCTGTTCCCACTACTTAAAAACTCATTTCACCAATTACTATGTCGCTCCCACCAGTTACTAACTCATTCCCACCACTTCTTAAGTTGTTTCCACCACTTATTAACTAGATCCCACAACTTGCTATTTCATTCCCACCACTACATCACTCCCACCACTTACTAACTCATTCCCACCACTTATCAACTTATTTCCACTTATTTCCACTTGCTAACTCGCTTCCACCACTTACTAAGTTGTTCCCACCACCTACTAACTCATCCCCAATACTTACTAAGGCATTCTGACTGCTTACTAAGTTTTTCCCAGCACTTACTACATTGTTTTCAGCACTTACTAAGTCTTTTCCAACACTTAATAACTTGTTCCCACCACTTGCCAAGCCATTCTTAACAGTTAAAACGTCCTTACCATTCTTACCTTCTTATGTTGTTCCCTCAAGGTAAGTTAGGTATTATATACAAAGAAATCGCCTGTACATTGTGCAGATCCCAGGAAGGGATATAGAACTGTTTTCCTATCATTTTTTTTATCTTGTTCTGAGATAGTAAGTCATTACCATACTAAGTCATTCCCACAAGTTAGAAAATCGTTACCACAAGATAGTAAGTCATTCCCACAAGATAGCAAGTCGTTCCCATAAGTTAGCAAGTTGTTCCAACAAGATAGTAAGTTGTTCCTACAAGTTAGCAAGTTGTTCCCATGAGATAGCAAGTCATTCCCACAAGATAGTAAGTCGTACCCATAAGCTTGCAAGTCATTCCCACAAGTTAGCAAGTCATTTTCACAAGATAGCAAGTTGTCACCACAAGTTAGAATGTTGTTCCCACGAGATAGCAAATCATTTCCACAAGATACAAATGAGTTAGTAAGTGGTGGGAATGAGTTTTATAAGTAGTGGGAATGATTTAATAAGGGGTGGGTATGACTGAAAAAGATTTACTATCTTGTGGTAACCACCTAGTATCTTGTTACCACAAGTTAGTATCTCATTTGTACGAATTAGCATTAGAATTAGTTATTAAGTGGTGGGAACGATTTATTAAGTGGTGGGAACAAGATAATAAGTGGTGGGAACGAGATAGTAAGTGGTGGGAACAAGTTAGTAAGTGGGAGGAATTACTTAATAAGTGGTGAGGTTTACGTTACTTTCAACAGTGTACAGGTTATACCACAAAGGGTAGTTGGAAGGGCAGAGGAAACCAGTACATACAGTGGGTCAAGGTTCTGTAAACTGCCAATCAACTTCAAGCAACCGCCAGCTTTCTCACTTGAGGCTGGGCTGGGAACCAAATCCCGGCATCAGAGGTGGGAGGCAAGAGTGTTACCGCTCTGCCACCATGGCCCATAATAAGTGGTGGGAACGAGTTGTAAGTGGTGGGAACGAGATAGCATGTGGTGGGAATGACTTAATAAGTGTTTTGAATGAGTTAATAAGTGGTGGGAATGACTTATAAGTGGTGGGAACAAATTAGAGAGTGGCGGAACAAGTTAGTATGTGGTGGGAATGAGTTAGTAAGTAGTGGGAATGACTTATGAGGGTGGGTATGAATGAAAACAAGGATTTACTATCTTGTGGTAACCACTTAGTATCTTGTTACCGCAAGTTAGTATCTCATTCGTATGACTTAGCATTAGAATTAGTTACTATGTGGTGGGAACGATTTGTTATGTGGTGGGAACAAGATAATAAGTGGTGGGAACAAGATAGTAAGTGGTGGGAATGAGATAGTAAGTGGTGGGAACGACCTTATAACAGGTGGGAATGAGTTAGAAAGTGGTGGAACGAGTTAGTAAGTGGTGGGAATGAGTTAGTAAGTGGTGAGAATGATTTAATAAGGGGTTGGTATGAATGAAAACAAGGATTTACTATCTTGTGATACCTCTTATTATCTTGTTACCACTAGTTAGTATCTCATTCCCACAACTTATAAAGGTGTGGGAATGACTTAGTATCATGTATTAATGGCTTAATAACTTATTGGAATGACTTAGTATCTTGTGGTAACAACTTATTAACTTGTGGTAACAGGATAAAAAAAGATAATGAAACAGTTCTATGTCCCTTCCTGGGTTCCGTAACATTAGCATCAAAGCTTGACTTGCTATCTCATGAAACATCTTAGTATCTTGAGCTAATGACTTGCTAATTTGTGGGAATGTCTTAGTTTCTTGTGGTAATAACTTACTAACTTGTGGGAATGATTTAGTATCTTGTGGTAATGACTTGCTATCTTGTAAGAATGACTTACTATTTAGTGGGAATGACGATCTTGTGCTAATAAGATAAAATAATGATAGAAAACTACAGAGCCCAGGAAGGGACATAGAACTATGATTTTTATCATTATCATAAGTTACTGAGTCATGCTTTAACACCAATGTATCGGCAATTTCTTTGTATGTCATACCATACTTCTCTTGAGGGAACAACATAATATCTTGTGGTAGCAACTTTTTAACAGGTGGGATTGACTTAACTATTAAGTGGTGGGAATGTGCTGGGAATGAGTTAGTAAATGCTGGGAATGAGTTAGTAAGTGGTGGGAATGAGTTAAGAAGTGGTGGGGAAGATTTATTAAGTGGTGGGGAAGACTTATTAAGTGGTGGGAATAACTTAATAAGTAGTGGGAACGACTTAGTAAGTGGTGGGAACAAGTTAGTGAGAGGTAGGAATGACCTAGTACATGGTGGGAACGAGTTAGTAAGTGGTGGAAGCAACTTAGTTAGTGGTGGGAATGACTTAGTAAGTGGTAGGAATGAGCTAGTAATTGGTGGGAATGAGTTAGTAATTGGTGGGAACAATTTAGTAAGGGATGGATATGACTGAAAACCCAAGCATTTACTCTCTTGTGGTAACCACTAAGTATCTTGATCTCGCAAGTTAGTATCTCATTCCCATGACTCATTACAACAACTTAGTATCTCATTATGATAACTTACTTAAGTTATGGGAATGATATATTATCTTGTGGTAATGACTTGCTATCTTCTGGGAATGACTTAGTATCTTGTAGTAACGACTTGTTAACTTGTAGTAACGAGTTAAAAACTTATAGGAAAACAGTTGTATGTTCCTTCTTGGGCTCCGTAAATACTGGTGAATCAAAGTTTAAAAGTCCTGTCAAATGCTCAGTAATTGGAATATTTTAACAAGATAAACAGCAAATTGCTTGGTTTTATGTACAGAATTCTCGTAAGCAGAAAGCTAAATTGGAAATTTAACTTAAGATATCTTAAAGCTAAGATATAAGCAACTATACTCACTGAAAAATCGTCCACATTAAATAATACTGGGAAATCAAATGCTATTTTAAAATTCCAGTCAAATGCTCAATAATTGGAAAATTTTAATGAGACCAACACCAAATTGCTTGTTATTACTTTGCTTATTTGCCGAAAACTAAACTGAAAACCTGTATATCTTAAAGTTAAGATATAAAGCAGCAATACCCACTGAAAAATTGCTCAAATTAATTAAAAATAATTGAAAATTAAAGATTACTTTAAAATGCCTGTCAAATGCTCTTTACTTAATAAATTATATAATGAGATCGGCACCAACTTGCTCAGTTTATATATAGTATGCTAGAGTGTAGATAACTAAACTAGAAAATTGCTTTAAGATATCTATTATTTATGATGTAATTCTGTACAAATGGATATTTTAAAATTATTGTAAACAATTTTAAGTTGTTCATAATATGCATATTTTAATCAATGTGCAATTATAAGTAACATTGTACCTTTTCCTTGATCAATATAAAATTTATTGTGCATGTATATAATGTGATAGCTATATATGAGTACAAAAATACAATGTACACATGCAGTGATTTAAACCTAAATGTATATTTGGTATGAAAAAAGTATATGTCTTCTATTTTTTTTATTTGTTGAGGGAAGAACTTAAAATAAATTTTAAACAATGCTTTTAAAAGTCCTCTACTCCACACTATAAATATAACTTACATATACACTATTAACTTTTGTAATATTTTAAATTTAATTTGAGTCTACTTAAGTGAGGTTTTTGCACACTGTCTACTTAAGGAAAATATACACATGAAAACTTTGGGCTGTTATTCTTGGTTTACTTCATGAAAAATGGAGATGCTAACTAATTTTATTCAAAATACTGCTACCAAAGAACAGGACTTAGCTAAAGTTCCCATTTTTAAATCACTCCAAAATAATTTTTCCGAGGTCTAAACATTAAGTAGACACAAAAATGTCTACTTAAGTAAAATGTCTACCTAAGGTGGTGTATTTACACCGAAGTGTCTACCTAATGATGAATCCAGGAATATATATATATATATATATATCATCTCCCTCCATCAACCCCCACTTCCCCCACTGATGCCATTCTTTTTTCCACTTGCTTTTTATGTGCACTAAAGGGGAGTTGGGGGGTTCTTTCTGCATAGAAAGACTTTTGGCGAATGTGCCTTTTGATAGATATCAGACAAAAGCAAATACAGAGTTGGGGAGGAAGAAGAAAAGGACAAGTCATTCATTTCCACTCAGCTGGAGATGCATAAAATGCTGTACAAGAAAATGTGTTTATGAGAAAGTGTTTTTTTTCAAGCATCTTGTATTGTGAAAGAAGTCAGGTTTATACATTTGACCAATTTATATAGTCTATGAGAACAAGTAGCTAGATCATCAACTCCTTCTACAAAACAAAAGTTGAATCAGTTGAAGCTTTTTTTCCAAAAAGGAAAAGTTATATCCCCACAATTCCAAAAGAATGGAATCAGAAGAATGTGTTTTTTCAATGTGCCTAAAATTGGGAAGTTATATTATGTGAACACTGATCAGTTGCAATATATTAATAACCACATCAGTGCATCATAAATAGCTCATTTTTTTATTTGAAGATGTTATAACTTAATAAACACTAAGAGATTAGGTTTGGCAGACAGCATAAATATTTTTAAGTATACATATGCCAGGTGTGGTTTTAAAAAGTGTTAAAATAAATGAGGAGGGAGCAAGAAGTATATATTTATCATGTTAAGATGGCCAAAGCCTCTTAAGTACAAGAATTTTAAGTGAAATGTTATACAAAATCTTACTTTAGTATAATCAATGTGAAATTAAACTGATGTTACTGAACAGTAAATCAGTTAGGGGCTGAAAATCCTCATTTTCACGTCAAGATGGCCATGACTGTACTTGTATTGGAACTCCAAGGTGGAAAGAAAATAAGAATGTCCCTAATGTCATCTTTAAAAGTGTACAAAATTTAACTGAGCTCTGCTGAACAATACGATAGCTGGAGATTAAAAACTCCATAATTTCACTGGAAGATGACCATAACTTTATCCATATTGCGACTTTAAGGTGACCATAAAATGAGAATGTCCCTTTTGTCATCCTTTATAAGTGTACAAAGTTTAGCTGAGGTCAGTTGAACAATAAGATAGCTGGAGGCCGAAAACTTCCTTTTTTCACTCAAAAGTGACCATAACTTCATTCATATTGGGACTTTAAGGTGACCATAAAAGCAGAATGTCCTTTCTGCCAAACTTTATAAATGTTGCATTTTTTATTTGAAAAATGTACACATTAAGTAAGCTTAGGGCTGAAAAACTCTACATTTTAAGCTTAAGATGGCCCTAACATTATTAATATTTGAATCATAAGGTAGTAAGAGTGTTCTTTTGATGTACCTCAATATCAATATATGTTAGATTTTTACAAATATGGAAAAATAACAGGCCAGACAATTTTGTTCCAATTTGATGACTTTAGGGGGGGCCATAGCCCTAATAATATTAACAGTTTAAGGTCACCATAAAGTCAGGATAATCCTTTGGTAAATCTTAATATATATGCCAAGTTTGGTTGAAAAGTGTGGAAAACTAAGTGAACTGGAGGGTTAAAACCCATGTTTTGGTAATTAAGGTGACCTTAAGTTTGCAGATACAGAGCTAAAACTTCGGCATGTGAAAGATTATCAAAAAGTAGCTGAATAAATTATTCCAACAAAATGCCGAAATCCTCACCTTTTTGAGATACAGACCAAGTACCCATTTAAAAAATATTTACGAAAATAAAATGCCTCCCATTCAGGCATCTATGGTCCGATTGATGAGAAAATCCTTTCTGACCTTGGAAATTTGGTCTAGAATGTACGTGATAAATTTTATAGCACAGGTGTGTGTGCTTTTTTCCGAAACGCGATGAGGCGATGGGGTGTTTTGGAGTTATGCTTAAGGTTTGCGCAAAGTATCCCCAAAATTTTTCCCGCCCTTATAGTTTTAAAGAAAGGTAACAAGCAAAGAAAAATATGAAAGGCTAAGAAGTTATTCAAGGGAGACCATAATCCTGCGGCGGCGGCGATCAGTCGAACTTCGGTGAAAACAAATAAGCATCCTTGATGGGCCACTTAATTAGGGAACTCTGGCTAAGTTTGGTTTTGTGATGAATTGTAGAACATACCCTCTGGCTAATTTTTGTTTTGTGATGAATTGTAGAACATAACCATTGGTGATAATGTTTAAAACATTGTTTGTGCATTTGTTTGTTTGCCAGTCGCTTCTGAAAGAACAACCTCCTACCAGTGGACTAAAGTAAGATTTTAAGGAGTCATTGGGAGGAGGGGTTTCCATGCCCTCGTCCCTGTGTGAGGCCGAAATGACCTCTGGAGCCTCTGTTACCTGATTTCCCCTACCTGGGGAAACGATGGTTACCGCTTGGAACAGATTGACCCCCAAATGGGTGTTTCCTGTAGAAGCCTCTTTTGGTTGTGGTGGCGACAATGAAAGAGCCGATTTGATAGGGCCCTAAACTAAGTGTTTTAGGGGTGCCTTTTGAACAGAACAAAGGAGATGGACAGAATGGGGAGCGCCTTTAAGTTCTTAACATCTGGTATCTCCCAGATGAGGTTAAAGATATCTAGTCACAGGTCTTGTCATCATTTCTGGCTGCTTTTTTATTTTTTGATAGGCACCCTTTGAATTTGAGTTTGTACACATTTGGCAGTAGCCTTGATACTGTCTACTGTTTTCCATGACCAGGTTGCATTCAGAATGACCTAGGTAAGGGCAGCCAAAAACTAAAGGAACAGAGATTTGGCCTTACATGAAGCTCAAACTCTTTGACTACAGGTAGGGACCTGCCAATAGGGGCCCCAGGGGAAATACAGATTTTGCAATTTGTCCTCAAAACAAGGTTGTCCCAATTATACCATTTAGGAGTGGAACCAGGGGGTTTAATATATTTATTTTCAGGTCAATTAGCAGCCTAAAAATCTCTGTTGGCCTGCTACATCATTCAGAACCCAGACTGTGATTTAGGACCTAGGCATACTCAAAATCTGCCCAAGATTCAATGCCCTCGGTATATTGTGAGGGCAAGTCAGACAAAACTACTTCCCTATAAAATACAGGGTCTAGGTCTAATTTTGGTATACCTTGTTCAGAAGAAGCCCTTTTGGGTTTTGAGGACTTCTTGACTTGCACAGAAGCCTCGGATTCCTCCAAACAGAAAGATGAATTGACATATAAGCACAGGACTTTTTTTGTTCGGACTGGGATTGCTTGGATAAAATATGTCAAAAATACTTATCTGTGAATTGTCACAAAATTATGATTCTAGCTTATAAAATAAAGAAACTGATGTAGTTTCAGTGTTCAAAGACAAGAATATCCTGACAAATTTGCAAATTTAATAAGTAAATTAAATTTTTATAAGTTAATACCCTATCCAATGGACAAATGCTATTCCAGTCCGCACTGACCCTAGTACTGCTGCACTCGCCAGATGGCGTGTTGTACTTCCTTTCTGTATAGACAGTGTGACGTCATAGCATCTTTTTCGTTGTCTAAACCTATTAGACCCCTAGTAAGTTGATAGCGGGGTCAGAAACCCTTAAGCCGGAAGAAGAAAAGGACAAGTCATTCATTTCCACTCAGCTGGAGATGCATAAAATGCTGTACAAGAAAATGTGTTTATGAGAAAGTGTTTTTTTTTTTCAAGCATCTTATATTGTGAAAGAAGTCAGGTTTATACATTTGACCAATTTATATAGTCTATGAGAACAAGTAACTAGATCATCAACTCCTTCTACAAAACAAAAGTTGAATCAGTTGAAGCTTTTTTTTCCAAAAAGGAAAAGTTATATCCCCACAATTCCAAAAGAATGGAATCAGAAGAATGTGTTTTTTTAATGTGCCTAAAATTGGGAAGTTATATTATGTGAACACTGATCAGTTGCAATATATTAATAACCACATCAGTGCATCATAAATAGCTCATTTTTTTCTTTGAAGATGTTATAACTTAATAAACACTAAGAGATTAGGTTTGGCAGACAGCATAAATATTTTTAAGTATACATATGCCAGGTGTGGTTTTAAAAAGTGTTAAAATAAATGAGGAGGGAGCAAGAAGTATATATTTATCATGTTAAGATGGCCAAAGCCTCTTAAGTACAAGAATTTTAAGTGAAATGTTATACAAAATCTTACTTTAGTATAATCAATGTGAAATTAAACTGATGTTACTGAACAGTAAATCAGTTAGGGGCTGAAAATCCTCATTTTCACGTCAAGGTGGCCATGACTGTACTTGTATTGGAACTCCAAGGTGGAAAGAAAATAAGAATGTCCCTAATGTCATCTTTAAAAGTGTACAAAATTTAACTGAGCTCTGCTGAACAATACGATAGCTGGAGATTAAAAACTCCATAATTTCACTGGAAGATGACCATAAGTTTATCCATATTGCGACTTTAAGGTGACCATAAAATGAGAATGTCCCTTTTGTCATCCTTTATAAGTGTACAAAGTTTAGCTGAGGTCAGTTGAACAATAAGATAGCTGGAGGCCGAAAACTTCCTTTTTTTCACTCAAAAGTGACCATAACTTCATTCATATTGGGACTTTAAGGTGACCATAAAAGCAGAATGTCCTTTCTGCCAAACTTTATAAATGTTGCATTTTTTATTTGAAAAATGTACACATTAAGTAAGCTTAGGGCTGAAAAACTCTACATTTTAAGCTTAAGATGGCCCTAACATTATTAATATTTGAATCATAAGGTAGTAAGAGTGTTCTTTTGATGTACCTCAATATCAATATATGTTAGATTTTTACAAATATGGAAAAATAACAGGCCAGACAATTTTGTTCCAATTTGATGACTTTAGGGGGGGCCATAGCCCTAATAATATTAACAGTTTAAGGTCACCATAAAGTCAGGATAATCCTTTGGTAAATCTTAATATATATGCCAAGTTTGGTTGAAAAGTGTGGAAAACTAAGTGAACTGGAGGGTTAAAACCCATGTTTTGGTAATTAAGGTGACCTTAAGTTTGCAGATACAGAGCTAAAACTTCGGCATGTGAAAGATTATCAAAAAGTAGCTGAATAAGTTATTCCAACAAAACGCCGAAATCCTCACCTTTTTGAGATACAGACCAAGTACCCATTTAAAAAATATTTACGAAAATAAAATGCCTCCCATTCAGGCATCTATGGTCCGATTGATGAGAAAATCCTTTCTGACCTTGGAAATTTGGTCTAGAATGTACGTGATAAATTTTATAGCACAGGTGTGTGTGCTTTTTTCCGAAACGCGATGAGGCGATGGGGTGTTTTGGAGTTATGCTTAAGGTTTGCGCAAAGTATCCCCAAAATTTTTCCCGCCCTTATAGTTTTAAAGAAAGGTAACAAGCAAAGAAAAATATGAAAGGCAAAGAAGTTATTCAAGGGAGACCATAATCCTGCGGCGGCGGCGATCAGTCGAACTTCGGTGAAAACAAATAAGCATCCTTGATGGGCCACTTAATTAGGGAACTCTGGTTAAGTTTGGTTTTGTGATGAATTGTAGAACATACCCTCTGGCTAATTTTTGTTTTGTGATGAATTGTAGAACATAACCATTGGTGATAATGTTTAAAACATTGTTTGTGCATTTGTTTGTTTGCCAGTCGCTTCTGAAAGAACAACCTCCTACCAGTGGACTAAAGTAAGATTTTAAGGAGTCATTGGGAGGAGGGGTTTCCATGCCCTCATCCCTGTGTGAGGCCGAAATGACCTCTGGAGCCTCTGTTACCTGATTTCCCCTACCTGGGGAAACGATGGTTACCGCTTGGAACAGATTGACCCCCAAATGGGTGTTTCCTGTAGAAGCCTCTTTTGGTTGTGGTGGCGACAATGAAAGAGCCGATTTGATAGGGCCCTAAACTAAGTGTTTTAGGGGTGCCTTTTGAACAGAACAAAGGAGATGGACAGAATGGGGAGCGCCTTTAAGTTCTTAACATCTGGTATCTCCCAGATGAGGTTAAAGATATCTAGTCACAGGTCTTGTCATCATTTCTGGCTGCTTTTTTATTTTTTGATAGGCACCCTTTGAATTTGAGTTTGTACACATTTGGCAGTAGCCTTGATACTGTCTACTGTTTTCCATGACCAGGTTGCATTCAGAATGACCTAGGTAAGGGCAGCCAAAAACTAAAGGAACAGAGATTTGGCCTTACATGAAGCTCAAACTCTTTGACTACAGGTAGGGACCTGCCAATAGGGGCCCCAGGGGAAATACAGATTTTGCAATTTGTCCTCAAAACAAGGTTGTCCCAATTATACCATTTAGGAGTGGAACCAGGGGGTTTAATATATTTATTTTCAGGTCAATTAGCAGCCTAAAAATCTCTGTTGGCCTGCTACATCATTCAGAACCCAGACTGTGATTTAGGACCTAGGCATACTCAAAATCTGCCCAAGATTCAATGCCCTCGGTATATTGTGAGGGCAAGTCAGACAAAACTACTTCCCTATAAAATACAGGGTCTAGGTCTAATTTTGGTATACCTTGTTCAGAAGAAGCCCTTTTGGGTTTTGAGGACTTCTTGACTTGCACAGAAGCCTCGGATTCCTCCAAACAGAAAGATGAATTGACATATAAGCACAGGACTTTTTTTGTTCGGACTGGGATTGCTTGGATAAAATATGTCAAAAATACTTATCTGTGAATTGTCACAAAATTATGATTCTAGCTTATAAAATAAAGAAACTGATGTAGTTTCAGTGTTCAAAGACAAGAATATCCTGACAAATTTGCAAATTTAATAAGTAAATTAAATTTTTATAAGTTAATACCCTATCCAATGGACAAATGCTATTCCAGTCCGCACTGACCCTAGTACTGCTGCACTCGCCAGATGGCGTGTTGTACTTCCTTTCTGTATAGACAGTGTGACGTCATAGCATCTTTTTCGTTGTCTAAACCTATTAGACCCCTAGTAAGTTGATAGCGGGGTCAGAAACCCTTAAGCCGGAAGAAGAAAAGGACAAGTCATTCATTTCCACTCAGCTGGAGATGCATAAAATGCTGTACAAGAAAATGTGTTTATGAGAAAGTGTTTTTTTTTTTCAAGCATCTTATATTGTGAAAGAAGTCAGGTTTATACATTTGACCAATTTATATAGTCTATGAGAACAAGTAACTAGATCATCAACTCCTTCTACAAAACAAAAGTTGAATCAGTTGAAGCTTTTTTTTCCAAAAAGGAAAAGTTATATCCCCACAATTCCAAAAGAATGGAATCAGAAGAATGTGTTTTTTTAATGTGCCTAAAATTGGGAAGTTATATTATGTGAACACTGATCAGTTGCAATATATTAATAACCACATCAGTGCATCATAAATAGCTCATTTTTTCTTTGAAGATGTTATAACTTAATAAACACTAAGAGATTAGGTTTGGCAGACAGCATAAATATTTTTAAGTATACATATGCCAGGTGTGGTTTTAAAAAGTGTTAAAATAAATGAGGAGGGAGCAAGAAGTATATATTTATCATGTTAAGATGGCCAAAGCCTCTTAAGTACAAGAATTTTAAGTGAAATGTTATACAAAATCTTACTTTAGTATAATCAATGTGAAATTAAACTGATGTTACTGAACAGTAAATCAGTTAGGGGCTGAAAATCCTCATTTTCACGTCAAGGTGGCCATGACTGTACTTGTATTGGAACTCCAAGGTGGAAAGAAAATAAGAATGTCCCTAATGTCATCTTTAAAAGTGTACAAAATTTAACTGAGCTCTGCTGAACAATACGATAGCTGGAGATTAAAAACTCCATAATTTCACTGGAAGATGACCATAAGTTTATCCATATTGCGACTTTAAGGTGACCATAAAATGAGAATGTCCCTTTTGTCATCCTTTATAAGTGTACAAAGTTTAGCTGAGGTCAGTTGAACAATAAGATAGCTGGAGGCCGAAAACTTCCTTTTTTTCACTCAAAAGTGACCATAACTTCATTCATATTGGGACTTTAAGGTGACCATAAAAGCAGAATGTCCTTTCTGCCAAACTTTATAAATGTTGCATTTTTTATTTGAAAAATGTACACATTAAGTAAGCTTAGGGCTGAAAAACTCTACATTTTAAGCTTAAGATGGCCCTAACATTATTAATATTTGAATCATAAGGTAGTAAGAGTGTTCTTTTGATGTACCTCAATATCAATATATGTTAGATTTTTACAAATATGGAAAAATAACAGGCCAGACAATTTTGTTCCAATTTGATGACTTTAGGGGGGGCCATAGCCCTAATAATATTAACAGTTTAAGGTCACCATAAAGTCAGGATAATCCTTTGGTAAATCTTAATATATATGCCAAGTTTGGTTGAAAAGTGTGGAAAACTAAGTGAACTGGAGGGTTAAAACCCATGTTTTGGTAATTAAGGTGACCTTAAGTTTGCAGATACAGAGCTAAAACTTCGGCATGTGAAAGATTATCAAAAAGTAGCTGAATAAGTTATTCCAACAAAACGCCGAAATCCTCACCTTTTTGAGATACAGACCAAGTACCCATTTAAAAAATATTTACGAAAATAAAATGCCTCCCATTCAGGCATCTATGGTCCGATTGATGAGAAAATCCTTTCTGACCTTGGAAATTTGGTCTAGAATGTACGTGATAAATTTTATAGCACAGGTGTGTGTGCTTTTTTCCGAAACGCGATGAGGCGATGGGGTGTTTTGGAGTTATGCTTAAGGTTTGCGCAAAGTATCCCCAAAATTTTTCCCGCCCTTATAGTTTTAAAGAAAGGTAACAAGCAAAGAAAAATATGAAAGGCAAAGAAGTTATTCAAGGGAGACCATAATCCTGCGGCGGCGGCGATCAGTCGAACTTCGGTGAAAACAAATAAGCATCCTTGATGGGCCACTTAATTAGGGAACTCTGGCTAAGTTTGGTTTTGTGATGAATTGTAGAACATACCCTCTGGCTAATTTTTGTTTTGTGATGAATTGTAGAACATAACCATTGGTGATAATGTTTAAAACATTGTTTGTGCATTTGTTTGTTTGCCAGTCGCTTCTGAAAGAACAACCTCCTACCAGTGGACTAAAGTAAGATTTTAAGGAGTCATTGGGAGGAGGGGTTTCCATGCCCTCGTCCCTGTGTGAGGCCGAAATGACCTCTGGAGCCTCTGTTACCTGATTTCCCCTACCTGGGGAAACGATGGTTACCGCTTGGAACAGATTGACCCCCAAATGGGTGTTTCCTGTAGAAGCCTCTTTTGGTTGTGGTGGCGACAATGAAAGAGCCGATTTGATAGGGCCCTAAACTAAGTGTTTTAGGGGTGCCTTTTGAACAGAACAAAGGAGATGGACAGAATGGGGAGCGCCTTTAAGTTCTTAACATCTGGTATCTCCCAGATGAGGTTAAAGATATCTAGTCACAGGTCTTGTCATCATTTCTGGCTGCTTTTTTATTTTTTGATAGGCACCCTTTGAATTTGAGTTTGTACACATTTGGCAGTAGCCTTGATACTGTCTACTGTTTTCCATGACCAGGTTGCATTCAGAATGACCTAGGTAAGGGCAGCCAAAAACTAAAGGAACAGAGATTTGGCCTTACATGAAGCTCAAACTCTTTGACTACAGGTAGGGACCTGCCAATAGGGGCCCCAGGGGAAATACAGATTTTGCAATTTGTCCTCAAAACAAGGTTGTCCCAATTATACCATTTAGGAGTGGAACCAGGGGGTTTAATATATTTATTTTCAGGTCAATTAGCAGCCTAAAAATCTCTGTTGGCCTGCTACATCATTCAGAACCCAGACTGTGATTTAGGACCTAGGCATACTCAAAATCTGCCCAAGATTCAATGCCCTCGGTATATTGTGAGGGCAAGTCAGACAAAACTACTTCCCTATAAAATACAGGGTCTAGGTCTAATTTTGGTATACCTTGTTCAGAAGAAGCCCTTTTGGGTTTTGAGGACTTCTTGACTTGCACAGAAGCCTCGGATTCCTCCAAACAGAAAGATGAATTGACATATAAGCACAGGACTTTTTTTGTTCGGACTGGGATTGCTTGGATAAAATATGTCAAAAATACTTATCTGTGAATTGTCACAAAATTATGATTCTAGCTTATAAAATAAAGAAACTGATGTAGTTTCAGTGTTCAAAGACAAGAATATCCTGACAAATTTGCAAATTTAATAAGTAAATTAAATTTTTATAAGTTAATACCCTATCCAATGGACAAATGCTATTCCAGTCCGCACTGACCCTAGTACTGCTGCACTCGCCAGATGGCGTGTTGTACTTCCTTCCTGTATAGACAGTGTGACGTCATAGCATCTTTTTCGTTGTCTAAACCTATTAGACCCCTAGTAAGTTGATAGCGGGGTCAGAAACCCTTAAGCCGGAAGAAGAAAAGGACAAGTCATTCATTTCCACTCAGCTGGAGATGCATAAAATGCTGTACAAGAAAATGTGTTTATGAGAAAGTGTTTTTTTTTTCAAGCATCTTATATTGTGAAAGAAGTCAGGTTTATACATTTGACCAATTTATATAGTCTATGAGAACAAGTAACTAGATCATCAACTCCTTCTACAAAACAAAAGTTGAATCAGTTGAAGCTTTTTTTTCCAAAAAGGAAAAGTTATATCCCCACAATTCCAAAAGAATGGAATCAGAAGAATGTGTTTTTTTAATGTGCCTAAAATTGGGAAGTTATATTATGTGAACACTGATCAGTTGCAATATATTAATAACCACATCAGTGCATCATAAATAGCTCATTTTTTTCTTTGAAGATGTTATAACTTAATAAACACTAAGAGATTAGGTTTGGCAGACAGCATAAATATTTTTAAGTATACATATGCCAGGTGTGGTTTTAAAAAGTGTTAAAATAAATGAGGAGGGAGCAAGAAGTATATATTTATCATGTTAAGATGGCCAAAGCCTCTTAAGTACAAGAATTTTAAGTGAAATGTTATACAAAATCTTACTTTAGTATAATCAATGTGAAATTAAACTGATGTTACTGAACAGTAAATCAGTTAGGGGCTGAAAATCCTCATTTTCACGTCAAGGTGGCCATGACTGTACTTGTATTGGAACTCCAAGGTGGAAAGAAAATAAGAATGTCCCTAATGTCATCTTTAAAAGTGTACAAAATTTAACTGAGCTCTGCTGAACAATACGATAGCTGGAGATTAAAAACTCCATAATTTCACTGGAAGATGACCATAAGTTTATCCATATTGCGACTTTAAGGTGACCATAAAATGAGAATGTCCCTTTTGTCATCCTTTATAAGTGTACAAAGTTTAGCTGAGGTCAGTTGAACAATAAGATAGCTGGAGGCCGAAAACTTCCTTTTTTTCACTCAAAAGTGACCATAACTTCATTCATATTGGGACTTTAAGGTGACCATAAAAGCAGAATGTCCTTTCTGCCAAACTTTATAAATGTTGCATTTTTTATTTGAAAAATGTACACATTAAGTAAGCTTAGGGCTGAAAAACTCTACATTTTAAGCTTAAGATGGCCCTAACATTATTAATATTTGAATCATAAGGTAGTAAGAGTGTTCTTTTGATGTACCTCAATATCAATATATGTTAGATTTTTACAAATATGGAAAAATAACAGGCCAGACAATTTTGTTCCAATTTGATGACTTTAGGGGGGGCCATAGCCCTAATAATATTAACAGTTTAAGGTCACCATAAAGTCAGGATAATCCTTTGGTAAATCTTAATATATATGCCAAGTTTGGTTGAAAAGTGTGGAAAACTAAGTGAACTGGAGGGTTAAAACCCATGTTTTGGTAATTAAGGTGACCTTAAGTTTGCAGATACAGAGCTAAAACTTCGGCATGTGAAAGATTATCAAAAAGTAGCTGAATAAGTTATTCCAACAAAACGCCGAAATCCTCACCTTTTTGAGATACAGACCAAGTACCCATTTAAAAAATATTTACGAAAATAAAATGCCTCCCATTCAGGCATCTATGGTCCGATTGATGAGAAAATCCTTTCTGACCTTGGAAATTTGGTCTAGAATGTACGTGATAAATTTTATAGCACAGGTGTGTGTGCTTTTTTCCGAAACGCGATGAGGCGATGGGGTGTTTTGGAGTTATGCTTAAGGTTTGCGCAAAGTATCCCCAAAATTTTTCCCGCCCTTATAGTTTTAAAGAAAGGTAACAAGCAAAGAAAAATATGAAAGGCAAAGAAGTTATTCAAGGGAGACCATAATCCTGCGGCGGCGGCGATCAGTCGAACTTCGGTGAAAACAAATAAGCATCCTTGATGGGCCACTTAATTAGGGAACTCTGGCTAAGTTTGGTTTTGTGATGAATTGTAGAACATACCCTCTGGCTAATTTTTGTTTTGTGATGAATTGTAGAACATAACCATTGGTGATAATGTTTAAAACATTGTTTGTGCATTTGTTTGTTTGCCAGTCGCTTCTGAAAGAACAACCTCCTACCAGTGGACTAAAGTAAGATTTTAAGGAGTCATTGGGAGGAGGGGTTTCCATGCCCTCGTCCCTGTGTGAGGCCGAAATGACCTCTGGAGCCTCTGTTACCTGATTTCCCCTACCTGGGGAAACGATGGTTACCGCTTGGAACAGATTGACCCCCAAATGGGTGTTTCCTGTAGAAGCCTCTTTTGGTTGTGGTGGCGACAATGAAAGAGCCGATTTGATAGGGCCCTAAACTAAGTGTTTTAGGGGTGCCTTTTGAACAGAACAAAGGAGATGGACAGAATGGGGAGCGCCTTTAAGTTCTTAACATCTGGTATCTCCCAGATGAGGTTAAAGATATCTAGTCACAGGTCTTGTCATCATTTCTGGCTGCTTTTTTATTTTTTGATAGGCACCCTTTGAATTTGAGTTTGTACACATTTGGCAGTAGCCTTGATACTGTCTACTGTTTTCCATGACCAGGTTGCATTCAGAATGACCTAGGTAAGGGCAGCCAAAAACTAAAGGAACAGAGATTTGGCCTTACATGAAGCTCAAACTCTTTGACTACAGGTAGGGACCTGCCAATAGGGGCCCCAGGGGAAATACAGATTTTGCAATTTGTCCTCAAAACAAGGTTGTCCCAATTATACCATTTAGGAGTGGAACCAGGGGGTTTAATATATTTATTTTCAGGTCAATTAGCAGCCTAAAAATCTCTGTTGGCCTGCTACATCATTCAGAACCCAGACTGTGATTTAGGACCTAGGCATACTCAAAATCTGCCCAAGATTCAATGCCCTCGGTATATTGTGAGGGCAAGTCAGACAAAACTACTTCCCTATAAAATACAGGGTCTAGGTCTAATTTTGGTATACCTTGTTCAGAAGAAGCCCTTTTGGGTTTTGAGGACTTCTTGACTTGCACAGAAGCCTCGGATTCCTCCAAACAGAAAGATGAATTGACATATAAGCACAGGACTTTTTTTGTTCGGACTGGGATTGCTTGGATAAAATATGTCAAAAATACTTATCTGTGAATTGTCACAAAATTATGATTCTAGCTTATAAAATAAAGAAACTGATGTAGTTTCAGTGTTCAAAGACAAGAATATCCTGACAAATTTGCAAATTTAATAAGTAAATTAAATTTTTATAAGTTAATACCCTATCCAATGGACAAATGCTATTCCAGTCCGCACTGACCCTAGTACTGCTGCACTCGCCAGATGGCGTGTTGTACTTCCTTCCTGTATAGACAGTGTGACGTCATAGCATCTTTTTCGTTGTCTAAACCTATTAGACCCCTAGTAAGTTGATAGCGGGGTCAGAAACCCTTAAGCCGGAAGAAGAAAAGGACAAGTCATTCATTTCCACTCAGCTGGAGATGCATAAAATGCTGTACAAGAAAATGTGTTTATGAGAAAGTGTTTTTTTTTTCAAGCATCTTATATTGTGAAAGAAGTCAGGTTTATACATTTGACCAATTTATATAGTCTATGAGAACAAGTAACTAGATCATCAACTCCTTCTACAAAACAAAAGTTGAATCAGTTGAAGCTTTTTTTTCCAAAAAGGAAAAGTTATATCCCCACAATTCCAAAAGAATGGAATCAGAAGAATGTGTTTTTTTAATGTGCCTAAAATTGGGAAGTTATATTATGTGAACACTGATCAGTTGCAATATATTAATAACCACATCAGTGCATCATAAATAGCTCATTTTTTTCTTTGAAGATGTTATAACTTAATAAACACTAAGAGATTAGGTTTGGCAGACAGCATAAATATTTTTAAGTATACATATGCCAGGTGTGGTTTTAAAAAGTGTTAAAATAAATGAGGAGGGAGCAAGAAGTATATATTTATCATGTTAAGATGGCCAAAGCCTCTTAAGTACAAGAATTTTAAGTGAAATGTTATACAAAATCTTACTTTAGTATAATCAATGTGAAATTAAACTGATGTTACTGAACAGTAAATCAGTTAGGGGCTGAAAATCCTCATTTTCACGTCAAGGTGGCCATGACTGTACTTGTATTGGAACTCCAAGGTGGAAAGAAAATAAGAATGTCCCTAATGTCATCTTTAAAAGTGTACAAAATTTAACTGAGCTCTGCTGAACAATACGATAGCTGGAGATTAAAAACTCCATAATTTCACTGGAAGATGACCATAAGTTTATCCATATTGCGACTTTAAGGTGACCATAAAATGAGAATGTCCCTTTTGTCATCCTTTATAAGTGTACAAAGTTTAGCTGAGGTCAGTTGAACAATAAGATAGCTGGAGGCCGAAAACTTCCTTTTTTTCACTCAAAAGTGACCATAACTTCATTCATATTGGGACTTTAAGGTGACCATAAAAGCAGAATGTCCTTTCTGCCAAACTTTATAAATGTTGCATTTTTTATTTGAAAAATGTACACATTAAGTAAGCTTAGGGCTGAAAAACTCTACATTTTAAGCTTAAGATGGCCCTAACATTATTAATATTTGAATCATAAGGTAGTAAGAGTGTTCTTTTGATGTACCTCAATATCAATATATGTTAGATTTTTACAAATATGGAAAAATAACAGGCCAGACAATTTTGTTCCAATTTGATGACTTTAGGGGGGGCCATAGCCCTAATAATATTAACAGTTTAAGGTCACCATAAAGTCAGGATAATCCTTTGGTAAATCTTAATATATATGCCAAGTTTGGTTGAAAAGTGTGGAAAACTAAGTGAACTGGAGGGTTAAAACCCATGTTTTGGTAATTAAGGTGACCTTAAGTTTGCAGATACAGAGCTAAAACTTCGGCATGTGAAAGATTATCAAAAAGTAGCTGAATAAGTTATTCCAACAAAACGCCGAAATCCTCACCTTTTTGAGATACAGACCAAGTACCCATTTAAAAAATATTTACGAAAATAAAATGCCTCCCATTCAGGCATCTATGGTCCGATTGATGAGAAAATCCTTTCTGACCTTGGAAATTTGGTCTAGAATGTACGTGATAAATTTTATAGCACAGGTGTGTGTGCTTTTTTCCGAAACGCGATGAGGCGATGGGGTGTTTTGGAGTTATGCTTAAGGTTTGCGCAAAGTATCCCCAAAATTTTTCCCGCCCTTATAGTTTTAAAGAAAGGTAACAAGCAAAGAAAAATATGAAAGGCAAAGAAGTTATTCAAGGGAGACCATAATCCTGCGGCGATCAGTCGAACTTCGGTGAAAACAAATAAGCATCCTTGATGGGCCACTTAATTAGGGAACTCTGGCTAAGTTTGGTTTTGTGATGAATTGTAGAACATACCCTCTGGCTAATTTTTGTTTTGTGATGAATTGTAGAACATAACCATTGGTGATAATGTTTAAAACATTGTTTGTGCATTTGTTTGTTTGCCAGTCGCTTCTGAAAGAACAACCTCCTACCAGTGGACTAAAGTAAGATTTTAAGAAGTCATTGGGAGGAGGGGTTTCCATGCCCTCGTCCCTGTGTGAGGCCGAAATGACCTCTGGAGCCTCTGTTACCTGATTTCCCCTACCTGGGGAAACGATGGTTACCGCTTGGAACAGATTGACCCCCAAATGGGTGTTTCCTGTAGAAGCCTCTTTTGGTTGTGGTGGCGACAATGAAAGAGCCGATTTGATAGGGCCCTAAACTAAGTGTTTTAGGGGTGCCTTTTGAACAGAACAAAGGAGATGGACAGAATGGGGAGCGCCTTTAAGTTCTTAACATCTGGTATCTCCCAGATGAGGTTAAAGATATCTAGTCACAGGTCTTGTCATCATTTCTGGCTGCTTTTTTATTTTTTGATAGGCACCCTTTGAATTTGAGTTTGTACACATTTGGCAGTAGCCTTGATACTGTCTACTGTTTTCCATGACCAGGTTGCATTCAGAATGACCTAGGTAAGGGCAGCCAAAAACTAAAGGAACAGAGATTTGGCCTTACATGAAGCTCAAACTCTTTGACTACAGGTAGGGACCTGCCAATAGGGGCCCCAGGGGAAATACAGATTTTGCAATTTGTCCTCAAAACAAGGTTGTCCCAATTATACCATTTAGGAGTGGAACCAGGGGGTTTAATATATTTATTTTCAGGTCAATTAGCAGCCTAAAAATCTCTGTTGGCCTGCTACATCATTCAGAACCCAGACTGTGATTTAGGACCTAGGCATACTCAAAATCTGCCCAAGATTCAATGCCCTCGGTATATTGTGAGGGCAAGTCAGACAAAACTACTTCCCTATAAAATACAGGGTCTAGGTCTAATTTTGGTATACCTTGTTCAGAAGAAGCCCTTTTGGGTTTTGAGGACTTCTTGACTTGCACAGAAGCCTCGGATTCCTCCAAACAGAAAGATGAATTGACATATAAGCACAGGACTTTTTTTGTTCGGACTGGGATTGCTTGGATAAAATATGTCAAAAATACTTATCTGTGAATTGTCACAAAATTATGATTCTAGCTTATAAAATAAAGAAACTGATGTAGTTTCAGTGTTCAAAGACAAGAATATCCTGACAAATTTGCAAATTTAATAAGTAAATTAAATTTTTATAAGTTAATACCCTATCCAATGGACAAATGCTATTCCAGTCCGCACTGACCCTAGTACTGCTGCACTCGCCAGATGGCGTGTTGTACTTCCTTCCTGTATAGACAGTGTGACGTCATAGCATCTTTTTCGTTGTCTAAACCTATTAGACCCCTAGTAAGTTGATAGCGGGGTCAGAAACCCTTAAGCCGGAAGAAGAAAAGGACAAGTCATTCATTTCCACTCAGCTGGAGATGCATAAAATGCTGTACAAGAAAATGTGTTTATGAGAAAGTGTTTTTTTTTTCAAGCATCTTATATTGTGAAAGAAGTCAGGTTTATACATTTGACCAATTTATATAGTCTATGAGAACAAGTAACTAGATCATCAACTCCTTCTACAAAACAAAAGTTGAATCAGTTGAAGCTTTTTTTTCCAAAAAGGAAAAGTTATATCCCCACAATTCCAAAAGAATGGAATCAGAAGAATGTGTTTTTTTAATGTGCCTAAAATTGGGAAGTTATATTATGTGAACACTGATCAGTTGCAATATATTAATAACCACATCAGTGCATCATAAATAGCTCATTTTTTTCTTTGAAGATGTTATAACTTAATAAACACTAAGAGATTAGGTTTGGCAGACAGCATAAATATTTTTAAGTATACATATGCCAGGTGTGGTTTTAAAAAGTGTTAAAATAAATGAGGAGGGAGCAAGAAGTATATATTTATCATGTTAAGATGGCCAAAGCCTCTTAAGTACAAGAATTTTAAGTGAAATGTTATACAAAATCTTACTTTAGTATAATCAATGTGAAATTAAACTGATGTTACTGAACAGTAAATCAGTTAGGGGCTGAAAATCCTCATTTTCACGTCAAGGTGGCCATGACTGTACTTGTATTGGAACTCCAAGGTGGAAAGAAAATAAGAATGTCCCTAATGTCATCTTTAAAAGTGTACAAAATTTAACTGAGCTCTGCTGAACAATACGATAGCTGGAGATTAAAAACTCCATAATTTCACTGGAAGATGACCATAAGTTTATCCATATTGCGACTTTAAGGTGACCATAAAATGAGAATGTCCCTTTTGTCATCCTTTATAAGTGTACAAAGTTTAGCTGAGGTCAGTTGAACAATAAGATAGCTGGAGGCCGAAAACTTCCTTTTTTTCACTCAAAAGTGACCATAACTTCATTCATATTGGGACTTTAAGGTGACCATAAAAGCAGAATGTCCTTTCTGCCAAACTTTATAAATGTTGCATTTTTTATTTGAAAAATGTACACATTAAGTAAGCTTAGGGCTGAAAAACTCTACATTTTAAGCTTAAGATGGCCCTAACATTATTAATATTTGAATCATAAGGTAGTAAGAGTGTTCTTTTGATGTACCTCAATATCAATATATGTTAGATTTTTACAAATATGGAAAAATAACAGGCCAGACAATTTTGTTCCAATTTGATGACTTTAGGGGGGGCCATAGCCCTAATAATATTAACAGTTTAAGGTCACCATAAAGTCAGGATAATCCTTTGGTAAATCTTAATATATATGCCAAGTTTGGTTGAAAAGTGTGGAAAACTAAGTGAACTGGAGGGTTAAAACCCATGTTTTGGTAATTAAGGTGACCTTAAGTTTGCAGATACAGAGCTAAAACTTCGGCATGTGAAAGATTATCAAAAAGTAGCTGAATAAGTTATTCCAACAAAACGCCGAAATCCTCACCTTTTTGAGATACAGACCAAGTACCCATTTAAAAAATATTTACGAAAATAAAATGCCTCCCATTCAGGCATCTATGGTCCGATTGATGAGAAAATCCTTTCTGACCTTGGAAATTTGGTCTAGAATGTACGTGATAAATTTTATAGCACAGGTGTGTGTGCTTTTTTCCGAAACGCGATGAGGCGATGGGGTGTTTTGGAGTTATGCTTAAGGTTTGCGCAAAGTATCCCCAAAATTTTTCCCGCCCTTATAGTTTTAAAGAAAGGTAACAAGCAAAGAAAAATATGAAAGGCAAAGAAGTTATTCAAGGGAGACCATAATCCTGCGGCGATCAGTCGAACTTCGGTGAAAACAAATAAGCATCCTTGATGGGCCACTTAATTAGGGAACTCTGGCTAAGTTTGGTTTTGTGATGAATTGTAGAACATACCCTCTGGCTAATTTTTGTTTTGTGATGAATTGTAGAACATAACCATTGGTGATAATGTTTAAAACATTGTTTGTGCATTTGTTTGTTTGCCAGTCGCTTCTGAAAGAACAACCTCCTACCAGTGGACTAAAGTAAGATTTTAAGGAGTCATTGGGAGGAGGGGTTTCCATGCCCTCGTCCCTGTGTGAGGCCGAAATGACCTCTGGAGCCTCTGTTACCTGATTTCCCCTACCTGGGGAAACGATGGTTACCGCTTGGAACAGATTGACCCCCAAATGGGTGTTTCCTGTAGAAGCCTCTTTTGGTTGTGGTGGCGACAATGAAAGAGCCGATTTGATAGGGCCCTAAACTAAGTGTTTTAGGGGTGCCTTTTGAACAGAACAAAGGAGATGGACAGAATGGGGAGCGCCTTTAAGTTCTTAACATCTGGTATCTCCCAGATGAGGTTAAAGATATCTAGTCACAGGTCTTGTCATCATTTCTGGCTGCTTTTTTATTTTTTGATAGGCACCCTTTGAATTTGAGTTTGTACACATTTGGCAGTAGCCTTGATACTGTCTACTGTTTTCCATGACCAGGTTGCATTCAGAATGACCTAGGTAAGGGCAGCCAAAAACTAAAGGAACAGAGATTTGGCCTTACATGAAGCTCAAACTCTTTGACTACAGGTAGGGACCTGCCAATAGGGGCCCCAGGGGAAATACAGATTTTGCAATTTGTCCTCAAAACAAGGTTGTCCCAATTATACCATTTAGGAGTGGAACCAGGGGGTTTAATATATTTATTTTCAGGTCAATTAGCAGCCTAAAAATCTCTGTTGGCCTGCTACATCATTCAGAACCCAGACTGTGATTTAGGACCTAGGCATACTCAAAATCTGCCCAAGATTCAATGCCCTCGGTATATTGTGAGGGCAAGTCAGACAAAACTACTTCCCTATAAAATACAGGGTCTAGGTCTAATTTTGGTATACCTTGTTCAGAAGAAGCCCTTTTGGGTTTTGAGGACTTCTTGACTTGCACAGAAGCCTCGGATTCCTCCAAACAGAAAGATGAATTGACATATAAGCACAGGACTTTTTTTGTTCGGACTGGGATTGCTTGGATAAAATATGTCAAAAATACTTATCTGTGAATTGTCACAAAATTATGATTCTAGCTTATAAAATAAAGAAACTGATGTAGTTTCAGTGTTCAAAGACAAGAATATCCTGACAAATTTGCAAATTTAATAAGTAAATTAAATTTTTATAAGTTAATACCCTATCCAATGGACAAATGCTATTCCAGTCCGCACTGACCCTAGTACTGCTGCACTCGCCAGATGGCGTGTTGTACTTCCTTCCTGTATAGACAGTGTGACGTCATAGCATCTTTTTCGTTGTCTAAACCTATTAGACCCCTAGTAAGTTGATAGCGGGGTCAGAAACCCTTAAGCCGGAAGAAGAAAAGGACAAGTCATTCATTTCCACTCAGCTGGAGATGCATAAAATGCTGTACAAGAAAATGTGTTTATGAGAAAGTGTTTTTTTTTTCAAGCATCTTATATTGTGAAAGAAGTCAGGTTTATACATTTGACCAATTTATATAGTCTATGAGAACAAGTAACTAGATCATCAACTCCTTCTACAAAACAAAAGTTGAATCAGTTGAAGCTTTTTTTTCCAAAAAGGAAAAGTTATATCCCCACAATTCCAAAAGAATGGAATCAGAAGAATGTGTTTTTTTAATGTGCCTAAAATTGGGAAGTTATATTATGTGAACACTGATCAGTTGCAATATATTAATAACCACATCAGTGCATCATAAATAGCTCATTTTTTTCTTTGAAGATGTTATAACTTAATAAACACTAAGAGATTAGGTTTGGCAGACAGCATAAATATTTTTAAGTATACATATGCCAGGTGTGGTTTTAAAAAGTGTTAAAATAAATGAGGAGGGAGCAAGAAGTATATATTTATCATGTTAAGATGGCCAAAGCCTCTTAAGTACAAGAATTTTAAGTGAAATGTTATACAAAATCTTACTTTAGTATAATCAATGTGAAATTAAACTGATGTTACTGAACAGTAAATCAGTTAGGGGCTGAAAATCCTCATTTTCACGTCAAGGTGGCCATGACTGTACTTGTATTGGAACTCCAAGGTGGAAAGAAAATAAGAATGTCCCTAATGTCATCTTTAAAAGTGTACAAAATTTAACTGAGCTCTGCTGAACAATACGATAGCTGGAGATTAAAAACTCCATAATTTCACTGGAAGATGACCATAAGTTTATCCATATTGCGACTTTAAGGTGACCATAAAATGAGAATGTCCCTTTTGTCATCCTTTATAAGTGTACAAAGTTTAGCTGAGGTCAGTTGAACAATAAGATAGCTGGAGGCCGAAAACTTCCTTTTTTTCACTCAAAAGTGACCATAACTTCATTCATATTGGGACTTTAAGGTGACCATAAAAGCAGAATGTCCTTTCTGCCAAATTTTATAAATGTTGCATTTTTTATTTGAAAAATGTACACATTAAGTAAGCTTAGGGCTGAAAAACTCTACATTTTAAGCTTAAGATGGCCCTAACATTATTAATATTTGAATCATAAGGTAGTAAGAGTGTTCTTTTGATGTACCTCAATATCAATATATGTTAGATTTTTACAAATATGGAAAAATAACAGGCCAGACAATTTTGTTCCAATTTGATGACTTTAGGGGGGGCCATAGCCCTAATAATATTAACAGTTTAAGGTCACCATAAAGTCAGGATAATCCTTTGGTAAATCTTAATATATATGCCAAGTTTGGTTGAAAAGTGTGGAAAACTAAGTGAACTGGAGGGTTAAAACCCATGTTTTGGTAATTAAGGTGACCTTAAGTTTGCAGATACAGAGCTAAAACTTCGGCATGTGAAAGATTATCAAAAAGTAGCTGAATAAGTTATTCCAACAAAACGCCGAAATCCTCACCTTTTTGAGATACAGACCAAGTACCCATTTAAAAAATATTTACGAAAATAAAATGCCTCCCATTCAGGCATCTATGGTCCGATTGATGAGAAAATCCTTTCTGACCTTGGAAATTTGGTCTAGAATGTACGTGATAAATTTTATAGCACAGGTGTGTGTGCTTTTTTCCGAAACGCGATGAGGCGATGGGGTGTTTTGGAGTTATGCTTAAGGTTTGCGCAAAGTATCCCCAAAATTTTTCCCGCCCTTATAGTTTTAAAGAAAGGTAACAAGCAAAGAAAAATATGAAAGGCAAAGAAGTTATTCAAGGGAGACCATAATCCTGCGGCGGCAGCGATCAGTCGAACTTCGGTGAAAACAAATAAGCATCCTTGATGGGCCACTTAATTAGGGAACTCTGGCTAAGTTTGGTTTTGTGATGAATTGTAGAACATACCCTCTGGCTAATTTTTGTTTTGTGATGAATTGTAGAACATAACCATTGGTGATAATGTTTAAAACATTGTTTGTGCATTTGTTTGTTTGCCAGTCGCTTCTGAAAGAACAACCTCCTACCAGTGGACTAAAGTAAGATTTTAAGGAGTCATTGGGAGGAGGGGTTTCCATGCCCTCGTCCCTGTGTGAGGCCGAAATGACCTCTGGAGCCTCTGTTACCTGATTTCCCCTACCTGGGGAAACGATGGTTACCGCTTGGAACAGATTGACCCCCAAATGGGTGTTTCCTGTAGAAGCCTCTTTTGGTTGTGGTGGCGACAATGAAAGAGCCGATTTGATAGGGCCCTAAACTAAGTGTTTTAGGGGTGCCTTTTGAACAGAACAAAGGAGATGGACAGAATGGGGAGCGCCTTTAAGTTCTTAACATCTGGTATCTCCCAGATGAGGTTAAAGATATCTAGTCACAGGTCTTGTCATCATTTCTGGCTGCTTTTTTATTTTTTGATAGGCACCCTTTGAATTTGAGTTTGTACACATTTGGCAGTAGCCTTGATACTGTCTACTGTTTTCCATGACCAGGTTGCATTCAGAATGACCTAGGTAAGGGCAGCCAAAAACTAAAGGAACAGAGATTTGGCCTTACATGAAGCTCAAACTCTTTGACTACAGGTAGGGACCTGCCAATAGGGGCCCCAGGGGAAATACAGATTTTGCAATTTGTCCTCAAAACAAGGTTGTCCCAATTATACCATTTAGGAGTGGAACCAGGGGGTTTAATATATTTATTTTCAGGTCAATTAGCAGCCTAAAAATCTCTGTTGGCCTGCTACATCATTCAGAACCCAGACTGTGATTTAGGACCTAGGCATACTCAAAATCTGCCCAAGATTCAATGCCCTCGGTATATTGTGAGGGCAAGTCAGACAAAACTACTTCCCTATAAAATACAGGGTCTAGGTCTAATTTTGGTATACCTTGTTCAGAAGAAGCCCTTTTGGGTTTTGAGGACTTCTTGACTTGCACAGAAGCCTCGGATTCCTCCAAACAGAAAGATGAATTGACATATAAGCACAGGACTTTTTTTGTTCGGACTGGGATTGCTTGGATAAAATATGTCAAAAATACTTATCTGTGAATTGTCACAAAATTATGATTCTAGCTTATAAAATAAAGAAACTGATGTAGTTTCAGTGTTCAAAGACAAGAATATCCTGACAAATTTGCAAATTTAATAAGTAAATTAAATTTTTATAAGTTAATACACTATCCAATGGACAAATGCTATTCCAGTCCGCACTGACCCTAGTACTGCTGCACTCGCCAGATGGCGTGTTGTACTTCCTTCCTGTATAGACAGTGTGACGTCATAGCATCTTTTTCGTTGTCTAAACCTATTAGACCCCTAGTAAGTTGATAGCGGGGTCAGAAACCCTTAAGCCGGAAGAAGAAAAGGACAAGTCATTCATTTCCACTCAGCTGGAGATGCATAAAATGCTGTACAAGAAAATGTGTTTATGAGAAAGTGTTTTTTTTTTCAAGCATCTTATATTGTGAAAGAAGTCAGGTTTATACATTTGACCAATTTATATAGTCTATGAGAACAAGTAACTAGATCATCAACTCCTTCTACAAAACAAAAGTTGAATCAGTTGAAGCTTTTTTTTCCAAAAAGGAAAAGTTATATCCCCACAATTCCAAAAGAATGGAATCAGAAGAATGTGTTTTTTTAATGTGCCTAAAATTGGGAAGTTATATTATGTGAACACTGATCAGTTGCAATATATTAATAACCACATCAGTGCATCATAAATAGCTCATTTTTTTCTTTGAAGATGTTATAACTTAATAAACACTAAGAGATTAGGTTTGGCAGACAGCATAAATATTTTTAAGTATACATATGCCAGGTGTGGTTTTAAAAAGTGTTAAAATAAATGAGGAGGGAGCAAGAAGTATATATTTATCATGTTAAGATGGCCAAAGCCTCTTAAGTACAAGAATTTTAAGTGAAATGTTATACAAAATCTTACTTTAGTATAATCAATGTGAAATTAAACTGATGTTACTGAACAGTAAATCAGTTAGGGGCTGAAAATCCTCATTTTCACGTCAAGGTGGCCATGACTGTACTTGTATTGGAACTCCAAGGTGGAAAGAAAATAAGAATGTCCCTAATGTCATCTTTAAAAGTGTACAAAATTTAACTGAGCTCTGCTGAACAATACGATAGCTGGAGATTAAAAACTCCATAATTTCACTGGAAGATGACCATAAGTTTATCCATATTGCGACTTTAAGGTGACCATAAAATGAGAATGTCCCTTTTGTCATCCTTTATAAGTGTACAAAGTTTAGCTGAGGTCAGTTGAACAATAAGATAGCTGGAGGCCGAAAACTTCCTTTTTTTCACTCAAAAGTGACCATAACTTCATTCATATTGGGACTTTAAGGTGACCATAAAAGCAGAATGTCCTTTCTGCCAAACTTTATAAATGTTGCATTTTTTATTTGAAAAATGTACACATTAAGTAAGCTTAGGGCTGAAAAACTCTACATTTTAAGCTTAAGATGGCCCTAACATTATTAATATTTGAATCATAAGGTAGTAAGAGTGTTCTTTTGATGTACCTCAATATCAATATATGTTAGATTTTTACAAATATGGAAAAATAACAGGCCAGACAATTTTGTTCCAATTTGATGACTTTAGGGGGGGCCATAGCCCTAATAATATTAACAGTTTAAGGTCACCATAAAGTCAGGATAATCCTTTGGTAAATCTTAATATATATGCCAAGTTTGGTTGAAAAGTGTGGAAAACTAAGTGAACTGGAGGGTTAAAACCCATGTTTTGGTAATTAAGGTGACCTTAAGTTTGCAGATACAGAGCTAAAACTTCGGCATGTGAAAGATTATCAAAAAGTAGCTGAATAAGTTATTCCAACAAAACGCCGAAATCCTCACCTTTTTGAGATACAGACCAAGTACCCATTTAAAAAATATTTACGAAAATAAAATGCCTCCCATTCAGGCATCTATGGTCCGATTGATGAGAAAATCCTTTCTGACCTTGGAAATTTGGTCTAGAATGTACGTGATAAATTTTATAGCACAGGTGTGTGTGCTTTTTTCCGAAACGCGATGAGGCGATGGGGTGTTTTGGAGTTATGCTTAAGGTTTGCGCAAAGTATCCCCAAAATTTTTCCCGCCCTTATAGTTTTAAAGAAAGGTAACAAGCAAAGAAAAATATGAAAGGCAAAGAAGTTATTCAAGGGAGACCATAATCCTGCGGCGATCAGTCGAACTTCGGTGAAAACAAATAAGCATCCTTGATGGGCCACTTAATTAGGGAACTCTGGCTAAGTTTGGTTTTGTGATGAATTGTAGAACATACCCTCTGGCTAATTTTTGTTTTGTGATGAATTGTAGAACATAACCATTGGTGATAATGTTTAAAACATTGTTTGTGCATTTGTTTGTTTGCCAGTCGCTTCTGAAAGAACAACCTCCTACCAGTGGACTAAAGTAAGATTTTAAGGAGTCATTGGGAGGAGGGGTTTCCATGCCCTCGTCCCTGTGTGAGGCCGAAATGACCTCTGGAGCCTCTGTTACCTGATTTCCCCTACTTGGGGAAACGATGGTTACCGCTTGGAACAGATTGACCCCCAAATGGGTGTTTCCTGTAGAAGCCTCTTTTGGTTGTGGTGGCGACAATGAAAGAGCCGATTTGATAGGGCCCTAAACTAAGTGTTTTAGGGGTGCCTTTTGAACAGAACAAAGGAGATGGACAGAATGGGGAGCGCCTTTAAGTTCTTAACATCTGGTATCTCCCAGATGAGGTTAAAGATATCTAGTCACAGGTCTTGTCATCATTTCTGGCTGCTTTTTTATTTTTTGATAGGCACCCTTTGAATTTGAGTTTGTACACATTTGGCAGTAGCCTTGATACTGTCTACTGTTTTCCATGACCAGGTTGCATTCAGAATGACCTAGGTAAGGGCAGCCAAAAACTAAAGGAACAGAGATTTGGCCTTACATGAAGCTCAAACTCTTTGACTACAGGTAGGGACCTGCCAATAGGGGCCCCAGGGGAAATACAGATTTTGCAATTTGTCCTCAAAACAAGGTTGTCCCAATTATACCATTTAGGAGTGGAACCAGGGGGTTTAATATATTTATTTTCAGGTCAATTAGCAGCCTAAAAATCTCTGTTGGCCTGCTACATCATTCAGAACCCAGACTGTGATTTAGGACCTAGGCATACTCAAAATCTGCCCAAGATTCAATGCCCTCGGTATATTGTGAGGGCAAGTCAGACAAAACTACTTCCCTATAAAATACAGGGTCTAGGTCTAATTTTGGTATACCTTGTTCAGAAGAAGCCCTTTTGGGTTTTGAGGACTTCTTGACTTGCACAGAAGCCTCGGATTCCTCCAAACAGAAAGATGAATTGACATATAAGCACAGGACTTTTTTTGTTCGGACTGGGATTGCTTGGATAAAATATGTCAAAAATACTTATCTGTGAATTGTCACAAAATTATGATTCTAGCTTATAAAATAAAGAAACTGATGTAGTTTCAGTGTTCAAAGACAAGAATATCCTGACAAATTTGCAAATTTAATAAGTAAATTAAATTTTTATAAGTTAATACCCTATCCAATGGACAAATGCTATTCCAGTCCGCACTGACCCTAGTACTGCTGCACTCGCCAGATGGCGTGTTGTACTTCCTTCCTGTATAGACAGTGTGACGTCATAGCATCTTTTTCGTTGTCTAAACCTATTAGACCCCTAGTAAGTTGATAGCGGGGTCAGAAACCCTTAAGCCGGAAGAAGAAAAGGACAAGTCATTCATTTCCACTCAGCTGGAGATGCATAAAATGCTGTACAAGAAAATGTGTTTATGAGAAAGTGTTTTTTTTTTCAAGCATCTTATATTGTGAAAGAAGTCAGGTTTATACATTTGACCAATTTATATAGTCTATGAGAACAAGTAACTAGATCATCAACTCCTTCTACAAAACAAAAGTTGAATCAGTTGAAGCTTTTTTTTCCAAAAAGGAAAAGTTATATCCCCACAATTCCAAAAGAATGGAATCAGAAGAATGTGTTTTTTTAATGTGCCTAAAATTGGGAAGTTATATTATGTGAACACTGATCAGTTGCAATATATTAATAACCACATCAGTGCATCATAAATAGCTCATTTTTTTCTTTGAAGATGTTATAACTTAATAAACACTAAGAGATTAGGTTTGGCAGACAGCATAAATATTTTTAAGTATACATATGCCAGGTGTGGTTTTAAAAAGTGTTAAAATAAATGAGGAGGGAGCAAGAAGTATATATTTATCATGTTAAGATGGCCAAAGCCTCTTAAGTACAAGAATTTTAAGTGAAATGTTATACAAAATCTTACTTTAGTATAATCAATGTGAAATTAAACTGATGTTACTGAACAGTAAATCAGTTAGGGGCTGAAAATCCTCATTTTCACGTCAAGGTGGCCATGACTGTACTTGTATTGGAACTCCAAGGTGGAAAGAAAATAAGAATGTCCCTAATGTCATCTTTAAAAGTGTACAAAATTTAACTGAGCTCTGCTGAACAATACGATAGCTGGAGATTAAAAACTCCATAATTTCACTGGAAGATGACCATAAGTTTATCCATATTGCGACTTTAAGGTGACCATAAAATGAGAATGTCCCTTTTGTCATCCTTTATAAGTGTACAAAGTTTAGCTGAGGTCAGTTGAACAATAAGATAGCTGGAGGCCGAAAACTTCCTTTTTTTCACTCTAAAGTGACCATAACTTCATTCATATTGGGACTTTAAGGTGACCATAAAAGCAGAATGTCCTTTCTGCCAAACTTTATAAATGTTGCATTTTTTATTTGAAAAATGTACACATTAAGTAAGCTTAGGGCTGAAAAACTCTACATTTTAAGCTTAAGATGGCCCTAACATTATTAATATTTGAATCATAAGGTAGTAAGAGTGTTCTTTTGATGTACCTCAATATCAATATATGTTAGATTTTTACAAATATGGAAAAATAACAGGCCAGACAATTTTGTTCCAATTTGATGACTTTAGGGGGGGCCATAGCCCTAATAATATTAACAGTTTAAGGTCACCATAAAGTCAGGATAATCCTTTGGTAAATCTTAATATATATGCCAAGTTTGGTTGAAAAGTGTGGAAAACTAAGTGAACTGGAGGGTTAAAACCCATGTTTTGGTAATTAAGGTGACCTTAAGTTTGCAGATACAGAGCTAAAACTTCGGCATGTGAAAGATTATCAAAAAGTAGCTGAATAAGTTATTCCAACAAAACGCCGAAATCCTCACCTTTTTGAGATACAGACCAAGTACCCATTTAAAAAATATTTACGAAAATAAAATGCCTCCCATTCAGGCATCTATGGTCCGATTGATGAGAAAATCCTTTCTGACCTTGGAAATTTGGTCTAGAATGTACGTGATAAATTTTATAGCACAGGTGTGTGTGCTTTTTTCCGAAACGCGATGAGGCGATGGGGTGTTTTGGAGTTATGCTTAAGGTTTGCGCAAAGTATCCCCAAAATTTTTCCCGCCCTTATAGTTTTAAAGAAAGGTAACAAGCAAAGAAAAATATGAAAGGCAAAGAAGTTATTCAAGGGAGACCATAATCCTGCGGCGGCGGCGATCAGTCGAACTTCGGTGAAAACAAATAAGCATCCTTGATGGGCCACTTAATTAGGGAACTCTGGCTAAGTTTGGTTTTGTGATGAATTGTAGAACATACCCTCTGGCTAATTTTTGTTTTGTGATGAATTGTAGAACATAACCATTGGTGATAATGTTTAAAACATTGTTTGTGCATTTGTTTGTTTGCCAGTCGCTTCTGAAAGAACAACCTCCTACCAGTGGACTAAAGTAAGATTTTAAGGAGTCATTGGGAGGAGGGGTTTCCATGCCCTCGTCCCTGTGTGAGGCCGAAATGACCTCTGGAGCCTCTGTTACCTGATTTCCCCTACCTGGGGAAACGATGGTTACCGCTTGGAACAGATTGACCCCCAAATGGGTGTTTCCTGTAGAAGCCTCTTTTGGTTGTGGTGGCGACAATGAAAGAGCCGATTTGATAGGGCCCTAAACTAAGTGTTTTAGGGGTGCCTTTTGAACAGAACAAAGGAGATGGACAGAATGGGGAGCGCCTTTAAGTTCTTAACATCTGGTATCTCCCAGATGAGGTTAAAGATATCTAGTCACAGGTCTTGTCATCATTTCTGGCTGCTTTTTTATTTTTTGATAGGCACCCTTTGAATTTGAGTTTGTACACATTTGGCAGTAGCCTTGATACTGTCTACTGTTTTCCATGACCAGGTTGCATTCAGAATGACCTAGGTAAGGGCAGCCAAAAACTAAAGGAACAGAGATTTGGCCTTACATGAAGCTCAAACTCTTTGACTACAGGTAGGGACCTGCCAATAGGGGCCCCAGGGGAAATACAGATTTTGCAATTTGTCCTCAAAACAAGGTTGTCCCAATTATACCATTTAGGAGTGGAACCAGGGGGTTTAATATATTTATTTTCAGGTCAATTAGCAGCCTAAAAATCTCTGTTGGCCTGCTACATCATTCAGAACCCAGACTGTGATTTAGGACCTAGGCATACTCAAAATCTGCCCAAGATTCAATGCCCTCGGTATATTGTGAGGGCAAGTCAGACAAAACTACTTCCCTATAAAATACAGGGTCTAGGTCTAATTTTGGTATACCTTGTTCAGAAGAAGCCCTTTTGGGTTTTGAGGACTTCTTGACTTGCACAGAAGCCTCGGATTCCTCCAAACAGAAAGATGAATTGACATATAAGCACAGGACTTTTTTTGTTCGGACTGGGATTGCTTGGATAAAATATGTCAAAAATACTTATCTGTGAATTGTCACAAAATTATGATTCTAGCTTATAAAATAAAGAAACTGATGTAGTTTCAGTGTTCAAAGACAAGAATATCCTGACAAATTTGCAAATTTAATAAGTAAATTAAATTTTTATAAGTTAATACCCTATCCAATGGACAAATGCTATTCCAGTCCGCACTGACCCTAGTACTGCTGCACTCGCCAGATGGCGTGTTGTACTTCCTTCCTGTATAGACAGTGTGACGTCATAGCATCTTTTTCGTTGTCTAAACCTATTAGACCCCTAGTAAGTTGATAGCGGGGTCAGAAACCCTTAAGCCGGAAGAAGAAAAGGACAAGTCATTCATTTCCACTCAGCTGGAGATGCATAAAATGCTGTACAAGAAAATGTGTTTATGAGAAAGTGTTTTTTTTTTCAAGCATCTTATATTGTGAAAGAAGTCAGGTTTATACATTTGATCAATTTATATAGTCTATGAGAACAAGTAACTAGATCATCAACTCCTTCTACAAAACAAAAGTTGAATCAGTTGAAGCTTTTTTTTCCAAAAAGGAAAAGTTATATCCCCACAATTCCAAAAGAATGGAATCAGAAGAATGTGTTCTTTTAATGTGCCTAAAATTGGGAAGTTATATTATGTGAACACTAATCAGTTGCAATATATTAATAACCACATCAGTGCATCATAAATAGCTCATTTTTTTCTTTGAAGATGTTATAACTTAATAAACACTAAGAGATTAGGTTTGGCAGACAGCATAAATACTTTTAAGTATACATATGCCAGGTGTGGTTTTAAAAAGTGTTAAAATAAATGAGGAGGGAGCAAGAAGTATATATTTATCATGTTAAGATGGCCAAAGCCTCTTAAGTACAAGAATTTTAAGTGAAATGTTATACAAAATCTTACTTTAGTATAATCAATGTGAAATTAAACTGATGTTACTGAACAGTAAATCAGTTAGGGGCTGAAAATCCTCATTTTCACGTCAAGGTGGCCATGACTGTACTTGTATTGGAACTCCAAGGTGGAAAGAAAATAAGAATGTCCCTAATGTCATCTTTAAAAGTGTACAAAATTTAACTGAGCTCTGCTGAACAATACGATAGCTGGAGATTAAAAACTCCATAATTTCACTGGAAGATGACCATAACTTTATCCATACTGCGACTTTAAGGTGACCATAAAATGAGAATGTCCCTTTTGTCATCCTTTATAAGTGTACAAAGTTTAGCTGAGGTCAGTTGAACAATAAGATAGCTGGAGGCCGAAAACTTCCTTTTTTTCACTCAAAAGTGACCATAACTTCATTCATATTGGGACTTTAAGGTGACCATAAAAGCAGAATGTCCTTTCTGCCAAACTTTATAAATGTTGCATTTTTTATTTGAAAAATGTACACATTAAGTAAGCTTAGGGCTGAAAAACTCTACATTTTAAGCTTAAGATGGCCCTAACATTATTAATATTTGAATCATAAGGTAGTAAGAGTGTTCTTTTGATGTACCTCAATATCAATATATGTTAGATTTTTACAAATATGGAAAAATAACAGGCCAGACAATTTTGTTCCAATTTGATGACTTTAGGGGGGGCCATAGCCCTAATAATATTAACAGTTTAAGGTCACCATAAAGTCAGGATAATCCTTTGGTAAATCTTAATATATATGCCAAGTTTGGTTGAAAAGTGTGGAAAACTAAGTGAACTGGAGGGTTAAAACCCATGTTTTGGTAATTAAGGTGACCTTAAGTTTGCAGATACAGAGCTAAAACTTCGGCATGTGAAAGATTATCAAAAAGTAGCTGAATAAGTTATTCCAACAAAACGCCGAAATCCTCACCTTTTTGAGATACAGACCAAGTACCCATTTAAAAAATATTTACGAAAATAAAATGCCTCCCATTCAGGCATCTATGGTCCGATTGATGAGAAAATCCTTTCTGACCTTGGAAATTTGGTCTAGAATGTACGTGATAAATTTTATAGCACAGGTGTGTGTGCTTTTTTCCGAAACGCGATGAGGCGATGGGGTGTTTTGGAGTTATGCTTAAGGTTTGCGCAAAGTATCCCCAAAATTTTTCCCGCCCTTATAGTTTTAAAGAAAGGTAACAAGCAAAGAAAAATATGAAAGGCAAAGAAGTTATTCAAGGGAGACCATAATCCTGCGGCGGCGGCGATCAGTCGAACTTCGGTGAAAACAAATAAGCATCCTTGATGGGCCACTTAATTAGGGAACTCTGGCTAAGTTTGGTTTTGTGATGAATTGTAGAACATACCCTCTGGCTAATTTTTGTTTTGTGATGAATTGTAGAACATAACCATTGGTGATAATGTTTAAAACATTGTTTGTGCATTTGTTTGTTTGCCAGTCGCTTCTGAAAGAACAACCTCCTACCAGTGGACTAAAGTAAGATTTTAAGGAGTCATTGGGAGGAGGGGTTTCCATGCCCTCGTCCCTGTGTGAGGCCGAAATGACCTCTGGAGCCTCTGTTACCTGATTTCCCCTACCTGGGGAAACGATGGTTACCGCTTGGAACAGATTGACCCCCAAATGGGTGTTTCCTGTAGAAGCCTCTTTTGGTTGTGGTGGCGACAATGAAAGAGCCGATTTGATAGGGCCCTAAACTAAGTGTTTTAGGGGTGCCTTTTGAACAGAACAAAGGAGATGGACAGAATGGGGAGCGCCTTTAAGTTCTTAACATCTGGTATCTCCCAGATGAGGTTAAAGATATCTAGTCACAGGTCTTGTCATCATTTCTGGCTGCTTTTTTATTTTTTGATAGGCACCCTTTGAATTTGAGTTTGTACACATTTGGCAGTAGCCTTGATACTGTCTACTGTTTTCCATGACCAGGTTGCATTCAGAATGACCTAGGTAAGGGCAGCCAAAAACTAAAGGAACAGAGATTTGGCCTTACATGAAGCTCAAACTCTTTGACTACAGGTAGGGACCTGCCAATAGGGGCCCCAGGGGAAATACAGATTTTGCAATTTGTCCTCAAAACAAGGTTGTCCCAATTATACCATTTAGGAGTGGAACCAGGGGGTTTAATATATTTATTTTCAGGTCAATTAGCAGCCTAAAAATCTCTGTTGGCCTGCTACATCATTCAGAACCCAGACTGTGATTTAGGACCTAGGCATACTCAAAATCTGCCCAAGATTCAATGCCCTCGGTATATTGTGAGGGCAAGTCAGACAAAACTACTTCCCTATAAAATACAGGGTCTAGGTCTAATTTTGGTATACCTTGTTCAGAAGAAGCCCTTTTGGGTTTTGAGGACTTCTTGACTTGCACAGAAGCCTCGGATTCCTCCAAACAGAAAGATGAATTGACATATAAGCACAGGACTTTTTTTGTTCGGACTGGGATTGCTTGGATAAAATATGTCAAAAATACTTATCTGTTCTGTGAATTGTCACAAAATTATGATTCTAGCTTATAAAATAAAGAAACTGATGTAGTTTCAGTGTTCAAAGACAAGAATATCCTGACAAATTTGCAAATTTAATAAGTAAATTAAATTTTTATAAGTTAATACCCTATCCAATGGACAAATGCTATTCCGGTCCGCACTGACCCTAGTACTGCTGCACTCGCCAGATGGCGTGTCGTACTTCCTTCCTGTATAGACAGTGTGACGTCATAGCATCTTTTTCGTTGTCTAAACCTATTAGACCCCTAGTAAGTTGATAGCGGGGTCAGAAACCCTTAAGCCGGAAGAAGAAAAGGACAAGTCATTCATTTCCACTCAGCTGGAGATGCATAAAATGCTGTACAAGAAAATGTGTTTATGAGAAAGTGTTTTTTTTTTCAAGCATCTTATATTGTGAAAGAAGTCAGGTTTATACATTTGACCAATTTATATAGTCTATGAGAACAAGTAACTAGATCATCAACTCCTTCTACAAAACAAAAGTTGAATCAGTTGAAGCTTTTTTTTCCAAAAAGGAAAAGTTATATCCCCACAATTCCAAAAGAATGGAATCAGAAGAATGTGTTCTTTTAATGTGCCTAAAATTGGGAAGTTATATTATGTGAACACTAATCAGTTGCAATATATTAATAACCACATCAGTGCATCATAAATAGCTCATTTTTTTCTTTGAAGATGTTATAACTTAATAAACACTAAGAGATTAGGTTTGGCAGACAGCATAAATACTTTTAAGTATACATATGCCAGGTGTGGTTTTAAAAAGTGTTAAAATAAATGAGGAGGGAGCAAGAAGTATATATTTATCATGTTAAGATGGCCAAAGCCTCTTAAGTACAAGAATTTTAAGTGAAATGTTATACAAAATCTTACTTTAGTATAATCAATGTGAAATTAAACTGATGTTACTGAACAGTAAATCAGTTAGGGGCTGAAAATCCTCATTTTCACGTCAAGGTGGCCATGACTGTACTTGTATTGGAACTCCAAGGTGGAAAGAAAATAAGAATGTCCCTAATGTCATCTTTAAAAGTGTACAAAATTTAACTGAGCTCTGCTGAACAATACGATAGCTGGAGATTAAAAACTCCATAATTTCACTGGAAGATGACCATAACTTTATCCATACTGCGACTTTAAGGTGACCATAAAATGAGAATGTCCCTTTTGTCATCCTTTATAAGTGTACAAAGTTTAGCTGAGGTCAGTTGAACAATAAGATAGCTGGAGGCCGAAAACTTCCTTTTTTTCACTCAAAAGTGACCATAACTTCATTCATATTGGGACTTTAAGGTGACCATAAAAGCAGAATGTCCTTTCTGCCAAACTTTATAAATGTTGCATTTTTTATTTGAAAAATGTACACATTAAGTAAGCTTAGGGCTGAAAAACTCTACATTTTAAGCTTAAGATGGCCCTAACATTATTAATATTTGAATCATAAGGTAGTAAGAGTGTTCTTTTGATGTACCTCAATATCAATATATGTTAGATTTTTACAAATATGGAAAAATAACAGGCCAGACAATTTTGTTCCAATTTGATGACTTTAGGGGGGGCCATAGCCCTAATAATATTAACAGTTTAAGGTCACCATAAAGTCAGGATAATCCTTTGGTAAATCTTAATATATATGCCAAGTTTGGTTGAAAAGTGTGGAAAACTAAGTGAACTGGAGGGTTAAAACCCATGTTTTGGTAATTAAGGTGACCTTAAGTTTGCAGATACAGAGCTAAAACTTCGGCATGTGAAAGATTATCAAAAAGTAGCTGAATAAGTTATTCCAACAAAACGCCGAAATCCTCACCTTTTTGAGATACAGACCAAGTACCCATTTAAAAAATATTTACGAAAATAAAATGCCTCCCATTCAGGCATCTATGGTCCGATTGATGAGAAAATCCTTTCTGACCTTGGAAATTTGGTCTAGAATGTACGTGATAAATTTTATAGCACAGGTGTGTGTGCTTTTTTCCGAAACGCGATGAGGCGATGGGGTGTTTTGGAGTTATGCTTAAGGTTTGCGCAAAGTATCCCCAAAATTTTTCCCGCCCTTATAGTTTTAAAGAAAGGTAACAAGCAAAGAAAAATATGAAAGGCTAAGAAGTTATTCAAGGGAGACCATAATCCTGCGGCGGCGGCGATCAGTCGAACTTCGGTGAAAACAAATAAGCATCCTTGATGGGCCACTTAATTAGGGAACTTTGGCTAAGTTTGGTTTTGTGATGAATTGTAGAACATACCCTCTGGCTAATTTTTGTTTTGTGATGAATTGTAGAACATAACCATTGGTGATAATGTTTAAAACATTGTTTGTGCATTTGTTTGTTTGCCAGTCGCTTCTGAAAGAACAACCTCCTACCAGTGGACTAAAGTAAGATTTTAAGGAGTCATTGGGAGGAGGGGTTTCCATGCCCTCGTCCCTGTGTGAGGCCGAAATGACCTCTGGAGCCTCTGTTACCTGATTTCCCCTACCTGGGGAAACGATGGTTACCGCTTGGAACAGATTGACCCCCAAATGGGTGTTTCCTGTAGAAGCCTCTTTTGGTTGTGGTGGCGACAATGAAAGAGCCGATTTGATAGGGCCCTAAACTAAGTGTTTTAGGGGTGCCTTTTGAACAGAACAAAGGAGATGGACAGAATGGGGAGCGCCTTTAAGTTCTTAACATCTGGTATCTCCCAGATGAGGTTAAAGATATCTAGTCACAGGTCTTGTCATCATTTCTGGCTGCTTTTTTATTTTTTGATAGGCACCCTTTGAATTTGAGTTTGTACACATTTGGCAGTAGCCTTGATACTGTCTACTGTTTTCCATGACCAGGTTGCATTCAGAATGACCTAGGTAAGGGCAGCCAAAAACTAAAGGAACAGAGATTTGGCCTTACATGAAGCTCAAACTCTTTGACTACAGGTAGGGACCTGCCAATAGGGGCCCCAGGGGAAATACAGATTTTGCAATTTGTCCTCAAAACAAGGTTGTCCCAATTATACCATTTAGGAGTGGAACCAGGGGGTTTAATATATTTATTTTCAGGTCAATTAGCAGCCTAAAAATCTCTGTTGGCCTGCTACATCATTCAGAACCCAGACTGTGATTTAGGACCTAGGCATACTCAAAATCTGCCCAAGATTCAATGCCCTCGGTATATTGTGAGGGCAAGTCAGACAAAACTACTTCCCTATAAAATACAGGGTCTAGGTCTAATTTTGGTATACCTTGTTCAGAAGAAGCCCTTTTGGGTTTTGAGGACTTCTTGACTTGCACAGAAGCCTCGGATTCCTCCAAACAGAAAGATGAATTGACATATAAGCACAGGACTTTTTTTGTTCGGACTGGGATTGCTTGGATAAAATATGTCAAAAATACTTATCTGTGAATTGTCACAAAATTATGATTCTAGCTTATAAAATAAAGAAACTGATGTAGTTTCAGTGTTCAAAGACAAGAATATCCTGACAAATTTGCAAATTTAATAAGTAAATTAAATTTTTATAAGTTAATACCCTATCCAATGGACAAATGCTATTCCGGTCCGCACTGACCCTAGTACTGCTGCACTCGCCAGATGGCGTGTTGTACTTCCTTCCTGTATAGACAGTGTGACGTCATAGCATCTTTTTCGTTGTCTAAACCTATTAGACCCCTAGTAAGTTGATAGCGGGGTCAGAAACCCTTAAGCCGGAAGAAGAAAAGGACAAGTCATTCATTTCCACTCAGCTGGAGATGCATAAAATGCTGTACAAGAAAATGTGTTTATGAGAAAGTGTTTTTTTTTTTCAAGCATCTTATATTGTGAAAGAAGTCAGGTTTATACATTTGACCAATTTATATAGTCTATGAGAACAAGTAACTAGATCATCAACTCCTTCTACAAAACAAAAGTTGAATCAGTTGAAGCTTTTTTTTCCAAAAAGGAAAAGTTATATCCCCACAATTCCAAAAGAATGGAATCAGAAGAATGTGTTTTTTTAATGTGCCTAAAATTGGGAAGTTATATTATGTGAACACTGATCAGTTGCAATATATTAATAACCACATCAGTGCATCATAAATAGCTCATTTTTTTCTTTGAAGATGTTATAACTTAATAAACACTAAGAGATTAGGTTTGGCAGACAGCATAAATATTTTTAAGTATACATATGCCAGGTGTGGTTTTAAAAAGTGTTAAAATAAATGAGGAGGGAGCAAGAAGTATATATTTATCATATTAAGATGGCCAAAGCCTCTTAAGTACAAGAATTTTAAGTGAAATGTTATACAAAATCTTACTTTAGTATAATCAATGTGAAATTAAACTGATGTTACTGAACAGTAAATCAGTTAGGGGCTGAAAATCCTCATTTTCACGTCAAGGTGGCCATGACTGTACTTGTATTGGAACTCCAAGGTGGAAAGAAAATAAGAATGTCCCTAATGTCATCTTTAAAAGTGTACAAAATTTAACTGAGCTCTGCTGAACAATACGATAGCTGGAGATTAAAAACTCCATAATTTCACTGGAAGATGACCATAACTTTATCCATATTGCGACTTTAAGGTGACCATAAAATGAGAATGTCCCTTTTGTCATCCTTTATAAGTGTACAAAGTTTAGCTGAGGTCAGTTGAACAATAAGATAGCTGGAGGCCGAAAACTTCCTTTTTTTCACTCAAAAGTGACCATAACTTCATTCATATTGGGACTTTAAGGTGACCATAAAAGCAGAATGTCCTTTCTGCCAAACTTTATAAATGTTGCATTTTTTATTTGAAAAATGTACACATTAAGTAAGCTTAGGGCTGAAAAACTCTACATTTTAAGCTTAAGATGGCCCTAACATTATTAATATTTGAATCATAAGGTAGTAAGAGTGTTCTTTTGATGTACCTCAATATCAATATATGTTAGATTTTTACAAATATGGAAAAATAACAGGCCAGACAATTTTGTTCCAATTTGATGACTTTAGGGGGGGCCATAGCCCTAATAATATTAACAGTTTAAGGTCACCATAAAGTCAGGATAATCCTTTGGTAAATCTTAATATATATGCCAAGTTTGGTTGAAAAGTGTGGAAAACTAAGTGAACTGGAGGGTTAAAACCCATGTTTTGGTAATTAAGGTGACCTTAAGTTTGCAGATACAGAGCTAAAACTTCGGCATGTGAAAGATTATCAAAAAGTAGCTGAATAAGTTATTCCAACAAAACTCCGAAATCCTCACCTTTTTGAGATACAGACCAAGTACCCATTTAAAAAATATTTACGAAAATAAAATGCCTCCCATTCAGGCATCTATGGTCCGATTGATGAGAAAATCCTTTCTGACCTTGGAAATTTGGTCTAGAATGTACGTGATAAATTTTATAGCACAGGTGTGTGTGCTTTTTTCCGAAACGCGATGAGGCGATGGGGTGTTTTGGAGTTATGCTTAAGGTTTGCGCAAAGTATCCCCCAAATTTTTCCCGCCCTTATAGTTTTAAAGAAAGGTAACAAGCAAAGAAAAATATGAAAGGCTAAGAAGTTATTCAAGGGAGACCATAATCCTGCGGCGGCGGCGATCAGTCGAACTTCGGTGAAAACAAATAAGCATCCTTGACGGGCCACTTAATTAGGGAACTCTGGCTAAGTTTGGTTTTGTGATGAATTGTAGAACATACCCTCTGGCTAATTTTTGTTTTGTGATGAATTGTAGAACATAACCATTGGTGATAATGTTTAAAACATTGTTTGTGCATTTGTTTGTTTGCCAGTCGCTTCTGAAAGAACAACCTCCTACCAGTGGACTAAAGTAAGATTTTAAGGAGTCATTGGGAGGAGGGGTTTCCATGCCCTCGTCCCTGTGTGAGGCCGAAATGACCTCTGGAGCCTCTGTTACCTGATTTCCCCTACCTGGGGAAACGATGGTTACCGCTTGGAACAGATTGACCCCCAAATGGGTGTTTCCTGTAGAAGCCTCTTTTGGTTGTGGTGGCGACAATGAAAGAGCCGATTTGATAGGGCCCTAAACTAAGTGTTTTAGGGGTGCCTTTTGAACAGAACAAAGGAGATGGACAGAATGGGGAGCGCCTTTAAGTTCTTAACATCTGGTATCTCCCAGATGAGGTTAAAGATATCTAGTCACAGGTCTTGTCATCATTTCTGGCTGCTTTTTTATTTTTTGATAGGCACCCTTTGAATTTGAGTTTGTACACATTTGGCAGTAGCCTTGATACTGTCTACTGTTTTCCATAACCAGGTTGCATTCAGAATGACCTAGGTAAGGGCAGCCAAAAACTAAAGGAACAGAGATTTGGCCTTACATGAAGCTCAAACTCTTTGACTACACGTAGGGACCTGCCAATAGGGGCCCCAGGGCAAATACAGATTTTGCAATTTGTCCTCAAAACAAGGTTGTCCCAATTATACCATTTAGGAGTGGAACCAGGGGGTTTAATATATTTATTTTCAGGTCAATTAGCAGCCTAAAAATCTCTGTTGGCCTGCTACATCATTCAGAACCCAGACTGTGATTTAGGACCTAGGCATACTCAAAATCTGCCCAAGATTCAATGCCCTCGGTATATTGTGAGGGCAAGTCAGACAAAACTACTTCCCTATAAAATACAGGGTCTAGGTCTAATTTTGGTATACCTTGTTCAGAAGAAGCCCTTTTGGGTTTTGAGGACTTCTTGACTTGCACAGAAGCCTCGGATTCCTCCAAACAGAAAGATGAATTGACATATAAGCACAGGACTTTTTTTGTTCGGACTGGGATTGCTTGGATAAAATATGTCAAAAATACTTATCTGTTCTGTGAATTGTCACAAAATTATGATTCTAGCTTATAAAATAAAGAAACTGATGTAGTTTCAGTGTTCAAAGACAAGAATATCCTGACAAATTTGCAAATTTAATAAGTAAATTAAATTTTTATAAGTTAATACCCTATCCAATGGACAAATGCTATTCCGGTCCGCACTGACCCTAGTACTGCTGCACTCGCCAGATGGCGTGTCGTACTTCCTTCCTGTATAGACAGTGTGACGTCATAGCATCTTTTTCGTTGTCTAAACCTATTAGACCCCTAGTAAGTTGATAGCGGGGTCAGAAACCCTTAAGCCGGAAGAAGAAAAGGACAAGTCATTCATTTCCACTCAGCTGGAGATGCATAAAATGCTGTACAAGAAAATGTGTTTATGAGAAAGTGTTTTTTTTCAAGCATCTTATATTGTGAAAGAAGTCAGGTTTATACATTTGACCAATTTATATAGTCTATGAGAACAAGTAACTAGATCATCAACTCCTTCTACAAAACAAAAGTTGAATCAGTTGAAGCTTTTTTTTCCAAAAAGGAAAAGTTATATCCCCACAATTCCAAAAGAATGGAATCAGAAGAATGTGTTTTTTTAATGTGCCTAAAATTGGGAAGTTATATTATGTGAACACTGATCAGTTGCAATATATTAATAACCACATCAGTGCATCATAAATAGCTCATTTTTTTCTTTGAAGATGTTATAACTTAATAAACACTAAGAGATTAGGTTTGGCAGACAGCATAAATATTTTTAAGTATACATATGCCAGGTGTGGTTTTAAAAAGTGTTAAAATAAATGAGGAGGGAGCAAGAAGTATATATTTATCATGTTAAGATGGCCAAAGCCTCTTAAGTACAAGAATTTTAAGTGAAATGTTATACAAAATCTTACTTTAGTATAATCAATGTGAAATTAAACTGATGTTACTGAACAGTAAATCAGTTAGGGGCTGAAAATCCCCATTTTCACGTCAAGGTGGCCATGACTGTACTTGTATTGGAACTCCAAGGTGGAAAGAAAATAAGAATGTCCCTAATGTCATCTTTAAAAGTGTACAAAATTTAACTGAGCTCTGCTGAACAATACGATAGCTGGAGATTAAAAACTCCATAATTTCACTGGAAGATGACCATAAGTTTATCGATATTGCGACTTTAAGGTGACCATAAAATGAGAATGTCCCTTTTGTCATCCTTTATAAGTGTACAAAGTTTAGCTGAGGTCAGTTGAACAATAAGATAGCTGGAGGCCGAAAACTTCCTTTTTTCACTCAAAAGTGACCATAACTTCATTCATATTGGGACTTTAAGGTGACCATAAAAGCAGAATGTCCTTTCTGCCAAACTTTATAAATGTTGCATTTTTTATTTGAAAAATGTACACATTAAGTAAGCTTAGGGCTGAAAAACTCTACATTTTAAGCTTAAGATGGCCCTAACATTATTAATATTTGAATCATAAGGTAGTAAGAGTGTTCTTTTGATGTACCTCAATATCAATATATGTTAGATTTTTACAAATATGGAAAAATAACAGGCGAGACAATTTTGTTCCAATTTGATGACTTTAGGGGGGCCATAGCCCTAATAATATTAACAGTTTAAGGTCACCATAAAGTCAGGATAATCCTTTGGTAAATCTTAATATATATGCCAAGTTTGGTTGAAAAGTGTGGAAAACTAAGTGAACTGGAGGGTTAAAACCCATGTTTTGGTAATTAAGGTGACCTTAAGTTTGCAGATACAGAGCTAAAACTTCGGCATGTGAAAGATTATCAAAAAGTAGCTGAATAAGTTATTCCAACAAAACGCCGAAATCCTCACCTTTTTGAGATACAGACCAAGTACCCATTTAAAAAATATTTACGAAAATAAAATGCCTCCCATTCAGGCATCTATGGTCCGATTGATGAGAAAATCCTTTCTGACCTTGGAAATTTGGTCTAGAATGTACGTGATAAATTTTATAGCACAGGTGTGTGTGCTTTTTTCCGAAACGCGATGAGGCGATGGGGTGTTTTGGAGTTATGCTTAAGGTTTGCGCAAAGTATCCCCAAAATTTTTCCCGCCCTTATAGTTTTAAAGAAAGGTAACAAGCAAAGAAAAATATGAAAGGCTAAGAAGTTATTCAAGGGAGACCATAATCCTGCGGCGGCGGCGATCAGTCGAACTTCGGTGAAAACAAATAAGCATCCTTGATGGGCCACTTAATTAGGGAACTTTGGCTAAGTTTGGTTTTGTGATGAATTGTAGAACATACCCTCTGGCTAATTTTTGTTTTGTGATGAATTGTAGAACATAACCATTGGTGATAATGTTTAAAACATTGTTTGTGCATTTGTTTGTTTGCCAGTCGCTTCTGAAAGAACAACCTCCTACCAGTGGACTAAAGTAAGATTTTAAGGAGTCATTGGGAGGAGGGGTTTCCATGCCCTCGTCCCTGTGTGAGGCCGAAATGACCTCTGGAGCCTCTGTTACCTGATTTCCCCTACCTGGGGAAACGATGGTTACCGCTTGGAACAGATTGACCCCCAAATGGGTGTTTCCTGTAGAAGCCTCTTTTGGTTGTGGTGGCGACAATGAAAGAGCCGATTTGATAGGGCCCTAAACTAAGTGTTTTAGGGGTGCCTTTTGAACAGAACAAAGGAGATGGACAGAATGGGGAGCGCCTTTAAGTTCTTAACATCTGGTATCTCCCAGATGAGGTTAAAGATATCTAGTCACAGGTCTTGTCATCATTTCTGGCTGCTTTTTTATTTTTTGATAGGCACCCTTTGAATTTGAGTTTGTACACATTTGGCAGTAGCCTTGATACTGTCTACTGTTTTCCATGACCAGGTTGCATTCAGAATGACCTAGGTAAGGGCAGCCAAAAACTAAAGGAACAGAGATTTGGCCTTACATGAAGCTCAAACTCTTTGACTACAGGTAGGGACCTGCCAATAGGGGCCCCAGGGGAAATACAGATTTTGCAATTTGTCCTCAAAACAAGGTTGTCCCAATTATACCATTTAGGAGTGGAACCAGGGGGTTTAATATATTTATTTTCAGGTCAATTAGCAGCCTAAAAATCTCTGTTGGCCTGCTACATCATTCAGAACCCAGACTGTGATTTAGGACCTAGGCATACTCAAAATCTGCCCAAGATTCAATGCCCTCGGTATATTGTGAGGGCAAGTCAGACAAAACTACTTCCCTATAAAATACAGGGTCTAGGTCTAATTTTGGTATACCTTGTTCAGAAGAAGCCCTTTTGGGTTTTGAGGACTTCTTGACTTGCACAGAAGCCTCGGATTCCTCCAAACAGAAAGATGAATTGACATATAAGCACAGGACTTTTTTTGTTCGGACTGGGATTGCTTGGATAAAATATGTCAAAAATACTTATCTGTGAATTGTCACAAAATTATGATTCTAGCTTATAAAATAAAGAAACTGATGTAGTTTCAGTGTTCAAAGACAAGAATATCCTGACAAATTTGCAAATTTAATAAGTAAATTAAATTTTTATAAGTTAATACCCTATCCAATGGACAAATGCTATTCCAGTCCGCACTGACCCTAGTACTGCTGCACTCGCCAGATGGCGTGTTGTACTTCCTTCCTGTATAGACAGTGTGACGTCATAGCATCTTTTTCGTTGTCTAAACCTATTAGACCCCTAGTAAGTTGATAGCGGGGTCAGAAACCCTTAAGCCGGAAGAAGAAAAGGACAAGTCATTCATTTCCACTCAGCTGGAGATGCATAAAATGCTGTACAAGAAAATGTGTTTATGAGAAAGTGTTTTTTTTTTCAAGCATCTTATATTGTGAAAGAAGTCAGGTTTATACATTTGACCAATTTATATAGTCTATGAGAACAAGTAACTAGATCATCAACTCCTTCTACAAAACAAAAGTTGAATCAGTTGAAGCTTTTTTTTCCAAAAAGGAAAAGTTATATCCCCACAATTCCAAAAGAATGGAATCAGAAGAATGTGTTTTTTTAATGTGCCTAAAATTGGGAAGTTATATTATGTGAACACTGATCAGTTGCAATATATTAATAACCACATCAGTGTATCATAAATAGCTCATTTTTTTCTTTGAAGATGTTATAACTTAATAAACACTAAGAGATTAGGTTTGGCAGACAGCATAAATATTTTTAAGTATACATATGCCAGGTGTGGTTTTAAAAAGTGTTAAAATAAATGAGGAGGGAGCAAGAAGTATATATTTATCATGTTAAGATGGCCAAAGCCTCTTAAGTACAAGAATTTTAAGTGAAATGTTATACAAAATCTTACTTTAGTATAATCAATGTGAAATTAAACTGATGTTACTGAACAGTAAATCAGTTAGGGGCTGAAAATCCTCATTTTCACGTCAAGGTGGCCATGACTGTACTTGTATTGGAACTCCAAGGTGGAAAGAAAATAAGAATGTCCCTAATGTCATCTTTAAAAGTGTACAAAATTTAACTGAGCTCTGCTGAACAATACGATAGCTGGAGATTAAAAACTCCATAATTTCACTGGAAGATGACCATAACTTTATCCATATTGCGACTTTAAGGTGACCATAAAATGAGAATGTCCCTTTTGTCATCCTTTATAAGTGTACAAAGTTTAGCTGAGGTCAGTTGAACAATAAGATAGCTGGAGGCCGAAAACTTCCTTTTTTTCACTCAAAAGTGACCATAACTTCATTCATATTGGGACTTTAAGGTGACCATAAAAGCAGAATGTCCTTTCTGCCAAACTTTATAAATGTTGCATTTTTTATTTGAAAAATGTACACATTAAGTAAGCTTAGGGCTGAAAAACTCTACATTTTAAGCTTAAGATGGCCCTAACATTATTAATATTTGAATCATAAGGTAGTAAGAGTGTTCTTTTGATGTACCTCAATATCAATATATGTTAGATTTTTACAAATATGGAAAAATAACAGGCCAGACAATTTTGTTCCAATTTGATGACTTTAGGGGGGGCCATAGCCCTAATAATATTAACAGTTTAAGGTCACCATAAAGTCAGGATAATCCTTTGGTAAATCTTAATATATATGCCAAGTTTGGTTGAAAAGTGTGGAAAACTAAGTGAACTGGAGGGTTAAAACCCATGTTTTGGTAATTAAGGTGACCTTAAGTTTGCAGATACAGAGCTAAAACTTCGGCATGTGAAAGATTATCAAAAAGTAGCTGAATAAGTTATTCCAACAAAACTCCGAAATCCTCACCTTTTTGAGATACAGACCAAGTACCCATTTAAAAAATATTTACGAAAATAAAATGCCTCCCATTCAGGCATCTATGGTCCGATTGATGAGAAAATCCTTTCTGACCTTGGAAATTTGGTCTAGAATGTACGTGATAAATTTTATAGCACAGGTGTGTGTGCTTTTTTCCGAAACGCGATGAGGCGATGGGGTGTTTTGGAGTTATGCTTAAGGTTTGCGCAAAGTATCCCCCAAATTTTTCCCGCCCTTATAGTTTTAAAGAAAGGTAACAAGCAAAGAAAAATATGAAAGGCTAAGAAGTTATTCAAGGGAGACCATAATCCTGCGGCGGCGGCGATCAGTCGAACTTCGGTGAAAACAAATAAGCATCCTTGACGGGCCACTTAATTAGGGAACTCTGGCTAAGTTTGGTTTTGTGATGAATTGTAGAACATACCCTCTGGCTAATTTTTGTTTTGTGATGAATTGTAGAACATAACCATTGGTGATAATGTTTAAAACATTGTTTGTGCATTTGTTTGTTTGCCAGTCGCTTCTGAAAGAACAACCTCCTACCAGTGGACTAAAGTAAGATTTTAAGGAGTCATTGGGAGGAGGGGTTTCCATGCCCTCGTCCCTGTGTGAGGCCGAAATGACCTCTGGAGCCTCTGTTACCTGATTTCCCCTACCTGGGGAAACGATGGTTACCGCTTGGAACAGATTGACCCCCAAATGGGTGTTTCCTGTAGAAGCCTCTTTTGGTTGTGGTGGCGACAATGAAAGAGCCGATTTGATAGGGCCCTAAACTAAGTGTTTTAGGGGTGCCTTTTGAACAGAACAAAGGAGATGGACAGAATGGGGAGCGCCTTTAAGTTCTTAACATCTGGTATCTCCCAGATGAGGTTAAAGATATCTAGTCACAGGTCTTGTCATCATTTCTGGCTGCTTTTTTATTTTTTGATAGGCACCCTTTGAATTTGAGTTTGTACACATTTGGCAGTAGCCTTGATACTGTCTACTGTTTTCCATAACCAGGTTGCATTCAGAATGACCTAGGTAAGGGCAGCCAAAAACTAAAGGAACAGAGATTTGGCCTTACATGAAGCTCAAACTCTTTGACTACACGTAGGGACCTGCCAATAGGGGCCCCAGGGCAAATACAGATTTTGCAATTTGTCCTCAAAACAAGGTTGTCCCAATTATACCATTTAGGAGTGGAACCAGGGGGTTTAATATATTTATTTTCAGGTCAATTAGCAGCCTAAAAATCTCTGTTGGCCTGCTACATCATTCAGAACCCAGACTGTGATTTAGGACCTAGGCATACTCAAAATCTGCCCAAGATTCAATGCCCTCGGTATATTGTGAGGGCAAGTCAGACAAAACTACTTCCCTATAAAATACAGGGTCTAGGTCTAATTTTGGTATACCTTGTTCAGAAGAAGCCCTTTTGGGTTTTGAGGACTTCTTGACTTGCACAGAAGCCTCGGATTCCTCCAAACAGAAAGATGAATTGACATATAAGCACAGGACTTTTTTTGTTCGGACTGGGATTGCTTGGATAAAATATGTCAAAAATACTTATCTGTTCTGTGAATTGTCACAAAATTATGATTCTAGCTTATAAAATAAAGAAACTGATGTAGTTTCAGTGTTCAAAGACAAGAATATCCTGACAAATTTGCAAATTTAATAAGTAAATTAAATTTTTATAAGTTAATACCCTATCCAATGGACAAATGCTATTCCGGTCCGCACTGACCCTAGTACTGCTGCACTCGCCAGATGGCGTGTCGTACTTCCTTCCTGTATAGACAGTGTGACGTCATAGCATCTTTTTCGTTGTCTAAACCTATTAGACCCCTAGTAAGTTGATAGCGGGGTCAGAAACCCTTAAGCCGGAAGAAGAAAAGGACAAGTCATTCATTTCCACTCAGCTGGAGATGCATAAAATGCTGTACAAGAAAATGTGTTTATGAGAAAGTGTTTTTTTTCAAGCATCTTATATTGTGAAAGAAGTCAGGTTTATACATTTGACCAATTTATATAGTCTATGAGAACAAGTAACTAGATCATCAACTCCTTCTACAAAACAAAAGTTGAATCAGTTGAAGCTTTTTTTTCCAAAAAGGAAAAGTTATATCCCCACAATTCCAAAAGAATGGAATCAGAAGAATGTGTTTTTTTAATGTGCCTAAAATTGGGAAGTTATATTATGTGAACACTGATCAGTTGCAATATATTAATAACCACATCAGTGCATCATAAATAGCTCATTTTTTTCTTTGAAGATGTTATAACTTAATAAACACTAAGAGATTAGGTTTGGCAGACAGCATAAATATTTTTAAGTATACATATGCCAGGTGTGGTTTTAAAAAGTGTTAAAATAAATGAGGAGGGAGCAAGAAGTATATATTTATCATGTTAAGATGGCCAAAGCCTCTTAAGTACAAGAATTTTAAGTGAAATGTTATACAAAATCTTACTTTAGTATAATCAATGTGAAATTAAACTGATGTTACTGAACAGTAAATCAGTTAGGGGCTGAAAATCCCCATTTTCACGTCAAGGTGGCCATGACTGTACTTGTATTGGAACTCCAAGGTGGAAAGAAAATAAGAATGTCCCTAATGTCATCTTTAAAAGTGTACAAAATTTAACTGAGCTCTGCTGAACAATACGATAGCTGGAGATTAAAAACTCCATAATTTCACTGGAAGATGACCATAAGTTTATCGATATTGCGACTTTAAGGTGACCATAAAATGAGAATGTCCCTTTTGTCATCCTTTATAAGTGTACAAAGTTTAGCTGAGGTCAGTTGAACAATAAGATAGCTGGAGGCCGAAAACTTCCTTTTTTCACTCAAAAGTGACCATAACTTCATTCATATTGGGACTTTAAGGTGACCATAAAAGCAGAATGTCCTTTCTGCCAAACTTTATAAATGTTGCATTTTTTATTTGAAAAATGTACACATTAAGTAAGCTTAGGGCTGAAAAACTCTACATTTTAAGCTTAAGATGGCCCTAACATTATTAATATTTGAATCATAAGGTAGTAAGAGTGTTCTTTTGATGTACCTCAATATCAATATATGTTAGATTTTTACAAATATGGAAAAATAACAGGCGAGACAATTTTGTTCCAATTTGATGACTTTAGGGGGGCCATAGCCCTAATAATATTAACAGTTTAAGGTCACCATAAAGTCAGGATAATCCTTTGGTAAATCTTAATATATATGCCAAGTTTGGTTGAAAAGTGTGGAAAACTAAGTGAACTGGAGGGTTAAAACCCATGTTTTGGTAATTAAGGTGACCTTAAGTTTGCAGATACAGAGCTAAAACTTCGGCATGTGAAAGATTATCAAAAAGTAGCTGAATAAGTTATTCCAACAAAACGCCGAAATCCTCACCTTTTTGAGATACAGACCAAGTACCCATTTAAAAAATATTTACGAAAATAAAATGCCTCCCATTCAGGCATCTATGGTCCGATTCATGAGAAAATCCTTTCTGACCTTGGAAATTTGGTCTAGAATGTACGTGATAAATTTTATAGCACAGGTGTGTGTGCTTTTTTCCGAAACGCGATGAGGCGATGGGGTGTTTTGGAGTTATGCTTAAGGTTTGCGCAAAGTATCCCCAAAATTTTTCCCGCCCTTATAGTTTTAAAGAAAGGTAACAAGCAAAGAAAAATATGAAAGGCTAAGAAGTTATTCAAGGGAGACCATAATCCTGCGGCGGCGGCGATCAGTCGAACTTCGGTGAAAACAAATAAGCATCCTTGACGGGCCACTTAATTAGGGAACTCTGGCTAAGTTTGGTTTTGTGATGAATTGTAGAACATACCCTCTGGCTAATTTTTGTTTTGTGATGAATTGTAGAACATAACCATTGGTGATAATGTTTAAAACATTGTTTGTGCATTTGTTTGTTTGCCAGTCGCTTCTGAAAGAACAACCTCCTACCAGTGGACTAAAGTAAGATTTTAAGGAGTCATTGGGAGGAGGGGTTTCCATGCCCTCGTCCCTGTGTGAGGCCGAAATGACCTCTGGAGCCTCTGTTACCTGATTTCCCCTACCTGGGGAAACGATGGTTACCGCTTGGAACAGATTGACCCCCAAATGGGTGTTTCCTGTAGAAGCCTCTTTTGGTTGTGGTGGCGACAATGAAAGAGCCGATTTGATAGGGCCCTAAACTAAGTGTTTTAGGGGTGCCTTTTGAACAGAACAAAGGAGATGGACAGAATGGGGAGCGCCTTTAAGTTCTTAACATCTGGTATCTCCCAGATGAGGTTAAAGATATCTAGTCACAGGTCTTGTCATCATTTCTGGCTGCTTTTTTATTTTTTGATAGGCACCCTTTGAATTTGAGTTTGTACACATTTGGCAGTAGCCTTGATACTGTCTACTATTTTCCATGACCAGGTTGCATTCAGAATGACCTAGGTAAGGGCAGCCAAAAACTAAAGGAACAGAGATTTGGCCTTACATGAAGCTCAAACTCTTTGACTACAGGTAGGGACCTGCCAATAGGGGCCCCAGGGGAAATACAGATTTTGCAATTTGTCCTCAAAACAAGGTTGTCCCAATTATACCATTTAGGAGTGGAACCAGGGGGTTTAATATATTTATTTTCAGGTCAATTAGCAGCCTAAAAATCTCTGTTGGCCTGCTACATCATTCAGAACCCAGACTGTGATTTAGGACCTAGGCATACTCAAAATCTGCCCAAGATTCAATGCCCTCTGTATATTGTGAGGGCAAGTCAGACAAAACTACTTCCCTATAAAATACAGGGTCTAGGTCTAATTTTGGTATACCTTGTTCAGAAGAAGCCCTTTTGGGTTTTGAGGACTTCTTGACTTGCACAGAAGCCTCGGATTCCTCCAAACAGAAAGATGAATTGACATATAAGCACAGGACTTTTTTTGTTCGGACTGCGATTGCTTGGATAAAATATGTCAAAAATACTTATCTGTTCTGTGAATTGTCACAAAATTATGATTCTAGCTTATAAAATAAAGAAACTGATGTAGTTTCAGTGTCCAAAGAATATCCTGACAAATTTGCAAATTTAATAAGTAAATTAAATTTTTATAAGTTAATACCCTATCCAATGGACAAATGCTATTCCGGTCCGCACTGACCCTAGTACTGCTGCACTCGCCAGATGGCGTGTCGTACTTCCTTCCTGTATAGACAGTGTGACGTCATAGCATCTTTTTCGTTGTCTAAACCTATTAGACCCCTAGTAAGTTGATAGCGGGGTCAGAAACCCTTAAGCCGGAAGAAGAAAAGGACAAGTCATTCATTTCCACTCAGCTGGAGATGCATAAAATGCTGTACAAGAAAATGTGTTTATGAGAAAGTGTTTTTTTTTTCAAGCATCTTATATTGTGAAAGAAGTCAGGTTTATACATTTGACCAATTTATATAGTTTATGAGAACAAGTAGCTAGATCATCAACTCCTTCTACAAAACAAAAGTTGAATCAGTTGAAGCTTTTTTTCCAAAAAGGAAAAGTTATATCCCCACAATTCCAAAAGAATGGAATCAGAAGAATGTGTTTTTTTAATGTGCCTAAAATTGGGAAGTTATATTATGTGAACACTGATCAGTTGCAATATATTAATAACCACATCAGTGCATCATAAATAGCTCATTTTTTTCTTTGAAGATGTTATAACTTAATAAACACTAAGAGATTAGGTTTGGCAGACAGCATAAATATTTTTAAGTATACATATGCCAGGTGTGGTTTTAAAAAGTGTTAAAATAAATGAGGAGGGAGCAAGAAGTATATATTTATCATGTTAAGATGGCCAAAGCCTCTTAAGTACAAGAATTTTAAGTGAAATGTTATACAAAATCTTACTTTAGTATAATCAATGTGAAATTAAACTGATGTTACTGAACAGTAAATCAGTTAGGGGCTGAAAATCCTCATTTTCACGTCAAGATGGCCATGACTGTACTTGTATTGGAACTCCAAGGTGGAAAGAAAATAAGAATGTCCCTAATGTCATCTTTAAAAGTGTACAAAATTTAACTGAGCTCTGCTGAACAATACAATAGCTGGAGATTAAAAACTCCATAATTTCACTGGAAGATGACCATAACTTTATCCATATTGCGACTTTAAGGTGACCATAAAATGAGAATGTCCCTTTTGTCATCCTTTATAAGTGTACAAAGTTTAGCTGAGGTCAGTTGAACAATAAGATAGCTGGAGGCCGAAAACTTCCTTTTTTCACTCAAAAGTGACCATAACTTCATTCATATTGGGACTTTAAGGTGACCATAAAAGCAGAATGTCCTTTCTGCCAAACTTTATAAATGTTGCATTTTTTATTTGAAAAATGTACACATTAAGTAAGCTTAGGGCTGAAAAACTCTACATTTTAAGCTTAAGATGGCCCTAACATTATTAATATTTGAATCATAAGGTAGTAAGAGTGTTCTTTTGATGTACCTCAATATCAATATATGTTAGATTTTTACAAATATGGAAAAATAACAGGCGAGACAATTTTGTTCCAATTTGATGACTTTAGGGGGGCCATAGCCCTAATAATATTAACAGTTTAAGGTCACCATAAAGTCAGGATAATCCTTTGGTAAATCTTAATATATATGCCAAGTTTGGTTGAAAAGTGTGGAAAACTAAGTGAACTGGAGGGTTAAAACCCATGTTTTGGTAATTAAGGTGACCTTAAGTTTGCAGATACAGAGCTAAAACTTCGGCATGTGAAAGATTATCAAAAAGTAGCTGAATAAGTTATTCCAACAAAACGCCGAAATCCTCACCTTTTTGAGATACAGACCAAGTACCCATTTAAAAAATATTTACGAAAATAAAATGCCTCCCATTCAGGCATCTATGGTCCGATTGATGAGAAAATCCTTTCTGACCTTGGAAATTTGGTCTAGAATGTACGTGATAAATTTTATAGCACAGGTGTGTGTGCTTTTTTCCGAAACACGATGACGGGGTGTTTTGGAGTTATGCTTAAGGTTTGCGCAAAGTATCCCCAAAATTTTTCCCGCCCCTATAGTTTTAAAGAAAGGTAACAAGCAAAGAAAAATATGAAAGGCTAAGAAGTTATTCAAGGGAGACCATAATCCTGCGGCGGCGGCGATCAGTCGAACTTCGGTGAAAACAAATAAGCATCCTTGACGGGCCACTTAATTAGGGAACTCTGGCTAAGTTTGGTTTTGTGATGAATTGTAGAACATACCCTCTGGCTAATTTTTGTTTTGTGATGAATTGTAGAACATAACCATTGGTGATAATGTTTAAAACATTGTTTGTGCATTTGTTTGTTTGCCAGTCGCTTCTGAAAGAACAACCTCCTACCAGTGGACTAAAGTAAGATTTTAAGGAGTCATTGGGAGGAGGGGTTTCCATGCCCTCGTCCCTGTGTGAGGCCGAAATGACCTCTGGAGCCTCTGTTACCTGATTTCCCCTACCTGGGGAAAACGATGGTTACCGCTTGGAACAGATTGACCCCCAAATGGGTGTTTCCTGTAGAAGCCTCTTTTGGTTGTGGTGGCGACAATGAAAGAGCCGATTTGATAGGGCCCTAAACTAAGTGTTTTAGGGGTGCCTTTTGAACAGAACAAAGGAGATGGACAGAATGGGGAGCGCCTTTCAGTTCTTAACATCTGGTATCTCCCAGATGAGGTTAAAGATATCTAGTCACAGGTCTTGTCATCATTTCTGGCTGCTTTTTTATTTTTTGATAGGCACCCTTTGAATTTGAGTTTGTACACATTTGGCAGTAGCCTTGATACTGTCTACTGTTTTCCATGACCAGGTTGCATTCAGAATGACCTAGGTAAGGGCAGCCAAAAACTAAAGGAACAGAGATTTGGCCTTACATGAAGCTCAAACTCTTTGACTACAGGTAGGGACCTGCCAATAGGGGCCCCAGGGGAAATACAGATTTTACAATTTGTCCTCAAAACAAGGTTGTCCCAATTATACCATTTAGGAGTGGAACCAGGGGGTTTAATATATTTATTTTCAGGTCAATTAGCAGCCTAAAAATCTCTGTTGGCCTGCTACATCATTCAGAACCCAGACTGTGATTTAGGACCTAGGCATACTCAAAATCTGCCCAAGATTCAATGCCCTCGGTATATTGTGAGGGCAAGTCAGACAAAACTACTTCCCTATAAAATACAGGGTCTAGGTCTAATTTTGGTATACCTTGTTCAGAAGAAGCCCTTTTGGGTTTTGAGGACTTCTTGACTTGCACAGAAGCCTCGGATTCCTCCAAACAGAAAGATGAATTGACATATAAGCACAGGACTTTTTTTGTTCGGACTGGGATTGCTTGGATAAAATATGTCAAAAATACTTATCTGTTCTGTGAATTGTCACAAAATTATGATTCTAGCTTATAAAATAAAGAAACTGATGTAGTTTCAGTGTTCAAAGACAAGAATATCCTGACAAATTTGCAAATTTAATAAGTAAATTAAATTTTTATAAGTTAATACCCTATCCAATGGACAAATGCTATTCCGGTCCGCACTGACCCTAGTACTGCTGCACTCGCCAGATGGCGTGTCGTACTTCCTTCCTGTATAGACAGTGTGACGTCATAGCATCTTTTTCGTTGTCTAAACCTATTAGACCCCTAGTAAGTTGATAGCGGGGTCAGAAACCCTTAAGCCGGTGTTCGGATTAGAGTTATGAAATGTGGGGTACCATGTATCCCATGGGGTACAAATAATATTCTGCCACATTTTCCTGAATAAATAATGTTTAGATCTTTAGATATGCCCAGTTACTAAAAAGCAATAAATTTGTTTTATTTATGATGTTGATAAAAAAATTACAGTACATTGTACATGGCTGTATATTTAAAGATATCTGATCAGTTCACCTGTGTACATCAGGGTAAAGAAAATAGTCAAAAAATAAACTTGACTAAATTTTTTTTATTTACCCCACAAATATAATTTTTATACTGGTTGAAAGACAAATTATTGTAGTTTATTTTGCTTTTTATTTGACAAAAATCCATTGAGTGGTTCCAAAGTTATAGTGTTTTTGCGAATATTTTTGAATTTCACAGCTAGTATTTTCCGGGGTTAAAAATTCAAGAGTTTCCGAGATTTAGTAGAACGTGTCTCCTAATGTACAAGGTATTTGTCATCATTCGGAGACGGTGTTTCCAATTGTTTCCTTGCAGAGATCACGTTTTCCTTCGATGTATGACGTTTCGAGTAAGATTTGCTAGGGTACACTGGTCGTTTAAGATGGATTTCATCTGCGTAGCTCTCGCCTTACAAGAAATTTTAAACTATACAGCTTACTTTCAGTGCTGTTTTATTGCTTGTATATCTACGCTTCCAGTAAAAAATCTTGCGTCTAACTGAATAACCCGAATGCGCATGCGTGACCTCGTAACCTCGCAAACTCTTCACCTCTCGACCTTTTGATACCACGCATGCGCAGTGACAAGTAAACAGCAGGAAATCGGCCATTTTTTTTTGAAATTGGAATAAATAAAGAATTGCTTCATATATAGACGAAATATTGATGTTTCTTTTTACAAATACTTCTGCGTCAGTCTGATCCCCTGGTAAATAATATGTGCGTAAATCGCTTGATTTCGCACATTTGCGCGTAAACGGAAACACTGTTTATTGCGTTAATACATCTTATCCAATGGACACAATGCTGAATAACTACCGCTTGGTCGGTGGGTAAGTTACTATCGACTTAGGTGATCTCATAACAGAACTAACAAAATTTCTTTCAGGCCTGGGTTGACCTTGAGGTGAGAAACCCTTAAGGCTACAGTAGGTTACCGGAAGCCGGTCAACCGATTATTTACCCCCACTATTTTTAACAGACCTGCTCTGAGGTAAGGGAAGAGAGGGGCGAGTTCAGTCCCATAATAAGAAATAAACCTCCCAAAGGAAGCAAAGCAGTTTTTTTATATATACACACATATATATATATACACTATTCACATATTTACAAAATCTCCTCTCTCCCTGGGTAACTTGTGGATCTGCTGAGCAGCCACTACAGGTCCCAGGTGGTAGAGCTTGGAGTCAGCCCAAGCCACATCCTTCAGATAAAATTGTGTGAAGGTATTATATGACCTCCAGTGACAGGCTGACAAGATCTGTTCCAAGGAAATTCCAGACTGGAACGCCTTGGAAGCAGCAACGGCCCTGACATCATGGGCTTTGACCTGATGCAAGGTGTGGGCCTCCTGGTCTGAGAGCTCATAGCATAGGATCACAGTCTGCTTGATCCATGAGGAGATAGTGGCAGGTGAGATATCCTTGTCAAAACCTTTCTTGAAGGAGACAAGGACCAACTCCTTATTCTGCCTGAGGTCTGAGGTCCTGTCGAAGTAGTAACGCAAAGCTCTGACTGGACAGAGTGACCTATCAGACTTGAGGGATCTATCCAGGGTTGGGGCCAGGGCTGGTATCACCACTGGGGCCACACAGTCTGGACCCTCCTTGGCCAGCTGGTTCTTGGAAAGAAAGCTGGGAGATGGGTACAGGGACACCTTTGACCAGTGAGATTGGTGTCTGATATTTCTGTTTTGCCAAGCATGAATCTCACTTCTGCGTTTGCCTGAACCCAGGGCTAATAGGAAAACAGTCTTGATGGTCAAATACTTCAAGGAAGCCTCCTTAATTGGTTCAAAGGAAGCCTTGGTCAGCTGGTGCAAGACCAAAGATAGGTTCCAGGAAGGGATACCCCTTCTACCCTTAGGTCTGTCTCTATGGAAACTATCCAACAGGTGAGTGTGATTTTCATCTTTGCTGATGTTGAGGGTTGAATTTCCTAGTTTATCAGCAATGACGGACCTGTATCCATCAATGGTGCTGGGCTGTAACTTCCTGTCCTCAAAAAGATCCTCAGGAAGTCAGCAACTGACTTTACAGGGGTTGCCCTGAAGTCCACCTGATTAGTGATGCACCACTTTGTAAAAATGGTCCACTTTGCCTCATAGACTGATCTGGTTGATCCTCTTTGAGGAGCCTCAATCCTTGTTGCCACTGCCTCAGACAAGCCCTGCTCCTCAATTGCTGAGGCTCCAGGAGCCATGCATGGAGATTAAGATTTGTCAGATTTCTGTGAGGGATCTGATTGAATGGCTGTCAACTGGTTGGGCAGATTGGGCAGGCTCAGTGGGATTTGGCTGGACATGGCCACAAGATCCCAAAACCAAGATATGTTTGGCCACCCCGGAGGAATCAGAATGATTCTCTTGTATGGGGAATCTTGAAAACTTCTCCACCACCTTGCCCAATATGGCTGATGGTGGGAAGGTGTATGCTTTCAGATCCTACCCTGGCAGACTGAGCGCATCCACTGCTGTGGCCAGGAGTTCCGGTACCGGTGACACAAACAGAGGCAACTTGTTGTTGAACCTCGTGGCAAATTATTCTATTTTAGGCTGGTGCCACCTGCTGCATATGGAGTGGAAGACCTCTGGAAGGAGAAACCACTGTTTGGATGGTCTGGCCTAGCCTGGGTAGCTTGTCTGCTACCACGTTCAGCCAGCCTGGAATGTGTCGGGCTTTAGAGTCACTTGTTTTCTGGTACACCAGGTCAAGATTCTCCATAGTAGGGCACAAAGTGGGCCCGACCTCATGCCTCCTTCCTTGTTTATGTATGACACTACTGTGGTGTTGTCGGTTGCTACAAGTACTATCTTGTTTGGGCAAAGGTCTTGGAACTCTTTTAAAGCCAGAAAGACTGCTTTTAGTTATGGATAGTTAATATGCAGCTTGCTTCCCAGAAGGGACCAGGTTCCTCTTGCAGTGTGCTCATCTAAGTGATCGCCCCACCCTTGTTTTGATGTGTCTGTAAATATTTACAGAGCATGTTATATTGGGTGTAATGGTTAGCCTGTAAGTACATTGTCCTCCTTCAGCCGCCATTGTAAATGGGGGTGCAGGGACCTGGGATTGGGATCACCTTTTTTAGTGATTCTGGGACCTTCCAGTGATGCCACTGAATGGGTCTTAGATGAACTTGCTTTCTGTAGCTGTTAGCAAACCTATCAAGGGCATGAATTCCCGGACCAGGCAAGCCGGTAGGGATAGCAGTTTCAGTATTTTCTCTTGAAGGTTCTGTCACTGGTCCAGAGTCAGTTGGACCCAACCAGACCTGAGGTCAAAGTGGTAGCCTACAAAATCGAAGTCTAGTTTGGGCTCCAGTTCTGATTTCTCTAAGTTCACCAGCCAACCCAATTGCTGACACAATTTTACTAGTTCCTGTGTATATTGCAAGCCTGGTGGGATCTGGCTCTCACCAACCAGCCTAGGTACTGGTGGATTCTTAAACCCTTGTGTATAGCCATCAGTTTCACCTCCTTTGGTATCACAGTGAACTCCAAGGGTGCTGTGGGCAAACCGAGTGGCAGAGCCTTGAACTGGTATGCCTGACCTTGGATGTGAAATCTCGGGTATTTCCTGGATTGTCCCTGTATAGGTAAATGAAAGTAGGCGTCCTTGAAATCTATTGAGGTAACCCACTCCACTTGTTGGAGGGAGGTCCTGATGGTCTCCAAAAGATTTGGTTTGTTCAGATCTAGAATAGGTCTCCATCGGCTGTATGGTTTTGGAACCAAGAAAGGTCAGCTGAAGAAGCCCAGAGATTTTGAACTGGCTCGACTGCATCTTGTCCATAAGCTGGTGGATTTTTGGTGACTTTGTCACGTTTAGTCTCGACTAGAAAGGGAGAGTGTAGCCCTCCTTCAACATTTGTACTACCTAGGGTCAAGCCCCCATGCTTCCTAAGTTCCCAAAACGGATTTAGTCTGGACCCTACAGGCAGACTGTGCCACATTTGGTAGTCTGACAAACATTTCCATCCCTCCGGACACTGGTCCGGCCTGGTGACAATGAAAACCAGTTAAAAATCCATCTGTTATTGCTGTGGTCCAGTCCGGTGGGGCTGACACAACTCTTCACATTTTATAGACTCTTGGCCCCGGGCCAGTCACCTGTAAGGTGGAGAATGTACCTATTGTCATTTGTATGATGGCTGACCACTGACCGGACACAATCAAAGCTTGTTTGAGTGTGGACCACCTTTTCTCTTGCTGTTCAAAAAAAAACATTTGTTTTTTCAGTAACTGGCAATTTTTGGCTATAGTAAATCTCTGTAGCCTTTGATATTCTGTAACCAGTAAACTGGTAGGCTAGGCTCACCACAGAATTTAGTTACTGGTCTACTAAATAGGTGATCCCCAGGTGGGTCTGTTGGTCGGTTCTCTGTAACCAGTATTGAAAAGGGGAAGACAGTAAATGTACCTTACAGCAGGTTGGTAGTCTCTGTAACTAGCTGGTGTGAAGTAAAAACTGCTCAGTGAAAACTGTATAGCCGGTAACCGGTTGGTGAGCTCTGTAACTGGTTGAAGCAGTTTCTGTGTAGGAAAAAACTCCCTCTACATATTATTAGGCCTGTCATCAATCTTAGGCCGGTGAATAGGCTGCTGATGAGGAGTGACCAGCTGGACCACCAAGACCTGTGGTCGAATAGGCCGGAAGGCTCTGTAACCGGCTAATGTGAAGCAAACTATTCAGTGCAGGCTGTGTGGCCGGTCGGTAGACTCTGTAACCGGTCGGTTGAAGCTATATGTTGTAGATGCTTGCTGTCTGCCTGTCCAGAATCAATACATAGTTGAATGAACTAGGTCAGAGGGTTCTGTAACCAGTTGGGTTGGGTAAGCTGTACAAGGCTGTGTAGCCGGTATCCGGTCGGCACACTCTGTAACCAGTTCCTGAAGCAATTTAACAACTATATTGTGTTTAAACCTCAGCTTACTGCAGGCTGAATGGAACTAGGTAGGGAGACTCTGTAACCGGCTGATTGAAGCACTGTACATTAAGGGCCGTGAAACCGGAAGGTAGACTATGTAACCAATTGGTGGGGGTACACTGTGCAAGGCTGTGTAGCCGGTCGGAATGCTCTGTAACCAGTTGTTGAAACCATTTATCAGCTGTTGTGTAAAACTCTTTTGTGTTGAATCCAGCTTACTGTATGATTCCTCCATTAATTAAAGTATTTCTTTTAAAAACGCACATCTTATTTGTAGATCTGACAGTTGCTGGGGAAGACTTTGTGGCTATTTTTAGAAGTAATTGTTGTTCGGTGTGTCACGTGACCAGCTTGCTGGTCGGAAGGACAACGCGATTGGCTGATTGGAGATGATGTCAGTGGTCGCATTCTTTGTGTGATAGTTAGCCGGCAACTTTACAGTATTTTGACTGTCCAACAAGAGTAGAGTGCCCGTGAACGGGCACTGTGTCAGCTGAGTGAGTGTTTTTGATTTGTGAAGGTGATAATGAGAGGAAAGCATAATTATCAGGGAAAGTGCTGTACAGAAGTACAGTAAATGGTAATTGAACAGCATGTTCGAAAGAAATTTCGAAGCTGACAGAAGGACAAAAAAGTAGTGCCCTGCAAATGGTATTATAAAGGAAAATAACAAGGTAACTGTTTTAGTGTAAAAAGTAGGTTAAAACATATTTAAAGAAATACTGCAAATGCAATATCCTCGTTCAACCTTGAAGAAGGGGTCCAAGGTCAAATCCAACCACACCAAAACATTCCCATCCCATGAATTCCTATAGGTTGGTTTACCATCCCAAGCCTCTAGGACCATAATAAGCGAGTTATAAGCACTTTTAAGTTTCGCTATCCTTGTTTGACCTTGAAGGAGGGGTCCAAGGTCGAATCTGACCACACCAATATAGTCCCAGCCAATGATTTCCTATAGGTTTGTTTACCATCCCAAACTTCTAGGACCATAATTAGCGAGTTATAAGCACTTTTAAGTTTGGCTATCCTCATTTGACCTTGAAGGCAGGGTCCAAAGTCAAATCCGACCACACCAAGATTCCCAGCCCATGATTTTCTATAGGTTGGTTTTCCATTCCAAACCTCTAGGACCAATAATAAACGAGTTATAAGCACTTTAAGTTTGGCTTTCCTCGTTTGACCTTGAAGGAGGGGTCCAAGGTCAAATCGAACCACATCAACAGATTCCCAGCCCATGATTCCAAACTGTCTGTTTACCATCCCAAACCTCTAGGATCAATAATGAGCAAGTTATAAACACTTTTAAGTTTGGCTATCCTTGTTTGACCTTGAAGGAGGGATCAAAGGTCAAATCTGACCACACCAGAAGATTCCCAGCCCATGATTTCCTACAGGTTGGTTTACCATCCCAAACCTCTAGGACCAATAATAAGGGAGATATAAGCACTTTTCATGACTGACAAAGAAATGCCCTTGGCGGCCATCTTGTTTTTCAAAATGAGGCCAAAAACATTCCCAGTCAAGATTTTATAATGAGAAACATATCCTGCGAATTTACAATCTCTATCCATAATATCCTTTGCTCTAGAGGGCCAACAAAAGTCCTTGTTTAAAGTCGAATAAACGTCCCTGGCAGCCATCTTGTTTTTCAAAATGAGGCCAAAAATATTCCCAGGCAACATTTTATGGTTATTCATATATTCTGCAAACTTGAGAAGGCTAGCTATAATGTTTTTTTCATTAGAGCGGTAATGGTGAAATCTCTCTACACACTGCAGCTATCCAGTGGATACAATGACTTACTCAACAGTGAGAACCTGAAAGTAGCTATTGCTCAGCTATGCCATGACATACAGGTCTGCAATTTCACTATGTTATAGCTGACCAAAAATTATGTGAATAACATATTTAAACAAAATACTCTAAATGCAATAGTTTTCAAGTTAGAACTGACTTACTCAACAGTGATAACCTCAAAGTAGCTATTACTCAGCTATGCAATGAGCTACATGTCTGAATTTTTACTATGTTATAGCTGACCCAAAAGTAGGTGAACAACATATTTAAACAAAACACTGTAAATGCAATAGTTTTCAAGTTACAACTGATTTACTCAATAGTGATAATCTGAAAATAGCTATTGCTCAGTTGTGCCATGAGCTACAGGTCTGTAACTTCACTATGTTATAGCTGACCCAAAAGTAGCTGAATAACATATTTACACAAATTTCTGTAAATGCAATAGTTTTACAATTACAACTGATTTACTCAACAGTGAGAACTTCAAAGTAGCTATTACTCAGCTATGCAATGAGCCACAGGTCTGGAACTTCACTAAGTTATAGCTGACCCCAAAATAGGTGAATAACACATGAAACAAAATACTGAAAATGCAATAATTTTCAAGTTATAAGTGATTTACTCAACAGTGATAACCTCAAAGTAGCTATTACTCAGCTATGCAATGAGCTACAGGTCTGAAATTTTACTATGTTATAGCTGACCCAAAAGTAGATGAACAACATATTTATACAAAATTCTCCAAATGCAATAGTTTTCAAGTTACAACTGATTTACTCAATACTGAGAACGTGAAAATAGCTATTGCTCAGCTATGCCATGAGCTATAGGTCTGTAATTTCACTATGTCATAGCTGACCCAAAAGTAGGTGAACAGCATATTTTAACAAAATACTCCAAATGCAATATTTTTCAAGTTACAACTGATTTACTCACCAGTCAGTACCTGAAAATAGCTACTGCTCAGTTGTGCCATGAGCTACAGGTCTCTAACTTCACTATGTTATAGCTGACCCAAAAGTAGCTGAATAACATATTTACACAAATTTCTGTAAATGCAATAGTTTTGCAAATTTTAATTAGTAAATTAAATTTTTATTAGTTAATACCTTACCTACCAGACGATAGCTATATGCCGGCGCCAGCCGGTCCCGCCAAACGAAAGAAAAAGACGTCCTGGGTTTCACCCCCGGCAGGACCGGTACACTACACTCCACTCGCCAGGTGGCCTAGTTCCTGCCTCACTCGCCAGAGGGACGTGACGTCATAGCATCTTTTTCGTCCCTAAGGTTGAATTGTAAGGCTGAAAGCGGGGAAGGCTGGGTGGGAATTTCCCGTCTGGTAGGTAAGGTATTAACTAATAAAAATTTAATTTACTAATTAAAATTTGCAATTTCATTGCGTTAATACATCTTACCTACCAGACGATAGCTAGAATAACTACCCAGTGGAAGGAGGGCAGCCTTCTGAGGATTGGAGAGAACTCTTATATTATACCTAGGTGTGAGGTTCTAGTCCTTTGAGGAGACATGTTAGTCTCAAGGGTAACTAGACCCACCTGCCCCCCCACCCCCCTTTTTGACTACTCTGAGGGGAGGAAGAGAGTAAGAGTTCAAGTCAATGATTCCCACGGTTAACCTGGAAGAGTAGGGAAAGTCCTATACCCAGAGGATTACTCTGAAGTAAAAGACTTTGAGAAGCCAAGGCCTAGGCTAAAAGTGAGCCTACACCTAAAACTAACTAGTATGTACACTATATATAATTATATACAAAGAAGCTTAGGGGACTAGTGGTGGATCTGCTGGGCAGCCACCACAGGACCCAAGTGAAAAAGCTCCTTATCTGCCCAGGCAACATCCTTAAGGTAAAACTGTGTAAACGTGTTGTGGGACTTCCAGTGGCATGCTGCTAGAATCTAGTCCAGAGATATGCCACCTTGAAAGGCTTTGGAGGCCGCAAAGGCCCTAACATCATGGGCCTTAACCTGATGTAAGGTCAAGGAATCTTGGTCAGAGAGATCATAACACAACACTACTGTTTGTTTGATCCAGGACGAGATAGTGGCAGGAGAGATGTCCTTGTTAAAACCTTGTTTGAATGAAACAAAAACTAACTCCTTTCCCGCTCTTAGGTCCTGCGTTTTGTCCAGGTAGTAGCGAAGAGCCCGAACGGGGCAAAGGGATCTGTCTTCCTTTAAAGACTTATCCAGAGTGGGGGCTAAGGCCGGGATGACCACAGGGGCCACGCACTCTGGTCCCTCTTTTGCCAAGTGATTTTTCGCCAAGAAGCTTGGTGAAGGGTAGAGGGAAACTTTGGACCAATCAGCTTGGTGTCTGATATTTTTGTTTAACCAAGCGTGAATCTCACTCCTGCGTTTTCCTGAAGCCAGGGCTAGGAGAAAAACAGTTTTGAAAGTAAGGTGCTTCAGAGAAGCCTTTCTGAGTGGTTCAAAAGGCGCTTTTGTAAGCTGGTGTAAAACCAGGGAGAGGTTCCAAGCAGGAACCCCCCGGCGCCCTTTGGGTCTATCTCTGTGAAAACTGTCTAACAGTCTAGTCAAATTGTCATCCTTGCCGACATTAACCGAGGTATTTCCCAGTTTGTCTGCAATGGCTGACCTGTAACCATCAATAGTGCTGGGCTGGAGATTCTTCTCCTGGAAAAGATGCAGGAGGAAATCTGCTATTTGTTTTATAGATGGGTTCCTGAAGTCCACCTGACTTGTTTCGCACCATCTAACAAAAAGGGCCCACTTCGCTTCGTAGACTGCTCTGGTTGAACGTCTTTGAGGCGCCTCAATTCTTGACGCCACTGGGCTAGAGAACCCTTGCTCCCTGATTGTCTGGGCTCTAGGAGCCAGGCATGGAGATTTAGGCTTGCCAGATCCCTGTGACGTGCCTTGTTGAAAGGTTGGGTCACTAGATCTGGATGGTGTGGAAGACAAAGAGGAACCATCGCCGACAGCTCCACTAGGTCCCAAAACCAAGGCATGTTGGGCCATCCCGGAGCAATCAGGATTGCTCTGTGATACCAGTGATCTGACAGCTTGCTGACCACCTTCCCCATCAGAGACACTGGAGGGAAAAGGTACATGTCCAGGCCTTCCCAGGACATTGTCAGAGCGTCCACTAACCAGGCCTTTGGGTCTGGAATTGGGGACACAAATTGGACTAGCTTGCAGTTGTACCTTGTTGCAAACATGTCCACTTGGGGATAATGCCAAGTTCGACAAAGGATGTCGAAGATCTCCTGATGGAGGGACCACTCTGTCTGAATGACCTGTCCCTGGCGAGACAACTTGTCTGCAATTACATTCAGACGGCCCGGAATGTGTCTGGCCTTCAGTACTATTTGTCTGAGATTGCACCAACATAGGAGCCGCCAAAGAAGGGCACAGAGTGAACCTGACCTCATACCTCCCTCCTTGTTGATGTATGCCACAACTGTAGTGTTGTCTGTGGCAATCAGGACGACCTTTCCTTGCACTAATTGTTGGAATCTTTTTAGTGCTAACAACACGGCTTTTAGTTCTAAGAAGTTTATGTGCAACTTGCTTTCGGGCACTGACCAAGTACCGCTTGCTGTGAAGTCGCCTAAGTGAGCACCCCAGCCTTCTTTTGAGGCGTCTGTAAAGATTTGCACTGCGTGTCGTAGGGGGTGTAAGGGTTGACCCTTTAGGACATTTTTCTCCTGGGTCCACCACTGCAGGTGCTGATGGAGAGACCTCGGAATTGGGATCTCCTTTTCCAGAGATTCCGGGACTCTCCAGTGTTTCTTGAGGTGCCATTGAATAGGTCTCATGTGCAGTCTGCCTAGGGGCACCTGTTTCTCTGTCGCAGTGAGTAGACCTATAAGAGACATGAAGGTTCTCACTCGGCAAGATCTGTTCTGTAATAGCCCTGTTACTTATTGTTGAAGGGCTTCCCAACGGTTTTGAGTAGGTCTGACCAATCCGTTGAGTAGGTCGTACTGGTAGCCTACAAAATCGAAGACTTGTTGGGGTTCCAGTTCTGATTTTTGCATGTTTACCATCCAGCCCAACTCCTGGCAAAGGAGGGACTGGGTTCCCTGGTGGCAAGAATCTTCGGTAGGGGCTCGAATCAACCAGTCGTCTAGGTACTGGTGGATTCTTATACCCTGTGACTGAGCCATTAACTTGACCTCTTTGACCACAGCAGTGAACTCCATGGGAGCTGTTGACAGGCCAAAGGGAAGAGCCCGAAACTGGTACGACTGGTTCTGGAAGTGGAACCTGAGGAATTTTCGGGATGTGAAGTGAATTGGAATGTGGAAGTAGGCGTCGCTGAAGTCTAGCGATGACACCCACTCCCCTTGTTGTAGAGAGGTCCGGATTGTCTCTGGAGTCTCCATTTTGAATGTTTTTACGCATAAAAACTGATTTAGAGTACTGAGATCCAAGATTGGCCGCCACTTTTGGTTCGGCTTTGGGACAATGAACAATCTGTTGAAAAAGGCTAGTGAGGTTCGAACCCTGACCCTCTCTACTGCCTTTTTCTTGATCAGAGCTTGTACAGCTTCTTGTAAGTGGGAGTCTCTGGTGGGGTTTGCATAGCCGCTTACTATCAGGGGTTCCCTTATTAAGGGAGGTCTGACTTTGAAGGGAAGCACATAGCCCTCTTTCAATATGGATACTACTTTTGGGTTTGCACCCTTGAGAGCCCATATTTTCCAAAAATTTTGTACGCGTCCCCCCACTGATTGAACATTTGCAACACTGAGGACATTTGACACACTTGGTCAAAGTTGGGGTTTTACGTCCCGTTCAACAGCCAGGGTCATATTGGGACAGGTCCTCAGAATTGCCACTTGTGGGACTCGAACCCACAGAGGTGACAGCCTATGATTAGATGCCAAACTTGCTAACCACTAGGCCACTGAGGACCTTTTGACACACTTGGGGCAAAAACACAGTGATTTACAAAAGAAGCATTTTTCACATACTTTATTGTATTTTGTGAGTTTAAGATTGGACTTATGCCTTTCTTTTGCGGCTGCCTGATGTTTTTTACAGAAAGTACATGATGAGCAACATTGTGACAATTTACAGAGTCTTTCACAAGCACAGGAAGATCTGTCTTTGTTACATTTACAACACCAAACTCCGGACAGGATGTTACTTCCGGAGAAACTTTGCAGTGATTGTCATTTATACGCCTTAGCTTCCTTGGCAGGGCGCGAACCGCGACCGGGTTGACCTCCCCTGCCTCTGCCACGGGCTCTCCCGCGATTGCCAAAGGCCTTCCATGCAGGCATCTCTTTGCCGGGAGCCCCTGAGTTTCCGGAATCTTCCTGTTTCCATGTTGAATATGGCTGGTAGCGGTGTTGTTTCTTTTGAGCACCGGCGAACCCACCACGGCCCGGACCGGGCTGGTTGGTACGCTTGTGTGACTCAAATGCTGCTATTTCATCTTCCGCCCTCCGGATAATGTCGTCCGGAAACAAAGCCTTGGTTTGTAGAGGACAATTTCTGAGTGCGGAAAAGGTATCTGGCTTGACGCCAGCTTTCAGGTGTTCAAGATAAGAATCCCTCCTGACCAGAGTTAAATTAGCCATTTGTATAAAAGTAAAATCGGAGAGGTGTTGGAGGGATTTGCCGACTGCGAAACTCACATTTTGATTGAATGCAGACAGGAAATGTAACTCATCAAGTGCACCCTGAGCTTTTGCGGAAGATTTTCCTTTTCCCAACTCTGCCTGAAGAATTTGTAATTGTTCTTGTACAGAATCTTGTATCTTTGTAATGCACCTATTGAAACCAGCTGACTGGTTACAAACATAACTGGTCTCTTTTGCTGCTTTTTCCCATTTCCGGAGTGTATCCTGAGCAATAGGGCGGGAGGTGGGTTGAGATGAAGCAAGAGAAGGTTTACCAATTCGGGCAAAGGCACTATTCAATTTTGCGGCGTCATTGGGCCAAGTTGTTACATATTTGCCCGGCCTAGTGATGTCTTTATTTTCAGCGGGATGGATCCCGTACCACCTTGCCTGAGACTTGGGAGGGCGGAGATACTGATCAACATGAAGTCCACCCGGCTCCGCAGACTTGGAAGGGTACCCTTCTATGAGGACGAGGTTTAGATTTTCAAGTTTTTTACAAAGCCAGTCCTCTGGTGGTAAGTCAATAGAAACCTTGCCTACAGGTTGTGCCCGGTGGCCAATCCAGGGATTGTCGGACCTGGAACTTGGTGTATATTCGAGATCTGGGATATGTGACCAGCCCATGAAGGCACGTACTCCCCTAACAGTTTCTCTGTAGTTTTGGTCTTCGCTCAATGTTTTATCCAAGTCCGGAGATTCTTGATCAGGTTGGTCAGTGACGTCTTCTTGGTCAGATACCTCACCTTCCTCAAAGTGTTCCGGAGCTGACCTGAACAAGTTGGATTGCGGGGGAGGTTGAGGAAAAGCAGAGGCCACCGGGCCGGAAGAGCTCTGTTGAGAGAATACCGGTTCCGGGTCCTGTTCAGTATAAAGGCCTTCTAGAGGAGACGTCATAGCTATTGAGCTGGTAGTTACAGTGGCACTAGGTTTAATCCTATCCGGGCCAGAAGCCGGACCGGCTTGGCCGGAAGGGACAGATGATAAGAGAAAAGGTGCCTGAGAGAGAGCTCCAGCGGGAGCTTGATGTGATACCGGTGCTTTGACTGGTGAGAATGAAGGTTGAGGTGAAGGACGCTGCCCCAATGTAATGAGTGCTTCCAGACGGGCCATACGTACTGACCACTTTTCGTCCAACTCTTTCAACTCTTGGCGGAAAATAGGTGGAGGTAAAGAGAGATCTTGCTCAGCAACATGGGGTGGAGAAGTTGAAGCAACTTCCTGAGATTCCACCTGCGACACTATAGTTACAGTGGACGGATCCACAAGAGCTTCTTTGCTTTTAGATTTCTCCTTCCGCAGCTTGTACGTAGGGGTTGAAAGTTGGAGCAATTGCTCAGGGGTTAAATTGTCACACAATTCACACTGCAACTTTAAAACGCACGGGTCTTGGCCCAAACCTTTGTCTCTGCATCTGGCACAGCGAGAATGAGGGTCAAAATTAGCCATGATGTGCCCGCAGGCTCCTTTTCTTTGTCCTGGAGATGCCATGGTAGTTTATCCAACTGACAAATCGTAGCACTTAACACAATATACAACTTAAGAAATCCTCAAAATAAAAACAGTTTCCAAAATTCAAACTTTGAAGATCGCGCCAAACGAAAAAGATGCTATGACGTCACGTCCCTCTGGCGAGTGAGGCAGGAACTAGGCCACCTGGCGAGTGGAGTGTAGTGTACCGGTCCTGCCGGGGGTGAAACCCAGGACGTCTTTTTCTTTCGTTTGGCGGGACCGGCTGGCGCCGGCATATAGCTATCGTCTGGTAGGTAAGATGTATTAACGCAATGAAATTCCAATTACAACTGATTTACTCAACAGTGAGAACTTCAAAGTAGCTATTACTCAGCTATCCAATGAGCCACTGGTCTGGAACTTCACTAAGTTATAGCTGACCCCAAAATAGGTAAATAACACATGAAACAAAATACTCAAAATGCAATAATTTTCAAGTTATAAGTGAGTTTACTCAACAGTGATAACCTCAAAGTAGCTATTACTCAGCTATGCAATGAGCTACAGGTCTAAAATTTTACTATGTTATAGCTGACCCAAAAGTAGGTGAACAACATATTTATACAAAATTCTCCAAATGCAATAGTTTTCAAGTTACAACTGATTTACTCAATAGTGAGAACCTGAAAATAGCTATTACTCAGCTATGCAATGAGCTACATGTCTAAATTTTTACTATGTTATAGCTGACCCAAAAGTAGGTGACCAACATATTTAAGCAAAACACTGTAAATGCAATAGTTTTCAAGTTACAATTGATTTACTCAATAATGATAATCTGAAAATAGCTATTGCTCAGTTGTGCCATGAGCTACAGGTCTGTAACTTCACTAAGTTATAGCTGACCCCAAAATAGGTGAATAACATATTGAAACTAAATACTCTAAATTGTAAAAATTTTCAAGTTATAAGTGATTTACTCAACAGTGATAACATCAAAGTAGCTATTACTCAGCTATGGCATGAGCTACAGGTCTGAAATTTTGCTATGTTATAGCTGACCCAAAAGTAGCTGAATAACATATTTATACAAAATTCTCTAAATGCAATAGTTTTCAAGTTAGAAGTGAGTTTACTCATGATGGAAGTTACTGAAAAGCCCAAAAGTAGCTATTACTCAGTTAGCTATTGAGATAGACACCCAAGTTACTCACCATGTTGTAGCTATGGAAAAAGTAGCTGAACAACATATTTTAACAAAATGCTCTAAATGCAACACTTTTCAAGTTATAAGTGATTTAGTGCATCATTTCATGAATTTTAATGCATTAAAAAATATTAAAAAAATTTATTAAAAAAAAAAATAAGACAGATCCAGGTCTCATACTCACACAAGAGAATCTACCTCTGGCCTAGTACATATATGCAAGATATGAGAGAAATCCTTCAAATAGTCACTGAGAAAATTGTGATAAAGTGTTGAAATTTTCACACTTTTGGTGGGGGTACCTCCCTTGTAATGTCTCTAGCAAACGGACGAACAGACAGATTTGCATGCCTTGAACAGTTTTTCATCCTCAATAGATAAGGTATCTTTTAAGAAAAACAGCATGTCTCTAGGCCTTGTAGTTTTGGAGAAGAAGTTGTTCACGCAGACGCGTACATGGACGCGGACGCGTAGCCCACGCCGCAGAGTGACGACATATTGTCAGCTGACTGACAAGTCAGCTGACATAAAAACCCCACTACAGACAACAAGGCCAGGTGTGCAAGGCAGGGACTGGAATCACAGTAGACGCGAGTTCTGAAGAACGCACTTCCGTCTTTCCTGGTCGGTGAAGCACGTGATCAACTTTGTGACCTGGTCGGTCGTCAGAGGCCGCGTTCTTTTGTGCTGGCCGGTCAGCCGATGCTTTAGAAGCAGAGGAGCCTGAACCAGTGCGCTCTGAAGGTGAAAGTCCTGGTCGGTGCCGGCCTGAAGTTCTGTAGATGAAATTCTTTCTTTCATGATAAAACCAGTGACCTGGCCATCCACAACCCCCACTACCGACAACAAAGCCAAGTCTGCAAGGGAGGGACTGATATTGAAGAAAGCTGAAGAATGCATCTCATGCTTCTGATGAAAAACACTAAATACTCGAGCTAGGCTGGTGTGACTGATGCTTTACAGCAGAGAAGTCGGTACCAGTGCGCTCTGAAGAAATGTGAAGAATGCATCTCTTGCTTCTGTTGAAAAAACACTAAATACTCGAGCTGGCTGGTGTGACTGATGCTATACAGCAGAAAAGTCGGTACCAGTGCGCTCTGAAGAATGCACCTTTTCTATTAGGGAATTCCTTCTATTTATAGTTATAAAAACTGACGTTTCTTTCGTGATTGTAGCTGGAAGCTTACAGAAGGCAAATTCAAACAAAAGACACGGATAAAAATACCTTGTAAGTAATATATCCATTTCCTAACTACTGTCGATCTGCCCCTAACAACACAATTGTTGAATGGGAGGAAACTAGAAAATATTTCTCGTCGATTACTGCCCTATCATCAACACCAAATTGAGTCAACTAGGGAGCGTTTCCAGCAGATTTCTTAATGTATATCCGTGCTTGGTATGTAGATAATACTTCTACACTAAACTATTCACATATAAGGTTGAAAATCCGCCATAATGAACACTTTTTCCTTTAAAAACTCTGGAGATGTTGAAAACATGTCTGCACAGTACACGCGCCAAACGAAAAAGATGCTATGACATCATGTTGTCTAGACAGGAAGTAAATACCATGCGCCACCTGCCGAATGCACAGTACTGGGACCGCCAGTCGGTGGAAACACAGGACATCTTTTTCTGGTGTTTGGCGGGCCGGTCCACTAGGCCACCGAGGGCCTCTACAGGACTAGTCAAGTAAGTACTGATGTTTGTTACTCTCTGCTAGAGTTATCTATTCATAGATATGGGGAACCCCCTACGTTTCTACAATGTCCTCAGTAGTTCTTGTATCAGTATGTATCGATTGATTTCTATAACCTTTTGGGCATCTCCCAAGCTGTATACAAATGCTGTAAGTCTGACCATATTATTACCATGGGCTTCAACTACTATGAACAAAGTTAATTGTGTCTAAAAGCTAGTATGCCACAGTAGCCTATCAGAATTACATTTAACTTTTGTTTCAACTTTAAGTGGTTTATTTGGCTTTAACTTCACTTACAACATTGTACAGGTCATATCGTGATGGGCAGTTTTATTGGCAGAAGAAACCAGCATATACACTTGGTCAAGGCTCTGTACTGCAAGCTGCCGACCATCGGTAAGCAACTACCAACTTTCCACACAGATAAAGCACAGTGGATAAAGACTGCTTGTGGTGAACTCTTATTGGTATGAACTGGATAGAGTGTGGATCTACCAGAGTGTGGATTTGCTGTATTTTGGGTATTGTTCATGGTTTGGAATGAATAGCATTGTTATGCAGACATTCTGAATATCTGGATACAGACATTTTATGTAATTGGACACTGAAAGGATTACAGGGTATGAATTTTTTGTGTTAGAGTGCACTGAATGGAACACAGAATAAGACATTTGTGTGTTAGTGAAAGCTTAACGGATCACAGGACAGATTACTGGATACAGTGTACAAACCTGACCATCAATTACGTGGACAGAACTGTGGTCAGGTGAGATTATCTTCATTATTGTAATATTGCACAAACTATTAAGAGTACCTCAGTTGACTGTAATTATTATTCGAATTGTTAAATCAGGTTTTAAGTTTTGTCTTTTCCTGTTGCAACTTGAAAGGAACTGGTAATTGCTACCACACTTGCCCTATGGACCATTACAAAAGGGGACAGCCAGTAACATGCCTATGGTTGTCATCACTTTATTATGCTTAATCAAAATATGTCCAATGAATGCTTCATTAACATGACACAGCATTGGATCAAAGCCAACAACACATTACAACAGCATGAAGATACTCCACTCTAAGCCTAGACTTTTTGTATGTTTGCAGACGTTATCAATGCATTTACAGTTCACAAATAATAAGAATTCTGTTATGACCGTGGCTTCTGTTCATTTATACAGTTATTGTCAAGTCGTTAATAGTTGATTTATCTTTAGAGTTAAGTATAACAATCAAAAGTATGAAAATACACCACTATTAAACAAGCATAACTGATCAAAGTTTATACATATGATGAGTTAACTTTATGTCCACCCCACACTGTTAGCATGATGTTCAAATTCAATTATCAAAGAAGACTTTTGTTGAGTTAACTATTCAACCAGAATAAATACAAATTGCATTGTGTTAATAAAGTTTAGTGACTTGATAGAAAATACACTGAGACACATATTTATATGAATCAATACGAAAGTCTGTCTATCCATATGTGTGAAACCAATAACCAATCAAAATCTTGGCATTCAATGTAGACCCTCCACAGAAATGGGCTTAAAAGTCAGGACAGAGTACAGCCTTGATACCAGAATATGAATATAATGCACCAAATGTGTACAGAAGACCTGGAGCTCATGTGTGGAACTGGATATGTCAAACATCTACATGAAATAACTTAAATCTCAACCACCTTTACACAGTACAATGCTGTAAGGTTCACATAACATTCAGCAGAGCTTAAAACAGTGTATTACACAAACCTATTGATAAGACCCCTGCTATGATATGCAGACATAGTTTTTATATATCTCACAGAATGGCAGAGAGGTGAAAGACGTCTGTTTCTTGTAACTTTCATGTGGAATAATGGCACATTTACCACTAATCTTATTGAAATCTCTTCATATCTTACAAAAATATTTTAATTATATTTAAGTTGGTATTTTCTGTAATGTTTGGGGCTATTCTCAAATACTAATGTTTAATTATATAACAGCACTTTGGCGTAAGTACTGGTGTTGCTGAGTGTGTAAAGAATGAAAAGCAAGTGCGTCACAGTACATGAATAGGGTGTCAGTAGATTAACATAGTGTCAGACAATCACACACAAAACAGCTTTCTGCCAATGGCTTCAAGTCAGCACCAAAACTGACAATCATGCTGCAGTACATTAAAGGATATAACAAAGTCGTCATGAAATACACCAGCCCAATACATACACACTGTGTACAGAGCTATGTACAGAATCTTTGGACGTCTGACCAGAATACACGATTACATAAATGTACACTAAAACACTACCGACGCACACACCAAACAATAAAATGCGTAAAGGATTGTCAGTGTCTGCCGTCTCTACTATGAACAGCTAGTAACCAGAGTGAAAAGTGTTAAAAACTCTCACATCAATTACAGAGAAACACACCACACTTCTGGTAGAGAGTAAATAAATGCATGACTTCACACAGACATCTATCACAGGTCTCCGTCAGCAAAACAACAGCAAACATAATGTCAAGCATTAAAATACAGACACGCTACACGCTATGGAACCCGATGGACAAAATGTAAGACTTTACACAGATAGGTCCGACTCTCTCCCACGCTTAGCAAACCAACACACTACAGAAGACAGGAAATCATGGAGACCCATGTTTACACAAAGTTCACATACAGACTGCAAAGTATACAACACTAGTGAGATATTCAAATATACAGGACAAATGCAACAAATAAATAGCCTGGGGTGGTCACTGGAAATCTATTAAACATTTGTTTTCTCAAGAAGTTTTACACCTTTACAAGTTCCAGCCAATTGTGTGGACATGTAGTGGAAATAACTCGGTTTGACTGGTATTAATTATAAAATTCATGTTGCCTCATTAACATGATTTCCAGCGAGATTTTATATTCTTGGTCAAGCATTGTGGACTGGGAGGAGGGATGTATTATAAACCCCAGACAATATGCAATAGTGAATTTCCCGTTTGTAGGTCTACAAAAATACTGAAAAATTTACAAAACAGCCAAATACTGGTAACCAGTAACATGTTGGAACACATCAAATACAAATTACACACAAAAACACAGTCACTACACTGAATGAATCATAGTAATACTTTAATGGAAGTCAGTTGGTGTAATGATATTTATTCCGCGATTTTTTACCAAAAAAAAAGAGTAACTTTAAAATGAAATGGTAAGCATGAGGCAGGTAAAATATATAGTTACTTATCCAGGTGAAGAGATGGGCAGGTGAACACATACATGTACAAAATAGTGTGAAATTGTGGCCAGATGACAGCAGATTGACAGATTGATGAACTATCGATCCAATCACCTGCCAATGTCACATGTTAAAATACACACAACAAGCAATCAGTGCCCATGAACGGGCTCAGTGTTAGCTGACTGTGTGTTTTGAGTTTTAGAGTAGAAGTGACAGAAGAACACAAAAGTTGCGCCCTGGAAATGGTATTCAGAAGGAAAGTTAGAAGGTAACTGTTAAGGTGTAAAAAGTAAGTTAAAAACATATTTAAAGAAATTACTGCAAATTAAAAAGTTTTCGAGTTACAACTGATTTACTCAACAGTGAGAACCTTAAAGTGGCTATTACTCAGCTATGCAAGGAGCTACTGGTCTGCGATTATACTATTTTATAGCCGCCCCAAAAGTAGGTTAATAACTTTTTTAAACATAATACTGTAAATGAAATAGTTTTCAACTTACAACTGATTAACTGAACAGTGAAAATCTAAAAGTAGCTATTGCTCAACTATGCCATGAGCTACAATTTCACTATGTTATAGCTGACCCATAAGTATGTGAACAACATATTTAAACTGATTATTCTATATGCAATAGTTTTCAAGTTACATCTGATTTACTCAACAGTGACAAAACTTGAAAGTAGCTATTGCTCAGCTGTGCCATGACTTGCAGGTCTGCAAATTCACCATGTTAAAGCTGACCCAAAAGTAGGAGAACAACATATTTATTGAAAATACTTAAAATGCAATATTTTTCAAGTTACAACTGATTAACTCAATAGAGAAAACCTCAAAGTAGCTATTGCTCAGCTATTGAATAAGCTACAGGTCTGTAACTTTACTATGTCATAGCTGACCCAAAAGTAGGTGAACAACGTATTTAAAGAAAATACTCTAAATGCAATAGTTTCAAGTTACAACTGATTTACTCAACAGTAAGAACCTGAAAGTAGCTATTGCTCAGCTATGCCATGACATACAGGTCTGCAATTTCACTATGTTATAGTTGACCCAAAAGAAATTGAACAACATATTTGAATAAAATACTCTACATACAACACTTTTCAAGTTGCAACTGATTCTCTCAACAGTGAAGACCTGAGAATAGCTGTTACTCAGCTATGCCATGAAATACACATCTACAATATTACTATGTTATAGCTAATTCAAAAGTAACTGAATAAGATATTTAAACAACTTTTTCTAAATGCAATAGTTTTAAATTTACAACTGATTTACTCAACAGAAAAAACTCAAAGTAGCAATTGCTCAGCTATGCAATGAGCTACAGGTCTGCAATTTTACTATGTTACAGCTGACCCAAAAGTAGCTGAATAACAGATTATACGAAATTCTCTAAATGCAATAGTTTTCAAGTTACAAGTGATTTTACTCATTATGGAAGTTACTAACAAAGTAGCTATTACTCACTTAGCTATTGAGATCGACACCCAGGTTACTCACCATGTTGTAGCTATGGAAAAAGTAGTTGAATAACATATTTTAACAAAATGCTCTAAATGCAATACTTTTCAAGTTATAAGTTATTTAGTGCATGATTTTATGAATTTTAATGCATTAAAAATTATTTAAAAAATTCATAAAAAAATAATTAAGAAACCCAGTAAACATTAGAAATGTTTTTAAATGGTTTAAATGTTTACAAAACGTTTTTAAAACCTAAGTAAACCCTATCTTTGGTTTTCTAAACGTTTCTAAGTAAACATTTTTGCTGTAATGTTTAAAAAATGTTTTATAAACATTCTCTATACAAACGTTTTTACTTAAAACGTTTCTTAAACACTTATAAAATAACTCAAGAGGCTAGGTTTGACTGGAAATGGTTTTAAAGCATTTATGAAATAGCTGAAGAAATTAAGGTTTTGATGGAAATGTTTTTCAAACATTCATCATGAAATGTTTGATAAACAGTAAACATAAAATGTTTAAACAACATTGCTTGTTAAATGTTTTAAAAACATTCTATCAAAAACATTTTTCAAACCTATAATTTTAAACCTTCACCTTTAAACATTTTAGAGGACTTTGTCAAAAATTGCCCCACATGCAATCCCTAAAGTATGAATTCAATGGAGGCACAATTTCTAAGCCACCATCTTACAATTTTAGACATAAAAATAATATTTTCAATAGTGAGCAACCATACAAAGATATTGAATTTGACCTCTGAACCCATTATTATTCAGACATTATTATGTTCATTTATAATGTTTTTCTAATATTTATCGTTAAACGTTTAATAAACGGTTTTCATAAAAGGTTTTAAAAACATTCTATTATAAATGGTTTTCGTACCCATAATTTTTTAACCATTGCCAAACGTTTCCTTTCAAACGTTTGCAAAGCCCAAAAATGATCCAGGTCTTACACTGACACAAAGGAATCTCCCTGTGGCCTAGTACATATATGCAAAATAAGAGATAAATCCCTTCAATAGTCAATGAGAAAATTGTGATAAAGTGTTGAAATTTTCACACTTTGGGTGGGGGTACCTCACTTCTAACAGTTCTGGGGAACAGACGAACAGACACAGGATGGTAAAACCAGACACAAAGCATTACATTCATACGATAAGACACAGCCACATTACAGTACAGACAAACTGGTACAAACACAGGATGATAAAACCAGACACAAAGCATTACATTCATACAACAGTACAGACATACTGGTACAAATACACTCAGCAAGTATACACAGCTGAACTAGCTGTCAAAACTGGTCACATCTGCCGAAATTGCAGAATTCCCCGAAATATATGAAAGTAGTTCCATTAAAATATAAACATACACACATAATTGGCAGGAAGACTCAAAACCTGCTGACCTGCCTACCTGCTAACCTGCCTATCTGCTGACCTGCCTATCTGCAGACCTGCCTATGTGCTGACATGTCAACTTGCCTGAAAGAATATCCAACCACCTTTAATGTGACTCTCAAGGAACTCTATTCACTTAATATATTTTACGAAGTCAATCTACTTTCAGGAGGGGAATTCTGCAATCCATCCTACTGTATTGACACAAAGTCCAACATACAAACCATCCTATCACAATGGTTTAGTTGATTCACAACCACAGTGTCATATAGCTGATCAACGCTTCAGCACTCAACACATAGATAGCAATGTACTGGTAAGAACACTATATAACCACATCTAATACACAATAACATAAACAATGGATGGAATGCTTTATAACCACATATGGTAGAGTTGCATAAATTCTTGATTCTTTTCTTCTGCCTTGCCTCATCTATTCTTGTTAGAATTTATTGTAAAATCACACATGGTTGTGCTTCTACTGTTATAACTATATTTCAGAGTACAACTATACATGATACACAGTATATAATCTGTTATATACCAAAGTAAAAACCACCAATGTAAAACCATACATGGTTTTACAGGATACCATCTTCTAGCACCACAGCTTGAATATAAACCATATATAGTTGCATTATAAATCTGTTGTGGCCATATTAAGTGTTAAACCACACACGATTTTGCTTTATTCCGGCAGGTGTAACCACACGTGACACTGAACCATCTGTAAACAACCACACTGGATAACCACGGTTTTAGGCTGTTAGATGTTACTGGTCAGTCTCTCCCAGTCACTATGCCACATTTTCAGCATGAACTGTCACCTACAAACAGAAAATATCATGTAAAGGTGTTGTATAACCCAGCGTGAAAGATACTTCCAGTTACCCAGGATTTCTACAAAACAGGGTATATTTTAGTGAAGAGTCTCTGTGATAAAACAACTTTATAGTGTGAATTCTGAAGTAGGCAACCACCTGTGTATTTGAACCAGATATGTACTTGAACCACATGTGTATCTGAACCATGCATGTACTTAAACCATCTGTGTATTTGAACCAGGCACGTACTTAAACCACCTGTATTGAACTAGGCATATAATGGAACCAACTGTGTATTTGAAACAAGTGTGTCTTTGAAGTAGGCATGTGCATTTGACCAAAGCATACATGGAAGCAGGCAAGTATATGGTCTAGGTCTGTATAGCAGGCGTGTACTTGAACCAGGTGTGTATATTAAAGCAAGTGTGTATTAAAGGAGGGAGTTTTTAAAGCAGGCATGTATTTGAACCATTTATGTATTTAAAGCAGGTACTTGTTGAAGCAGGTTGTACTGTAAGAGAATTAATACAGATGCATTTGTCCGGCGCCCTGCCGGTCTCGCCAAACGTTAGAAAAAAACGTCCTGAGCTAGGCTCTGGGCGGGACCGGTAGTGTCCTGTTCATTCACCAGGTGGCTGTGTCCAGATAGCAAGACCCTAGTGGGCCACCGTTGGCTATGGACGGCAAAATATAGCTAATCGGCCACCACTTAGCCACTGCTGGACAACTGACTGCATTTTAAAAAAAAAATTAAAGCATTATAAACTACTTCATAAGCAACCTCAACTATTGCTTTCTGACATATTATTTAACAATATTCAATGTTAAAAACATATTATTTTGAAATATAAATATATTGCATGGCCCACTGTTGGCCCACCAACTACCCATGATGGGCACCCAGTGGGCCACTGGTGGCAAATATTTTAGTTTTAGTGACGTTTACAGAAAAATATCTTCATTTTTTCCACGAAGAGCTTTACTTAGTTGATGGACCAATGGTGGTCCTCTGGTGGCTACACCTCAAGCTCAGCTGAACGGCATTTGTTTTGACAGATCTTGAAAAGAGACTTCTTGGCTTAAATTCATTTGTTTTAAGTGAATTACTTTCCAAAAGTAGTTGTTCTGAATTTTATTTCACAAAAAAATTGTAAGATTTGCCACTGGTGGTCCATCAGTGGTCCACTTTTTGCGTGAATGGTACATACTGTTGGTCCACCGGTGGCCCACAGACGGCAAAGTAATTGGATACTTTATGTATGTGTGTGTATATCACTGAGACACCAACATTTTTAAATAACAGATGTTACATCTCTGCATTAATATATATTTCTATTTTTCCCACTTTTGTGCCACAAATTTCTTCCAAGGTTTACCACTGGCAGCCCACCAACTATATCAGTGGTATATAAGCTATGATCAATGGGCCACTGATGGGAATTTTCTCATTTTCAACCGCGTTTTAGATCGAATCAATAAAATCATCTGATAATTATACAGAAAAGTTAACAGAAGTGAAAGTTTCCCCTGTAAACAAACCATAGAACATGTACAGGTGATAAATATGTTATTAAATCAAAACCCTATTAAGTGGGGTTGAGGTGTAGCCACCACTGGACTCCCCTTGGTCCGCTAGCTGCTATATGTATGTGTCGGATAAAATATAAAGTTTCTTAAATTGAATGGAATAATTACACTTGAAACATATTCCAATCAGTGGCTGAATTACCCTTGAAATATATTCTCATCAGTGGCTGAATCACCCATGCCAACGTTGGCCCAAAGAAGGCTTGCCAACCAAAACTCAGGCTGCCGAGGTTGGGCCAATGTTGGGCCAATTGTGGCTTTTTATTCAAGATGGCGGCGAGCAATAATAGGGGATTTTGAGACACTTGGTCAAAAATGATTTATTATGGTATGTCTAAAATTCATATTTCAGTGAGCCCACAATTTTTAACTATTTAACAATTTTAGACATAAAAATAACATTCTCATTATAAATTCACAATAAGAAAAGTTGTTTCTGAACATTATAATTTTATTATTTGATTATGGAACATGTCATCCTAAGATACTGTTCCACCGTTGTTCATGTTTGGTCATGTGACTTATCAGGGATTCCCTTAACTAAAATCTACCCACAATCTGTCAATTATTTGCTTCTGTTAAACAATGGCCACATAACTCCATGCTGCAATCTGATTGGCTGATGCTATAGTGGTAGTAAAATTTTACCAGTGGCTTGCCAATGTCAGACTGACGTAGCATCCGCCGGCCAAAAAGCCATTGGGCCAACGGTGGCTGCCAACGTCGGACCGACGGATATGCCAATGTTGGGCCAATGTCTGCATGCTATCTGGGTTGTTGGCTAATGAAGGTGATCCACTGGTGGACCAATAGAAAAGCTTATCATTGGCTGCCAACAGTGGGCCACTGATGGACCACCAGTAAACCTTATTGTTGGTTGCCAACAGTGGACCACTGTCTATCAGTTGGTCACGCCACCAGAGAACCGCCACAAGAGGCACCCAACAGTGGGCCACTAGTGGGCCACCAGTCAACCTTGTTGTTGGCTACTGAAGGTGATCCACCGGTGGACCAATAGAAAAGCTTATCATTGGCTACCGATAGTGGGCCACTGATGGACCACCAGTAAACCTTATTGTTGGCTGCCAATGGTGGACCACTATCTACCAGCTGGTCACGCCAATGACTAGCCACCAGCTACAGCCAATATCGGACCGACTGCTATGCTGCTGGTGGGCCAGTGGTGGCCCTACAGAGTCTTGCTATCTGGGAAGCAGCCTCCCTGCTGATGTACTGCGCATGTGCGTGCATGCGCACTTCCCCTTTTTGTTGTCTACCTTAGAAAGTCCCCTTTTTAGCTTAGAATCGCGGGGAAGGTAGGCTGGGAGTCCCCCTGTCCACTAGGTAAGGTATTAACTGATAAAAATTTAATCTACTATTAAATTTTCCATTTTATTGTGTTAATACATCTTACCTAGTGGACAGATGCAGAATAACTACCCAGTGGATGGAGGGTAGCTAAGAAGGGGAAGTTCCAGAACAGGTGTCTCTGGCATAGGTTAAGAAGACTAGCTCCACAGAGAACACACCCTTGCACCCCCCTCCTTTTTTTGTTCTTTCTGTGTACCAACTCAACCCGAGTGTACAGGGAGAAATGAGAGGGAGCTAGAGTTCGGACCCACCTAACAGAAGAAGTACAGGAACCGATGAAACCATCTGCCACTGTGGCCTAGCGGGTAACACACTTGCCTAGGAGCACAGAGGACGTAGGTTCAAACCAAGGTACAGGCAGATACATAGTGGCTTGGATGACCACTTAAAATGGCAGTCCTCTGTCATTGGGTTCTATCCCCAGTAGCAGGCAAAAGAACCTCAAGGACGTTGATAAATGGTCATCCTTGAGCCTCTGTCTTTCAGTTAGGGGAATGCAAGTCACTTGAGAGCTTGGACTGTACTTTGTTCAGTCAGATGGGTCAAATAGCGCTTTGAGTCCTGAAGTATATGGAGATATTGCGCTGAGTATAAAAACTCAATAGAATACAATACAATACAACACAATCATGGCAATCCAGAAGCAAGGACAGAATAATTTTTTTTGTTAAATATGTACACTATTTACATATGTACACTATACACATTTTCCTGCACTCTACCATGCACCACTACTCATGGACCTGTTGGGCAGCTACCACAGGACCTAAGTGGTATAGTTCCAAATCTGCCCAAGCCACATCCTTCAGATAGAATTGTGTAAAGGTGTTATTGGCTTTCCAATGGCATGCAGAGAGAATTTGGTCCAAGGAGACCTCCTATTGGAAGGCCCTGGAAGCTGCAAAGGCACTAACATCATAGGTTCTCACCTGATGCTTTATTTATTTGGGGTTTTACGTCGCTTTCAACACTGTACAAGTCATATCACGACGGGTAGTTGGAAGGGCAGAGGAAACCAGTACATACAGTTCGCTAGGGTTCTGTACTGTAAACTGCCGACCAACGGCAAGCAACTACCAGCTTTCCCACTTGAGGCCGTGACGGGGATCGAACCCCGGCCTCAGAGGTGGGAGGCGTGAGTGTTACCACTCTGCCACCATGGCCCCCCTCACCTGATGCAAGTTTTGTGATTCCTCATCAGAGAGTTGGTAGCATAGTAGCACAGTTTGCTTGATCCAGGAAGAGATGGTAGCAGGAACGATATCCTTGTGGAAACGCTTCTGAAACGATACAAAGGCCAAATCTTTACCCTTGCGTTGGTCCTTGGTCCAAGGCTGATATGACTACTGGAGCCACACAGGAAGGACCCTCGCGAGCCAGCTGATTCTTGGACAGGAAAATGGGTGACGGATAGAGAGACCTTCCTCGAATTTTCCTGATGCCGAATATTCTTGTACAGCCAGGCATGAATCTCGCTACGTCTCTTGCCTGAACCCAAAGCCAAGAGAAAGACTGTCTTGAAAGTCAAATGCTTAAGAGAAGCCTTTCGCATATCTTCAAAGGGAGCCTTAGACAGCTGGTGCAGTACCAGTGAGAGGTTCCAAGAAGGAACTCCCTGCCTGTCCTTAGGTTTGTCCCTATGGAAGCTATCCAACTAACGGGTTAGGTTCTCGTCTTTCCTGATATTTAATCTCTGCCCACAATATCAGCAATGGCAGTTCTATACCCTTCAATGGTACTGGGTTGCAAAGCTTTGTCCTTAAAAAGGTGCAACAAGAAATCAGCAATCTGGTTCACAGAGGGCGACTGGAAGTCCACCTCATTTCACTTACTCTATTTGATAAAAACGGCCCACTTTGACTTGTAGACGGCTCTGGTTGAGAGTCTCTGAGGAGCCTCAATTCTCGCCACTTCGTCCGAGAACCCTTTTTGTTGAATGATGACAGCTCTAGGAACCAGGCATGCAGGTTCAGGTTCTGGAGGTTTTGGTGAAGTAGCCTGTTGAATGACTGTGTCACCAGATCCTTCTGCAGTGGGAGCATGAATGGAATCTGAACTGAAAGACTGACCAGATCCCAAAACCAAGGCATGTTGGGCAATCCTGGAGCTATCAGTATCATCCTGCGACAGCCTTGGTCCATCACTTTGGACACTACCTGGCTGAGCAGTGAGACTGGTGGGAAGGCGTAAATGTCTCTCCCATGGAAGGCGTCTACTGCCCAAGCTGCTTGATCCGGTACCGGTGACACAAAGTTGGGGAGTTTGTGATTGAACCAGGTTGCTAAAAGGTCTACATGTGATTGGGCCAATTTGGAGCACAAAAGATTAAACACCTGTTGAGATAGGTACCACTCTGTCTGGATCACTTGTTTGTGTCTGGACAATTTGTCCGCTATCACATTCAAGCGACCTGGAATGTGTCGAGCCCTCATAACTATTCCCCTGGGATGGCACCAGGCCAGAAGTCACTAGAGTACGGCACAAAGAGAACCTGCTTTCATACCGCCCTCCTTGTTGATGTAGGCAACCACAGTTGTGTTGTCCGTTGCTATTAACACAATCTGGTTCTTGCAAAGATGCTTGAAACTCTTGAGGGCCAGAAAGATCACCTTTAACTCCAGAAAATTGATGTGAAGGCGACTTTTTGTGCTTGACCAAATGCCTCTTGCAGAGTCCCCTAAGTGTGTGCCCAAAACCTTCGTTTGAGGCGTCTGTAAACACTTGAAGGGCATGTTGAAGGGGATGTAAAGGCTGACCCCGTAGCACGTTGCTGTCGCTTAACCACCAATCTAGATGTGGATGGAGAGACTTAGGAAACGGGATGTTATTTTCCAGAATCTCGGGCACATGCCAGTGTTGCTTGAGACGCTATTGTATGGGCCTCATATGAAGACGACCTGACCAAACCTGCCTCTCTGTGCCAGTCAGAAGAGCTATTACGGACATAAATTGTCTGACGGGGCAGCTGTCCCTGTTCTTGACAAACTTTAACTTTCCTGTAAGGTCGACCATCTCTCTTGAGTTCGTAAGACCCGACCGGTCAAAAGGTCAAACTGGTAACCGATGAAATTAAAATCCTGCTGAGGTGTTAACTCTGATTTCTTCATGTTGACTACCCACCCTAGCTCGCGACATAGAGCCAAGAGGGTCTGGGTATGTTGTAGCAAATTTCCCCGCACTGGGCTCTGACTAACCAGTTGTCTAGGTACTGGTGGATTCTGATACCCCTTGTTGGTGCCATAAGTTTCACTTCCTTGACTACTTTGGTAAACTCCAATAGAGCTGTGGCCAGGCCGAAAGGAAGGGCAGTGAACTGATAAGTCTCTTTGACCAGGAAAAATCTGAGGTATTTCCTTGATCTGTGATGTATGGGAACATGGAAATACGCGTAGCTGAAATCCAGCGAAGTAACCCATTCCCCTTTCGGAGGGATAGTCGGATTGTTTCCGGTGTTTCCATTTTGCTAAAACAGGTTTAATTGGCTGAGGTCTAAAATGGGTCTCCCTCTGTTGCTGGATTTTGGGACTAGGAATAACCGGTTGTAAAAGGCCAGGGACGACCCGACAACCACTCTTTCCACTACCAACTTGTTTAGCTTTTTTTTAAGGTTTTTTACAGGGTTTGCATAACCTCTCTTGACCATAGGTGAACGAGTCAGTGGGGGTCTGATTTTGAAGGATAGTGTGTATCCCTCTTTCAAAATCGAGACCACTCTTGGATTTGCACCCAGACTTTGTCATGTTTGCCAAAACTTATGTAATCTGCCCCCTACAATCAGATTTGTGGCAGCATTGGGGGCACTTTGAACGTGTGGAACAGAAAGACATTGACTTATACAAGAAACTCTTTTGACATCTTTTATTTCTATCTTTGATGCAAAGGGACTTATACCTTTCTTTTTGTGGATGCCCGGCAAAAAGAAGCAGAATGTGCATGACTTAGAACAAGATGAGATACATCCTGAGGGTTTAACTTGGCTGAAGTCTTTGATTGATGTCTTTGACTCTTGACTACTTTTAGAACTGAACTGTCTAACACATTTGATTTTAGAGTCTGAAAAGTTCTTTGAAACAAGCTTTTGTCTAACCTGTGTATTACTTTGACAAAAGCTGTTTGATATGAAAGGTAATTGTCATTTATAGTGCTTGTAGCCTCTTGACCTGGAGAAACGGGGGTTGGAACCTCGGCCTCTGCTACGTCCCCTTCCCCTAGGGTGATCAAATTGCCTCCAAGTTTGCTGTTCTTACTCCCCTGTAGCGACAGACCGGCTCTTTCATGTCATATGGACGGTACCTATGAGAGGATCTTCATCCGGCCTGCTGCGAAGCACCCGGACCGGGTCTCTCAGCAGGACCGGTGGTTTCATAATTGGCAATGTCCTGTTCTGTCGTGCGTATAACTGCGTCTGGGAAAAGCCCATATCCAAATAAAGGGGTGTTTCTCAGTTGGTTCCATGTATCTGACTTAATCCCACTCTTGACATGCTCCAGGTACGAGTCCCTGCGGAGCAAGATCAAATTGGTCATATTCACAAAAATACTGTCAGCAAGGTGTTGAAGAGCAATGCCCATCGCCACTGAAACATTTTGGTGGAAAGCCATCAGATCTTTCAAGGCAGTGAGAGCAGCTGAGACTTCCTTAGGAGCTTTTCCTTTGTTAATACGCGAGCAAAGCATAGTGACGTGAGTGTTCATACGTTCTTGCAGCTCACTAGTGCACCTGCGTGGTTCACAATGTAAGAGTTTTCCCTGGAACACTTTTCCCATCTGCGTAAATACTCCTTGGATATGGGATGTGAGGGTGGACCCTTGGATGGGTAGGAAGAGGCTTTAATGATGCGTGGGAACTGGGAGTTCATCTTTGCTTCTGTATTGTGCCAACTGAAGAGTGTTTTTCCTGGACGGTGGGGCCCCTCCGGCTTTATGGTGTGCATTTGGTACCACCTTGACTGGGACTTGGGCACCTTCAGGAAATGATCTTTCTTGTGTCCTGCTGAATCTTGAGCTCTTGAAGGATAATCTTCAGCAGCTACCATACTGAGCTTTTCTAGTTTCTGGCAAAGCCAGTCATGAGGGGGCATGGCTACTGATATATGCGCGGGGCATTTTGGAGTCTTCCCCTTCCAAGGATTGTTGTGTTTATCAGGCTCACCGAGATCACTCTCAAAGGTGGGAATGTGGTTCCACCCCATAAAAGAGCGACTTGATGTAACCGTTTCCTGGCAGTTCATATCTCCTATTTGCCCTGGTTTTTCAAGACTATCTGAGGAAATTTCACCTGCTTGGTCATCAGAGTGCTCAGTCTCAGACTGTGGTTTGTCAATATCCAAGGTATCCGGTTCAGGTGGAAAATTGTATGCACCGGCCAAAGAAGAATCAGTAAACCCAGAAGTAGAAGGCGGAGCTATAGGCAAATCCTGACCAGCAGAACCGGGCTGAGAAACTTCCTGACCGGTAGAACCGGGTTGAAAGACGTTTTAACTTCTTTCGCGTCAAACAAAAAGAGGAAGGGCGCATGCGCGCACATGCGCAGTACACCGGCAGGGAGGCTACACAGCCACCTGGCGAATGAACAGGACACTACCGGTCCCCGCCAGAGCCCAGCACAGGACGTTTTTTCTTACGTTTGGCGAGACCGGCAAGGCGCTAGACAAATGCAGCTGTCCACTAGGTAGGATGTATTAATGTAAAACTAGCTCTTTAACCAGATGGGTTAAAGGGGAATCAGCTGAAGCCCAGGTGTTAACAGAACTGATATATGTTAGGATAATACAAGGTGTATACTGAAGCAAGTATTTCAAGGAGACACGATGCAGGTGTCTATCTAGGTGTGTAATCAGGCAGATGTATATTTGATCTAGATATGTATTGAGACAGGTGTGTATTGGTCCAGGTGTGTACTGAGGCTGGTGGGTATTTGATCTAGGTGTGTATTGAGGCAGGCATGTATTTGATACAGGTGTGTATTAAGGCAGGTGTGTATTTGATCTCGGTGTATACTGGGGCAGACGTGTATATGATCTAGGTGTGTACTGAGGCAGATGTGTATATGATCTAGGTGTGTACTGAGGCAGATGTGTATATGATCTAGGTGTATACTGAGGCAGACGTGTATATGATCTAGGTATGTACTGAGGCAGACGTGTATATGATCTAGGTGTGTACTGAGGCAGACGTGTATATGATCTAGGTGTGTACTGAGGCAGACGTGTATATGATCTAGGTGTGTACTGAGACAGACGTGTATAAGATCTAGGTGTGTACTGAGACAGACGTGTATATGATCTAGGTGTGTACTGAGGCAGACGTGTATATGATCTAGGTGTGTACTGAGGCAGATGTGTATATGATCTAGGTGTGTACTGAGACAGACGTGTATATGATCTAGGTGTGTATTGAGGCAGACGTGTATATGATCTAGGTGTATACTGAGGCAGATGTGTATATGATCTAGGTGTGTACTGAGGCAGACGTGTATATGATCTAGGTGTGTACTGAGACAGACGTGTATATGATCTAGGTGTATACTGAGGCAGACGTGTATATAATCTAGGTGTGTCCTGAGGCAGATGTGTATATGATCTAGGTGTGTACTGAGACAGACGTGTATATGATCTAGGTGTATACTGAGGCAGACGTGTATATGATCTAGGTGTGTACTGAGGCAGACGTGTATATGATCTAGGTGTGTACTGAGGCAGACGTGTATATGATCCAGGTGTGTACTGAGGCAGACGTGTATATGATCCAGGTGTGTACTGAGGCAGACGTGTATATGATCCAGGTGTGTACTGAGGCAGACGTGTATATGATCTAGGTGTGTACTGAGGCAGACGTGTATATGATCCAGGTGTGTACTGAGACAGACGTGTATATGATCCAGGTGTGTACTGAGGCAGATGTGTATATGATCTAGGTGTATACTGAGGCAGACGTGTATATGATCTAGGTGTGTACTGAGGCAGACGTGTATATGATCTAGGTGTGCACTGAGGCAGACGTGTATATGATCCAGGTGTATACTGAGGCAGACGTGTATATGATCTAGGTGTGTACTGAGGCAGACGTGTATATGATCTAGGTGTGTACTGAGGCAGATGTGTATATGATCTAGGTGTGTACTGAGGCAGACGTGTATATGATCTAGGTGTGTACTGAGGCTGGTGTGTATATGATCTAGGTGTGTACTGAGGCAGGTGTGTACTGTGGCAGATGTGTTTGATCCAGGCATGTATTGAGGAAAATGTGGATTTGAAGTCAGTAAACCAGAAGCATCCATGTCCTGTGACAAACATTCACAAACATTTGACATTTTAATTAATTTCTGATCTCTTGAGAAGATTTCGGAGATATAAAAATAGATATGTAAAAGTTATTGCATCTCAGTTTGGAATCGTTATTTCATTTCAAAACCAATCAATACAATGCTATCAGCATTCAGGTAAAATGTTACATGAATAAAAAATTCCAGCATTGTGAGTAACAGGACACTTAAATCATAAGGCATGTCAATGTGTTATGTCCTACTCACACTGTTCGGCCTCAATCTACGCCAACCCCCCCCCCCCACACCTCGCTCCTCTGGCATGTACATTTTATATCAGTGTGTGAGTGGTCCTGAGAATTTTTTCAAACATTTAAAAAATCTGCCAAATGGATACTATCAAAACACAAAATCCATTATACCAGAAATGAGCCCCAACGCGTAAATTATTTTTCGCTGATATGTAGCTAGTGAGACCAGCACTGACTAGTGTGATGTAGGTAGGACAAACATTCAGTAATGTTAAGCCACTATTTTTGAGTTGAAACATGTTAGGGGTAGTTAAGTATCATTGGAAGAATATTTTCATGTCTTGACTTTAAAACAGGAAGCTTCACATCAGAAATTAACCATCTAACAAGATATCTTGCAGTCTGGTATGCTGAAGCTCCCTGGTTCAAGGATTGCCTCATATGTTCACAAGTCATGGCCTGAGTGTTAAGGACTGTGTATAAAGTGTATGCCTGCAGTTTGGAATCCATACATTTTCTACACCTAATGTTATCAGGTTTATGTCCTTTTCAAAATAGAACTTCACAAATCCCAAGTGTTGCCATAATCTCACTACACATGCACATCCACAGAGTGATGAAATGCTGCACTAGTTATCCTGTCTCCGGGTTGTCAAGGTTACAAGCTATACACATACTACAGTGTATATCAGTGTTAAGAGAAAACCAACATTATGCAGAAACTAACTAAATGCATTTAACTAGAGTTAAAGAATTTGTATTTAAAAGCAAACACTTTAACTAGACATATTTACCAAAGTGTTGTCACACGACTGTATGCTTACTTATGGTAGCAGCAGACTCAGTAACTGTAAAACATTAACAGACGAGAAAGTGCTGGGAGTCCATATAACCCACTAATTCATGCCTGTAAGCCTAGCAATCAATGGACAGGTTGATGTCCTGTATGTACTTACCCCTATTAATTTGGAAATATTAATTACTTAAATGTAGCTTTTATAAGCTACAAGCTTACCATGTGGGACTTAATATTGTTCTCGGGTTGCCACACCCGGGACCAACGTCTTAGAAAAAAAGATCGTTCTTGTTAGCCACCGGATATACTGGTAGTTGTCGTCACGTGATAACTTCTGACCAATCGCCCTACTTTCTCGTTGAAATTTTATTAAACCTACCCCTCAGCTGTAAACAGCGGGGAGGCAGGGTGGGACTCTTCTAAGTCCCACATGGCAAGCTTGTAGCTTATAAAAGCTACATTTAAGTAATTAAAATTTCCAATTTTATTACGCTACAATAGCTTACCATGTGGGACTTAATGCTGAATTCAACCGCCCGGTGGTGGGATTACAGCTGAGACTGGAAGATATGTAATTTTTTTCTAAGATTTGAATTAATATATATATACAGAATAGTGCCAGAAATGCCAGTCTGAGTCCCTTTTACAGAGCCCCGATCCCGAAGACCGGGCCTGTAACGAGCCAAAAACCTGAATAAAAAGGGACAGTGCTAAAACTGTCCAGATGTTTTGGTAGTAGGACGGAAGTGCAGCAGTGCTCACTTCGAGGTCTAAGGGTCCCTATTAGACCTTCATGTGTGAGTGACCAACCCCGTGGTCGGGCATCTCATGAAATTTTTAACCTGAAATATGAGATTAACGACAACTGACTAAGTCCTTAATAGAAATTACCTGATAATTGAAAAATAAAATGACCTTACCCGTAACATCTTGAAGGTAAAGGAATACCTAGATCCTGGGAGAGACTCCTGAAGACTTGCTTGTAGCGGATGTGCCCCCCCCCCCCCCCCCCCCTTTTTTTCTTTCCGAGGACAACTGGTCTGAGGGGAAGGATCTAGGACTTGTTGTGCCGCCACTATGGGTCCCAGATACATATTGTTGTTGGTGTCCGAACAAGTAAGGTCTTTTAGGTAAAAATTTGTGAATGTGTTGTGAGCTTTCCAGTGACAGGCTTGCATGATTTGGTCCACCGATACGCCACCGTAAAAGGCCTTAGAGGCCGCAAAGGCCCGGATGTCATGCGCTTTGACTTGGACCAAGTCCAAGGCTTGTTGATCTGCTTGTTTATAACAAAGTAGAATGGTTTGTTTCAACCATAAGGAGAGTGTAGCGGGTCTGATGTCTGAGGTATGTCCTTTCTTAAAGGAGATGAAAAGGAGAGAACGAGACCCTCTCAGGTCTTTAGTTCGGTCCAAATAGAACCTCAGGGCCCGCACGGGACACAGGGTCCTGTCTTCTTTAAACTGTCTATCTACAATGGTAGTCAAAGCAGGAATAGTCACTGGTGACACACTTTGAGAACCTTCTCTTGCTAGTTGGTTTTTGGCTATGAAATCAGAAGAAGGGAACAAGGCTACCTTTTCCCATTGGCCTAAATTAGCTACTTTGTTAGCGACCCAGGCATGGATTTCGCTGCGGCGCTTCCCGGAGGCCAAGGCTAGCAAGAAAGCAGTTTTGAGAGTAAGATGTTTGAGGTCTGAGTCTTTCATGGGCTCAAATGGTGCTTTGGTGAGCTCGTTAAGGACAACAGAAAGGTTCCACTTGGGTAAATTTCTGGAACTTTTAGGACGATCCCTGTGAAAACTGGAGAGTAACCTATGAAGGTCTGCATTGTGCGCAATGTGTTGGGCCGATGGGCCCAAAGTGTCAACGATAGCAGTCTTGTAACCATCAATGGTCGAGGGGCGCCTGTTTAGGTCTTGGTACAGGTACATGAAAAAATCTGAGATTTGTTTCACAGATGGAGTGGAGAAATCCACCAAATTTTCTCTGCACCATTTCTCAAATAGGGCCCACTTTGACCGGTAGATGGTCCTTGTTGATGACCGCTGAGGGGCAGCAATTCTCTCTGCCACCTCCACAGAGAAGCCTTGTTCTTGGAGTGGTCCGCTCCTAGACACCAGGCGTGGAGGTTCAGCTGTTGTGGATTGTTGTGGAACACATAGTTGTGGGACTGTTTGAGTAGGGTCGTTGACACTGGGAGTTGTAGTGGGATCTCTGTTGAGAGCTGCACTAGGTCCCAAAACCAGGGCATCCCTGGCCAGCCTGGGGCTATCACGATGATCAGGCAATGGCATTGCTTGATCTTTTGGATCACCTTGTGAAGGAGAACCGTAGGAGGGTAGGCGTAAGCCGTGAGGTTGGTCCAGTTTATGTTCAGAGCATCTATGTTCCAGGCCCTTGGGTCTGGGATAGGAGACACATATAGAGGGAGTTTGTGATTCAGGTGAGTAGCGAATAAGTCTACATGAGGGGTGAACCACTTTCGGCAGATTTGCTTGAAGACCTGAGGGTGCAGGGACCATTCTGTTGACTGCACTTGGTTGGACCTGGATAGGAGGTCGGCCATCACATTCAGACACCTTGGAATGTGCCTGGCTTTCAATGTTATATGGTAGTGATGGCACCAGGTCATGATTTTCCACAGGAGAGCGCACATCTCTGCTGAGTGAGTTCCCCCTTGTTTGTTGATGTAGGCTACCACTGTTGAGTTGTCCGTCGCAACTAACACTGTTTGATTCTGGCACTGGTCCTTGAAGTCTCGAAGGGCCAGGGAGACCGCCTTCAATTCCAGGACATTTATGTGTAGCCTTTTTTCCCACTCTGACCACAGCCCTTTTGTAGAATTTTGATCTAAGTGAGCGCCCCAACCTTCATTTGAGGCGTCGGTAAAGAGTTGGATACTGTGGTCCTTGGGATGAAGGTCTGCGCCTTTCATCACATTTGAGGGATTTTGCCACCAATCTAGGTGGGCTACAATGGCTTCTGTCCAAGGAAGGAGGTTGTCCAGCGACTGAGGATATCTCCAGTGCTCCTTGAGATAAAACTGAAGGGCCCTCATGTGAAGGCGTCCCTCCGGGACCATTTTCTCCGTTGAGGCTAGCAACCCAATTAGAGACATCAAACATCTTGCAGTCAAAACACGTTTTGACTTGAGTCGTAGGATCAAATCCTGAAGTTTGAGCCATCTCTCGTGAGTGGGTCTTACAAGGGCTGAATCTAGGTGGTATTCGTAGCCCACGAACGAAAACACCTGAGTAGGTTTCAGTTCTGATTTTTCCTGGTTGATTATCCAACCCAAGGATTGGGTTAGGTCTACCACTGCCTGTGTGTCCCTTTGAGATTCCTCCTGGGACTGGGACCTGATCAGCCAGTCGTCCAGGTATTGGTGAATTCTGAGTCCTCTTGAGAGGGCCATTAGTTTCACTTCCTTTACGATCATCGTAAAGACCTGGGGGGCTGTGGCCAGTCCGAAAGGTAGGGAGGTGAACTGGAACACCTGGGCCTTGTAGCAAAACCTTAGGTACTTCCTTGAGTTGGGATGGATGGGGATGTGAAGGTATGCGTCCGACAGGTCTATCGACAATACCCACTCCCCTGGGACCAGGGAAGTCCGGATGGACTCCGGGGTTTCCATTTTGAACTTTTCTACATGGAAAAAAGTGTTGAGCCTGCTTAAGTCTATGACTGGCCTCCACCTTTGGTGAGGCTTGGGTACTAGGAACAGGCGACTGTAAAACCCGAGAGATTTTACGTTTTCCACCCTTTCGATGGCGTTCTTTGACAAGAGAGACTGGATACAAGTGGCCAAGGCTTGGTCTTTTTGTTGGGCCTTGTACGCTGATAGAATCAGAAGGAATCTGATCAAGTTTGGCTTTGAATGGAATGGCAGAACGTAGCCATTGGTGATAATGTTTAACACGTTTTGAGAACATTTGTTTGTTTGCCAGTCTCTCTTGAAAGAACGGAGGCGACTTCCTACTGGTGGACTGAATGAGGCTATGGAGGAGTCATTGCGAAGGGGGGTTTCCACGCCCCCTTCCTCTATTGTGGGGTCGAAAACGACCCCTGGAGCCTCTGAAGTTTGATTTTCCTCTTCCCGAGGGAAAGGATTGGTTACTGCTTTGAGAGGTATTGCCCCCATAGGGGCGTTTCCTGTAGGAGCCTCTTTTCTTGTGGGGGCCACGAAAGGGCTTATTCTGGTAGGGTGCAAAACCCTGAGAATCCTTTGAGGTGCCTTTTTTGAGAAGGAAGTCCTCACCTTCCTTTAGTTGAGACTCGAACAAGGAGTCCCAGAAGGACGAGTTCCTAAGTTCTTGGCGTCTCGTTTCCCCTAACTGGGGATGCAATAAAGTCATTTCGGCTTCGCGCCTAAGCAAGCCGGTATTAGCCATGGAATATAATTCCCTCTGGAGAATATGGGCTAGCGATTTGCTGAGACAGGTAAGAGCTCTATGTTGAACAAGAACAGTCTTGTTCCAAAAATCCAAGTACTCAGCAACTTCCTCATATCCGCGCTTTGCTGCTTTCTCAGGATTGGCACCTTTCTGGATCTGAGATTTAATCTTCTTGACAGTTGACTTGATGCTATGTTGACACTTCTCCAAGGAAGCATTGCAAGAAGAAGAGGTTTTGGCAAAGGCAGCGGTGAAATTGAGGGTTGAAATATTCTGTCTAGCCTGATGTTCCAGCTCCTTGAGGACTGGCATAGGGACTTTGGCTACTGGTGCCCCAGGAGGTCTAGGAGTAATACAGAACTTGGCAAAGTCCGTATTCAACTCCTGGATTTTGTCTTGAAAAGTGGGCTGTCCAACCTTATACCACTTAGAAGTGGATGGAGGAGGCTTGACATATTTTCCCTCAGATAAATTGGCAGCTTTGAAATCATGTTGAAATTTATCAAAGGCGTCCTTGATAACTGAGCTAAGTGGTAAGATAGAGGAAGGACCTCTAGGTCTGAGCTCTTGACGGCCTTTTTCGTCATCCAGACCCAACACTGAAGTTGAAGACCTAGGCATAGAGTCCCTGGGGTCAGGGAGAGAAAGAATGCGCCTGAAGGTGTCTACCTCTTCAGAGTATTGGGAGGGAATGTCAGACAGGGCTACTTCCCTATAATAAGGGGGGTCTGGATCATGTTGTGGGAGGTCTTGATCAGAAGCTGCGCCTGAGGGCTGAGCCCTAGAGGGCTTAGAAGACCTGTGTCTAGCCACAGGGGAGTGATCTTCCTCTGAAGATGACACATATCTGGACCTAGATTTATGCTTGCTCTTGTCAGAGTGTTTCTTAGGTCTAGGATGGATCCGAGATTCGTCGGAATCCTCATCCAGATGATCCGAGGCAGAGCTCGGTGTTACTGTTTGTCTGTGGCTTTGTTTTTTATGTGAGTACGAGGAATCCTTCGGTATTGCTTCAGAAGGGGCAACGTACTGATCCGAGGAAGTTTGATTTAGTACTAGACGAGGAGGGAGTGCTGGACCAACGTCCACATCCATAGCCTCGGACTGTGCATTAGTACTTGACCTCGGAGGGGGTAGGTCCAGATGAGCAGCAGAGTTGCTGGATGGACCAGCTTTTGAAGCATGAGGTGAGGGATCAACCTCGGCAGATTTTTTAACTGCTAACTCCTCTCGGAGTGACTGAAATGCTTCTAACATGGATGCCTGAAAGGAACCCATTTGCTGCTGGATATGTATATTTAAGGAATCACCCAGGGATTTCTCTAGATTTCTTTGAATTTTGTTTTGTAAAACAGTACCTGGGGTGGGAGGAACAGCCTTGGCTGGGGTCTTTAGTGATAAAGAACTGAAGGCGAGACGTTGAGGACGGGGGGGTGAGGTAAAGAGGTTATCGGCAGCACTCTCAAGGTCTGCATTAGAACCATTAAAAGAGTCCCCATCGCCTTCACCCAAGAGATCTAGTTCATCTTTGGAGCTAGTTTCCGCTTTTTGCTTTTTTAAGTACCGCTTCCTGTTTTGAATCTTTTGTAATTGTTCATCAGAGAGAGACGTACAAATATGGCAGGGCGCTTCAAAAGTGACACAGGGGTCATCTCCCTTGCCAGCCTCCCTACAGGTAGGGCAGTAATTATGAGTATCAAAACTGAAGCAAAAATGGCAGCATTTCTGAGCTCTCGGTTTGTCTTTGTTTGCTTGATGAAGGGACATTTTAACGCAATAAAAAGACGTACAATTAAGATTGCCTGAACCGAGAAAACTTAAAACACGTGGATTGTAAGGAAAATACTTAAGCTGTGAAATTAAAAATTTTACAGGATAATCTATGACATATATTTAAAGAAATATCCAAATATTAGCCTCCAACAATACGTGAATACTGAGAAATAAATGAAAATGTCTGTATATTTACAAACTGCTACCAGTCATCGTGGCCAACGAGAAAGTAGGGCGATTGGTCAGAAGTTATCACCTGACGACAACTACCAGTATATCCGGTGGCTAACAAGAACGATCTTTTTTCTAAGACGTTGGCCCCGGGTGTGGCAACCCGAGAACAGCATTAAGTCCCACATGGTAAGCTATTGTAGCGTAATAAAAAGTGAATTACTCCCTGCAAGAGGACACCACTGCTTATGTCACATCCTTGCTCAAGAAAGCCAGCTTCACAAAGGGTCTTTTTTGGCTAAGTCAGGGACTTAAATCTAAGACTCTGGTCTTAGCTAGGTCTGGGACTTAAATGGATTTCACAAAGGGTCACTTATCTAAGTCCAAGCTTATCAAATAACCACAGTGGTTTTCTGTATCATGTGACCTTTTTATCTATTCAAAATATACTATTGGTGGCATATATCCTTCATTTGATGCCTTTTATCTAAGCATAAGTGCTGTTTTGAAAAAGAAAACCTTGTTACCACATAAAAACTTTCCAAAGACTACTTTAGTGAGATGCTCTGTATATTTATACTTTAATTACAGCCAAAATGTGAAGTGGAGAAATGATTATGGCGGACATATTTAAGTCCTCTTTACAAAATTTAAGCCCACTACCTCCCAGACTTAAAGTTAAGTCCACTGACTTAGCAATTTCATGGACTTAGCTGCTTTGTGAAATCAGCTAGGTCTAAGACCACAGACTTACTATTCTGCTGACAAAATTTACTGTTGTAAATTTAAGTCTGAGCTTACGTCCCTTTGTAAAATCAGCCCCAGACGCTTTAACTAATAAACAATCTTTACTACCCAAATTTTCTAAAATTTAATCAGAACTGCTCTATCTGTAGCGGTTTTTGAGATAAAGAAGACAAAAACCATTTATTCATTAGTCATCACTGAAAAATAGCATCAGAGATGCCCGTACCCCACAGCCTGGGGAAATATTTGTCAACACCATGAGATATAGACGTAGTGAAACAGTACACAGATTGCGATACTTTCAGAGCACTGCATGTAAAGACTAAGTATTAAAACAAGACAATTCAGTAAACTAAAAGTTATGAAGCTGTAAAATTTCTTAACTGGAGAATAGCTGTCAATGTAAATATCACAATTATGTATGGTCAAATTATGGTTTGAATGTTTTGAATATTATCCATACATACAGATGTGGCAATACATGCTTTTATGTGGAGTTGGGGCAAAACCTGTGACTCCCTAGATGCAATACCATCTGTTACAATGGGAAGTTCCAAAAGTAAAACCTTTAATGAATTCTAATATGACTTTAACAGTGCTTAATCTACATCAAGAGACACCCAAAGGTGCAACAACCAAGATTCAAGTAAAAGATATGAGAGATATAAGAGAGATAAAATAGTATCACATATCCCTGCAGAGAGATAAAATAGCATCAGATATGCAAGATCAAAGGTCAAATCCAGGTCACACCATGACATTGCACACCTATAACCCCCGACCAATGTCCCTACCAACTAGAAATAGGCCGCCCTGTTGATAGTAGATGCGAATAGAAACAGGATAGCATAGAAGAACACACATTATCATGTGTAATGTCCACCCATGAACCTTTTGCCCAAATTGTACAGTAGTCTTACAAGACCCTGTTTCATTTGTAAAATATATCAATGATGCTTAAATATTTGTTAGTGTAGATGTAAATTATTTCAGCTTCATGCCTTTTTGCATTGGTTGGGTTGAAAATTTTGACGAAATCACTCTATCTTGCACGGTTAAGAAGATAGAAGCAAATTCCTGTTTTTCTATTTTTGGCAAAAATTTGAAAATTCAAAATGGCCGCCATTTTTGGGAAAAGGAAATTTTTTTGAAAATTGCCAAGAGTACATTTCTTAGATACCCTATGGGTCGAAAATTTCAACAAAATAACTCTATTTTGCACGGTTAAGGCCAGTTTGTGTTTTTCCATTTTGGGCAAAAATTCGAAAATTCAAAATGGCTGCCATTTTTGGGGAGGGGAAAATTTTTTGAAAATTGCAAAGATTACATTCCTTAGATACCCTGTGGGTTGAAAAATTTCGACGAAATCGCTCTATCTCGCATGGTTAAGGAGATAGAAGCAAATTTGTGTTTTGCCATTTTTGGCAAAAATTTGAAAATTCAAAATGGCCGCCATTTTAGGGGAGGGGAAATTTTTTTTTAAATTGCCAAGAATACAATGCTCAAATACCTGTGGGTCGAAAATTTTGACGAAATCGCTCTATCTCGCATGGTTAAGGAGATAGAAGGAAATTTGTGTTTTGCCATTTTTGGCAAAACTTCGAAAATTCAAAATGGCCGCCATTTTTGGGGAGGGGAAAATTTTTTGAAAATTGCAAAGATTGCATTGCTTAGATACCCTGTGCGTCGAAAATTTTGACGAAATCGCTCTATCTCGCACAGTTAAGGAGATAGAAGCAAATTAGTGTTTTGCCATTTTTGGCAAAAATTCGAAAATTCAAAATGGCCGCCATTTTTGGGGAGGGGAAAATTTTTTTTTAATTACCAAGAGTACAATGCTCAGATACCCTGTGGGTCGAAAATTTTGACGAAATCGCTCTATCTCGCACGGTTAAGGAGATAGAAGCAAATTAGTGTTTTGCCATTTTTGGCAAAAATTCGAAAATTCAAAATGGCCGCCATTTTTGGGGAGGGGAAAATTTTTTGAAAATTGCAAATATTACATTCCTTAGATACCCTGTGGGTCGAAAATTTCGACGAAATCGCTCTATCTCGCACGGTTAAGGAGATAGAAGGAAATTTGTGTTTTGCCATTTTTGGCAAAAATTCGAAAATTCAAAATGGCCGCCATTTTTGGGGAGGGGAAAATTTTTTAAAAATTACCAAAAGTACAATGCTCAGATACCCTGTGGGTCGAAAATTTTGACGAAATCGCTCTATCTGGCACGGTTAAGGAGATAGAAGCAAATTTGTGTTTTGCCATTTTTGGCAAAAATTCGAAAATTCAAAATGGCCGCCAATTTTGGGGAGGGGAAAATTTTTTGAAAATTGCAAAGATTGCATTCCTTAGATACCCTGTGGTTCGAAAATTTCGACGAAATCGCTCTATCTCGCACGGTTAAGGAGATAGAAGCAAATTAGTGTTTTGCCATTTTTGGCAAAAATTCGAAAATTCAAAATGGCCGCCATTTTTGGGGAGGGGAAAATTTTTTGAAAATTGCAAATATTACATTCCTTAGATACCCTGTGGGTCGAAAATTTCCACGAAATCGCTCTATCTCGCACGGTTAAGGAGATAGAAGCAAATTAGTGTTTTGCCATTTTTGGCAAAAATTCGAAAATTCAAAATGGCCGCCATTTTTGGGGAGGGGAAAATTTTTTGAAAATTGCATATATTACATTCCTTAGATACCCTGTGGGTCGAAAATTTCGACGAAATCGCTCTATCTCGCACGGTTAAGGAGATAGAAGCAAATTTGTGTTTTGCCATTTTTGGCAAAAATTCGAAAATTCAAAATGGCCGCCATTTTTGGGGAGGGGAAAATTTTTTGAAAATTGCAAAGAGTACACTACTTAGATACCCTGTGGGTCGAAAATTTCGACGAAATCGCTCTATCTCGCACGGTTAAGGAGATAGAAGGAAATTTGTGTTTTGCCATTTTTGGCAAAAATTCGAAAATTCAAAATGGCCGCCATTTTTGGGGAGGGGAAAATTTTTTGAAAATTGCAAATATTACATTCCTTAGATACCCTGTGGGTCGAAAATTTCGACGAAATCGCTCTATCTCGCACGGTTAAGGAGATAGAAGCAAATTTGTGTTTTGCCATTTTTGGCAAAAATTCGAAAATTCAAAATGGCCGCCATCTTTGGGGAGGGGAAAATTTTCTGAAAATTGCAAATATTACATTCCTTAGATACCCTGTGGGTCGAAAATTTCGACGAAATCACTCTATCTCGCACGGTTAAGGAGATAGAAGCAAATTTGTGTTTTGCCATTTTTGGCAAAAATTCGAAAATTCAAAATGGCCGCCATCTTTGGGGAGGGGAAAATTTTCTGAAAATTGCAAATATTACATTCCTTAGATACCCTGTGGGTCGAAAATTTCGACGAAATCGCTCTATCTCGCACGGTTAAGGAGATAGAAGCAAATTTGTGTTTTGCCATTTTTGGCAAAAATTCGAAAATTCAAAAAATTCTCCCCATTTTTGGGGAGGGGAAAATTTTTTGAAAATTGCAAAGAGTACACTCCTTAGATACCCTGTGGGTCGAAAATTTCGACGAAATCGCTCTATCTCACACGGTTAAGGAGATAGAAGGAAATTTGTGTTTTGCCATTTTTGGCAAAAATTCAAAATGGCCGCCATTTTTGGGGAGGGGAAAATTTTTTGAAAATTGCAAAGAGTACACTTCTCAGATACCCTGTGGGTCGAAAATTTTGCCGAAATCGCTCTATCTCGCACGGTTAAGGAGATAGAAGCAAATTAGTGTTTTGCCATTTTTGGCAAAAATTCGAAAATTTAAAATGGCCGCCATCTTTGGGGAGGGGAAAATTTTCTGAAAATTGCAAATATTACATTCCTTAGATACCCTGTGGGTCGAAAATTTCGACGAAATCGCTCTATCTCGCACGGTTAAGGAGATAGAAGCAAATTTGTGTTTTGCCATTTTTGGCAAAAATTCGAAAATTCAAAATGGCCGCCATTTTTGGGGAGGGGAAAATTTTTTGAAAATTGAATTGCAAAGAGTACACTCCTCAGATACCCTGTGGGTCGAAAATTTCGACGAAATCGCTCTATCTCACACGGTTAAGGAGATAGAAGCAAATTAGTGTTTTGCCATTTTTGGCAAAAATTCGAAAATTCAAAATGGCCGCCATTTTTGGGGAGGGGAAAATTTTTTGAAAATTGCAAAGAGTATACTCCTCAGATACCCTGCGGGTCGAAAATTTTGCCGAAATCGCTCTATCTCGCACGGTTAAGGAGATAGAAGCAAATTACTCAAAAGTAGTACTGAAAATACACAATGAAGTACCTAAATGGCTATTACTCATGTACTGACAAAGCTATCAGTCCCAAATGCAATACCAAGCGAGCTATGGACATAACAATCTTGTATTCAAAATTGTAGTAAAATATCTTTAATTATTTTGGCTTAAATGCACGGAAACCAATGGGTACTGAAAATAGCTGTACTTAAGTATTACTCAGTAAGCAAAAGAGGTACAACAGCCAAAAGCAATCCCAAGCAAGCTACTGACCCAATAAGCCTGCATACCAAATTTGGTGACGATAGCTCTAATACTTTTCCTTTAAATGAGCGGAAACCATGCGTGACGCCGGACATCGGGCGCCGGACATCGGACGGCGAAAAAAGCAAAAATAATATATCCACCCCCCAGGGGGGTGGACATAAATATCAACTTCCTGCACCTTATGGTTTCCGAAATATAGCTCAGACAAGGCATTATAGGTCAAGGTCACTATGGCAAGGTCAAAGGTCAAATCAACGTCACACCATGACGTTTTTACATCTACACCCCCAAACCATGTCCCTACCCAGTATCAAGTTCCTAAACCTTACGGTTTCTGAGATATAGCCCGAACAAGATTTTATAGGTCAAGGTCACTGCGGCAAGGTGAAAGGGACAACACTGTGATTTGAGAAAATCTAAGGAATAACTAGAAGTATACAGAATCAATGAGATGTTGTCACATGTATTGGCTTTCAGTTTCAGAAGGTGGAAAACTTACAGATTTTATTTACAGACTAGTGTAGGTTGTCATGGTGACAGACTGTTACTTAGTGTAGGTTGTCATGGTGACAGACTGTTACTTAGTGTAGGTTGTCATGGTGACAGTTACTTAGTGTAGGTTGTCATGGTGACAGGCTGTTACTTAGTGTAGGTTGTCAAGGTGACAGGCTGTTACTTAGTGTAAGTTGTCATGGTGACAGACTGTTACTTAGTGTAAGTTGTCATGGTGACAGGCTGTTACTTAGTCTAGGTTGTCATGGTGACAGACTGTTACTTAGTGTAAGCTGTCATGGTGACAGACTGTTACTTAGTGTAAGTTGTCATGGTGACAGACTGTTACTTAGTGTAGGTTGTCATGGTGACAGACTGTTACTTAGTCTAGGTTGTCATGGTGACAGGCTGTTACTTAGTGTAAGTTGTCATGGTGACAGACTGTTACTTAGTGTAGGTTGTCATGGTGACAGGCTGTTACTTAGTGTAGGTTGTCATGGTGACTGAGTGTTACTTAGTGTAGGTTGTCATGGTGACAGACTGTTACTTAGTCTAGGTTGTCATGGTGACAGGCTGTTACTTAGTGTAAGTTGTCATGGTGACAGACTGTTACTTAGTGTAGGTTGTCATGGTGACAGGCTGTTACTTAGTGTAGGTTGTCATGGTCACTGAGTGTTACTTAGTGTAGGTTGTCATGGTGACAGACTGTTACTTAGTGTAGGTTGTCATGGTGACAGACTGTTACTTAGTGTAGGTTATCATGGTGACAGACTGTTACTTACTCAGTATAGGTTGCCGTGGTGACACACTGTTACTCAGTGTGCCTCTTACTCCTCTGGAATTCATTATATCCAGAAATTCGTCATCTGAATCTTCAGATTCTTCCGTCAAATCAGCCAGAACATCACTGTAACAAAATAGCAATGCTACAGTACTATACTCACAGATAATATACAACATGCTAACAGTGCACTATTTAGAAATAAAATACACCAACGTAGTGGCATATTACTTAGAGGTCACTTACAACCCTGCAACTGTACAATATTTGGAGATAATGTACACCACTGTGAAAGTAAGTCCTCTTCAAGTGCTGCTTCATTTCAGGTTTATTTATATCTTGTCACAATTGGACTTCTAATTCTACTATGACTTTCATAGCACTTAATTATCTCCACCAAAATACAGACTTTAAAGGACAACAACCAAGAAACAAGTCCAAAGAATTCATATTTCAGAGAGTCAGGAGAGGGGCGGGGGCACACCACAGAGAAAATTGGAAAATACAATAAAACCAAGGGTGACAGACTTCTGAAAATATAGAAGAGACTGCCTGCAGGTCAGAGATGTAACCAGACATGCACACACACACCCACACACACCTGTCACTATCCGACAACATCTGGTCCTCTATCACAGCCTGCAGGTCAGAGATGCGTTTGAAGGCCAGGCGTAAGTCTGAGCGACTCTGATCCAACTCACTGTCCACAGACTCGAGCCTTTTCTCCTGAAACAAGACTTCAGATGTCACAAAATACAGCACAGGTGTCACGTGACCCAGACTAAGGTCTTCTGATACATGATAGTGGTGGTGTGACAGAATACAATGGTCAGGTGATACAAGAACATGGTCATGTGACATAATACAATGGTCAGGTGATACAAGAACATGGTCATGTGACATAATACAATGGTCAGGTGATACAAGAACATGGTCATGTGACATAATACGCTTACAGGATCAGGTGATACGAGGCAAGAGTCACATGTTGTAATCAGGGGTGACATATTAAGTTATGATGTGATATTGTGTAAAGGTTGTGTGAAAAAATAAAAGGGTCATGACACAACATAGGGATCATGTGACACAACATAGGGATCATGGAACACAACATAGGGATCATGTGACACAACATAGGGATCATGTGACACAACATAGGGATCATGGAACACAACATAGGGATCATGTGACACAACATAGGGATCATGTGACACAACAAAGGGATTATGTGACACAACATAGGGATCATGTTATACAACAAAGGGATCATATTTGAACAAGTATTATGAAGTGAATGGTGTATAAATAAAAATAATCTAATCTAATCTACTGCTTTGCAGGCGCAATATCTTCCCCACAAAGGGGAACTCAGTGCACTAGTTAAACAAAAATAATTTATCGTAGGAAGTATAAAAAGCAGTAATAGAAACCAGTTTTGCACATCTTAACACATTACTTCAGCTCTGTAACTCACCAGTTCTACTTTGCGCAGACCTGACTCGGACTCTTTCCTTTCCAGCTCTACCACTTCCTCCCTGGCCTCTCTCATCTGAAACATACAAAAGTATAATCCATGCAGACAACAGAAGAGTAGAATACAGTGTGATAGTCATCATATAACCCACAAAATACAACCCAAATCACCCCACACGTTTGTCCATTCAGTTATGTCCCCCTCTCACCCATCAGACCCCCACCTGTCTAATCATCCAACTCCCCATCTCTCACCTGTCTATTAAACCCCCACCTGTCTACTCATCCATCTGTTTCCTAACTGTCCATCACTCACCTGTCAAACTTTCATCTATCTGTCTATCACCCACCTAACCATCTATTACTCACCTGTCTGTCTGTGCGTCTCTGAATGTCCTGCATTCTCTGATAATCTGCCGCCATTTTGTCCTTCTCTTCACTCAGTGACTCCATCTGTTCCTTCACTCGACTCAACTGATTCTATAAAGACACGTGTGTGAGTACTGAGGAACTGCACAATGTGAATCATGCATGAATTTATTTATCAGTTGGGTTTTGACGCTTCATACAAGACCTTTGAATTAACACTTGTGTATTGGAGTAGTATTACCACACACTCAGTGCACTGTGGTCAGGTCACCCTGCAGAGGGTCCAACTGTAAAGGATGTAACAACGCACACAGGGAGGGTTTTAGATCTCAACAGAGTATGTGGTTTTAATAGGCTGCATACACAGGGTTGTACCAACAATTAACTGTACAAATATTACGTTACCCAAGCACTAGCTGGCACCAATATTGTTGAAGCAGTCAACTTTTCTGTATATCATGTGGAATTTTATAACAGTGTAAGAAAGCTTAATTAAAGTTCACCATTTAGTCAATGGTTAATACAAACATTTACCCAGCAACTTAACTGAAAATTTCAGCCTTAATGTCTGTATAGCTATGTACATGTTTGTCTTTCATGATTTTCACGATTCAACAGACATACATGCAAAGATTTAATTGGTAAGAGGCTTCAGACCGAATTCTTAGTAAGGATAGTACCAGATTATCACCCATTTTATGTTTTTGTTTGCTGTAAAAACAACAGAATTGCCTTAGTTTTGCTAGCACTGTACACAAAACACATAAGGGATCTGCCACACTAAGGTTTGTTGATACAAGACGTTTCCATGGTAACTATTTACAGCCACATCCTGAGCTATTACCAAATAAATCTGTATTACAGATCATATATACACGCAGGTATTTTCTGTCTCATCAGGTTGATAAAAAAACCTTATGTTCACTTTTTTAAACTTTTTCCCAGTTTTTCCTTCATCTCTGTTTTGACCCTGGCTGACCTTTCACATATTACCCTCTACCTAGCATCCACTCACCTCTGCTTTGACCTTGGATGACCTTTCACATATTACCCTCTACCTAGTATCCACACACCTCTGCTTTGACCTTGGATGACCTTTCACATATTACCCTCTACCTAGCATCCACACACCTCTGCTTTGACCTTGGCTGTCTCTTCCAGCTGGTACTTGGCCTCCAGGTCTCTGACCTTGACCTCCAGCCTGAATTTGACCTCTTTATCCACCATGGCCTCCTGACAGAAGGTCACACGACTCTCCAGCTCTAAGATGCGTTCCTTTAGTGTCTGGTTCTCCAACGTGAGTTCCTCAATCTGCTGGGACTGGTCGTCTACCAGGATCTGAGTGGAGGATTGCTGTGAGATACAGTACACACAATACAATACACATAGAACACACAGTACACACAATACAGAATACACAGTACATACACTACAGTGTACATACTACAGTACACACAATACTGAATACACAGAATACAGTACGCACAATACAGAATACACAGTACACACAATACAGTGTACACAGTACAGTACACACAACGCATAGTACAGTACACACAATACAGTAAACACAGAACATATAGTACAGTACAAACAATACAGTACACACAACACATAGTACAGTACACACAGAACACATAGTACAGTACACACAATACAGTATACACAATACAATACACAGAGAGCACACAGTACACAAAGCTCCTCAATTTGCTAAGACTGGTCATCTACCAGGATCTGAGTGGAGGTTTGCTGGAAGATACAGTATAGACAATACAATACACACAATAAAATACACAAAGAAAACACAGTACACAGAGTAGAAAGCCTCTCAATCGATTTGTTGGGTTAAATAACATGAATATTTAATGAGAGAATGCGAAAAATCTGTCTAAAAGCACAGGCAACAGTGAATATAAAAACTTCAATATTTAACTTACTATAGCTCCTTTATTTCTGCATGGATTTTATGCAACATACACGAGCAGAAGCACTGTACAATTACCTTTCTAATGATATATAATACATATTTGTAGGTAACATAGTTTCCGAGATATTAGTGAAAAACTGGAAGTTATTGATGCTAGTTATCCATGGTATACAAATAAAATATATCCTGCTCCGTATATCCCCCTATACGGGTCAAATACGGTGCATGGTGGATAATAAACTGTTACTTGACTTCAACCCTGCTCTATACGGATCTGTACCTTGTACATCTGTTTTATGTACTGACCTGATGTACCTTGTACATCTGTTTTATGTACTGACCTGATGTACCTTGTACATCTGTATTATGTACTGACCTGCTGTACTTTGTACATCTGTATTATGTACTGATGTGCTGTACCTTGTACCTCTGAATTATGTACTGACCTGCTGTGCTTTGTACATCTGTACTGTGTACTTACCTGCTGTACTGCTGCTTTGTACTTTTTCATCACATCATTCATATCCTCATCGATTTCCTCTAGTTTTGCAGTGAGGTCGGTCTTCTCCCTGGTGACTGTCATAGACCTGAAACAACAGGCAATGGTTACATAACAAGAGGAGAACACATTGTCAGGTTATAGAGTTATCAGCAAGTGATTACAGACTGCAAAAACTAGTACCACTTCAGTAAGCCATTATCAGGCACTAGTTTCATAACAGTGGCAAGCTTACAAAATTGCAAATTTAATAAGTAAATTAAATTTTTATAAGTTAATACCCTATCCAATGGACAATTGCTAATCCGGTCGGAGCAGTCCCAGTACTGTGCACTCGCCAGGTGGCACATCGTACTTCCTTCCTGTCTAGACAGCGTGACGTCATAGCATTTTTTTCGTTGTCTAAACCTATTAGACCCCTAGTAAGCTAATAGCGGGGTCGGTGGGAGGGTCTTGTGTGTCCATTGGATAGGGTATTAACTTATAAAAATTTTATTTACTTATTAAATTTGCAATTTTATTGCGTTAATACATCCTATCCAATGGAAAATTGCTGAATAACCACCGCTTGTTCGGCGGGAAAGTTACTAGGGACTTAAGTGAACTAATAAATCTAACAAAATTTTCTCCAGGCCTGGGTCGTCCTTGAGGTCAGGAAACCCTTCCTAAGGCCATAATCGGTTACCAGCAGCCGGTTACCCAGGGCTATACCGATGTTGTCCCCCCCTCCTGTTTTTGTCACACCTGCTCTGAGGTAAGGGAAGAGAGGGATGAGTTCAGTCCCATAAGAAGGAAATAAACCTCCCAAAGGAAGCACCTCACTTCTTTTTTCACAATTTTTTTTTTTTTTTTTTGCATTCAACTATGTACAACTTATTTACATATGTACATATCTCCTCAGAACCATGGGCTACTGGTGGATCTGCTGAGCAGCCACTACTTGACCCATGTGGAAAAACTCTGAATCAGCCCAAGCCACGTCCTTTAGATAGAACTGTGTGAAGGTGTTATGTGACTTCCAATGCAATGGCAGGCTGATAGGATCTGTTATAAGGAGACTCCCGACTGGAAGGCCTTGGAAGCAGCAAAGGGCCTGACATCATGGGCTTTAACCTGATGTAAGGTGAGGGCCTCCTGATCTGAGAGCTCATAGCATAGGGTCACAGTCTGTTTGATCCATGAGTAGATAGTGGCAGGTGAGATGTCTTTGTCAAAGCCTTTCTTAAAGGAGACCAACTCCTTTTTCTGCCTGAGGTCTGAGGTCCTGTTCAAATAGTAGCGCAGTGCTCTGACCGGAGGGACCTGTCAGACTTGAGGGACCTATCCAGAGTTGGGGCCAAGGCTGGTATAACCACTGGGACCACACTGTCTGGACCCTCTTTGGCCAGCTGATTCTTGGAGAGAACGCTGGTTGATGGATACAGGGACACCTTTGACCAGTCGGATTGGTGTCTAATATTTCTGTTCTGCCAAGCATGAATCTCACTTCTACGCCTGCCCGACCCAAGGGCCAAGAGGAAAACTGTCTTGAAGGTCAAATGCTTGAAAGAGGCCTCTTTAAGTGGTTCAAATGGAGCCTTTGTCAGCTGGTGTAAAACCAGGGAGAGGTTCCAGGAGGGGATCCCCCTTCTGCCTTTGGGTCTGTCTCTGTGGAAACTATCTAGGAGATGAGCGAGATTTTCATCTTTACTGACATTAATGAGCCAGTTTCCCAGTTTATCAGCAATATCTGACCTGTAACCATCAATGCTACTGGGATGTAACTTCCTGTCCTGAAACAGGTGCATCAGGAAGTCAGCAACTAACTTTACAGGGGGGTGCCCTGAAGTCCACCTGATTAGTGATACACCACTTTGTAAAAATGGCCCACTTTGCCTCATAGACTGATCTGGTTGATCCTCTCTGAGGAGCCTCAATTTTTGCTGCCACTGCTTCAGAGAAGCCCTGCCCCTTGACTGCCGAGGCTCTAGGAGCCATGCAGGGAGATTCAGCTTTGTCGAATTTCTGTCAGGGATCTGATTGAATGGTTGTGTCAGCAGGTTGGGCAGAGTCAGTGGAATTTGGCTGGACATGGCCACTAGGTCCCAGAACCAAGGCATGTTGGGCTACCCCGGAGCAATCAAAATAAATCTCTTGCATGGGGACTCTTGCAACTTCTCCACCACTTTGCCCAAGATCAATCAATCAATCAATCAGTTGTCCACATGCTTAATCTCCGTATCAACGGATTCTAAGGCACACCATCCAATTCATAAGGCATAAGTCATAAGACATTACACATGTTCCGAGTCGTTCCCAGAGAGGTGGTCCGGTGTTTGGTAGTAAGAAGCTATGGTGGGAATGATTTCTGAAATAGGTAGGTTTTGAGTCGACTTTTGAAACTGGAGAGATTTGGAGCACTGCGTATATCATATGGAAGATCATTCCATAACTTAGGGGCATCATATGAGAAACTATTGTTAAAATGGACCTTTGATTTATGGATGGAAGCACAGTAAGAGGGAACCTGAAGGAGAAATTTTTGGGATTGGAACGTCTTGTATTCATGGCAGATTTGTACAAGGGGAGATATGTGCAAGCGCATTTTGAACATATTGGAGCCTTGTAGCATTTCGGGATGACAAACTGCGAAAAAGAGAATTGCAATAATCCAAATGACTACTGACCAGAGCATTTGCAATCACCACTGATGTATCCACAGAAAGAAACCTCCTGATGCGATGAAGGTCCCTGAGGCTAATAAAACAGGATTTGATAACAGAATTTACGTGATTGGTGAAACAGAACTTTGCATCAAACAGAACACCCAGATTGCGTACGTCTGCGGGAGAGAGGCAATTACCTAGGATATTGACAGGAAATGAGTCACTGAGCCATTTGTGTCTGTCTTTGGCACCGAAGACTATGAATTCTGTTTTATCAGGATTTAGCTTGAGTTTGTTTTCAGACATCCAGACCTGAATATCATTCAAACACGATTTAAGACGGTCAAAAGACTTGAGACTATCATCAGGGGATAAGTGAATGAACAGCTGAGTGTCGTCCGCATAGAAGTGGTAACGGACTCCGGTGTATTTTCTGATGACTTGACCAAGATGTGTTGTGTAGAGGGAAAACAGAAGAGGACCTAAGACAGAACCTTGGGGGACTCCAAACTTCAATTTGAACAAATTCGAAAGACTGGAACCAATCTTGACTGACTGAAAACAAACCTGGAGGTAGGATCTAAATCATTTTAGTGCCGATCCAGCAAAACCAAATCTAGACGACAAACAGGATAGGAGTGTGTCATGATCGATAGTGTCAAAAGCCGCGGACAGGTCGAGTAGCACTAGTGCTGTAGGCATGCCCTTGGACAGAGATAAGTGAATCTCATTTTTGATGCACAACAAGGCAGTTTCTGTTGAGTGCCCCACCTTGTAGGCTGACTGGAAAGTGTTACCAAGATCATGAGAATCCATGTGAGATCTAATTTGGGCAGCCACAATATGCTCGACCAATTTTGACAAGAAGCTAAGACCGGACACCGGTTGATAGCTCTTCAAGTCCTCTTTTGAAAGGGTGGACGTTTTGAGGAGGGGTGTGACAATAGCCTATTTGAAAGGATTAGGGAAAATGCCATTTTTGAGGGACAAGTTAACCAGTTTAGTCAATGAAGGGAGAAGAATGTCAATACATTGTTTCACAATGTGAGTGGGGCATGGATCAAGGGAGCAAGTTTTTGAAGGGGATTCCTTGATAAACTTAAGGACTTCAGTATCAGTGACAACTTGAAAGGAATTGAAAGTCGGCGGCTCCTTGTCTGGGTGAAGAACCTGAGATCGGGTGTATTTAAAGGTGTCTCGAATCTTTTTAATTTTATCAATGAAAAACGAACCAAATCTGTTTGCTAAAGATTTTTCATCATCAAAGGATGGGAGGACAGTAGAATTTGACCGATTCAATGTTCTATTTAGTGCATGCTATAACCTCTTACTATCACCGCAATTTTCACTAACTAGATCACGGTAGAAACACCCCCTGTTTCTAATTAGAATGTGGTTACATCTGTTTATCTGCCGTCGAAGACGGGAACGATTTTCAGGGGATTTGTCTCTTCTCCAGGCGCGTTCATACTGCCTTCTCATGCACTTTGCAGTTCTATACTCATCAGTTATCCAGCTTGGGGCTGGTTTGATGAGCTGTTTAGTCTTCACTGGTGCATGAATATCTAGAAGGCCAGACAAACCAGACATGTACTGTTCATGCAATAAATCTATGTCATCAGATGGTGAGCTAACAAACGGAATAGTCAGGAGGTCACTTTTGAATTGATCAATATTCAATTTATGATACTGACGGAAGGTAACAACTTTCTGAATTGGTGTATCCAAAGATGGAAAGTCAACCACACAAGAGATAATTTTGTGATCACTAATGAAGCCTGAACCTTTCACATCAGAAATTGCAGAGAACTCGGATGGAGCCATCAACAAATCTAAGGTATGACCATAAAGGTGAGTTGGAAAATCAATGTGTTGGGACAGACAGCAAGAATCAATGACTGTTGCTGGGAAGGCATAAGCGTCCAGATCCTCCCATGGCAGACTGAGTGCATCCACTGCTGAGGCCATGGGATCTGGTACAGGTGACACAAACAGGGGCAACTTGTGGTTGAACCTCATGGCAAATTTGCAAATTTAATAAGTAAATTAAATTTTTACAAGTTAATACCCTATCCAATGGACAATTGCTAATCCGGTCGGCGCAGGTTGTGCACTCGCCAGGTGGAGCATCGTACTTCCTTCCTGTCTAGTCAGAGTGACGTTATAGACTCTTTTTCATTGTCTAAACCTATTAGACCCCTAGTAGGTAAATAGCGGGGTCGGTGGGAGGGTCTTGTCTGTCCATTGTATAGGGTATTAACTTATAAAAATTTAATTTACTTATTAATTTTGCAATTTTATTGCGTTAATACATCCTATCCAATGGACAATTGCTGAATAACTACCGCTTGGTTGGCGGGTAAGTTACTAGGGACTTAGGTGAACTCATAAAAAGAACTAACCAAATTTTTTGGGGGGCCTGGGTCGACTTTGAAGTCAATCTAATCTAATGTGGACTTTTATAGCGCTTAATCTCCATCACTGATGGACTCTAAGGCGCATCTAAACATAAAGCAAGGCAGTTAGCATTAATCAAGGGACATAGCCAGGTCGTACCAAGGAGACACAGATGTGACGGGGGAGGCTATGGTGGGTAGGCTTTTGCAAACAGGTATGTTTTAAGCTTCTTTCTGAAGGAGGCAACTGATGTTGCACTGCGAACATCTTGAGGGAGGTCATTCCAGATCTTCGGAGCATCAAAGGCAAAACTATGGCCAAAATGTTTGGCTGACTTAAAGACTGATGAATGGAAAGGAGGAACTGTAAGGTATTGACGATCTGGGTGACTATGACTAGTACTATAGGGACAACTACTAAAAGACCAGAACGGTTCGAAATAAGAAGGAGAACCACTATGCAAAAATTTATACACAAGTGTTGCGGTTTTGAAAATACATCGGTACTTAACAGGCAACCAGTGGAGTTCCTGTAGAATGGGTGTAACATGAGCATACTTTCTATGATTTGTAACAATACGAGCAAGGGTGTTCTGAATACTTTGCAATTTGTGCTGATTGAAACCGGACAAACCTCTGAACAGAGAGTTACAATAGTCCAGACGACTACTAACCAAGGCATTTGCAGCAAGGACTGCCACTTCAGGAGTGAGATACTTTCTAATTCTACGGAGGTCACGCATCTGAAGGAAGCACGCTTTGCAAGTCCTCTTGATATGCTCAGAGAATGAAAAATCTGCATCAAACCACACACCTAGATTTCTGACAGAATCAACCGGATGAAGAAGGCTACCAAGAATACTAACAGGAAAGTGAGAGGAAATCTTCTGACGTTGAGCCTTGGAACCAAAGACAATAAACTCAGTTTTTTCAGGGTTGAGCTTCAATTTACTGAGAGACATCCACTCTTGGACATCATGAAGGCAGGCATTTAGCTTGGCGAGAGCCAAAGAAGCATTCTTATGGGAGAGATGGATTTTTAACTGAGTATCATCCGCATAAAATTGCAAATTTAATAAGTAAATTAAATTTTTATAAGTTAATACCCTATCCAATGGACAATTGCTTTACCGGTCGGCGCGACCGGTCCCGCCAAACGCCAGAAAAAGACGTCCTGTATATTATACTGGCAGGACCGGTCAGTAGTGTGCATTCGCTAGGTGGCGCATCATACTTGCTTCCTGTCCAGACAGAGTGACGTCAGTTCATCTTTTTCGTTGTCTAAAACGATTTAGACCCCTAGTAAGCTGGTAGCGGGGTCGGTTGGGAGGGCCTTGCCTGTCCATTGGATAGGGTATTAACTTATAAAAATTTAATTTACTTATTAAATTTGCAATTTTATTGCGTTAATACATCCTATCCAATGGACAATTGCTGAATAACTACCGCTTGGTAGGCGGGTAAGCAGCTAGGGACTTCTGTGAACTCATAACAAAACAAAATTGTACATGCCCATTTGACCTAGGGTCAGAGAACCCTGACAGGTCAAGGTCGGCCACTAACTCACCGGTTAACCGGGAGTCTACCGACGTTGCCCCCCCCTTTTTCTTTCCTTCCAGAGTCGGTTTGAGAAGGGAAAGATAGAGAGAGAGGGGCTGAGTTCAGTCCCAGAAGAAACTAGAAAAAGGACGCATCTGTGGCCAGATGCTGGATGTATCCACCGACAAAGGCCAAGTAACATAGTTTAGAAGATAAAAAGCATTTTTCATTAATAAGCAAGCTGAAAGCACTTTTAAGTTTGGCTACCCTTATTTGACCCTGTACCAGGGGCCCAAGGTGAAGTCTGACCACATCAAAAGATTCGCAGCCCATGATTTCCTATAAGTCGTTTTCACATCGCAAACCTCTAGGACCAATAATAAGCAGGAGGGGCCCAAGGTCAAATCTGCAGATTTGCAGCCCATGACTTCCTATAAGTTGTTTTCATATTAATGAGTTATTTGAGAAATACTGGCTATCTGCAATACTTGTAGAGATAATTCGCATTTACTCATTTTGAGTAGGTGAATAATTAGCTACGGGTCTGAAACTTCACCAAGTGAAAGCTCTCTCAAAAGTAGGCGAATGAGTTATTTGAGAAAAATTGGCTATCTGGAATACTTTTAGAGATAATTCGAATTTACTCATTTTCAGTAGGTGAGTAATTACCTACGGGTGTGGAACTTCACCATGTGAAAGCTGTCCCAAAAGTAGATGAATGAGTTATTTGATAAAAATTGGATATCTGCAATACTTTTAGAGATAATTAGTATTTACTCATTTTGAGTAGGTGAATAATTAGCTACTGGTCTGAAACTTCACCAAGTGAAAGGTCTCCCAAAAGTAGGTGAAGGAGTTATTTGACAAAAATTGGCTATCTGGAATACTTTTAGAGATAATTTGCATTTACTCATTTTCAGTAGGTGAGTAATTACCTACGGGTCTGAAACTTCACCAAGTGAAAGCTCTCTCAAAAGTAGGCGAATGAGTTATTTGAGAAAAATTGGCTACCTACAATACTTTTAGAGATAATTCGAATTTACTCATTTTTCAGTAGGTGAGTAATTACGTACGGGTGTGGAACTTCATGTGAAAGCTGTCCCAAAAGTAGATGAATGAGTTATTTGATAAAAATTTGATATCTGCAATACTTTTAGAGATAATTAGTATTTACTCATTTTGAGTAGGTGAATAATTAGCTACTGGTCTGAAACTTCACCAAGTGAAAGGTCTCCCAAAAGTAGGTGAAGGAGTTATTTGACAAAAATTGGCTATCTGGAATACTTTTAGAGATAATTTGCATTTACTCATTTTCAGTAGGTGAGTAATTACCTACGGGTCTGAAACTTCACCAAGTAAAAGCTCTCCCAAAAGTAGGTGAATGAGTTATTTGAGAAAAATTGGCTATCTGCAATACTTTTAGAGATAATTCGCATTTACTCATTTTGAGTAGGTGAATAATTAGCTACAGGTCTGAAACTTCACCAAGTGAAAGGTCTCCCCAAAGTAGGTGAAGGAGTTATTTGACAAAAATTGGCTATCTGGAATACTTTTAGAGATAATTTGCATTTACTCATTTTGAGTAGGTGAATAATTAGCTATGGGTCTGAAACTTCACCATGTGAAAGCTCTCCCAAAAGTAGATGAATGAGTTATTTGATAAAAATTGGATATCTGCAATACTTTTAGAGATAATTAGCATTTACTCATTTTGAGTAGGTGAATAATTAGCTACAGTTCTGAAACTTTAGCAAGTGAAAGCTCTCCCAAAAGTAGGTGAAGGAGTTATTTGACAAAAATTGGCTATCTGGAATACTTTTAGAGATAATTTGCATTTACTCATTTTCAGTAGGTGAGTAATTACCTACGGGTCTGAAACTTCACCAAGTGAAAGCTCTCCCAAAAGTAGGTGAATGAGTTATTTGAGAAAAACTGGCTATCTGCAATACTTTTAGAGATAATTCGCATTTACTCATTTTGAGTAGGTGAGTAATTAGCTACAGGTCTGGAACTTCAGCATGTGAAAGCTCTCCCAAAAGTAGGTGAATGAGTTATTTAAGAAAAATTTGCTATCTGCAATACTTTTAGAGAAAATGCAGAATTACTCATTTTTAGTAGGCAAGTAATTTAGCCACGGGCCTAATTTAGACATAAAGCCTACCAATAGAATACTGTGGTGCACCCTCTAATATACCTTGCAAACTTGAGAAGGCTAGCTATAATATTTTTTTCGTTAGAGCGGTAATGGTGAAATCTCTCTACACACTGCGGCTATCCAGTGGATACAATGATTTACTCAACAGTGAGAACCTGAAAGTAGATATTGGTAAGCTATGCCATGACATAGAGGTCTGCAAATTCACTCTGTTATAGCTGACCAAAAATTATGTGAATAACATATTTAAACAAAATACTGTAAATGTAATAGTTTTCACGTTATAACTGATTTACTCAACAGTGATAACCTCAAAGTAGCTATTACTCAGCTATGCAATGAGCTACATGTCTGAATTTTTTCTATGTTATAGCTGACCCAAAATTAGGTGAACAACATATTTAAGCAAAATACTGTAAATGCAATAGTTTTCAAGTTACAACTGATTTATTCAATAGTGAGAACCTGAAAATAGCTATTGCTCAGCTATGCCATGAGCTATAAGTCTGTAATTTCACGACGTTATAGCTGACCCAAAAGTAGGTGAACAACATATTTTAACAAAATAGTCCAAATGCAATATTTTTCAAGTTACAAGTCATTTACTCAACAGTCAGTACCTGAAAATAGCTATTGCTCAGTTGTGCCATGAGCTACAGGTCTGTAATTTCACTATGTTATAGCTGACCCAAAAGTAGCTGAATAACATATTTACACAAATTTCTGTAAATGCAATAGTTTTCCAATTACAACTGATTTACTCAACAGTGTGAACTTCAAAGTAGCTATTACTCAGCTATGCAATGAGCCACAGGTCTGGAACTTCACTATGTTATAGCTGACTCCGAAATAGGTGAATAACATATTGAAACAAAATACTCTAAATGTAATACTTTTGAAGTTATAAGCAATTTACTCAACAGTGATAACTTAAAAGTAGCTATTACTCAGCTATGCCATGAGCTACAGGTCTGAAATTTTACTATGTTATAGCTGACCCAAAAATAGCTGAATAACATATTGAAACAAAATACTCTAAATGCAATAGTTTTCAAGTTACAAGTGATTTTACTCACGATGGAAGTTACTGAAAAGCCCAAAAGTAGCGATTACTCACTTAGCTATTGAGACAGACACCCAAGTTACTCACCAAGTTGTAGCTATGAAAAAAGTATCTGAATAACATATTTTAACAAAATGCTCTAAATGCAACACTTTTCAAGTTACAAGCGATTTAGTGCATGATTTCATGAATTTTAATGCATTTTAGACATTTTTATCTACCAGAGGCCTAATTTAGACATAAAGCCTACCAAAAAGATAGGGTGGCGAGTCCTCTAGCATACCAAGCCACCTGCCAAATATGAAAGAAATCTGGAAAGAAATGTGGACTGTAGGTCGCTAACAAGCAATATTCCACATTTTAGACATTTTTGTCTACCACAGGCCTAATTTAGACATAAAGCCTACCAAAAAGATAGGGTGGCGAGTCCTCTACCATATCAAGCCACCTGCCAAATATGAAAGAAATCCGGAAAGAAATGTGGACTGTAGGTCGCTAACAAGAAATCTCTGCGGACGCGGACGAGGGCGCGGACGACGACGATGATGAATCCATAGTATCCCCGCTTCGCGTCGGGGATACAATAAACTTCCCAAGGGAAGCAAGTCACAGTTTTTTTTTGTTTTTTTTTGACAATATGTACATATTTACATATATACAACATCCCCTCATTTCTGGGCCTGGTGGTGCACCTGCTGGGCAGCCACTACAGGTTCCAGGTGGAAAAGCTCCGAGTCAGCCCAGGCAACATCCTTCAAATAGAATTGGGTGAAGGTGTTGTGAGATTTCCAGTGGCAGGCTGACAAGATCTGATCTAAGGAAATCCCTGATTGGAAAGCCTTAGAGGCAGCAAAGGCCCTAACATCATGGGCTTTAACCTGATGTAAGGTGAGGGCCTCCTGGTCAGAGAGCTCATAGCACAGAAACACAGTCTGTTTGATCCATGAGGAGATGGTGGCAGGTGAGATGTCTTTATCAAAACCCTTCTTGAAGGAGACAAAGACTAACTCCTTATTCTGCCTGAGGTCTGCAGTCCTGTCCAAGTAGTAGCGCAGGGCTCTAACTGGACATAGGGACCTGTCACCCTTGAGTGACCTATCCAGAGATGGTGCCAGGGCTGGGATGACCACTGGTGCCACACTATCTGGACCTTCCTTAGCCAGCTGGTTCTTGGATAGGAAACTGGGTGAGGGGTACAAAAACACCTTAGACCAGTCCGACTGGTGTCTGATGTTCTTATGTAACCAAGCCTGGATCTCACTCCTGTGTTTACCTGAACCCAAAGCCAGCAAGAAAACAGTCTTGAAAGTTAGATGTTTCAAGGAGGCCTCTTTCAGGGAATCAAAGGGAACCTTTGTGAGCTGATGTAAAACCAGTGAAAGGTTCCAGGAGGGGATGCCCCTCCTGCCCTTAGGTCTGTCTCTATGGAAACTATCCAGGAGACGAGAGAGATTCTCATCTTCGCTGACATTAATGGTGGAATTGCCCAGTTTGTCAGCAATGGCGGATCTGTAGCCATCAATAGTACTTGGTTGTAACTTCTTCTCCTGAAAAAAGTGCAGGAGGAAGTCAGCAATGGCTTTCAGAGGTGGTGCCCTGAAGTCCACCTGATTACTGAGGCACCACTTTGTAAAAATGGTCCACTTTGCCTCATAGACAGATCTGGTTGACCTTCTTTGAGGAGCCTCAATTCGTGCTGCCACTGCCTCAGAGAAGCCTTGCTCCTTGATTGCTGAGGCTCTAGGAGCCAGGCATGTAGGTTCAGATTTGACAGGTTCCTGTGAAGGACCTGGTTGAATGGCTGAGACACTAGGTTGGGTATGCTGGGCAGACACAGTGGGATCTGGCTTGACATTGCTACCAGGTCCCAAAACCAGGGCATGTTGGGCCACCCTGGAGCAATCAGAACTAGATTGGGCCAACTCGGCGCCAACATATCCCCAGACAGGTCATCACTCACGCCACAGGTTTTGATCGGGAATTTTTTAAAACATAATTACCCATTATTATATGAACTTCAGCACATCAATCTACTCTGTTTATATCTTCCCAAGGAAGATGGTGTATCCCCAGACACCGAATACATAACTCAAATTATATTTTTAATCTTCCTGCAATGATAACTCTAAACCTATTTTCAAAGTATTTAAATGATTGATGATTGAATGTCCATTCTAAAATAATAATCCCAAAAGAGCATATCTGTTTCTATATTTGTTGACAAATAAAATATTATTTTAACTCAACTCATCATACTTTTCAATCTTCCTTCAAAGTATTTAAATGATTGATGATTCAATGTCCATTCTAAAATTCATAATACCAAAAGCGCATATCTGTTTCTATATTTGTTCACAAATAAAATATTATTTAAAAAAAAATTATTTATATTATTATTTTATTATATTATTTTTAGAATTTGCAAATTGTTTTCAGTTATTCATTTCCTCTATACCTATATATGTGGTCCATATATATGCAACCTAAATATGTGACACAATCTCAGTTCTGACTCCCCTTTGTGTTATATGTAATGAAGCCCACTACCTCCCACCCCCACCCCTCTCCCCTTCTCCACACCTCTCTCACTATTACACAAGATCTGCAACCCCATTGAGTTCTTTGTTTCTCATCTGATATCATTAAATACCTTTGTTTATTTAGTGTCACTCAATATAGCTGGAGGTCCCAGAGGTGGGGATAAATGGTAAACAAACAATCTATATAAAAGGGGTACTCAAATACAAAAAGAATTGAGAATTTTAAGTATGTGATTATCAACTGAAATGAGTTCATAACTGTAGGAGCTGTGTCAAAATTAACTGAGGCAAGTTGAATAAAACTGGGCTAGTTGAGGGTTAAAAATCCCCTAGTTTTACTACATAAGGATATAATTTCATTAATATTGGGACTTAAAGCTCACTTAAAGTGTCCATTTTGTCTACTTGAATATGTTTAACCAGTTTCATTTTAAAAAGTTAAAAACTCAGCAAGCAGAGGTATAACACACAAAAATAAGTTCTTAAAAGACTAAGATAGCCATAACATTATTAATAATCAAAATTTAAATAGACAGGCATTTCCTTTGAAAAATTCAAAGATTTCAGCTCTATAACCCACATAGTTTGACAGTTACTGGGCTTTAAAGTGGCATAATGTCCATAAATTGGGTTTCTGTGGGCATTTTACAATTGTTAAAGAGACCTTAGCAATTAAACTACAGATCTGAAACTTTTTGGGGGACATACATAACAAACAAAAATTATATATAATACAGTTTAAGACTTGTCACACTAAGCATTTCCAAATAACAGGGCAAAATACGGAAAAAATGTCAAAAAAGGCACTTGGGCGAGTGTCTATGGCCCTCATACACAGGTTAAATGTCTACTAAAAACCTTGATTTTCGGCACATGTAAAAAGGACATAATAATGTATTCCCAGATGGGATTTCAGCTCCATCAATCACATAGTTTAACAGTCACAGCGCTTAAAGGTGGTAAAAAGTCCAAAGTCGATGTGGCTTTCAAATAGAATATGTATCTAATAAAGTTTGAAACTTCTCAGACTTACCATTTCCAAGTTACAGAGCAAAATATGTGAAAAATGTCTTAAAAGTGTCACTCAGGTGGGTGTTTAAGGTCCTCATACACAGGTTAAATGTCTACTTGAAGCCTTGATTTTTGGCACATGTAAAAAGAACATAATAATGTATTCCCAGATGAGATTTCAGCTCTATCAGTCACATAGTTTAACAGTCACAGGCCTTAAAATTGGCAAAAAGTCCAAATACTGGGTCTTTATGGGGCCTTCTAGAGACCTAAATGTGGCCTTTAAATTAAAGCTTCAGACTTAAAATTTGTCACATACTAAGATTACACATAGAATATACATCTAATACAGTTTGAAACTTCTTAGACTTACCATTTCCAAGTTACAGGGAAAAATATGTGAAAAATGTCTAAAAATGGTCACCCGGGTGGGGATTTATGGTCTCATACACAGGTTAAATGTCTTCTTAAAGCCTTAATTTTTGGCACATATAAAAATAACATACTAATATCTTCCCAGATAGGATTTGAGCTCTATCAGTCACATAGTTTGACAGTCACAGGGCTTAAAAGTAGCAAAAAGTCCAAATATTGGGTCTTTGGGAGCCTTTTAGAGACCTCAATTTGACCTTCAAAATTAAAGCTTCAGACTTAAAATCTGTTACATACTAAGATTACACACAGAATATATATCTAATACAGTTTGAAACTTCTCAGACTTACCATTTCCAAGTTACAGGGAAAAAGATGTGAAAAATGTCTTATAAGGGTCACTCGGGTGGGTGTTTATGGTCCTGATACACAGGTTAACTGTCTATTAAAGGCCTAAATGTTGGGGCACATATAAGAAAACACATAGATATATTCCCAGATTATATTTAACTTAGATGAGAGACATAGTTTGAAAGCTACAGTGCTTGAAAGTGGCAAAAAGTGCATAAATTGGGTCTCTGTGGGCACTTTTGAGACCTTAAGTCGACCCCTTTGGGTAAACCTACAGCCCTAAAATTTTCTACAGACAAGGATTACATATCAAAGTTATACCTAGCGCAGTTTGAGACTCATCAGAATTACCACTTCCAAATTATAGGGCAAAATATATGAAAAGTATAGCAAAAAATCCCTAAGTGGGGGTATTTATGGGCCTCAAACACAATTTTCTCCTCAACTTAAAGTCGTGATTTTCGGCACATGTACTAAGAACATATTAATGTGTTGTCAGGTAAAATTTCAGCCAGCTGAGCATCATAGTTTGTGACCTACAAGGCTCTAAGTGGCCAAAAGTCCAATTTCTGACCTTAAGGTGGCCATAAGTTCTTTTTTACTGGGAGTTTAAGGTCACCTTAAAATAGGGATCTTCCTTTGGGCACCCTTAACATGTGTACCAAGTTTGAAAAAAAAATATTAATTTGTTTTTGAGTTATCGCGTCCACAAGGAAATTTCTACGGCGGCGGCGGCGGCGGCGGCGGCGGCGGCGCGACGGACCTGAATCCAATATATCCCCGACTTTCGTCTGGGGATATAATTATTCTGTTGCAGGGGTAGTGCTGGAGCTTCTCCACCACTTTGCCCAAGATGGCTGCCGGTGGGAAGGCATATGGGTCCAGGTACTCCCAGGACAGGCTGAGTGCATCCACTGCCCAAGCCTGGGGGTCTGGTACCGGTGATACAAACTGTGGTAGTTTGTTGTTGAACCTGGTAGCAAACAGGTCCACTTGTGGCTGATGCCACCTTGAACATACAGCTTGGAACACTTCTGGATGAAGTGACCACTCTGTTTGAATGGTCTGGCCAAGCCTGGATAGCTTGTCTGCTATCACGTACAGCCGGCCGGGGATGTGACGTGCCCTGAGGGTTACTTGCTGCCTGGTGCACCAGGACTGAATTCTCCACAGTAGGGCACACAGAGAGCCCGATTTCATTCCCCCTTCTTTGTTGATATAGGCAACCACTGTTGTGTTGTCTGTAGCTACCAACACTGTCTTGTTGAAGACTAGGGTTTGAAACTCTTTTAGAGCTAGAAATACTGCTTTCAGCTCCAAGTGGTTTATGTGTAACTTGCTCTCGGGTAGGGACCAATGTCCCCTTGCAGTGTGCTCGTCTAAGTGAGCGCCCCACCCTTCTTTTGATGCGTCTGTAAAGATTTGCAGAGCATGTTTTAGAGGGTGTAATGGTTGACCTAGAAGCACATTGCTTTCCTCCAGCCACCACCCAGATGGGGGTGGAGGGATTCGGGGACCGAGATCACCTTTTCCAGTGACTCTGGGACCCTCCAGTTGTTTTTCAAGTGCCACTGTATGGGTCTCATGTTAGTCGCCCTAAGTGGACTTGCTTTTCTGTTGCTGTGAGTAGACCTATGAGGGACATGAATTGTCGGACCGGGCAAAGCGGATCCGACAATATTGATTTGATCTTGTGTGTCAAGGCCTGCCAACGTTCTTCTGTTGGTCTGACCTTGCCCTCTTTCAGGTCGAACTGGTAACCTATGAAGTTGAAGACCTGTTGGGAACCAGCTCTAACTTTTCCTTGTTCACCAGCCACCCTAATTCCTGACAAAGTGTGACTAGGGTTTGAGTATGCTGGAGACAGGCGTGGTGGGTAGAGGCTCTCACCAGCCAGTCGTCTAGGTACTGGTGGATCCTTATACCCTTCTGAAAAGCCACGAGTTTGACCTCTTTGGCCACCACTGTGAACTCCATGGGAGCTGTGGACAGGCCAAAGGGAAGGGCTTGAACTGGAAGGACCGACCCTGGAGGTAAAAGCGCATGTACTTCCTGGACTGACTGTGAATTGGTCTGTGGAAGTATGCTTCTTTGAAATCTATGGATGTGACCCACTCCCCTGCTTGGAGGGAGGTTCTTATTGTCTCTGGGGTTTCCATCTTGAACGTCCCTGTGTTCAAAAAGGTGTTCAAGGTGCTCAGGACCAGGACAGGTCTCCACCGGTTGTTGGGCTCGGGTACCAAAAATAGCCGGTTGCCCTGTGAGTTTGATTTTCTACCGGTTGTACTGTATTCTTGTTCACCAGCTGATACAGTGCTTCTAAAAGGAAGGACTGCTTGGCTGGGTTGTGGTAGTTGCTTATTACAGTTGGTGACCTTGTCAAGTTGGGTCTGAACCAGAAGGGGAGGGTGTAGCCCTCCCTCAGTGTGGGGACTACTTTTGGACTCAAACCCAGAACTTCCCACTTCTCCCAGCACCGGTTATAAGTGAAGCAATGCACTGTAACCGGTTCTTGGTGGTTCCCCAGTTCTGCATAAACTCATTGGAGTTGGCCGAACTGGGTGAATTGAACCATTTCTTTGTAGGGGTAGGTTCATATGAAAACTGCCTTTCTTCCTGCCCAGTGGAGGATTCAGCAGCTTCTGCAACCAACAGTCTCTGTAACCGGCCAAACCGGTAGGTGCCATTTCTCTGTAACCAAAGTTTCTGGGAGAAGGCCCTGTAACCAAAGAATTGGGACATCACATTTCAGTAGTCTTAGTTAATCCCTTGGTAGATCTCCCAGTCCAGTAGACTGGTGTTCGAGGTTCAGTCTGGTTACTTCACCATTATCTCTCAGATTCTTTTGAAGCAACTGTCCCTGAAGGTTTGCAAGCCGGCACCTGGTGGGTAGGTTCTGTAACCAGTCGGTTAAGGGAATTTCTTCCTGTCCAACTAACTTGTCACCAGCAAATTTCTATAGCCGGTAAACCTCTGTAACCGGTGAACCTGTTGTCAGCACTGGATTTGAAGCTGGTTTCTTGTCAGTAAGCATGGGAACAGTAGTTTCTCTGTAACCAGCACCACACTCGGGAACCAGCAGCACTCCGGAACCGGTAATTCTCTGTAACCGGTGAACCTGCTGTCAGCACTGGATTTGAAGCTGGTTTCTTGCCAGTAAGAATGGGAACAGCAGATTCCTCTGTAACCAGCAGTACTCCTGGACCGGCAGCACTCAGGCACCGGCAACCCTGCGGCACCGGTACACTCCGGAACCGGCAACACTCGGGAGCCGGTAATTCTCTGAACCAGTAGCCCTGCTGTGTGTCACCAGCAACTCTGTAACCGGTAATCCTATTTAACCGGTAGCCCTTGCTGGATTTCTGTGACCACAACCAGCAGTCTGAGCAGAACTGGTGCCGGTATCCCTCATCACTGGCTGGCTAGTGACCCTACAGGTAGCCTGAACAGGACTGGTACCGGTCCAAAATTCTGCACTGGGGAGATAAGGGTCACTGGTCACTGCGACATCTGGTAGGTGAACCCTCTGAGCAGCCGCACCGGTGGTCTGAACAAGACTGGAACCGGTACCCCCACAGTCACACCAGTGGAAAGGCCTCTGGTGGAGGTTCCAGTATCAAACAGGGCTGATCACTGGAAACCACTGAGCAGGGGGTCCTTGACAGCTTCACAGGAACATGACTGGAACCAGTACCCCCCAACAGTCCCACCAGTGGAAAGGCCTCTGGTGGAGGTTCCAGGATCAAGCAGGACTGATCACTGGCAGCCACTGAAGGGGTTTCTTCACAGGAACAGCACCCACCGGTAGTCTGTACAGACCGGAACCGGTACCCCCAACAGTCACACCAGTGGAAAGGCCTCTGGTGGAGGTTCCAGGATCAAGCAGAACTGATCACTGGCAGCCACTGAAGGGGTTTCTTCACAGGAACAGCACCCACCGGTAGTCTGTACAGACCGGAACCGGTACCCCCAACAGTCACACCAGTGGAAAGGCCTCTGGTGGAGGTTCCAGTATCAAAACAGGGTGATCACTGGTAACCACTGAAGGGGGGTTGTTGACAGCTTCACAGGAACATGACTGGAACCAGTCCCACCAGTGGAAAGGCCTCTGGTGGAGGTTCCAGGATCAAGCAGGACTGATCACTGGCAGCCACTGAAGGGGTTTCTTCACAGGAACAGCACCCACCGGTAGTCTGTACAGACTGGAACCGGTAAAACTCCTCACTAGAGCTCCCCACCGGTAGTCTGACCAGAACTGGTACCGGTAAAACTCATCACTTCTTGTCAGCTGAACCAGTCACGCTTGGGGATTTGCTTGCCGGTAGTGGTGTTGAGATCTGTGAAGTCACATGACCGGCACCGGCAAAAATTTGCAGAGTTCAATGACCATTTGTCATCTAACTTCTTCAGGTCAACAGACGAGTTGACTTCTTGCCAGTTAAAAAGTGGTTGTAGAGTAATAAATACTCGTCTTTTCTTCTAAAACTTCTGTTGAAAATACGATTCCTCCATTGTTGATGCGTATCACGTTCCTGTCACGTGACAAGCATAAGCTGGAAGTGATGACGTCAGACGATGCATTCTTCTTTCCTTCTAAATTCTTCTCGTCGACATACACTCAGTGTTTCTCGACAACGAAGAAATAAATGGAGGTTAAGTCGTGGAGATACAACCTTCTGTGTAGAAGAAGGAATGCTGCAGGGACGACACACGAGCTCTCACCCACGACTTCGTCTCGACGACAAGTACACAGAAATTCTTCAAAACTGGTTATAAAGTGCTGGATAATGCCTCGTTTTTGTCCTGGAGAGGCACTGATATGTATGAACACAAAAAATATATTTAAATTGAAAAAATTCGTAGAATAAGCCGCGTTTCCTTCAAAACTTGGAGATCACTTCAAAACACGTCCGCACACTACGCGTCAAACGAAAAAGATGAACTGACGTCACTCTGTCTGGACAGGAAGCAAGTATGATGCGCCACCTAGCGAATGCACACTACTGACCGGTCCTGCCAGTATAATATACAGGACGTCTTTTTCTGGCGTTTGGCGGGACCGGTCGCGCCGACCGGTAAAGCAATTGTCCATTGGATAGGATGTATTAACGCAATAAAAATGAAATTTAATATGCGGGTGGAGGCGAATAATTTTACTAAGTGGTGTTGTATAGAGTGAAAACAGTAACGGACGAAGAAACCCTTAAGGCCATAGTCGGTTAGAAGAGACCGGTTATTTGGTCCAAACCGACTTCCCCCCCTTCTTTTACAGACCTGCTCTGGGGTAGGGGAAGAGAGGGATGAGTTCAGTCCCATAAGAAGTAGAATTAAACCTCCCGAAGGAGATTTTTTTAAAAATTGTACAGCTATTTACATATGTACAACCAGTTATATATGTACGACTATTTACAATTGTACAACTATTTACATATGTACAAATCTCCTCTATGTCCTGGGCTATTGGTGGATCTGTTGAGCAGTCACTACAGGACCCAGGTGGTAGAGCTCTGTATCAGCCCAGGCCACATCCTTCAGATAAAATTGTGTGAAGGTATTATGCGACTTCCAGTGGCAGGCTGATAAGATCTGTTCTAAGGAAGTTCCTGACTGGAAGGCCTTAGAAGCAGCAAAGGCCCTGACATCATGGGCTTTAACCTGATGCAAAGTGTGGGCCTCCTGGTGCGAGAGCTCATAACATAGGATCACAGTCTGTTTGATCCATGAGGAGATAGTGGCAGGTAAGGCTGAAACACGAATACCAGATAATCACTATCCTTAGCATGGCCATAGAATAAAAATAGTAAAACGACAATTCAATTAATTGATAAAAACTACCAAAAGAAAGAAACCATTATTAATTAGCATTATTATGTCAAAATATTTCCTATTTTGATCATTTTTGTCACTGTAAAAGATCTTCGACATCTATATTGTGCCCAATTTATCCCTTATTTAACAAAAGGGTGAATAAAAATGACAAGATATTATTTATTTGTACATATTGGTCATTATTGGATGCTGTATTAGTCTGATTTCGGGCATTGCAGGCGAGTATACACTATAACTGATTAATCGGAAAATTGTAGATTTTACAGAACGATTAATCGGATAGTTAAAATTCAAATCGCTTTCAGCCTTAGTGGCAGGTGAGATGTCTTTGTCGAAGCCTTTCTTGAAGGAGACAAAGACTAATTCCTTATTCTGCCTGAGGTATGAGGTCCTGTCCAAATAGTAGCGCAAAGCTCTGACCGGACAGAGGGACCTGTCATATTTGAGGGATCTATCCAGAGTTGGGGCCAAGGCTGGTATAAGCACTGGGGCCACACTGTCTGGACCCTCTTTGGCCAGCTGATTCTTTGAAAGAAAAAGCTGGGTGATGGATACAGGGACACCTTTGACCAATCAGATTGGTGTCTGATATTTCTGTTCTGCCAGGCATGAATCTCACTTCTACCCGACCCTAGGGCTAAAAGGAAAACTGTCTTGTAGGTCAAATGCTTCAGAGATGCCTCCTTCATAGGTTCAAAAGGAGCCTTTGTCAGCTGGTGCAAGACCAAGGATAGGTTCCAGGAGGGGATTCCCCTATGACCCTTGGGTCTGTCTCTGTGGAAACTATCCAGGAGATGAGTGAGATTTTCATCTTTGCTAATATTAGTGGGTGAATTTCCCAATTTATCAGCAATGGCTGACATGTAACCATCAATGGTACTGGGCTGTAACTTCCTGTCCTGGAACAGGTACATAAGGAAGTCAGCTACTGACTTTACAGGCGGTGCCCTGAAGTCCACCTGATTAGTGAGGCACTACTTTGTAAAAATGGCCCACTTTGCCTCTTAGACTGATCTGGTTGATCCCCTTTGAGGAGCTTCAATCCTTGCTGCCACTGCTTTAGAGAAGCCCTGCTCCTTGATTGTTGCAGCTCTAGGAGCCAAGCTTGGAGATTGAGATTTGTCAGATTTCTGTGAGGGATCTGATTGAAAGGTTGTGTCAACAGGTTGGGTAGATTGGGCAGGCTCAATTGGATTTGACTGGACATGGTCACTAGGTCCCAAAACCATGTTTTAGCCACCATTGTAAATGGGGGTGTTGTATTCTTTTAGCCACCATTGTAAATGGGGGTGTAGGGAGCTTGGGATTGTATCACCTTTTCTAGTGACTCTGGTACCCTCCAGTTCTTCTTGAGATGCCACTGTATGGGTCTCCTATGCAGTCGGCCTAGGTGAACCTGCTTTTCTGTGGCTGTTAATAAACCTATCAGAGACATGAACTGTCGGACCGGACAAGCCGGTAGTGATAGCATTTCCAGTATTTGTCCTGAAGGGTCTGCCAATGGTCCGGTGTGGGTTGGGCCCGACCTGCCTTGAGGTTGAACTGGTAACCTACAAAATCGAAGATCTGCTTTGGTTCCAGCTCTGATTTTTCCAAATTCACCAGCCAACCTAATTTTTGACACATTTTCACTAGATCTTGAGTGTGCTGGAGACAAACCTGGTGGGATGTGGCTCTCACCAACCAGTCGTCTAGGTACTGGTGGATTCTTATACCCTTGTTTATGGCCATCAGTTTCACCTCCTTTGCTACAACAGTGAACTCCAAGGGTACTGTGGACAGACCGAAAGGCAGAGCTTTGAATTGGTATGTCCGTCCCTGGACGTGAAATCTCAGACATTTCCTGGACTGTTCCTGTATTGGTATATGGAAGTAGGCATCCTTGAAATCTATTAAGATAACCCACTCCCTGAGGGACGTCCTGATGGTTTCCGGTGTCTCCATTTCGAATTTTTCCGCCTTGAAGAAAAGGTTTAGATTGCTCAGATCTAGAATAGGTCTCCACTTGTTTTGGGTTTTGGCACCAAGAAAAGTCGGTTGAAAAACCCTAGAGATCTCTGTTTTTGTACCAGCTCGACTGCATTTTTGTCTACAAGCTAATGCAATGCCTCTAACAGGTAGAGGTTCCTGTGAGGATTGGCATTGCAGCTTATGACAGTCGGTAACCTTGTTAAGTTTGGACGGGTCCAAAAGGGGAGAGTGTAACCCTCTTTCAGGATTTGAACTACCTTCGGACTGGCACCCAGATTCAGCCAAGTTTGCCAGAAATTTTCCCCCCTACAGGTAGATTTGAGACAGCATTTTTGACACTTGTTACAGGTTTTACAGAAGACAATTGAGTGACACAAGAAACACCTTTCACATATTTTAATTTGTACCCTTTTTGATAATAACAGCCTGCTGACCCAGGACTTATTTCTTTCTTTTGGGAATGCCCGGGCACAGTACGTACAACATTTACAACATGAGGCTTTACAAAAGTGTTCATTGTCTGTCTGTGTGGTGAACTTGGACTCCCGGCCAGCAGTCGTTCCTGTAACTAGTTTACACAGTAATTGTCATTTATACGACTGCTGGCCCTTGGCTGGTTGTGAGGATTACTGGTGTTTCCCTTTTCCTCTTCTGTTTTGGCCATGAGAAGAGATGTTTTTCCAGGCAGATCGGTCCTGTTTCTTACTATCCGACTTCCTGTCTTGTCTCTCATAGGGGCGATACCGACCTTTTTTGTATAAGGACCCAGAGTGACTCTTTCAGGCTATGTCAAAGGCGGCTATGTCCTTATGCCTGTTTTATGATACTGTCTGGGAACAAGGTATCCAACTGTAGAGGGGCAGATCTGAGTGCGTTTAAGGTGTCTGCTTTAACACCAGGCCTTCTAGTAGGACAGATAAGAGTCTCTTCTGAGTAAAGTAGTGTTGGCCATATTTACAAAAACAAAGTCGGTCAAATGTTCCATTTACTTGGCCATGGAATGACATACACTAGCGTTAAAATTCAGTAAGAACTGCAACTCATCAGTGGCCGCTGACACTTTACTCGCGGATTTTCCTTTAGCTTCAGCTCTGATGGCTTTTAGTTGTATCTGCATATTCTGCTGGACCTTGAGAAGACAGCGATTAAACCCGGCTGCCTGATTACAGATCACTGAGGATTCCCTTGCCGACCTTTCCCATTTATGTAAACTCTCCTGGGAGATGGCTCTGGAAAGTGGGGGATTAGAAGCGATTACAGCTTGTCTGGCAATCCTCTGGTAGGTGCTTTTTAAGCATGAAGAGCCAGTATTACAAGAAGCAATAGTATCACTAGTGTCCTTCTTTGGGTCGGTGTGTAGACCATACCATTGGATCTGGGATTTGGCCAGTTGTACAAATTGATCCCTGAGGAGACTTCCGGCCTCTGCACTACGGAAAGGGTGGCCCTGGACTAAGATCAGTTTCAACTTGCTCAGTTTGTTACAAGGCCATTCGTCCGTAGGGAGACTGACAAACACTCCTAAAGTCTGAGGAGTGTCAGAACCGGTCTTGTTAGCCACAGATTGCTTGGCAGGGTCGGTGGCCGGTAAAGAAGCAGTAGAAGGTTGGTCAGTCTGCTGAGATTAAGGCTGGTGTGAAGGTTTCAGAAAGGGCTCAGTTCTAACCACGTTGGCTGGTGGAGCATGGGTCGGTGTGACTCTAACAGTACTAAAGGTGGGCTCCTGTGGTAGGTTGACATGTTCTTGCCAACAATAAAGCCTCTAACCGGTTGAACCGGTCCGACCATTTCTGTTCCAGGGTTTCAATCTTCTGGTCGGTAGATGCTGATGAGGCTGGTCGGTTGGATGTAGACTTGACCGACTTATCCGGTTTGACTCACTCAAACCAGGCGACCATGAGGTGCTCTGGCCATCCACGACCCCCACTACCGACACAAGTGCCAGGACCACAAGGGTGGGACTGAGAGTGTTATCAGAAGATGGAGGATTATTGGCTGGAGTTGAAGACTTAGACTCACGCTTCTCTTTCTTAATCTTGTATGATGGGGTGGAGAGCTGGGCTAACTGTTCTGAGGTGAGAGCGTTGCAATGACAACAGTCAGAACCTGGTTTCTCTACACAGGGATCCTGTCCCTTCTTATTATCACGACAGCGTGCATAATAGTCTATGTGTCATCAAAAATCCAAAATATAAGTTAGAAAACAGAATTATAAAGTATTCCCACAAAAATCCTTGAATTTCCAATTCTTTCAAAAATCTGTGTGCACTGTACATGCGCCAAACGAGTGTATAGTACTGGGACCGGCCGGCCGGTGGAGACTTGGGACGTCTTTTTCTGACATTTGGCGGGCCGGTCTGCGCCGACCGGATTAGCAATTGTCCATTAGATAGGATGTATTAACGCAATAAAATCATTAATACTTCCCGACACCAACTCTTAATACTTGCAGGGTTCACGAAGTACCTCTAAAATATGGAGTCCAACGGACTACATGACCTCCAAAAAATGGAGTCCCAATCATTTTTTTTCTGAGTCCAGAGTTGGGTTAGGGTAATAAAATATTGGGTACCTTGTATCTTATTATCAAAAATGGGGTACCATTGTGTGAAAATGGGGTGCAAATAACATTTTTTCTCCCTTATTTCTGGATATATTTAAATATATAGAAGCACTGTTCAATTTCCTTTCTACTGATAAATAATATGTATTTGTCGATAAATCAATTATTTTATAATGTTAAATATTATTAAATATTTTAAAAAGCTGAAGTCCAGTCAACAAACTTCATTTTGGTGCAATTAGAGTGATTTTTTTTTTTATGATTATTTTATTTAAGCTACAAATATGGTATTTATACAGTTTGAAAGAAAAATATTTGTAGTTTCTGTTGCTTTTTGTTTGATAAAAATTCATTGAGTAGTTCCAGAGATATAGTTTTTTTGTTGCATTCCCTATTGAATATTTGTTACAGCTTTTATTTTCCGATGGACTTTCCGGGGTTAAATATCAAGAGTTTCCGAGATTTAGTATAGTTCATCTCCCACGAAAGTTCACCGGTCAGGCTTGTTGTTTCGATTGTTTCCGTGAAGAGATCAGGCTTTCTTTCGATATATAACGTTTTGAGTAGATTTACTAGTGTACAACACCAGCACTCACTGGATGTTTTAGAAGAATCTTGTCACGCATGAAATCTCGCTTAACAATGGTGGACATAAACCACTTGCCAGGAAATCACTCAAAACCATTTAATTTTAAAATAAAAACCAAAAACAACCAAAATTTGCATCCAAATCTGAAATACTGCGTGTTTAACATACTTGGACGGCGTAATCGCGAACCCTGACTTGGTGGCTCCAAATCACTCTGATTGTAACCTTGCTGAGCTTTGCCTTCAATCAGTTTACTTGTTCTCTGTATTTACACATTCCAACTATTGATTCTTAATGTTTATCAGCTCTTACTATCTGCTTTCAGTTTTTACCTGTTCTAATTACCTAGTTTAACTACTTGTTTCCAGTGTTCACCTGTTCTCAATGTTTACCAGTTCTATGTGTTAAGTATTCTCATTACCTGTTCTCAGTGTTCACATATTCTAAATACCTGTTGTGTGTTTACCTGTTCTAAGTACCTGTGTTTACCTGTTCTAACTATCTGTTCCCAGTGTTTACCTGTTCTAACTACCTGTTCTCAGTATCTACATGTTCTGTTTGCCTGTTTTCTAACTTTACCTGTTCTCAGCATCCTGTTTTGCCTGTCTCATGTCCTCCAATTGTTGTTGTACATCCTGTAACTCCATTTCCACGCTCTTCCTTGCCTTCACAGCCGCACTCACAGCATACTCAGAGTCTTCTAACTGGAACACAGAAATACAAACACTTACACACACTCAGAGTCTTCTAACTGGAACACAGAAATACAAACACTTACACACACTCAGAGTCTTCTAACTGGAACACAGAAATACAAACACTTACACACACTCAGAGTCTTCTAACTGGAACACAGAAATACAAACACTTACACACACTCAGAGTCTTCTAACTGGAACACAGAAATACAAACACTTACACACACTCAGAGTCTTCTAACTGGAACACAGAAATACAAACACTTACACACACTCAGAGTCTTTTAACTAGAACACAGAAATACAAACACTTACACACACTTATGAGTCTTCTAAATAGAACACAGAAATATAAACACTTACACACACTCAGTCTTTTAACTAGAACACAGAAATACAAACACTTACACACACTTATGAGTCTTCTAAATAGAACACCGAAATACAAACACTTACACACACTCAGTCTTTTAACTAGAACACAGAAATACAAACACTTACACACACTTATGAGTCTTCTAAATAGAACACAGAAATACAAACACTTACACACACTCAGTCTTTTAACTAGAACACAGAAATACAAACACTTACACACACTTATGAGTCTTCTAAATAGAACACAGAAATACAAACACTTACACACACTCAGTCTTCTAAATAGAACACAGAAATACAAACACTTACACACACTCAGTCTTCTAAATAGAACACAGAAATACAAACACTTACACACACTCAGAGTCTTCTACCTAGAACACAGAAATACAAACACTTACACACACTTATGAGTCTTCTAAATAGAACACCGAAATACAAACACTTACACACACTCAGTCTTTTAACTAGAACACAGAAATACAAACACTTACACACACTTATGAGTCTTCTAAATAGAACACAGAAATACAAACACTTACACACACTCAGTCTTTTAACTAGAACACAGAAATACAAACACTTACACACACTTATGAGTCTTCTAAATAGAACACAGAAATACAAACACTTACACACACTCAGTCTTCTAAATAGAACACAGAAATACAAACACTTACACACACTCAGTCTTCTAAATAGAACACAGAAATACAAACACTTACACACACTCAGAGTCTTCTACCTAGAACACAGAAATACAAACACTTACACACACTAAGAGTCTTCTAACTGGAACACAGAAATACAAACACTTACACACACTCAGAGTCTTCTAACTGGAACACAGAAATACAAACACTCACACGCTCAGTCTTCTAACTAGAACACAGAAATACAAACACTTACACACACTCAGAGTCTTCTAAATGGAACACCGAAATACAAACTCTTACACACACTAAGAGTCTTCTAACTGGAACACAGAAATACAAACACTTACACACACTCAGTCTTCTAACTAGAACACAGAAATACAAACACTTACACACACACAGAGTCTTCTAACTAGAACACAGAAATACAAACACACACACTCAAGAGTCTTCTAAATGGAACACAGAAATACAAACACTTACACACACTAAGAGTCTTCTAACTGAAACACAGAAATTTGCAAATTTTAATTAGTAAATTAAATTTTTATTAGTTAATACCTTACCTAACAGACGATAGCTATTGTCCAGCGCCAGCCGGTCCCGCCAAACGCCAGAAAAAAGACGTCCTGAGTTTCACCTCCGGCCGGACCGGTACACTCCCATCCACTCGCCAGGTGGCCTAGTTCCTGCTTTACTCGCCAGAGGGACGTGACGTCATAGCATCTTTTTCGTCCCCAATTTAGGTTATTGAAGCTGAAAAGCGGGGAAGGCCGGGTGGGAATCTCCCATCTGTTAGGTAAGGTATTAACTAATAAAAATTTAATTTACTAATTAAAATTTGCAATTTCATTGCGTTAATACATCTTACCTAACAGACGATAGCTAGAATAACTACCCAGTGGAAGGAGGGCAGCTTCCTGAGGACTAGAAGGAACTCTATAAATAGGCACGTAACCTCTGGCCCGGTTGATAAAGAAGCTCAAAAACTGCTCCTTAAGTTACCGAGCAGTGCCATTCCCCCCCCCCCCCCTTTTTTTTTCTGCTCTGAGAGGGGGAAGAGAGAAGAGTTCAGTCCTAGAGATTCCATTGAGACTGTAAGAGTGGAATAATGGTCTCATACTCATTGCCTCAGGCAACCTAGTAAAAAACCTTAACTATTATGTACATTATTTACAAAAATAGGAGCCTAGAAGGTTCATAGGTGGATCTGCTGTGCAGCCACCACTGGACCTAAGTGAAAAAGCTCCGAATCTGCCCACGCCACATCTTTAAGGTAGAATTGAGTAAAGGTGTTGTGGGACTTCCAGTGGCACGCAGCTAAGATCTGGTCTAGCGAGATGCCACCCTGAAAGGCTTTTGAAGCCGCGAAGGCTCTAACGTCATGCGCCTTCACCTGATGAAGGGTTAGAGACTCCTGATCTGATAGATCGTAGCAAAGGATAACCGTCTGCTTAATCCAAGACGAGATCGTAGCAGGAGAAATATCCTTTGTGAAACCCTTTTTGAAGGAGACAAAAACCAGCTCCTTTCCTTGTCTGAGATCTTGAGTTTTGTCCAGATAGTAGTGCAAAGCTCTAACTGGGCAGAGTGACCTGTCTTCCTTCAAGGATTTGTAAAGAGTAGGAGCCAGGGCTGGAATAACCACTGGGGCGACGCACTCTGGCCCCTCTTTTGCTAAGTGATTCTTAGCCAAAAAACTTGGTGAAGGGTAAAGGGACACCTTTGACCAGTCAGCTTGGTGTCTAATATTTTTGTTCAGCCAAGCGTGTATTTCACTCCTACGCTTTCCAGAACCCAGAGTGAGGAGGAACACCGTTTTAAAGGTCAGATGTTTTAATGAGGCCTTTCTGAGAGGCTCAAATGGAGCTTTGGTGAGCTGATGTAAAACCAGAGAAAGATTCCATGAAGGAATTCCTCGTCTACCCTTTGGTCTATCTCTGTGAAAACTGTCCAAAAGGCGAGTTAAGTTTTCATCTTTGCTCACATTCACAGAAGAATTGCCCAATTTGTCTGCAATGGCTGATCTGTAACCATCAATGGTACTGGGTTGGAGATTCTTCTCCTGGAACAGATGTAGGAGAAAATCTGCTATCTGTTTGACAGATGGAGACCTGAAGTCCACCTGACTTGATTCACACCATCTGACAAAAACGGCCCACTTTGCCTCATAGACTGTTCTGGTTGAACTTCTTTGAGGAGCCTCAATTCGTGACGCCACTGGGCTAGAGAACCCTTGCTCCTTGATAGCCTCGGCTCTAGGAGCCAGGCGTGTAGGTTTAGATTGGTCAGATTCCTGTGACGCGCCCTGTTGAATGGCTGTGTCACTAGGTCGGGATGACTGGGTAGGCAAAGAGGGATCTGAGATGACAGTTCCACCAGGTCCCAGAACCATGGCATGTTGGGCCAACCCGGAGCTATGAGAATCACTCTCTTGTAAAGATGGTCCGATAGTTTGCTGACCACCTTGCCCAGTAACGATACTGGGGGAAAAACATACATGTCCAGGTTTTCCCAAGAGACTGTTAGGGCGTCCACTGCCCAAGCATTGGGGTCCGGCACTGGAGACACATACTGGGCTAGCTTGCAATTGTACTTTGTTGCAAACATGTCCACCTGGGGACGGTGCTAGGTCTGAACTAGGAGGTCGCAGACCCCCTGGTGAAGTGACCATTCTGTCTGAATGACTTGGCCTTGACGACACAATTTGTCTGCAATCACATTCAGACGACCAGGGATGTGTCTGGCCCTTAGGACTACCTGTCTCAGATTGCACCAACACAGGAGTCGCCATAGAAGGGCACAAAGTGAGCCTGACCTCATACCTCCTTCCTTGTTGATGTATGCCACAACTGTGGTGTTGTCTGTGGCAACTAGAACTACTTTGCCTTGTACCAAGTGCTGGAACCTTCTCAAGGCCAGTAAGACTGCTTTTAGTTCCAGGAAGTTTATGTGAAGATGACTTTCTGGAACTGACCAAACGCCTCTTGGTGTGAAGTCTCCTAAGTGAGCACCCCAGCCTTCTTTTGAGGCGTCTGTAAAGATTTGCACGGCATGACTCAAAGGGTGCAAGGGCTGTCCTGTTAAGACATTTGTCTCCTTGGTCCACCATAGAAGGTGTGGGTGAAGGGACCTTGGAACTGGAATCTCCTTTTCCAGGGATTCTGGAACTCTCCAATGTTGTTTTAGGTGCCACTGGATGGGTCTCATGTGGAGTCTCCCCAGGGGAACCTGTTTTTCTGTTGCTGTAAGCAGGCCTATTAGGGACATAAGTTCCCTGACTCGGCAACTTGGTTTGGATAGGATGGATTCCAACTTTTGGAGGATCGACTCCCAACGGTTCTGAGTCGGTAAGACCAGTCCTTGAGAGAGATCGTACTTGTAAGCCACGAACTCGAATATCTGTTTGGGTTCCAACTCTGACTTTTGTAAGTTGACTACCCAACCCAACTTCTGGCAAAGGGCGAGGAGGGATTGGGTGCCCTGGTGGCAGGATTCTCTGGTAGGGGCTCGAATCAACCAGTCGTCTAGGTACTGGTGGATCCTTATACCCCGGGATTGAGCCATTAACTTGACCTCTTTGACCACACAAGTGAACCCCATCGGAGCTGTGGAGAGGCAAAAGGGAAGGGCCCGGAACTGATAGGACTGATTTTGGAAATGGAACCTGAGGTATTTCCGGGATTTCACATGAACTGGAATGTGGAAATAGGCGTCGCTGAAATCCAGTGAAGTCACCCATTCCCCTTGCTGCAAGGAAATCCGAATTGTTTCTGGGGTTTCCATCTTGAATGTTTTTACGCTCAAAAATTTGTTTAGAGCACTGAGGTCCAAGACTGGCCGCCATTTTGGATTTGGTTTGGGGACAATGAATAACCTGTTGAAAAAGGCTAGAGATGTTCGAACCCTCACCATCTCTACTGCCTCCTTTTGTAGTAAGGCCTGCAAAGCCTGTTTCAGGTAGAGGTTCCTGAGGGGGTTTGCATAGCCACTGACTATCAACGGATCTCTGACTCGAGTTGGTCTGACCTTGAATGGGAGAATGTAGCTGTCCTTCAAAATGGACACTACTCTCGGATTTGCACCCAGGAGGGACCACTTTTGCCAAAACTTTTGGAGACGTCCCCCTATCAGATGAGCATTGACAACATTGTGGGCATTTGGAACAACAGGGGCAAAAATGCAATGATCTACAGAAAAAGCATCTTTGACAAATTTTATTTCTTGCTTCATTTTTAATGAGGGACTTCCGTCTTTCTTTTGTGACTGCCCTCTCACACTTAAGACAAAAGGTACAGGACTGGCAACAGGACATAACACAGCTTGTTGAACAGACACAGAAAAGTTTTGTCTTTCTACATTTAAAACACTCCTGCTTGGCCGGGCTGCTGCCACCCGACTGAGAACACAATAATTGTCATTTATACTGTCCTTGATCCCTAGGAGGGCGGGTGCCGCGACTGGGCTGACCTCCCCTTCCCCGGCCTCTAGACCTGCCACGTCCCCCAAAGGACTTCCAGGCGGGCATGTCTTTTCCTGCGGATGCACCGGTTTGAGTTTCCTGGGCTTGCTTCCAATTAGTGGGGTAAGGTTGGAATCTATTTTGCTTTTTATGGTTACCAGCGAACCCACCGCGGCCCGGACCGGGCTGGTTGGTACGCTTTATGGTTTCAAATTGCTGAATTTCATCTTCCGCTATGCGGATGACCGCGTCTGGAAATAAAGCATGAGTGTTCAGGGGGCAATTTCTCAAGGCGGAAAACGTGTCCGGTTTTACTCCTGTCTTTAAATGCTCCAAGTAGGAGTCTCTACGGACCAACGTTAAATTGGCCATCTGGACAAAGGTGAAGTCCGAGAGATGTTGGAGTGATTTGCCTACCACAAAACTCACATTTTGATTGAACGAAGTCAAGTAATGCAACTCGTCCAATGCCGACTGAGCCTTGGTTGAAGATTTACCCTTTCCTAATTCTGCTTGTAAAATCTTCAGCTGTTCCTGGACACTGTCTTGTATCTTGGTAATGCAAACGGTTGAAACCAGCGGACTGGTTGCATATATAACTCGACTCTTTAGCCGCCTTCTCCCACTTCCTGAGAGTATCCTGGGCAATTGGGCGTGAAGGCGGTTGAGCTGACACAGAAGAAGACTTGGCAATTCTTGTAAAAGCATTGTTCAGTTTTGCGGCATCATTGGGCCATGTAGTAACGTACTTTCCAGGTCTGGTAAAGTCTTTGGGCTCGGCCGGGTGTATCCCGTACCATCTACTCTGAGATTTCGGGGGACGGAGATACTGGTCCATATGTAACCCTCCAGGCTCTGAAGATTTGGAAGGGTATCCTTCTATAAGCACAAGGTTAAGGTTCTCTAACTTCTTGCACAGCCAGTCTTCTGGTGGAAGTAGAACAGATACTTTTCCTACCGGCTGAGATCTGTGTCCTACCCAGGGATTATCAGCACGAGTAGCAGGCGAATATTCAAGATCTGGGATGTGAGACCAACCCATGAAGGCTCTGACTCCCCTTACCGTTTCACGATAATTTTGATCTTCACTTATCGCGCGGTCAGTCTCAGTGTCAATAACGTCCGGTTGATCCTCTAATTTGGACAATTCTCCCTCTTCCACTTGATCCGGTTGAAGCAGTTCCCGGGTAGATACCGGAAGAGTTTCAGCACACTGTTCCACAGAAGCCACTGGACCGGAAGAAGCAGGCTCAGCAAAAACTGGTTCCGGGTCCTGGTACAAATTCTCCAGTGGAGAAACCATGTCCACGGAGGAAGAAGTAGCAGTAGTAATTGTCTGAGTTCTATCCGGGCCAAGGGCCGGACCGGCCTGGCCGGAAGGAACAGATGATAGAAGGAAAGGGTTGTGAGACAAAGCCCCCAATGGGGGTTTGTGAGTGACCGGTGCCTTCACCGGTGAGAAGGATGGCTGTGAAGAAGGACATTGTCCAATGGTTAATAGTGCTTCTAAACGAGCCATGCGTACAGACCACTTTTCATCAAGCTCTAGAAGTTCCTTACGGAAGGTAGGCTGTGGCAGAGCAAGGTCTACAGATGTGTTGTGAGAAGAAATTGCAGGTTCAGAGTCCTGAGATTCGACTTGGGCTACCACAGTAACAGTAGAAGGATCAATGAGAGTGTCTTTACTCTTTGCTTTTTCTTTACGTAGTTTATAAGTTGGTGTAGCCAACTGGATAACCTGTTCTGGGGTTAGCATTTCGCAATACTCACAGGGTAGTTTCAACACACAAGGGTCCTCCCCTAAACTTTTGTCCCTTTTGCAGCGAGCACAACGTGAATGACGGTCAAAGGACCCCATTATATGCCCGCAGGCTCCTTTCCTTTGTCCTGGAGATGCCATGATGATATAAGTATCCGATGACAAAACTTCAGGTACACACAAATAAGTTTAGAATAAATATCCACAAATGAAAATATCAGAAGAAAAACTACAACTTTTCAAATCGCGCCAAACGAAAAAGATGCTATGACGTCACATCCCTCTGGCGAGTAAAGCAGGAACTAGGCCACCTGGCGAGTGGATGGGAGTGTACCGGTCCGGCCGGAGGTGAAACTCAGGACGTCTTTTTTCTGGCGTTTGGCGGGACCGGCTGGCGCCGGACAATAGCTATCGTCTGTTAGGTAAGATGTATTAACGCAATGAAAACAAACACTTACACACGCTCAGTCTTCTAAATAGAACACCGAAATACAAACACTTACACACACTCAGTCTTCTAAATAGAACACCGAAATACAAACACTTACACACACTCAGTCTTCTAAATAGAACACAGAAATACAAACACTTACACACACTCAGAGTCTTCTAAATGGAACACAGAAATACAAACACTTACACACACTCAAAGTCTTCTAACTAGAACACAGAAATACACTCACAGCATACTCAAAATACAAACACTTACACACACTCAGTCTTCTAACTAGAACACAGAAATACAACCACTCACATACACTCAGAGTCTTCTAACTAGAACACAGAAATACAAACACTCACACACACTCAGAGTCTTCTAACTGGAACACAGAAATACACTCACAACGTAGTCAGAGTCTTCTAACTGGAAGACAAAAATACAAACTATTCTGTATAGTTGAGTTTACCTGTATTACTTGTAGTTACCTGCTTGCAATGTAGTTACCTGTTTGCAGTGTAGTTTACCTGTATTCAGTACCTGGTTTCTGAGTCTACCTCTATCCTGTGTAGTTACCTGTATTCTGTTTAGCTATCTGTATTCAGTGTAGTTACCTCTATGCAGTGTAGTTTACCTGTATTCTGTACAGTACCTGGTTTCTGAGTTTACCTGTATTCTGTTTAGTTACCCGTTTACAGTGTGGCTACCTGTATTATGTGTAGTTACAATTATTCTGTAGAGTTACCTGGTTTCTGAGTTTACCTGTATTCTGTTTAGTTACCTGTTTACAGTGTAGTTACCTGTATTATGTGTAGTTACCATTATTCTGTAGAGTTACCTGGTTTCTGAGTTTACCTGTATTCTGTTTAGTTACCTGTTTACAGTGTGGTTACCTGTATTATGTGTAGTTACCATTATTCTGTAGAGTTACCTGATTTCTGGGTTTACCTGTATTCTGTACAGTACCTGGTTTCTGAGTTTACCTGTATTCTGTTTAGTTACCTGTTTACAGTGTGGTTACCTGTATTATGTGTAGTTACCATTATTCTGTAGAGTTACCTGATTTCTGGGTTTACCTGTATTCTGTTCAGTACCTGGTTTCTGAGTTGTTTCACCAGTCCTCTGGTTCCACCCTCTCTCTGTTTGTCTATCACTATCTGAGTGTCTTGCAGTAATGCTTTTGTTCTCTTTAAGTCACGTCTCAGCCGTCTTTCTGTGTCTTTGTCTCGTGTCGGTTGCATCTCACTCATTTCGCTCAGCTTCCTGTCCATCTCCCGCTTTTCTCGCATCAGTCGCTGCTTTTCTTCGTACTCTTCTTCTATCTGTAAGGTCATGACATAAGTCCCCACACTAAGAACTGGCAGGAAAATAGTCTCAGCAAGCAAGAACCCAAAGGTACAACTCAATGGCCAACAACACTGAGATTTGAGAAAATCTTAGGAACAGTTGTAAGAAGTATACAGAATCCACAAAATGGTGTCAGATATAAGATTCACAGGCCATGATTTCTTACAAGTTGTCATATTTTGGAGCCCCTGAACCAGCCCTTTTAGCACAATGACCGTACATGACCTTCAAGCAGGGGTCAAATGTTAAATTTGACACATGCAAAAGATTTGCAGACCATGATTTCCAATAAGTTGTTTTCTCATTGCAAACGCCTAGGACCAATGATAAGAGAGATATTAGGGCGTTTTGATATGTCCCCCCCCCCCCCCCCCCCCACCCTCCCAACCAATTTGACATTAAAGATGTGATCTGGTGGCCATTTTGTTTTCAAAACCGAAATTACTCTCAAGCAAGCCTTCCTAGCCATTTACATTTTGTGTAAATCTGACAGAGCTAGCTGCAAAATTTTGAATTTTAGAACTTATCAATGATTTTTGAACAATCGGCTATGGCGGCCATATTGTTTTTTTTTAAAGGAGTACAAAATTTTTTATAGACATGTTTTCACACCATTAATATTCTCTGCAAATTATTGAAGATATTTTCATAAATGATTGATATAAAGGTTGATGTAAAAATGTGACAAACACTCACATGCACACGCACACACACGCACGCACACACACATGGAAGTTATTTCATAATCTTCCAACCCAGGCCTGTGCTGACGGGAGATAGAATACAACTGTAGTTACATCGGTTTCATAGCGCCCCCTTTTTCAATTAACAAGTTTAACACCGAAAAGTATTTAAGTGTTGACATGGAAACAGCTGTTACCAGATACTCCCAAAACCTCATCAGCTCTAGGTCCTGTTTCAGTTAACATATCCTGAAAATTTGGTGAAAATCTGTGCATGGGTTTAGGCTGTGGAATACCCACAAACTTTGCTGCTGTCGCTGACCAGATGGCGCAGGGGATGACCATAACCCCACCTTTTATGGGCTGGGTTAAAAACTGAATAATGACAGGTTGGTAATCAGCCTGTTTTCCTCCATAATTCTACTGGTTTTCAGCAATCAATTTACCAGGCCACAAGCTGTATGACTTTGCTCTCATTTAAATTGTTTCACTTTTTCACACTGTATGTTGACTGTATGGCTCACACAGTTTTCAATGGTTTCCCAATACTTAACTGTTTTATGCCGTGTGTTCTAAAATGTATTTTTTTTACCCATCTTACCTGTATTGTGTTGTTTTACTTGTATTTGCTTGTTTTAACTGTAATGTGTTGTTTTACCTGTAATTTTTGAATGTTTTACCTGTATTATGTTGTTTTACATGTATTTATTTTGGCATGTTTTACATGTATTTGATTGTTTTACCTGTATTTGCATGTTTTACCTGTATTGTGTTGTTTTACCTGTACTTGATTGTTGACATGTATTGCGTTGTTTGACCTGTATTTTGCTGGTTGTATTTTTTGCATGCTTTACCTGTGTATTTACCATTTTTACCTGCATGTAACACTTTACCTGTTTCTCCAGTGCTCTCATCTTTTTCTGAGTATTACTTCTCATGTCCTCAACTTCCTGTTCTTTCTCCTCCAAGTCACGCTGATGCTGTTTGCGGAGGTTTTCTTGTGACATCTCTAGCCTTAACTTGGCCTGAAACACAGGAAAACAGCTACTACATATCTGAAACACAACTCTATAAACACAGAAAAACAGCTGTTATGCACCTGAAACACAACTCTATAAACATGGAAAGACAGCTGCTACACACCTGAAACACAACTCTATAAACATGGAAAGACAGCTGCTACACACCTGAAACACAACTCTATAAACACAGAAAACAGCTGCTACACACCTGAAACACAACTCTATAAACATGGAAAAACAGCTGCTAACACACCTGAAACACTAGCTGTGTGCTCATACTATTCAAATCTAGTGCTTAGAAGGCACAATGTTTTCCCCACACGGGACACTCACTGTATGATACTAAGATAACAATGGGAAATAGTCATAGTAGAGGAATAGGAAAAATCAGGGAAAAATCAGTTATCAGAAAATTCCTAATTTTTAATCAAATGTCTGTTTTCAAAAACCCATCCTAAAATATGCAATCAGCCTCAACACTAAACTAGACAATGTGTCTCGACGCAGTGTATCCCCGGATGGGACATGGTTGAAGCATGACATACAGAGTATTATGGTTGACACAAATATACCCCTGTGGAGAGGGGGCCTAAGTCTTTATGGGAGCAACTTGTACTGACACTAAGTAAACAAAATGTTTGCTTAATGAAAGATACACATGTAAGTAGACGTAGCACATCGGAGAACTGATGCAAATTGTATCCACCAGAAAGAAAACACAACAAAGCCAATAAACCATCACTTAACCTTGAAGGAGGAGCCCAAGGTAAATTCTGAGCACATCAAAAGATTCTTAGCCCATGATTTCCAATAGGTTGAAGTGACATTGCAAACCTCTAGGAACATAAATAAGTGAGTTATAAGCACTTTTAATTTTGGCTATCCTCATCTGACCTTGAAAGAGGGGCCAAAGCTCAAATCTGATCACATCAAAAGTTTCCTAGCGCATGATTTAATATTGGTTGGTTTCACATTGCAAACATCTAGTACCAATAATAAGTGAGTTATGAGCACTTTTAAGTTTGGGTATCCTTGTTTGACCTTGAAGGAGGGGTCCAAAGTCAAATCTGACCACACCAGAAGATTCCCAGCCCATGATTTCCTATAAGTTGGTTTACCATCCCAAACCTGTACGACCAATAATAAGTGAATTATAAGCACTTTTAAGTTTGGCTACCCTCGTTTGACCTTGAAGGAGGGGTCCAAGGTCAAATCTGACAATATCAAAAGATTCCCGGCCCATGATTTCTTAAAGGTTGGTTTCACATTGCAAACCTCTAGGACCAATAATAAGCGAGTTATGAGCACTTTTAGGTAGGGCTGGGACGGGTGCTGAAAAACGGCACCGAGTACTCGCCCTCTGACAACCGGCCCCAATTCGAGTAATTCATGGTTCCCACTCTCTTTTCCGATTTAAATTCCCTGTGTTTTCCCTGTGATGTTTATATTTTTCCCTGAACAAACTGGTGAAGGATGAAAATGTCAAAATCGGTAAAAAATTAGAATGCTATGATTACTTAAAGATTCTTATTAAATATTCTAATTTAGCGCCAAAACATCAAACGTGACCTACGAGTCGCGACCCACGGCGCGTGAATGCAAATGGCTGTTACTCTTCAAAATCATTCTGAAGTTTTCAAATTCCCTGTGTTTTCCCTGTGTTTTTCCAAAATTTTCAAATTCCCTGTGTTTTCCCTGTCTGGAATTACTTTTCACAATTTTCCCTCTTTTCCCTGTGCAGTGGGAACCCTGAGTAACCGCGAGATTTAGTATCTACCATTAGAAGTCTTCTGTAAACCCATAGTTGGTTCCGGAAACGAGACGTTTGAAGAAAAACGTCTTCTATGTGACCAGATATTTTAGAATATGGAGTAAATTATATGTTTTCGAGTGAAAATAACAACTTTAATTTATATTATGTGATGGAAATGCTGAAATGTAGAATATTTTACACAAGCATTTCATTACGTGGGCGATAATACACTACCAATTTTAGGTTTGGCTATCCTTGTTTGACCTTGAAGGAGGAGCCCAAGGTCAAATCCAACCACACCAAAATATTCCCAGCCCATGATTTCCTATAGGTTGGTTTACCATCCCAAACCTCTAGGACCAATAATAAGGGAGATATAAGCACTTTTCATGACTGACCAAAAAACGCCCGTGGCGGCCATCTTGTTTTTCAAAATGAGGCCGAAAATATTTCCCGTCAAGATTTTGTAATGCGGAACATATTCTGCAAATTTGAGATCTCTACCTATAATATCCTTTCCTCTAGAGGGCCAATAAAAGTCCTTGCTTTAAGTCAAATAAATGTCCCTGGTGGCCATCTTGTTTTTCAAAATGAGGCCAAAAATATTCCCAGGCAATATTTTATGGTTATGAATATATCCTGCAAATTTGACAAGGCTAGCTATAATATTTTTTTTTTGTTAGAGCGTAACAGCCAATAATAAAGGAGGTGTATGGCCTCACAGTCTAAGGTACCATTTTGAGTCATTTTAGCAGGCCTAAGGTGACCTTGAAAACAATAGCCAAGGTCAACAAACTGGATACTGGTTTTTCATCATGTATTGAACCTCCAAAGCCATTTTCAATAGTTTCCATGCAATATAGTCAGCATTAAGTGTGAAAATATCTCCAAAAAGGCCAACATGGCCTCGGTGAGGTACTTTGGCAGCCTGTGGATGACCTTCAATGAAGAGCTTCAAGGTCAAATTTCTGCATGCTTACAGAGGACATATATATGTATTCTGTATACCAGCCATGGGATGATGTAACTTTCTGTATATGAGAACTGGGCCAAAATGTGAAAAAATGGCCAAAATCTGACCTTTAAGAGGCCACCAGTGACCTTGAAATTGAAGGTCAAGGTCACAAAACAATAGTGTTCGTGGCATTGCCCGTATATACCCACATACCAAATTTGAAAGGTCTAAAATGTTTTTTAAGTTATCGCGTCCGAAAGGAAATCTCTGCAGCGGCGGCGTGACCGTACTGAATCCCAAGTATCCCTGACTTTCGTCCGGGGATACAATAAATGCTTCCTGCTCGGGATTTAGATTCAGTTTATTTGATGCCAGGAAATTTTGAATGTCATTTACGCAATGTGTGAAAACTTGCATCGAGTGAGTAAAGTCTGTATAACTGAATGCCACTTTTCTAAATGTGGTGACTGTGTGACTGAATAGTTGAGCTGCAAGTGGATTGGTAAACAACAATACGAATATTGGGACCAATACAGAACCCTCGGGACAACAAATTTTAATTGCACGAGATGCAAAAAAATGGCACCTGTCTTAATTGTTCTGTCTGACATAATGATGTGAACCAGTGCCAGCTTCCTAATGCCAGAACATTCGTGCAATCTGTCCTCAGAATGACGTGGTCAAGTATGTCAAAGACAGCAGAGTGATCGAGGAGTGCAAGAATACTTTCTCTAGACATGTTGAGGAGGAAATCATGTTGTATGTTACCGTTGTATGTTACCGTTGTGTGGCACATTTTATACACAGAATGAAAATCAGCTTTCTAAGTCCTTCAAATGAATTTCAGATTAGAAACACTCACTTTACTGTCTCACCTGTCTTACTGTCTCATACATGTCTTATTGTCTCACACACATCCTCACCTGTTCCAGTTGCTGTATTGTTCCTGCCTGTTCATCCAGTTCCTCTTCCTGTTCTTGCAGTTTACGATCCAACTCATTCTTGATACGTTTCAAAGACATCAGCTGAAAGTGAACAAGTTTCTGTTGTAAGATCTCCATATGATGCAAGGTGAAGCATATACAGTGAAACACACTTAATTGTACAAAGTGAGAGAACCAAACAGAACCAATCGCTGAACCAAACAGCGAGTAATACACAATGATACAAAGTGAGAGACAGAGTGCGTGATATACAGCGAGTAATTCACAGTTAATTATACAAAGTGATTGATACATGGTGAATGATACACAGTGAACTAAACACAGTGAGGTATACACACTAAACGGTACAGAGAAAAAAATATATGTAACTAGAAAATGTTTGCTGAAAATAAAAAGATGCCATCCCAAAAATGTTGAAACATCAAAACATGTCAAAGTTTAAAGGACAAACAATAAGCAAAAGTATACTGTTGAAAATATCCTCATACAGAAATAATCTCATAACCTCCCAATATATTTCACACCTCCAAAAGTAATAGTAAAAGAAATAAAATACCCTCACACAGATATGATCTTATAACCTCCGAATACATTCAAAACCTCCAAAAGCAATCAAATCAACATTCCAAAGTCTTAACAGCAATATTAAAGGTGACAAAAGCCAAAAAGAACAAAATCTGTAATTTCAGGTTCAGGGGGTAAAAGGGTCGGGGGTAAAACAGACCAGCGATATAGACTCTCTGCAAATTGGTTTCCTGTTATCTCCCAATACATTTCAAGGCTCAATACATTTCAATTGCTACAGATAAAGATATAACAGGGGGGTTCTGATGAATTCAAGCCTTCTAATTACCGCCTGGTATAAACATGCTCAATTTTGGTCCAATTGCTCCCAAAATCTAATCAGCTTGAGATTTTGACAGTATTGACATTTATGTAAAATAACACCATCATAATAAATAAATAATGCTAAATAGTTGTGGGGGAGCTGTGATAACAAGTGGGTGTACTCGAAAAAACCCCAAAAAACTTGCTTTTGATATGTGACAACTAGGGATGTTATCAGCAGCAATTTCTGTAGGTCGAGGATCGCCTGTTAGATGCGAGTTGAACTCGAGCTGAACTCGAGTAAATGACAAAAATATAAATACAGTAGAACCTCCATTATCCGACCCTCTATTATCCAAATTTTCAATTATCCAACCTCAGACCCACTCTCCCAACTCCATTTAAGCCTGTTATTTTAGCCTTCCTATTATCCGACCTTTCTATTATCCGACCTAATTTTTACTCTCCCAACAGGGTCGGATAATAGAGGTTCTACTGTAACATAATGTCCAAATATTGTCATTCAATGTGTTTAGTAGCATTTTATTGCAAGGAAATATATTTTGTTGTCGCTTAAATTGTACAGGTATGTACGTGCATTTTATGCAGCCACGCAAGAAAGGTAAATAACAAGAGGAGAGTGCCCGTGAACGGGCACTGTGTCAGCTGACTGAATGTTTTTGATTTGTGATGGTGATAATGAGAGGAAAGCATAATTATCAGGGAAAGGGCTGTACAGAAATACAGTAAATGGTAACTGAACAGCATGTTCGAAAGATATTCCGAAGCTGACAGAAAAAAAGGACAAAAAAGTTGTGCCCTGCAAATGGTATTATGAAATAAAGTAACAAGGTAATTGTTTAAGTGTAAAAAGTAGGTTAAAAATATTTAAAGAAATACTATAAATGCAATATCCTCGTTCGACCATGAAGAAGGGGTCCAAAGGTCAAATCTGACCATACCAAAAGATTCCCAGCCAAAGAATTTAGGATGGTTTACCATCCCAAACCTCTCGGACCAATAATAAGTGAGTCATAGGCACTTTTTAAGTTTGGCTATCCTTGTTTGACCTTGACGGAGGGGTCCAAGGTCAAATCCGACCACACAAAAAAATTCCCAGTCCATGATTTCCTGTAGCTTGTTTACCATCCCAAACCTGTAGGACCAATAATAAGGGAGTTCTAAGCAATTGTAAGTTTGGCTATCCTCAATTGACCTTGAAGGAGGGGTCCCAGGTCAAATCTGACCACACCAAAAGAATCCCAGCCCATGATTTCCTATATGTTGGTTTACCATCCCAAACCTCCAAGACCAATAATACGCGAGTTATAAGCACTTTAAGTTTGGCTATCTTCGTTTGACCTGGAAGGAGGGGTCTAAGGTGAAATCTGACCACACCAAAAGATTCCCAGCCCATGATTTTCTATAGGTTAGTTTTCCATTCCAAACCTCTAGGACCAATAATAAGCGAGTTATAAGCACTTTTAAGTTTGGCTATCCTCATTTGACCTTGAAGGAGGGGTCCAAGGTGAAATCCGGCCACACCAAAAAATTCCCAGCTCATGATTTTCTATAGGTTGGTTTTCATTCCAAACCTCTAGGACCAATAATAAGCGAGTTATAAGCACTTTTATGTTTGGCTATCCTCATTTGACCTTGAAGGAGGGTTCCAAGGTCAAATCGGACCATATTAACAGATTCCCAGCCCATGATTTCCTACAGGTTGGATACAATGATTTACTCAACAGTGAGAACCTGAAAGAAGCTATTGCTCAGCTATGCCATGACATAGAGGTCTGCAATTTCACTATGTTATAGCTGACCAAAACGTCTGTGAAAAACATATTTAACAAAATACTCTAAATGTAATAGTTTTCAAGTTACTACTGATTTACTCAAGAGTGAGAACCTCAAAGTAACTATTACACAGCTATGCAATGAGCTACATGTCTGCATTTTTGCTCTGTTATAGCTGACCTAAAAGTAGGTGAACAACATATTTAAGCAAAATACTGTAAATGCAATAGTTTTCAAGTTACAACTGATTTACTCAATAGTGAGAACCTGAAAATAGCTATTGCTCCGCTATGCCATGAGCTATAGGTCTGTAATTTCACTATGTTATAGCTAACCCAAAAGTAGGTGAACAATATATTTTAACAAAATACTCCAAATGCAATATTTTTCAAGTTATAGCCGATTTACTCAACAGTCAGTGCCTGAGAATAGCTATTGCTCAGTTGTGCCATGAGCTACAGGTCTGTAATTTCACTATGTTATAGCTGACCCAAAAGTAGCTGAATAACATATTTGCACAAATTTCTGTAAAGGCAATAGTTTTCCAATTACAACTGATTTACTCAACAGTGAGAACTTCAAAGTAGCTATTACTCAGCTATGCAATGAGCCACAGGTCTGGAACTTCACTATGTTATAGCTGACCCCAAAATAGGTGAATAACATATTGCAACAAAATACTCTAAATGCAATAGTTTCCAAGTTATAAGTGATTTACTCAACAGTGATAACCTAAAAGTAGCTATTACTCAGCTATGCCATGAGCTACAGGTCTGAAATTTTACTATGTTATAGCTGACCCAAAAGTAGCTGAATAACATATTTATACTAAATTCTCTAAATGCAATAGTTTTCAAATTATAAGTGATTTGCTCAACATTGAGAACTTCAAAGTAGCTATTACTCAGCTATGCAATGAGTCACAGGTCTGGAACTTCACTATGTTATAGCTGACCCCAAAATAGGTGAATAACATATTGAAACAAAATACTCTAAATGCAATAATTTCCAAGTTATAAGCGATTTACTCAACAGTGAGAACCTCAAAGTAGCTATTACTCAGCTATGCCATGAGCTACAGGTCTGAAATTTTACTATGTTATAGCTGACCCAAAAGTAGGTGAACAACATATTTAAGCAAAATACTGTACATGCAATAGTTTTCAAGTTACAACTGATTTACTCAATAGTGATGACCTAAAAGTAGCTATTACTCAGCTATGCCATGAGCTACAGGTCTGAAATTTTACTATGTTATAGCTGACCCAAAAGTAGCTGAATAACATATTTATACTAAATTCTCTAAATGCAATAGTTTTGCAATTACAACTGATTTACTCAATAGTGAGAACCTCAAAGTAGTTATTACTCAGCTATGCAATGAGCTACAGGTCTGAAATTTTACTATGTTATAGCTGACCCAAAAGTAGGTGAACAACATATTTAAGCAAAATACTGTAAATGCAATAGTTTTGAAGTTACAACTGATTTACTCAATAGTGATGACCTAAAAGTAGCTATTACTCAGCTATGCCATGAGCTACAGGTCTGAAATTTTACTATGTTATAGCTGACCCAAAAGTAGCTGAATAACATATTTATACGAAATTCTGTAAATGCAATAGTTTTCCAATTACAACTGATTTACTCAATAGTGAGAACTTCAAAGTAGCTATTACTCAGCTGTGCCATGACCTACAGATCTAAAATTTCACTATGTTATAGCTGGCCCAAAAGTAGCTGAATAACATATTTATACTAAATTCTGTAAATGCAATAGTTTTCCAATTACAACTGATTTACTCAATAGTGAGAACCTCAAAGTAGTTATTACTCAGCTATGCAATGAGCTACAGGTCTGAAATTTTACTATGTTATAGCTGACCCAAAAGTAGGTGAACAACATATTTAAGCAAAATACTGTAAATGCAATAGTTTTGAAGTTACAACTGATTTACTCAATAGTGATGACCTAAAAGTAGCTATTACTCAGCTATGCCATGAGCTACAGGTCTGAAATTTTACTATGTTATAGCTGACCCAAAAGTAGCTGAATAACATATTTATACGAAATTCTGTAAATGCAATAGTTTTCCAATTACAACTGATTTACTCAATAGTGAGAACTTCAAAGTAGCTATTACTCAGCTGTGCCATGACCTACAGATCTAAAATTTCACTATGTTATAGCTGGCCCAAAAGTAGCTGAATAACATATTTATACGAAATTCTCTAAATGCAATAGTTTTGCAATTACAACTGATTTACTCAATAGTGAGAACCTCAAAGTAGTTATTACTCAGCTATGCAATGAGCTACAGGTCTGAAATTTTACTATGTTATAGCTGACCCAAAAGTAGGTGAACAACATATTTAAGCAAAATACTGTTAAAGCAATAGTTTTCAAGTTACAACTGATTTACTCAATAGTGATGACCTAAAAGTAGCTATTACTCAGCTATGCCATGAGCTACAGGTCTGAAATTTTACTATGTTATAGCTGACCCAAAAGTAGCTGAATAACATATTTATACGAAATTCTCTAAATGCAATAGGTTTTAAGTTACAAGTGATTTACTCAATAGTGAGAACTTCAAAGTAGCTATTACTCAGCTATGAAATGAGCCACAGATCTGAAACTTCACTATGTTATAGCTGATCCCAAAATAGGTGAATAACATATTGAAACAAAATACTCTAAATGCAATAGTTTCCAAGTTATAAGCGATTTACTCAACAGTGATAACCTAAAAGTAGCTATTACTCAGCTATGCCATGAGCTACAGGTCTGAAATTTTACTATGTTATAGCTGACCCAAAAGTAGCTGAATAACATATTTATACGAAATTCTCTAAATGCAATAGTTTTCAAGTTATAAGCGATTTACTCAACAGTGATAACCTAAAAGTAGCTATTACTCAGCTATGCCATGAGCTACAGGTCTAAAATTTTACTATGTTATAGCTGACCCAAAAGTAGCTGAATAACATATTTATACGAAATTCTCTAAATGCAATAGTTTTTAAGTTACAAGTGATTTTACTCATGATGGAAGTTACTGAAAAGCCCAAAAGTAGCTATTACTCACTTAGCTATTGAGACAGGCACCCAACTTACTCACCATATTGTAGCTATGAAAAAAGTAGCTGAATAACATATTTTAACAAAATGCTCTAAATGCAACACTTTTCAAGTTATAAATGATTTTGTGCATAATTTCATGAATTTTAATGCATTAAAAATTATTAAAAAAATTTATTAAAAAAAAAGTAAGACAGATCCAGGTCTCATACTCACACAAGAGAATCTACCTGTGGCCTAGTACATATATGCAAGATATGAGAGAAATCCCTGCAATAGTCACTGAGAAAATTGTGATTAAGTGTTGAAATTTTCACACTTTTGGTGGGGGTACCCCCCTTGTAATGTCTCTAGCAAACAGACGAACAGACAGATTTGCATGCCTTGAACAATTTTTCATCCTCGATAGATAAGGTATCTTTTAAAAAAAACAGCACGTCTCTAGGCCTTGTAGTTTTGGAGGAGAAGTTGTTCACGCGGACGCGTACGCCCACGCCGCAGAGTGACGACATAATGTCAGCTGACTGACAAGTCAGCTGACATAAAAAACCGACCACTGCTCACTGATTTGTACGTTTTTATATTTTCCAGTTTGTAACAAGGTTAGTATGTCATTATTTATTTCTTGGATACTTGAGCTTAAATTTGAAAATTTTAATTACTTAAATGTAGCTTTTATAAGCTACAAGCTTACCATGTGGGACTGAATGCTGTTCTCGGATGGCCGCATTTCTCGGATAGTTGGCTGTAGCCTCAGGTTGTCCTCTCGTGGTACACTAGGCAATTTCTGCCTATTTTCTCGTTGCAACTCTTCTCAGTCCCACATGGTAAGCTTCTAGCTTATAAAAGCTACATTTAAGTAATTAAAATTTTCAATTTTATTGCGCTACAATAGCTTACCATGTGGGACTGAATGCTGAATCCAACCGCCCGGTGGCGGGGTTACAGCTGAGACTGGAAGATATGTCAATTCTTCTTAGAGTTTGAAGTAATAGATTAGAATAGATCTTTAGAAATACCAGTCTGAGTCCCGTTTACAGTGCCCCAATCCCGAAGATCGGGCCTGTAAAGAGCCAAAAACCTGAATAGAATGGATGACAGTGCTAAAACTGTCAAGATGTTTTGATTGTAGGAGAGAAGGGCAGCCGTGCTCACTTGAGTAGTGTAAGGGTCCTTAGAGACCATCCACGAGTGAAAAACCAGCCTTATGGTTGAATTCTCATAAATTTTTTAGCCACCTAACATGAGATTAATGACAACTTTAATAAGTCCTTAATACATATTATGCTTGATAAACTAACATTACAAAATGACCTTACCCGTAACATCTTGAGAGGTAAACCTATACCTGGATCCTGGGATTAGACTCCTGAAGACTTGGTTGTAGCGGATGTGCCCCCCCCCCCCCCCCTTCTTTTCTTTCCGAGGACAACTGGTCTGAGGGGAAGGATCTAGGACTTGTTGTGCTGCCACCACTGGTCCCAGATACATATTGTTGTCGTTGTCTGACCAAGTAAGGTCTTTTAGGTAAAAATTGGTAAATGTGTTGTGAGCTTTCAAGTGACAGGCTTGCATGATTTGGTCCACTGATACCCCACCGTAGAAGGCCTTAGAGGCCGCGAAGGCCCTAATGTCATGCACTTTTACTTGGACCAAGTCCAAGGCTTGTTGGTCTGCTTGTTTATAACAAAGTAGAATGGTTTGTTTTAACCAAGAAGAGAGAGTAGCGGGTCTGATGTCTGAGGTATGTCCTTTCTTGAAGGAGATCAAAAGTAGGGATCGAGACCCTCTCAGGTCTTTGGTTCGATCCAAATAGTACCTTAGGGCCCGCACAGGACACAAGGTCCTGTCTTCTTTGAATTGTCTTCCTACAATGGTAGTCAAAGCAGGAATAGTCACCGGAGACACACTTTGAGAACCTTATCTTGCTAGTTGGTTTTTGGCTATGAAGTCAGAAGAAGGGAACAAGGCAACCTTTTCCCATTGGCCTAGATTAGATACTTTGTTTGCAACCCAGGCATGGATTTCGCTGCAGCACTTGCCGGAGGCCAAAGCTAGCAAGAAAGTAGTTTTGATAGTAAGATGTTGGAGGTCTGTGTCTTTCATAGGCTCAAAGGGCACTTTTGTCAGCTCATTGAGAACAACAGAAAGGTTCCATTTTGGAAGATTCCTGGAACTTTTGGGACGATCCCTGTGAAAACTGGAGAGTAACCTGTGAAGGTCTGAACTTTGTGCAATATGGTGGGCCGCTGGGCCCAAAGTGTCAACAATGGCCGTCCTGTAACCATCAATGGTCGAGGGGCACCAGTTTAGATCTTGGGACAGGTACATGAAAAGATCTGAGACTTGTTTCACAGATGGAGTGGAGAAGTCCACCGAATTTTCTCTGCACCATTTCTCAAATAAGGCCCACTTTGACTTGTATATGGTTCTTGTTGATGACCTCTGAGGTGCAGCAATTCTCTCGGCCACCTCCACAGAGAAGCCTTGTTCTTGGAGCTGTCGTTGTGTTGGAGGCGTGGAGGTTGAGATGCTATGGATTGCTGTGGAACACATAATTGTTGGACTGTTTGAGTAGGGTCGTTGTCACTGGAGGTTGCAGTGGGATCTCTGTTGAGAGCTGCACTAGGTCCCAAAACTAGGGCATCCCTGGCCTGGGGCTATTACGATGATCAGGCAATAGCATTGCCTGATTTTTTGGATCACCCTGTGAAGGAGAGCCATTGGAGGGTAAGCATAGGCAGTGAGACTCGTCCAGTTTATGTTCAGAGCATCTATGTCCCAAGCATTTGGGTCTGGGACTGGAGACATGTACAGTGGAAGTTTGTGGTTCAGATGAGTGGCAAATAAGTCTACATGAGGTGTGAACCACTTTTGGCAGATCTGTTTGAACACCTGAGGATGTAGTGACCTGGATAGAAGGTCGGCCATCACATTCAGGCACCCTGGAATGTGTCTGGCTTTCAATGTTATGTGATAGTGATGGCATCAGGTCATAATCTTCCACAGGAGAGCACACATCTCTGAGTGAGTTCCTCCTTGTTTGTTTATGTAGGCTACCACTGTTGAGTTGTCCGTTGCAACTAGCACTGTTTGGTTCTGGCACTGGTCCTTGAAGTTTCGAAGGGCCAGTGAGACCGCCTTCAATTCTAGGACGTTTATGTGTTGCCTTTTTTCCCGATCTGACCACAGACCCTTTGTAGAATTTTGATCTAAGTGAGCGCCCCAACCTTTGTTTGAGGCGTCGGTAAAGAGTTGGATACTGTGGTCTTTGGGATGAAGGTCTGCACCTCTGATCACGTTTGAGGGATTTTGCCACCAGTCTAGGTGTGCTGAAATGGTTTCTGTCCAAGGAAGGAGGTTGTCCAGCAACTAAGGATATCTCCAGTGCTCCTTGAGGTGAAACTGAAATGGCCACATGTGAAGGCGTCCCTCTGGGACCATTTTCTCCGTTAAGGCAAGCAACCCAATTAGCGACATCAAACATCTTGCAGTCAAAACATGACTTGAGACGTAGGATCAAATCCTGAACTTCAAGCCATCTCTCTTGAGTGGGTTTTACAAGGGCTGAATCTAGATGGTATTCGTAGCCCACGAACGAAAACACTTGAGTAGGTTTCAGTTCTGATTTTTCCTGATTTATTATCCAACCCAAGGACTGGGTTAGGTCTACCACTGCCTGAATGTTCACTTGGGCTTCATCCTGAGACTGGGACCTGATCAGCCAGTCGTCCAGGTATTGGTGAAGTCTGAGTCCTCTTGAGAGGGCCATTAGCTTCAGTTCCTTTACAATCATTGTAAAGACCTAGGGGGCTGTGGCTAGTCCGAAAGGGAGGGAGGTGAACTGGAACACCTGCGACCTATGGCACAACCTTAGGTATTTCCTTGAGTTTGGATGGATAGAGTTGTGAAGGTAAGCGTCTGATAGATCTAGCGACGATACCCATTCCCCTGGAATGAGGGAGGTCCTGATGGGCTCTGGAGTTTCCATTTTGAACTTTTCTACGTGTAGAAAAGTGTTGAGCCTGCTTAAGTCTATGACTGGCCTCCACCTTTGGTGAGGCTTGGGGACTAGAAACAGGCGACTGTAAAACCCGAGAGATTTTACATTTTCCACCCTTTCGACTGCGTTCTTTGACAGAAGAGACTGGATACAAGTGGCCAGAGTCTTTTTGACGGGCCTTGCATTCTGACAGAATCAGAGGGAATCTGACCAGATTTGGTTTTGAAAGGAATGGCAGTATGTAGCCATTGGTGATAATGTTTAACACGTTGGATGAACATTTGTTTGTTTGCCAGTCTCTTCTAAAAGAACGGAGGCGACCTCCTACTGGTGGACTGAGGGAGGATTTTAAGGAGTCATTGGGGGGAGGGGTTTCCACGCCCTCGCCCCCTGTTGTGGGGTCGAAAATGACCCCTGAAGCCTCTGAAGTTCGGTTTCCCCCTACCTGAGGAAAACGATTGGTTACTGCTTTGTGAGGAGTTGCCCCCATATGGGGCATTTCCTGTAGGAGCCTCTTTTTTTGTTGTGGGGGCCACGAAAGGGCTTATTTTGATAGGGTACGAAACCCTGAGAGTCTTTAGAGGTGTCTGTTTTGAGGAGGAAGTCTTCCTTCTCCTTCACAAGTTGAGACTTGAGCAAGGAGGAATGCCAAAAGGGTGAGTTCCTGAGTTCTTGGCGTCTCGTTTCCCCTATATGTGGTTGCAAAAGGTTCATTTCGGCTTCGTGCCTAAGCAAGCCAGTGTTACCCATAGAATATAGTTCCCTCTGGAGTATATGGGCCAAAGGATTTGCTGAGGCATGTGAGAGCTCTGTGCTGAATAAGAACAGTCTTATTCCAAAAATCTAAATACTCACAGGCTTGCTCATATCCACGTTTTGCTGCTTTCTCAGGATTGGCACATTTCTGGATCTGAGACTTAACCCTCTTAAAGGTTGACTTCAGACTATGTTGACAAGACTCAAGAGTGGCATTGCAAGAAGATGAAGTCTTGGCAAAGGCAGCAGTAAAGTTGAGGGTGGATATATTTTGCCTAGCTTGGTGTTCCAATTCCTTAAGAATTGGTAGGGGAACCTTGCCCATAGGAGCCCCAGGGGGTTTAGGAGTAATACAGATTTTTGCAAAATCTGTATTCAACTCCTGTATTTTCTCCTCATAACAGGGCTGTCCCACCTTGTACCACTTTGCAGTGGAAGGAGGAGGTTTGATGTATTTACCCTCAGGTAAATTAGCGGCCTGAAAATCATGTTCAAACTTATCAAAAGCATCTTTGATAACTGAGCTGAGTGGTAGCATAGAGGAAGGACCTCTAGGTCTGAGCTCTTGATGGCCTTTTTCATCATCCAGACCCATAACTGAAGTTGAGGACCTAGGCATAGACTCCCTGGGGTCAGTGAGAGAAAGAATGCGCCTAAGGTGTCCACCTCTTCAGCGTATTGGGAGGGAATGTCAGACAGAGCTACTTCCCTATAATAAGGGGGATCTTATTCATGTTGAGGTTGGTCTTGGTCGGAGAGAGCCCCAGGGGGCTTTGAAGATCTGTGTCTGGTTGCAGAGGACTGATCCTCCTCTGAGGAAGATGACACGTCTCTGGACCTGACCTTATGTTTACTCTTGGCAGCATGTTTTTTTGGGTTTAGAAGATGACATCCGAGGTTCATAGAATTCCTCATAGTATTGACTTGGTTCAACCTCATGCCTACTGTGAGAGTGTTTTTTAGATCTATCCGAGGCCTTCCTAGAAGGCTCCTCAGATGCATTAGAATTCTGATCCGATGCATAATGAAAGTCAGAACCGAGACGTGGAGGAAGTGCTGGACAATAGTCCACTTCCATTTCCTCAACATGTGAGGTAGTTCTAGGTCTCGGAGGGGGTAGGTCCAGATTTACAGCACTAGTGGAGGGTCCAGGCTTAGAAGCTGAAGCCGAGGTCTGATCCACCTCTGCCTGTTTTTTAGTTGTTAATTCGTCTCGAAGAGACTGGAAAGCTTCTAACATAGATGCCTGGAAAGAACCCATTTGTTGCTGTAAATGGATCTTCAGTGTGTTACCCAGGGATTTTTCTACATTTGATTCAATTTTATGCTGTAAGGCAGTACCTGGGGTGGGTGGGACAGTTTTGGCTGGTGTTTTGATGGACAATGAACTGAAGGGTAGGGGCTGAGGACGCGGGGGTGAGGTAAATAAGTTATTTGCAGCACTCTCAAGGTCTGCATGGGAACCAGTAAATGAATCCACGTCATCCCCTAAAAGATCTAGTTCATCGTCTTTTGAACTAGCAGTGTCCCTCTTTTGGTTCTTAATATAGCGTTTTCTTTGTGAAATTTTCAACATTTGTTCTTCTGTAAAAGAAGTGCATATTTCACATGGATTTTCAAAAGTGACACAGGGGTCTTCAACCTTGCCAGATTCCCTGCAGGTAGGGCAATAAATTATGTGTGTCAAATGCGAAGCAAAAGTGACGAGACTTACTAGATCTAGGCTTATCTTTATTCGTTTGGTGGGCAGACCTCTTGAAATGCAATAAAAAGACGTAGAATAAAGCCTGAACCGAGGAAAAGTCAAAACACACCAAAATAATAAAATATACTTTTCCTGTCAAAACGGACATTTTACAGAATAATCTATGATATATAATACATGAAATGAACAAAAATTAACATCCAACAATATGCATGTGCTCAGAAATAGATGAAAATATCTGTAAATGACAGACACTACAAATCACGCGGCCAACAAGAAAGTAGGAAGAAATCGCGTAGTATACCACGAGAGAACAACTTGAGGCTACAGCCAACTATAAATTTGCAAATTTAATAAGTAAATTAAATTTTTATAAGTTAATACCCTATCCAATGGACAAATGCTATTCCGGTCGGCGCGACCGGCTCGCCAAACGTCAGAAAAAGATGTCCTGTGTTTCCACCGGCCAGCCGGTCCTAGTACTAGTGCGCTCGCCAGATGGCGTGTCGAACCCCTTTCCTGTAGCGACAACGTGACGCCATAGCATCTTTTTTCGTTGTCTAAACCTATTAGACCCCTAGTAAGCTGATAGCGGGGTTTGTGGGAGGGTCTTGTGTGCCCATTGGATAGGGTATTAACTTATAAAAATTTAATTTACTTATTAAATTTGCAATTTTATTGCGTTAATATATCCTATCCAATGGACAAATGCTGAATAACTACCGCCTGGTCGGCGGGTAAGCTACTAAGGACTTAAGTGAACTCATAACAGAACTAACAAATTTTCCTCTCAGGCCTGGGCCGACCTTGAGGTCAGACCCTTAAGGCTACAGCAGGTTACCGGAAACCGGTCAACCAATCTACCCCCCCCCCCTTTTTTTTTACAGACCTGCTCTGAGGTAGGGGAAGAGAGGGCTGAGTTCAGTCCCATAATAAGAAGAAATAAACTTCCCGAAGGAAGCATAGCACAGTTTTTTTTTTTTGTTTTTTTTTATATATATGTACACTATTTACATATGTACAAATTCTCCTCCCTCCCTGGGTTATTTGTGGATCTGCTGGGCAGCCACTACAGGTCCCAGGTGATAGAGCTCAGAGTCAGCCCAAGCCACATGCTTCAGATAAAATTGGGTGAAGGTATTATGTGACTTCCAATGACATGCTGACAAGATCTGTTCCAAGGAAATTCCAGCTTGGAAAGCCTTGGAAGCCGCAAAGGCCCTGACATCATGGGCTTTAACCTGATGCAAAGTGTGGGCCTCCTGGTCTGAAAGCTCATAGCATAGGATCACAGTTTGTTTGATCCATGAGGAGATAGTGGCAGGTGAGATATCCTTGTCAAAACCTTTCTTGAAGGAGACAACGACCAACTCCTTATGCTGCCTGATATCTGAGGTCCTGTCCAAGTAGTAACGCAAGGCTCTGACTGGACAGAGTGACCTATCAGATTTGAGGGATCTATCCAAAGTTGGGGCCAGGGCTGGTATCACCACTGGGGCCACACACTCTGGACCTTCCTTCGCCAGCTGGTTCTTGGAAAGAAAGCTGGGAGATGGGTACAGGGACACCTTTGACCAGTCAGACTGGTGCCTGATATTTTTGTGTTGCCAGGCATGAATCTCACTCCTGCGTTTGCCTGAACCCAGGGCTAATAGGAAAACCGTCTTGAAGGTCAAACACTTCAATGAAGCTTCCCTGATTGGCTCAAAGGGAGCCTTGGTCAGTTGGTGTAAGACCAAAGACAGGTTCCAGGAAGGGATACCCCTTCTACCCTTAGGTCTGTCTCTATGGAAACTATCCAAGAGGCGAGTGAGATTTTCATCTTTGCTGATGTTGAGGGTTAGATTCCCCAGTTTATCAGCAATGGCGGACCTGTATCCATCAATGGTGCTGGGCTGCAACTTCCTGTCCTCAAAAAGGTACATAAGGAAATCAGCAACCGACTTCACAGGGGGTGCCCTGAAGTCCACCTGATTAGTGATGCACCACTTTGTAAAAATGGCCCACTTTGCCTCATAGACAGATCTGGTTGATCCTCTTTGAGGAGCCTCAATTCTTGTTGCCACTGCTTCAGAGAAGCCCTGCTCCTTGATTGCTGTGGCTCTAGGAGCCATGCATGGAGATTTAGGTTTGTCAGATTTCTGTGAGGGATCTGATTGAAAGGCTGTGTCAACAGGTTTGGCAGATTGGGCAGGCTCAGTGGGATCTGACTGGACATGGTCACTAGATCCCAAAACCAAGGCATGTTGGGCCACCCCGGAGCAATCAGAATGATTCTCTTGCAAGGGGAGTCCTGCAACCTCTCCACCACTTTGCCCAAGATGGCCGCTGGTGGAAAGGTGTATGCGTCCAGATTCTCCCATGGCAGACTGAGTGCATCCACTGCTGTGGCCAGGGGATCCGGTACCGGTGACACAAACCGAGGCAACTTGTTGTTGAGCCTCATGGCAATTAAATCTATCTTGGACTGGTGCCACCTGCTGCATATTGATTTGAAGACCTCTGGAAGGAGAGACCACTCTGGATGGTCTGGCCTAGCCTGGATAGCTTGTCTGCTACCACATTCACCCAGCCTGGAATGTGCCAAGGAGTCCGGTACTGGTGACACAAGCTGAGGTAACTTGTTGTTGAACCTCGTGGCAAATAGATCTGAGGTTGGTGCCACCTGCTGCATATAGCTTGGAAAACCTCGGGAAGGAGGGACCATTCCGTCTGAATGGTCTGGCCCAGCCTGGATAGCTTGTCTGCTACCACATTCAGCCGCCCGGGGATATGTCGGGCTTTTAGAGTCACTTGATGTCTGGTACACCAGGTCAAGATTCTCCATAGAAGGGCACAGAGTGTGCCCGACCTCATGCCTCCTTCCTTGTTTATATACGACATCACTGTGGTGTTGTCGGTGGCCACAAGTACTATCTTGTTTGCACAGAGGTTTTGGAACTCTTTCAAGGCAAGAAACACTGCCTTGAGTTCCAAATAATTTATATGCAACTTGCTTTCTGGCAGTGACCAAGTCCCTCTGGCAGTGAAGTCGTTTAAGTGAGCGCCCCACCCTTCTTTTGATGCGTCTGTAAAGATTTGCAGAGCATGTTTTATTGGGTGTAATGGTTGGCCTGTGAGAACATTGTCTTCCTGCAGCCACCATTGCAAATGAGGGTACAAGGATCTGGGAATTTGGATCACTTTTTCTAGTGACTCTGGTGTTCTCCAGTGCTGCTTGAGGTGCCACTGTATGGGCCTCATATGTAGCCGGCCTAGGTGAACTTGTTTTTCTGTGGCTGTTAGCAACCCTATCAGGGACATGAACTGTCGAACTGGACAGTGGCAGTGACATTATTTCTAATATCTTGTCCTGAAGGTTCTGCCACCTGTCTGGGGTCGGTCGGACCCGACCTGCCCTGAGGTCGAACCGGTAACCTACAAAATCGAAGATCTGATTTGGAACCAGTTCTGATTTTTCTAAATTTACCAGCCAGCCCAATTTTCCACATATTTTCACCAGACTCTGAGTATGTTGAAGACAAGCCTGGTGGGATGTGGCTCTCACCAACCAGTCGTCTAGGTACTGGTGGATCCTTATACCCTTGTGACTGGCCATCAGTTTCACTTCTTTGGCTATCACAGTAAACTCCAAGGGTGCTGTGGCCAGACCAAAGGGCAGAGCCTTGAACTGGTATGTCTGACCCTGGACATGAAATCTCAGATATTTCCTGGACTGTTCCTGTATTGGTATATGGAAGTAGGCGTCTTTGAAATCTATTGAGGTAACCCACTCCCCTTGTTGGAGGGACGTCCTGATGGTTTCCGGTGTTTCCATCTTGAATTTCTCCGCCTTGAGGAAAAGATTCAGTTTGCTCAGATCCAGGATAGGTCGCCACTTGTTGTTGGGTTTTGGGACTAGAAATAGTCTGTTGAAAAACCCCAGAGAAGTGTGATTTCTTACTAGTTCTACAGCATTTTTGGCTATGAGCTGATGTAATGCCTCCAACAGGTAGCTGTTCCTGTGGGGATTGACATAGCAGCTGATAACCTTGGGTGACCTTGTGAGCCTTGGACGGATCCGGAAGGGGAGGGTGTAACCCTCTTTTAGGATCTGAACTACTTTTGGGCCTGCTCCCAGATCCAGCCAAGTTTTCCAAAATTTCTGAAGTCTTGCCCCTACAGGCAGATTGGTTGCAGCATTTGTGACAGTTGTTACAGGTTGAACACAAGACAATTGAGTGACACAAGAAACACTTTTCACAGACTTTAATTTGCAATTTCTGTAATGACAACTTGCTGACCCGGGACTTAATTCTTTCTTTTGGGAATGCCCGGGTGCAGAATGAACATGTGAGGCAACAGGAAGCTTTACATTTAAATTTAAACCAGTGTTTATTGTCTGTCGTATGCTCCCGGCCAGCAGTCGTGGCTGTAACTGGGTTACACAATAATTGTCATTTATACGACTGCTGGCCCTTGGCTGGTCGTGATGAGAAGGTGGTGGAACGTCCTCGACCTCTCTTGAACTGTTTCCTGCCAATGGTTTTCCATGCGGGTTTCTCAGCTCTGGAGTCTCGGTTAACCGACCTTTTGTCTTGCCTTTCATAAGGGTGGTACCGACCTTTGTTATTTGACCCACCAGCATGTCCCTTGGACTCAAGTTGGGCTATATCCTCCTCTGCCCGCTTAATAACTGAATCGGGAAACAAGGTTGAGATATGCAGGGGGGCTGACCTCAATGCTGTGAGGGTATCTGGCTTGATACCAGTTCTAAGGTGGCTCAAGTATGCATCTCGGCGTACTAGGGTTAGGTTACCCATAGTCACAAAAACAAATTCTGACAAATGTTCCATGGATTTTGCAGCCGCCTGTGTAATGCTGGAGTTAAAGTCCATCAGATAGTTCAGTTCCTCAGCTGCTGCAGCTGCCTTGGACGAGCCCTTGCCTTTGTTTTCCGCCTTCAAAATCTTCAGCTGGTCCTTCATGTTCTGTTGAACCTTGAGCAGACAACGATTAAAGCTTGCAGCTTGGTTGCATATAACTGAAGTCTCTCTGGCAGATCTCTCCCATCTGCGCAGTGTTTCCTGAGAAATTCTGCGAGATGCTGGTGGAGTGGACGACAATCCAGTATACTTAGCTATGCGACTATAGCTGCTGTTGAGTTTAGAAGCATCTATATTCCATGATGAAATCTGTGAAGATTCAGCTTTAGGGTCGGAGTGAAGTCCATACCACTTGGACTGTGTTCTGGCTGGCCTCAGAAAAACGTCTTTAGCTAGGCCACCGGCTTCTGATCCACGGGAGGGATAACCCTGAACCAAGGTGAGATTTAACTTGGCTAGTTTCCTACATAGCCAGTCTTCAGTGGGCATCTTAACCGACACTTTGCCAGGGGTTACAGTTTTAGGCCCTGCAAAAGGGTTGTCATCTGAAGTGGAAGCCGTATTGTCCAGTTCTGGAATGTGTGACCAGCCCATGAAGGAGCGGATACCCTGCATAGTATCCCTATAATTCTGCTCTTCTGAAACTGGTTGGTCCGGGTCCGGTACAGGCTGATCCGGGTCCTCAGATAACTCCCCTTCTTCAGTGTATAAATCCAGTGGTGGGTTATCCGACATGCTACCGGCCTCAGATGACAGACTGGAGATGCTATCACGTCTAGACCTGTGAAGAGCAGGGGAGCCGGTGTCAGCCGGTTCAGATGACAGTGGCCGGTCGGCAGCAGTAGGCCGGTCAGAGTAAGGTCGGTTAATATTAGTGCTGGGAGATCGCTTGGATTTTCCGCGTCGATGTTCGTATCGGACATTTGTAACCAAACTTCGAACATTTCCGATTATGGAGTCGAAGTGTTAAAAAGACAGATAAAATATTAATATTATATTATATGAAGCAAAATACACACAAATTACCACAAATATGACCAAAATATAATCTAAAAGCCATTCGCAGACGTCTCCCTCACTAACAGACTATGCTTGATGTATCCTCACTTGTGATTGGCTGATTTTATTATTACCTTGACAACAGTTGGAAAACCCCAAGGTGTTTCTATTTACGTTATTTTTATTGCATTCACGGCTAGTTTTGTGATTTTAACTGATGGATATTTCAGATTTTTACAAAATATTATTAAGGTTAGCATTTTATTGTGACCAAAAGGCTGCAAAGAAATGGATTTAGCAAATATCGGTTTTACTTAAATTTTACCGATCATTGATTGGCAATGAGCCAGCGAGCGATAATACCGAAGTTTGCGAACATCGTCCCAGCACTAGTTAATATCACCTTCTCTTGCAGAGTGAAGGTCGGTTGAAGGGTCGGTGCCCGGTGTCGGTCGGTTGACTTTGGTTTGACTGGTAGGCTGATGCACAGTAGCAGAGGAGCCCTTGCCAGTAAACCCTGCAGTGGAGGTCGGTCGGTGAGACTGATCGGCTGATGCTTGGTAGCAGAGAAGCCTGTCCCAGTAAGCTTAGTTGTAGACGTATGTTGACTGGTCACTGCTTGACTGGTCGGCTGATGCTTTTCAGCAGAGAAGCCAGTTCCAGTAAGCTTTGAAGTAGAAGGTCGGATGAAAGGTTCAGCCATATTTTCAACATCATGAGGAGGTGAATGGGTCGGTGCAACTTTCACATTTGAAGAGAAGGTCAGTTCAAAACTCTTAGCCATTATCAATGCTTCCAGACGACTGAAGCGCTCCGACCATTTGCTATCCATTTCTGCAAATTTCTCATCAGTACTGTGTTTTGAAACCTTTGTAGAGGGAGATTTTTCCTTCTTACTGCTCTTATTGTCTTTCTTAGGTTTCTTATCAAGTGGGGGAACTGGATCAGGAGATTTCATAGATCCCTGTCCATCAACGACCCCAATAACAAACACGCTTGATGGGTCGACAAGTTGCTCAGAAATCTGGGAAGGGCTTGAATCAGTAAGCTTTGCTTCACGTTTTTCCTTCTTAAGTTTATATGAAGGTGTAGACAATTGCTGGAGTTGATCAGACGTGAGGCCATTACATATTTGACAGTCAGAAGTTTGTGGATTTGAAACACAAGGTTCCTTACCCTTTCCCTTGTCCCTGCAACGCGCACAATGAGAATGTGTATCAAAATTCGCCATTACGTGCCCACACTTCCCTCTACGTTGGCCAGGAGATGACATGATGTATCCGTAACACAATGGTAGTAAATTTACGTATCCGTAAACAATGTAACTGTTGAAATACTTAAAATATTCCAGATAAAATAATATCCGTGTACACTAGTTCGCGCCAAACGAAAAAAGATGCTATGACGTCACGTTGTCGCTACAGGAAAGGGGTTCGACACGCCATCTGGCCATCTGACTAGGACCGGCTGGCCGGTGGAAACACAGGACGTCTTTTTCTGACGTTTGGCGAGGCGGTTGCGCCGACCGGAATAGCATTTGTCCATTGGATAGGATGTATTAACGCAATAAAAGTCTATTTTTCTTAGACGTTGGCCTGATGCCTTACGGCCATCCGAGAACAGCATTCAGTCCCACATGGAAGACTATTGTAGCGCAATAAAATATCTACTTAAAGCCTTGGTTTTTGGCACATGAAAAAAGAACATATTAATATATTCCCAGATGAGATTTCAGCTGTATCAGGTGCATATAATGACAGTTATAGGGCTTAAAAGTGGTAAAAAGTCAATAAATTTGGGGTCTGTGGGCATTGTAGAGACCTTAAGGTGACCTTACAATTACAGTTACAGACTTAAAATTTTTGACAGACATTGATTTCATGTAGAAGTTATATTTACTACAGTTAGAGACTTGTCAGACTTACCATTTCCAGTTTACAGGACCAAACATGTTGAAAATGTCATAAAAGGGTCACTCAGGTGGGTGTTTATGGTCCTCATACACAGGTTAAATGTCTATTTAAAGCCTTGATGTTTCTCACATGTAAATAGAACATAATCATATATACCCAGATGAGATTTCAGCTGTATCAGTCACATCGTTTGACAGCTATAGGCCTTCAAAGTGGCAAAACGTCCATAAATTGGGTCTTGGGCAATTTAGAGACTTTAAGGTGACCTTAAAATTAAAGAGACTTAAAATTTTTTCAAAGACTTAGGGTACAACTAGAAGATATATCTACTGCAGTTACAGACTTGTCAGACCTACCACTTTTAAGCTAGTGAGGGAAATATGGGAAAATTGTCAAAAAAACCGTCTAAGTATGGTCTTCATGAGCCTCAAAAACTATTTTAACCCTAACATAAAGTCTTGATTTTTGGTATATGTACGGAGAATATAGTAATGTGTTCCCAGGTAAAATTTGAACCAGATAAGCCACATAGTCTGTGACCTACAGGGCATTAAGTGGCATTTAAGGTCACCTTAAAATAGGATTGCTCTCCTGACCCAAATACATGTGTGTGCCAAGTTTGCATGAAATCCGTGAAAGCGTTTTTGAGTTATCGCGCACACAAGTGAAAACGTACAGTGAGTGAAAGGACGTGAAACCAATATATCCCCGACTTTTGTCGGGGGATATAATAAATGGGACACAGTAAATGATTCACATAAGAAATGATGCATAGTAGAGAAGATATTCAAATCGAAGTCTACCATTAGAACCTGTAGAAAGACCCCCCTAAAGTATACACACAATAATACACTCACTTCATGGTCGTCCCTTCGCGTGTTGGAGAGCTCCTCTAGTTCTTTCTCCAGACGACTCACTCGCTCAGACTGCAAGTCATAGTCCAGCTTGAGGTTCTGAAACACAAAACACAATCTGTACACCTTGAATAACAGAAACTGACATGTACTGTGTACACTTTGAATAACAGGTGTAACACAAACTGACATGTACTGTGTACACCTTGAATAACAGGTGTAACACAAACTGACATGTACTGTGTACACTTTGCACAACAAGTGTAGTACTGAGTGTAGAGTACTGTGTACACAATACATGACAGGTTACCTGTACTGTGTACACAATACATGACAGGTTACCTGTACTGTATACATTTGCATGATGGGTGTAAAACTAAGTTATATATATGTGCAGACTTTGTATGACAGATTTAGCTCTGAGCAATGTGTACTCTGCTCACTTTGTATGACAGTGTTGTACACTTTGTATGACAGGAAAAACACCGAGTGACTGTACTTTTACATTAGGTTCTGTGTCACTAGTAAATGTAACGACACTCAAATCAAATACATTTCTTAGAATTAAAGGTAATCATGTATATCTCATCTCACTTTTGTCATCAATCCATTTCTCTAACCTTATATTGTTGTCATCCACCATCTCTCTATCTTACCCTGTATTGATGTCATCCACCCATCTGTCTTTCTCACCTTTACTACTGTCATCACACGATCTATCTCACCTTGTACTGCTATCATCCAACCATCTCTCTATCCACTACTGTCATCTGTCCATCTATCTCACCTTATAATAATGTCATCTATCCATCTCTCTATCACACCTTGTACTCTTGTCAGTCATCTGTCTCTCTCACCTTGTACTGTTGTCATCACGCCATTTATCTCACCTTGTACTGTTGTCATCCAACCATCTATCTACTGCTGCTATCTGTCCATCTCTCTCACCTTGTACTGTTGTCATCTACCCATCTCTCTATCTCTCACCTTGTACTGTTGTCATCTACCCATCTCTCTATCTCTCACCTTGTACTGTTGCTGTTCTCCATACTTTTCTGTGGACAGTTCATCTCTCTCTCTCTGTAGTTTTTCCTTTGCAGCCTTTTCATCTTTCAGACTTTCCGTCACTTTGAGCAGCTCATTGTCAAATCTATGGGAAATACACACACATGTTGGCCAAGGTTGGGTTAAACATCAATTGCAACAGCCAGTCACATCACGAAGGGGCCTGTGTGAATTCAGTGTTAGTATGAGCTGGATCAAACCACAAGAGGGAAGTGCCAAGTGTTGCATATGTATTAGACACACTGTATCAGTGTCTGATGGAATTTAACTGGTTATATCGGCAAAACAAACATCTAGATTACAAAAACAGACCGAATTATAAACTAAATAATAGTGCTGGTATTGTTTATCGATATAGAAATATTTATCGAGCCATGCTAAATATGCTGATATCGATAATGTAGGGTCCATTATCAATATCGAAACATACTACTTAACAGGTACAACTATGGTGTTTTTCATTCAAATAAAGGACAATATTTGAAGAATATTAAGGTTTTCATATTATTTTTGTCAACTTTCACTTACCGCTAAAGCGGAAACGCCATATTTGTTTGCGTCTCGGGAAACAACTAAAACTTGTGAAAGAGTTTGGAAGGTCTCTCCCGGAAAAAATCTATGACGCTATATTTCAATATCGAAGGAAGGAAGGAAAAAATATGGTTTGATATCAATATACATATTATTATTCGATACCAACACTACTAAATAAGTAAATAAAATTTTTATTTGTTAAAACCTCATTTAATGGACAATTAGCTATAAGTGTTGGGAATCGCCTCCAAGTTGCATAGTCAATTAATCGTCCATTTTTCCGAGCGATGATCGAGCCATAATCGATTCCATTATTGGTTGTATCATGAAACACATTCCGGGATGAAGTGTAAGTCAATGCGGTAGGAATAACGGTGATCTGACGTTTAGAATCTACAAAAAACACTCACTTCCTGTAAACATGGCGGTAGATATAAACAAACCCAAAATTCATTACAAATCTGTTGATTTATTAAGGAAACTGCCCAGAATATTTAAAAAAACATATGGATATTTAGATACATAATGAAAGGTAATTAAATATTACGAAATTTTCAGTGATAATGAATCGATGGACACTAGTTTCAGATCGATCATCGCTACTACAGTGAATTTTGACCGACCATTCGATGTCTGCAGACAACCGTTCTACCACTAATAGCTATACAGGTCGACGTTGACTAGTATCAGTAAACAACAGAAAAAGACGTCCTGTATTTCCACTGGCAGGACCAGTTGCAGTGTGCACTCGCAACCTTCTGCCCTTCCTGTCTAGACAACGTGACGTCATCACATCTTTGCCTAATCTCTATAAACCCCTAGTAAGCTGATAGTGGGGTCAGTTGGGAGGGCCTCTCTTGTCCATTAGGTAAGGTTTAAAAATTTTCATTACTTCTTAAATTTGCAATTTTATTGCGTTGATACATCTTACTTAATGGACAATTACCTATAATAACTACAGCTTGGACGGTGGGTAGCTTATTAGGGACCTAAGATTGAACTCAAAAAGTTAGCAGTCTCCAAGTGACATCAGATGGTCCAATTGGCTGGTCGCCGGCAAACAGGTTACCAGATCCAACCCAACTTGCTTTCCCCCTTTTTAACGGACCTCCTCTGAGGTGGGGAGAGGTAGGAGTTGAGTCATTACAGAGACCCTCTTCAAAAAGAATGGGCATATACTTGGCAGACCACTGCAACCTTGTAACAATTGGGCAAGGTGACAGGCTGCTTCCTTATGTAGGTAGGCTATTGTTGGATCTGCTGGGCACCAACCACCAGATCCAGATTAACGAGCTCTGAATCAGCCCAAGCCACATCCTTCAAGTAAAACTTGGTGAAGGTGTTGTGGGATTTCCAGTAACAGGCAGATGAAAACTGTTCTATGGAGACTCCTGACTGAAAGGGCTTAGAAACAACAAAGGCCCTAATATGATGGGCTTTAACCTGATGTAGAGTAAGGGCCTCTTGATCAGAGAGTTTTTAGCATATTATCACAATATGCTTGATTCATGATGAGACAGTGGCAGGAGATACATCTTTGTCAAAACTTTTTTTGAAGGAGACAAAGCCACAAGTGACTTGTCCAGAGTTGGGGACAGGGACGGAATAACCGTATGGGGCCACGCTGTGTGGATTCTTTTTGGCCAGCTAATTCTTCAAAATAAAGCTGGCTGAGGGGTAGAGCGACACCTTGGACCAGTCTGTCTGGCATCTGATGTTTTTGTGTAGCCAAGCATGGATCTCACTCCTACATTTACTACAACCCAGAGCTAAGAGGAAGATAATCTTGAAGGTCAGGTGCTTCAAGGAAGCCTCTTTAAGGGGTTCATTGGGAACATTTGTAAGCTGGTGTACGACCAGAGAAAGGTTCCAAGAGGATGTTTCTGGAACCCTTAGGTCCGACTCTATTGAAACTATCCAGCAGACAAGTGAGATTTTTGTCTATGCTGAAAATTAATGGGCAAATTTCCCAGTTTGTCTGCTATGGCTGATCTGTAGTTATCGATAATACTTGGCTGTAACTTCTTGTCCTGGAACAAGTACAGGAGGGAGTCAGCTATAGATTTTATAGGTGGTATACTAAGTATACCTGATTACTGTGGCACCACTTTGTAAAAATGGCCCACTTTTCTTTACAGGCTGATCTGGTTGTGACTCTTTGAGGGGCCTGAATTCGTGCTGCCACTGCCTCAAAGAAGCCTTGCTCCTTGATTGCTGAGGCTCCAGGAGCCAGGCATGCAGATTTAGGTTCGACAAGTTCTTTTTGTGGAATCTGACTGAATGGCTGAGTCAGTAGGCTGGGCAGGTTGGACAAGCACAGGGGGATCTGGCTTGATATGGCTACCAGATCCTAGAACCAGGGCATGTTAGACCACCCCAGGGCAATCAGAATGATTCACCTTCATGGGTAGTCCCTTAACGTTGCCACCACTATGCCCAGAATGGCCCTTGGTGGGAAGGCACAGGGGTCCAGATCTTTACAGGGTAGACTGAGTGCATCTACTCCCCAGACTAGGGAGTCCAGAATTGGTGATACAAACTGAGGTAACTCGCTGTTCAACCTCGTAAAATTAAAAATTTTAATTACTACCATGTGGAACTGAATGCTGATCTCGGATGGCCGCAGGCATCCGGCCAACGTCTAAGAAAAATAGACATTTATAGTTGGCCGTAGCCTCAGGTTGTGCTCTCGTGAAACTCTTCCTTATTCATCCTTCTTTTCTCGTTGCAATTTTGAACCATACCCCTCAGCTGTAATACAATGGGGAGGCAGCGTGGGACTCTCTTCAGTTCCACATGGTAAAAGCTACATTTAAGTAGTTAAAATTTTCAATTTTATTGCACTACAATAGCTTATCATGTGGAACTGAATGCTGAATCCAACCGTCTGGTGGAGGGATAACAGCTGAGACTGGAAGAAGTAGTCAATTTTTCTTAGATTTGAACTAATAGATAGAATGAATATTTTGAAAATGCCAGTCTGAGTCCCGTTTACAGAGCTCAGTCACGGAGACTGCGTCCGTAATAAGCCAAAAACCAAAATCAATAAATGACAGTGCTAAAACTGTCTGGATGTTTTGAATGGAGGAGAGAAGTGCAGCCCATGCTCACTTGAAGAGTAACGCCCCTAAGGCTAAGCCACGATGAAAACAAGCCCTAGGCTTGGGAATCTCATAATTTTTGCCACCCTAAACTGAGATTAATGACAAACTTAATGAGTCCTTAATACCTAATACAATATACACTGAAAATGAAAAAAGACCTTACCCAAACATCCTGAAGAGGTACCTTATACCTAGACCCTGGGATTTAGACTCCTGAAGACTTGGTTGTAGCAGATGTGCCCCCCCCCCCCCCCCCCCCCCTTTTCTTTCTGAGGATAACTGGTCTGAGGGGAAGGGTCTAGGACTTGTTTTGCCGCTACTACTGGTCCCGCATACATATTGTTGTCTTTGTTTGACCAAGTAAGGTCTTTTAGGTACAAATTTGTAAATGTGTTGTGAGCTTTCCAGTGACAGGTTAGCATGATTTGGTGAACCGAAATCCCACCATAAAAGGCCTTAGAGGCCGCGAAGGCCCTAATGTCATGCGCTTTAACTTGGACCAAGTCCAAGGCTTGTTGGTCTGCTTGTTTATAACAAAGTAGAATGGTTTGTTTTAACCAAGAAGAGAGAGTAGCGGGTCTGATATCTGAGGTGTGTCCTTTCTTGAAGGAAATGAAAAGCAAGGATCGAGAACCTCTCATGTCCTGGGTTCGATCCAAGTAATACCTCAGGGCCCGTACTGGATAATTGGATTGGGTATTAACTTATAAAAATTTAATTTACTTATTAAATTTGCAATTTTATTGCGTTAATACATCCTATCCAATGGACAATTGCTGAATAACTACCGCTTGGTTGGCGGGTAAGTTACTAGGGACTTAAAAGAACTCACAAATGATAACAAATTTTAACCTACGGTCTAGGCTGACTTTGCCTGGGTTGACCTTAAGGTCAGGAAATCCTGTAAGGCCATGATCGGTTACCAGCAGCCGGTTACCCGGGGCTATACCGACGTTGCCCTCCCCCCCATTTTTTTAGCAGACCTGCTCTGAGGTAGGGGAAGAGAGGGATGAGTTCAGTCCCAGAAGGGCAAATAAACCTCCCGAAGGAAGCACGTCACTTATAGGATCTGTTCTAAGGAGATTCCTGACTGGAAAGCCTTAGAAGCAGCAAAGGAACTGACATCATGGGTATTAACCTGATGTAAAAAGTGGGCCTCTTGGTCAGAGAGCTCATAACATAGGACCACAATTTGCTTGATCCAAGAGCAGATAGTGGCAAATGAGATATCTTTGTCAAAACCTTTCTTAAAGGAGACAAAGACCAACTCCTTATTCTGTCTGAGATCTGACGTCCTGTCCAAATAGAGGTGCAACGCTCTGACCAGACAGAGGGACCTGTCAGACTTGAGGGATCTATCCAGAGTTGGGGTCATGGCTGGTATAACCATTGGGGCCACACTGTCTGGACCCTCTTTTGCCAGCTGATTCTTGGAAAGAAAGCTGGTTGATGGGTACAGGGACACCTTTGACTAGTCAGATTGGTGTCTAATATTTCTGTTTTGCCAAGCATGTATCTCACTTCTACGCTTGCCCGACCCAAGGGCTAAGAGGCAAATTGTCTTGAAGGTCAAATGCTTCAAGGAGGTCTCTTAAATTGGTTCAAAAGGAGCTTTTGTTAGCTGGCACAAAACCAGGGAGAGGTTCCAGGAGGGGACTTCCTTCTGGCCTTTGGGTCTGTCTCTGTGGAAACTATCCAGGGGACGAGGGAGATTTTCGTCCTTGCTTATATGAATGGGCGAGTTTCCCAGTTTATCAGAGATGGCTGATCTGTAACCATCAATGATGCTGGGCTGTAATTTCCTGTCCTGAAACCGGTACATAAGGAAGTCAGCAACTGACTTTACAGGGGGGTGCCCTGAAGTCCACCTGATTAGTGACGTACCACTTTGTAAAAATGGCCACCTTGCCTCATAGACTGATCTAGTTGAGCCTCTTTGAGGAGCCTCAATTCTTGCTGCCACTGCCTCAGAGCAGCCATGCTCCTTGATTGCTGAGGCTCTAGGAGCCATGCATGGAGATTTAGACTTGTCAGATTTCTGTGAAGGATCAGCTTGAAGGGCTGTGTCAACAGGTTGGGCAGATTGGCCAGCCTCAACGGAATTTGACCGGACATGGTCACTAGGTCCCAAAACCAAGGCATGTTTGGCCAATTAGAAAGTTCGGTGCAATTAGAATTATTCTTTTGCATGGGGAGCTGTGTTGACAGGTTGGGTAGGCTCAGTGGGATTTGGATGGACATAGCCACTAGATCCCAAAACCAAGGCATTTTGGGCCACCCTGGAGCAAACAGAATTATTCTCTTGAATGGGGAGTCCTGCAACTTCTCCACCACTTTGCCCAATATGGCTGCTGGTGGCAAGGTGTATGCGTCCAGATCCTCCCATGGCAGACTGAGTGCATCCACTGCTGTGGCCAGGGGATCCGGTACCGGTGACACAAACCGAGGCAACTTGTTGTTTAGCCTCATGGCAATTAAATCTATCTTGGACCGGTGCTGCATATTGATTTGAAGACCTCTAGAAGGAGAGACCACTCTGGATGGTCTGGCCTAGCCTGGATAGCTTGTCTGCTACCACATTCACCCAGCCTGGAATGTGTCAGGCCCTTAGAGTCACTTGTTTCCTGGTACACCAGGTCAAAATACTCCATAGTAGGGCACAAAGTAGGCCCGACCTCATGCCTCCTTCCTTGTTTATGTATGACACCACTGTGGTGTTGTCGATTGCTATAAGAACTATCCACGCTTTTTTTCTTCAAACTTCTGGAGATGTTGAATACACGTCTATACAGTACATGTGCCACACGAAAAAGAAGATAGGACGTCAGGTTGTCTAGACAGGAAGGAAGTACGAGGCGCCATCTGGGGAGTATACACTACTGGGACCGGCCGGCCGGTGGCAACACAGGACGTCTTTTTCTGACATTTGGCGGGCCAGTCTGCGCCGACCGGATTAGCAATTGTCCATTGGATAGGATGTATTAACGCAATAAAAGTTCCATTTTGGAAGATTCCTGAAACTTTTGGGACGACCCCTGTGAAAACTGGAGAGCAACCTGTTGAGGTCTGAGCTATGATAGATATGGTGCCCATCTGGCCCAGGGTGTCAACAATAGCAGTTCTATAACCATCAATGGTCGAAGGGCGCCTGTTTAGGTCTTGGTACATGTACATGAAAAAGTCTGAGACTTGTTTCACAGAGGGAGTGGAGAAATCCACCGATTATTTTCTGACCATTTTTCAAATAGGGCCCACTTTGATTTATAGATGGTTCTTGTTGATGATCACTGTTTGAACACCTGCAGATGCAGTGACCATTCTGTTAACTGGACTTGGTTTGACCTGGACAGTAGGTCAGCCATCACATTCACACACCCTGGAATGTGTCTGGCTTTTAACGTTATCTTGTAATGATGGCACCAAGTCAGGATTTTCCACAGGAGAGCACACATCTCCGCCGAGTCGGTTCCTCCTTGTTTGTTTATGTAGGCTACTACTGTTGAGTTGTCCGTTGCAACCAGCACTGTTTGGTTTTGACACTGGTCCTTGAACCTTTGAAGGGCCACAGAAACTGCCTTCAGCTCTAGAACATTTATGTGTAGCCTTTTTTACCTGTCTGACCCCAACCCTTGGCGGAGGTTTGCTCTAAGTGATCGCCCCAGCCTTCGTTTCAGGCGTCTGTAAAGAGTTGGATATTGTGGTCTTTGGGATGAAGGTCTGCGCCTTTCATCATGTTTGCAGGATTTTGCCACCAGTCTAGGTGTGCTGAAATGGTTTCTGTCCAAGGAAGGGGGTTGTCCAATGACTGAGGATATCTCCAGTGCTCCTTGAGGTGAAACTGGAAGGGCCTCAGGTGAAGGCGTCCCTCCGGGACCATTTTGTCCGTTGAGGTGAGCAACCCAATTAGCGACATCAAACATCTTGCAGTCAAAACACCTTTTGACTTGAGACATAGGATCAAATCCTGAAGTTTGAGCCATCTCTCATGAGTGGATTTTACAAGGGCTGAATCTAGAATGGTATTCGTAGCACACAAACGAAAACACTTGAGCAGGTTTTAGTTTTGACTTCTCCTGATTTATTATCCACGCTAAGGACTGAGTCATTTCTACCACTGCCTGAGTGTTCACTTGGGCTTCTTCCTGAGACTGGGCCCTGATAAGCCAGTCATCCAGGTACTGGTGAAGTGTGATGCCCCTTGCGAGGGCCATCAACTTCACTTCCTTTACAAGCATTGTAAAGACCTGTGGGGCTGTGGCCAGTCCGAAAGGAAGGGAGGTGAACTGGAACACCTGTGACCTGTGGCAAAACCGTAGGTACTTCCTTGAGTTTGGGTGGATGGGGATGTGAAGGTAAGCGTCTGATAAGTCTATCGACGACACCCATTCCCCTGGAATCAGAGAGGCCCTGATGGACTCTGGTGTTTCCATTTTGAACCTTTCTACAAGTAGGAAGGCGTTTAGCCTGCTTAGGTCTATCACTGGCCTCCAACTTTGGTGTGGCTTGGGGACTAGAAACAGGAGACTGTAAAACTCGAGAGATTTTATATTTTCCACCCTTTCTATTGCGTTCTTTGACAGAAGAGACTGGATGCACGAAGCCAGAGCTTGTTCTTTGTGAAGGGCCTTGTATCCTGAATGAATCAGGGGAGCTCTGACCAATTTTGGTTTTGAAATGAATGGCAGAACGTAGCCATTGGTAATAATGTTTAATACACTGTCTGAACATTTGTTTATTTGCCAGTCTCTTCTGAAAGAACGGAGGCGACCTCCTACTTGTGGAATGAGGGAGGCCATTGAGGAGTCATTGGGGGGAGGGGTTTCCATGCCCTCGACCCCTGGGATGAGGTCAAAAACGACCTCTGGAGCCTCTGTTGTTCGGTTCCCCTGACTGAGGAAACCGATTGATTACTGCTTTGGGGGGAGTTGGTAGTGGTAGTGTTGCAAGAAGAAGAAGTTTTGGCAAAAGCAGCAGTGAAGTTAATAGTACAGAGATTCTGCCTGGCCTGATGTTCCAGTTCCTTAAGAACTGGTAGGGGAACTTTGGCCATAGGGCGTCCAGAGGGCTTCGGAGAGATACAGATTTTTTAATAATCTGTCTTTAATTCTTTCATCTTACCTTCAAAACAAGGCTGTCCCACCTTGTACCACTTTGCAGTGGAGGGAGGGGGTTTAATGTACTTTCCCTCAGGTCAATTAGATGCCAGGAAGTCTTGTTCAAATTTATATCTTTTATACGAGACCTGAGAGGGAGCATAGGTAAAGGGCCTCTTGCCCTGAGCTCCTGTTGGCCTTTCTGGTCATCCAGGCCCAGAACTGAAGTGAAAGACTTAGGCATAGTCTCCCTGGGTTCAGGGAGATTTAAAATATGTCTGAAGGTTTCCACTTCTTCAGCATATTGAGAGGTCAAGTCAGCCATGGCTACTTCCGTGTAAAAAAGGGGATCTGGGTCATGTTGAGGTTGGTCTAGTTCAGAAGGGGCCCTAGGGGGCTGAGAAGACCTTTTCTTGTTAGCAGAGGACTGATCCTCCTCTGAGGATGACGACTGAGAAATGTATTTGGCCCAAACATTGTGTTTGCGTTTATCCGAATGTTTTTTGGCTCTGGACGAACACACTTGTTCGGGTTGTTCGGGAAAATCTGAGTGATGATCCGAACAATGGTTCAGATCAGAGCCATGTTTGGACTGAGCATCTCCGAACTGTGGAGGAAGAGAAGGACCACACAAGTTCAACTCCTTGGCTTCATCAGTACATTCGGACTGAGTGTTCGGAAGGTTCGGAGCAGTGTTCGGGTGCAACTTATCAGATTGTTTACTGGGGCCAGGCTTTGAAGCAGAAGTGGAGCTCTGATCCAACTCCACTTCTTTAGCAGACTTTTTAATAGACTGCATTTCATCTCTGAGAGACTTCATTGCTTCAAGCATAGAAGCCTGGAAAGCCCCCATTTGTTGTTGAAGTTGGATGTTAAATTGAGAACCCACAGATTTTTCAAGTTTAGATTCGATCTTTTGTTGTAAGGCTGTACCTGGGGTTGGTGGGACAGTTTTAGCTGGAGTTTTTAAGGACAAAGCCTCAAAATGCAGGGGTTGAGGGTGTGGAGGAGATGCAAAAAGATTGTCAGCAGCACCCTCAAGGTCTCCATGTGAACCAGAAAAAGACTCCATGTCCTCATCACCTAAAAGATCCAAGTCATCGTCTTTGGATGCGTCTGTAGCCTTCTGTTTCCGGAAGTACCTACGCCTGTTTTTGATCTCCGGGATCATTACCCTTGTTAGCTTCCCTACAGGCAGGGCAGTAATTATGAGAGTCGAAGGGCAGACAGAAATGACGACATTTGCTGGATCTAGGTTTGTCTTTGCTTGTTTGTTTGGACATTTTTACAGCAATAAAAACTACCGTGCAAGCTGAACCGTAAAACTCACAAGCTGAAAAGTAAAGAAATAGTTATCCTGTCAAAGTCAGACTTTCACACAATATGCTATAACATTAATTACAAAAACTGGCTAAATAAAAACATCCTACAATACGTATATACTGAGATATGAAGGAAAATAGAAGTAAAAAATCAAACGCTTCCAAATCACGTGGCCAACGAGAACAGGAGGAAGAAATAGGAAGAGTTCCACGAGAGTACAACCTGAGGCTACGGCCAACTATAAATGTCTATTTTTCTTAGACGTTGGCTGGGTGCCTGCGGCCATCCGAGATCAGCATTCAGTTCCACATGGTAAGCTATTGTAGCGCAATAAAAAGGTCTATTTAAGACACCAGGTACATATGAACTGGAAGACCCCTGGAAGGGGAGACCAATCTGTTTGAATGATCTGGCCCAGCCTCGATAGCTTGTCTGCTACCACATTCTGCCGGCCTGGAATGTTTCAGGGTTGAGAGTCACAGTAGGGCACACAGTGGGAGCAACCTCTTGCCTCCTTCCTTGTTTATATAAGCAACAACTGTGGTGTTGTCTGTTGCTTTGAGCACCATCTTGTTTGAACAGAGGTCTTGGGCCAAGAAGACCACTTTTATTTCCACGTAGAGATCTCCTAAGTGAGCCCCCCAGCCTTCTCTTGAGGCATCTGTAAAGATATGAAGATCTGAATGGCTGAGTGCCGTTTGGGGTGACCATTTTAAATGTGGATGGATAGCTCCTGGCATCTAATGATTCTGGGATCCTCCAATGATTTTTCAGGTGCCACTGGATGGGTCTTTGGTGGAGCTCACCTGTGTGGACTTGCTTATCTGTAGCTGTTAACAGGCCTTTGAGTGACATGAGTTGCCTGACCAGACAGTAAGGATCTGTTAAAAGCTCCTGACTTTGTAAGTTAACTTTAGGGTCTGCCAACATTCCAAGGTGGGTCTGACCCTGCTCTGTCTGAGGTACTGGTAACCTACGAAACTGAAGATCTGTTTGGGTTCCAGTTCTGACTTCTCAATGTTTACTACCCAACCTAATTCCTGACACAGGGCTTCCAAGGTATGCTGGAGACAAGTTTGCTGGAGACAAGCGGGACGTGGCTCTGACCAACCAGTCTAGGTACTGGTGGATTCTTACACCTTTTTATTGAGCCATCAGTTTGACTTCCTTGACAAGTGCTGTGAATTCCATTGGACCAGTGGCCTGGACAAATGGTTGAGCTTTAAATTTGTAGGCCTGACCCTGAATATGAAAACGCAGGTATTTCTTGGACTATGGGTTTATTGGTATATGGAAATAAGTGTCCTTGAAATCTATGGACATTACCCACCCCTTTCTGCAAGGAAATATATTCTCTGGCGTCTCTATTTTAACGGTTTCCAATTCCAGATATTTGTTCAGTGAGTTTAGATCTAAGATAGACCTCCATATGTTGTTAGGTTTTGGAACAAGAAAATTCTGTAGAAGAAAGCCAGAGTTGTCTTAGTTTTGATCTTTTCTACTGCATTCTTTTGAATAAGTGCAGGGAATGCTTTCATCAGGCAGTTGTTCCTGATGGGACATACACAGCCACTTTTCATTATTGACATGAAAATGATTCTGGAAGGGGAGGGTGTAGCCTTCCTTGAGGATTCTTAAGATGTTGGAGCTGGCCCCTAACTTTTCCAAAACTGGTTCAGTCTGGCCTCTACAGCCAGATTTTGAGCAACAGTGTGGACCACACACTCGATAAGTTGTTTCCATGCTGGTGGACCGGATTTCTGATCAGTGTCCTGTGCCTTCCTGTCCAATGGATTGTTTGGAGCCCCCAGATTAGTGCTTGTCTTCATGGTGGCTAATTTCCTCCTCTGCCTTAGAGATAACATCATCCAGAAACAGGGATGTCATATGAAGTTGGAAAGTTTCTAAGAGCTGCCGCTGTGTCAACCTTGACCCCATGTCTGACAAAATCCACATAACTGTTACGTCTGAGCAGAGTGACGCTACCTGTCTGAGCAGAGTGACGCTACCCATGTTAATGAAAACAAAGCCTAACAGGTTCTGTATAGTCCTGGCCATGGCCTGAGTGATACTCTGATTAAATGTTATTAGGTAGGCTAGCTCATCAGTTGCCTCATGTGTTCTAATGGTGGACTTCCCCTTTGCTTTCTCTTGCTGGATGATCCACAAATGGGTGGCCATGCTGTCCTGTACCTTTGTTAAACAGCCACTAAAGCCGGCTGACTGGTTGCAGATAAAGGATGAGTCCCTGGCCAACCTCTCCCATTTCCCTAAAGTTTCCTGTGCAATGTGCAAGGAAGCCGGTGACCTGGTAGCCAGGGCAGGTCTGGCAATTCTGGAGAAAGCACTGTTGAGTTATGCCAGTAAGTTACTTTGAAATCGGCAAAAGTCTTTCTTTTCTGAGTGCACATCATACCACCTCTGAATGGTCCCTCTGAAGTAAGTACGACGACCGGTGATAGTCTCTTTGGTGATGCTAGCCTTAAGATCTGCTAGAAGGAAGGTTGACCGGTAGAAACACAAAACGTCTTTTTTCTGGCGTTTGGTGGGACCAGTCGGCTGCAACCAGTAAAGCTAATTGTCATTCGGTAGGATATATTAACGCAATAAAAACTATTTTTTCACTAAAATTACAGAATGTGACATACATGTGTGAAAGCTATACTGTATAGGCATGACACAGAGGAATATGACCAGTACAAAAGCACTTGAAACATAAAGCTCTGGGATTTCTACATACCCAGCCTCACTATAAATAAGCAAGTGCCACAACATATATACATGTTGCACACATCACCCACCCCATCCCACCAACCCCCACACACCTACCCCTATGCACCGATCCCCACACAACTACAACCACACACCCACCCCCACAAACCCAGCCTGGCCATACATAACCAAGTGCCACAACACATACACACGTCACCCACCCCCACACAACTACCCCCATACACACACCCACCCCCACACAACCACCCCCACACCAGTACCCTACACACCACCCCTACACACCCACCCCTACACACCCACCCCCACACACCCATCCCGACACCAGTGCCCTACACACCCACCCCCACACACCTGCCACCACACAGCCATCCCCACACACCCACCCCCACACACCCATCCCCACACCAGTACCCTACACACCCACCCCCACACAACTACCCCCATACACACACCCACCCCCACACAACCACCCCCACACCAGTACCCTACACACCCACCCCCACACACCCATCCCGACACCAGTACCCTACACACCCACCCCGACACACCTGCCACCACACAGCCATCCCCACACACCCACCCCCACACCAGTACCCTACACACCCACCCCCACACACCTGCCTCCACACACCCACCCCCACACACATCTGCCACTACACACCCACCCCCACACCCACCCCCACACACCCATACCCACAGCAGTACCCTACATACCCACCCCCACACACCCACCTGCCACTACACACCCACCCCCACACACCCGTACCCACACCCCCACACACCCACCCCCACACACCCATACCCACACCAGTACCCTACACACCCACCCCCACACACCCACTCCCACACCAGTACCCCACACACCCACCCCCACACACCCACCCCCACACACCCACCCCCACACCAGTACCCTACAGACCCACCTCCACACACCCAGCCTCACCCTATATTACCAAGTGCCATAACACATACACAAGCTGCACCCACCTCCGTTGTCGTTTTTCCAGGTCACTGTTGCGAGCCAGTTTCTCCTCCAGGTGGAGCTTTTGATCGGTCATCTCCTGCTGAATACGCTGACACTTCTTCTTCCAATTCATCATCTGCCGCCTTTGTTCATCTCCCTCCTCCACTGCCTCCGCCAGCTGAGTGATAATAGGAGACACTTGGGTGAGTGATAAGGAAATAAGGATGAGTGATAATAGGATAAACCGGGGTGAGTGATAAGGAAAAAAGGATGAGTGATAATAGGAGAAACCGGAGTGTGTGATAAGGGAATAAGAATGAGTGATAATAGGCTAAATAACATGATAATACACAATGAAGGAAAAACATTGCTACATCACAATCATATCCTTGACTGTTTACAATCACTCTCTACACATACCCGCTTCTCAAGCTGTTTTTTAAGATGTTCATATCGTTCTATTTCCTCTTCCTTTTCTCTCTCAATCTTCTGCTTTGAAAATTCACTTTCTCGCCGCAACTTTTCATATCTGAATTAAACACACAGAAATTTCAACCTAGTCACATTCACAAAAGTGTAATTATCACTTTGTACAAGTGACTTAAATATGTGAATACAATGACTTTGTACAAGTGCCTAACATATGCCAATACAATAACTTTGTATGAGTGACTGACATATGTCAAGACAATGACACGTCTCACACCTGTGTTTGTACACATGTTTCACACCTGCATATACCCAAGTGTCTATTTCTGTAGACAAACCTGCTTGTAAACACACTTGTACATACACCAGTTCACCCCTGTCTTTGTGCAAGTGGCACACCTGTGTCTGTACACACACCTGCGTCTGTACACACACCTGCATCTGTACACACACCTGTGTCTGTACACACACCTGCACCTGTACACACACCTGTGTCTGTACACACACCTGTCTCACACTTGTACTCACACCTGTACACACCTGTCTCTGTACACGCTGTCACCATCTGTTTCATCTTCGTCTAATTCTCCATCAAGTTGTGCTGCCAACATGCGCGCCTGATACAAATCAATCTCTGTCATCTCATGTTTGCGTAGTAAGGTTGTGTGCTTCGACTAAAACAGAAACATTAAAATAGCATCAGAGATGCCCGTACCCCACAGCCTAGGGAAATATTTTCAACACCATGAGATATAGAAGTACTGTACCAGTACAAACTTCAGGATACTTTCAGAGCACTGTCAGTTATATAAAGGTCCAAACAATGTTTAAATGGAGAAATAATGTTTAAAAGAAAGATAATGCGTATAAAGATGAAGTATTAAAACAAGATAATTCAATGACAAGATGACAGCATTAATCAGTAAACTAAAATTCAACACTCTTTATATACATCTGCATTTCCAAATTATGGTTTAGATGGTTTGAATATTACCATCCATACAGAAGTGGTAATACATTTAATGAATGCTTATGTGTGGTGTTGGAGTAAAATCTGCGGCTCACTTGATGAAATTCTATCTCTTACAATGGGAAGTTATGCAAGTAAAATTCTTAATAAATTTTAATATGACTTTTGCTTAATCTGCATCAAAAGACAGACCCAAAGGTGCAACAAGATTTTAAAGGTCAAGGTCACTACGGCAAGGTAAAAGGTCAAATTAAGGTCACACCATGATAATACACACCTATAGCCAATAACCAATGTCCCTACCAAGTATCAACTTCCTACACCTTACGGTTTCCGAGATACAGCCCTGACGATTTTATAGGTCAAGGTCACTATGGCAAGGTCAAAGGTCAAATCAAGGTCACACCATGATGCTGCACACCTACACCCCCTAGCCAATGTCTCTACCAAATATCAACTTCCTGCACCTAACAGTTTCCGAGATAAAGCCTGGACAATATTTTATAGGTCAAGGTCATTACAGCAAGGTTAAAGGTCAAATCAAGGTCAGACCATGACGTTGCACACCTACACCCCCTAATCAATATCTCTACCAAGTATCAACTTCCTACACCTTATGGTTTCTGAGATATAGCCCAGAAAACATTTTATAGGTCAAGGCCACTACGGCAAGGTCACAGGTCAAATCAAGGTCACACCATGACGTTGCACACCTACACCCCCTAATCAATATCCCTACCAAGTATCAACTTCCTACACCTTACGGTTTCTGAGATATAGCCCGGACAACATTTTATAGGTCAAGGTCACTACGGCAAGGTCAAAGGTCAAATCAAGGTCACACCATGACGTTGCACACCTACACCCCCTAACCAATATCGCTACCAAGTATCAACTTCCCAAGCCTTACAGTTTCCGAGATATAGCCCGGACAACATTTTATAGGTCAAGGTCAGTACGGCAAGGTCAAAGGTCAAATCAAGGTCAGACCATGACGTTGCACACCTACACCACCTAACCAATATCCCTACCAAGTATCAACTTCCTACACCTTACGGTTTCCGAGATATAGCCCGGACAAGATTTTATAGGTCAAGGTCACTACAGCAAGGTCAAAGGTCAAATCAAGGTCAGACTATGACGTTGCACAACTACACCCCCTAACCAATGTCCCTACCAAGTATCAACTTCCTACACCTTACAGTTTCCGAGATATAGCCCGGACAAGATTTTCAAACTCAAGGTCACTACGGCAAGGTCAAAGGTCAAATCAAGGTCAGACCATGATGTTGCACAGCTACACCCCCTAACTAATGTCCCTACCAAGTATCAACTTCCTACACCTTACGGTTTCTGAGATACAGCCCGGACAAACTATTTCCCGCCGCCTGCCCGCCCACCCGACCGCCCGACCATCCGGACACCATGGGTGAAAACAATACCCCAACAGCCATTAAGGGCTGTGGGGTAAAAACAGTGTTATAAGAGTGACATCCTTAAGGTAAATATGAAACATCAGGGCAACTACAACGTAACAAAGTAACATTCTCACACTAAATCCAAAATAACAAAATAGCATCAGAGATGCCCGTACCCCACAGCCTTGGGAAATATTTTCAACACCATGAGATATAGAAGTACTGTACCAGTACAAACTTCAGGATACTTTCAGAGCACTGTCAGTTATATAAAGGTCCAAACAATGTTTAAATGGAGAAATAATGTTTAAAAGAAAGATAATGAGTATAAAGATGAAGTATTAAAACAAGATAATTCAATGACAAGATGACAGCATTAATCAGTAAACTAAAATTCAACACTTTTTATATACATCTGCATTTCCAAATTATGGTTTAGATGGTTTGAATATTACCATGCATACAGAAGTGGTAATACATTTAATGAATGCTTATGTGTGGTGTTGGAGTAAAATCTGCGGCTCACTTGATGAAATTCTATCTCTTACAATGGGAAGTTATGCAAGTAAAATTCTTAATAAATTTTAATATGACTTTTGCTTAATCTGCATCAAAAGACAGACCCAAAGGTGCAACAAGATTTTAAAGGTCAAGGTCACTACGGCAAGGTAAAAGGTCAAATTAAGGTCACACCATGATAATACACACCTATAGCCAATAACCAATGTCCCTACCAAGTATCAACTTCCTACACCTTACGGTTTCCGAGATACAGCCCTGACGATTTTATAGGTCAAGGTCACTATGGCAAGGTCAAAGGTCAAATCAAGGTCACACCATGATGCTGCACACCTACACCCCCTAGCCAATGTCTCTACCAAATATCAACTTCCTGCACCTAACAGTTTCCGAGATAAAGCCTGGACAATATTTTATAGGTCAAGGTCATTACAGCAAGGTTAAAGGTCAAATCAAGGTCAGACCATGACGTTGCACACCTACACCCCCTAATCAATATCTCTACCAAGTATCAACTTCCTACACCTTATGGTTTCTGAGATATAGCCCAGAAAACATTTTATAGGTCAAGGTCACTACGGCAAGGTCAAAGGTCAAATCAAGGTCAAACCATGACACTGCACACCTACACCCCCTAATCAATATCCCTACCAAGTATCAACTTCCTACACCTTACGGTTTCTGAGATATAGCCTGGACAAGATTTTATAGGTCAAGGCCACTACGGCAAGGTCACAGGTCAAATCAAGGTCACACCATGACGTTGCACACCTACACCCCCTAACCAATATCCGTACCACGTATCAACTTCCTACACCTTACGGATTCTGAGATATAGCCCGGACAACATTTTATAGGTCAAGGTCACTACGGCAAGGTCAAAGGTCAAATCAAGGTCACACCATGACGTTGCACACCTACACCCCCTAACCAATATCCGTACCACGTATCAACTTCCTACACCTTACGGATTCCGAGATATAGCCCGGACAACATTTTATAGGTCAAGGTCACTACGGCAAGGTCAAAGGTCAAATCAAGGTCACACCATGACGTTGCACACCTACACCACCTAACCAATATCCCTACCAAGTATCAACTTCCTACACCTTACGGTTTCCGAGATATAGCCCGGACAAGATTTTATAGGTCAAGGTCACTACAGCAAGGTCAAAGGTCAAATCAAGGTCAGACTATGACGTTGCACAACTACACCCCCTAACCAATGTCCCTACCAAGTATCAACTTCCTACACCTTACAGTTTCCGAGATATAGCCCGGACAAGATTTTCAAACTCAAGGTCACTACGGCAAGGTCAAAGGTCAAATCAAGGTCAGACCATGATGTTGCACAGCTACACCCCCTAACTAATGTCCCTACCAAGTATCAACTTCCTACACCTTACGGTTTCTGAGATACAGCCCGGACAAACTATTTCCCGCCGCCTGCCCGCCCACCCGACCATCCGGACACCATGGGTGAAAACAATACCCCAACAGCCATTAAGGGCTGTGGGGTAAAAACAGTGTTATAAGAGTGACATCCTTAAGGTAAATATGAAACATCAGGGCAACTACAACGTAACAAAGTAACATTCTCACACTAAATCCAAAATAACAAAATAGCATCAGAGATGCCCGTACCCCACAGCCTTGGGAAATATTTTCAACACCATGAGATATAGAAGTACTATACCAGTACAAACTTCAGGATACTTTCAGAGCACTGTCAGTTATATAAAGGTCCAAACAATGTTTAAATGGAGAAATAATGTTTAAAAGAAAGATAATGAGTATAAAGATGAAGTATTAAAACAAGATAATTCAATGACAAGATGACAGCATTAATCAGTAAACTAAAATTCAACACTTTTTATATACATCTGCATTTCCAAATTATGGTTTAGATGGTTTGAATATTACCATGCATACAGAAGTGGTAATACATTTAATGAATGCTTATGTGTGGTGTTGGAGTAAAATCTGCGGCTCACTTGATGAAATTCTATCTCTTACAATGGGAAGTTATGCAAGTAAAATTCTTAATAAATTTTAATATGACTTTTGCTTAATCTGCATCAAAAGACAGACCCAAAGGTGCAACAAGATTTTAAAGGTCAAGGTCACTACGGCAAGGTAAAAGGTCAAATTAAGGTCACACCATGATAATACACACCTATAGCCAATAACCAATGTCCCTACCAAGTATCAACTTCCTACACCTTACGGTTTCCGAGATACAGCCCTGACGATTTTATAGGTCAAGGTCACTATGGCAAGGTCAAAGGTCAAATCAAGGTCACACCATGATGCTGCACACCTACACCCCCTAGCCAATGTCTCTACCAAATATCAACTTCCTGCACCTAACAGTTTCCGAGATAAAGCCTGGACAATATTTTATAGGTCAAGGTCATTACAGCAAGGTTAAAGGTCAAATCAAGGTCAGACCATGACGTTGCACACCTACACCCCCTAATCAATATCTCTACCAAGTATCAACTTCCTACACCTTACGGTTTCTGAGATATAGCCCAGAAAACATTTTATAGGTCAAGGTCACTACGGCAAGGTCAAAGGTCAAATCAAGGTCAAACCATGACACTGCACACCTACACCCCCTAATCAATATCCCTACCAAGTATCAACTTCCTACACCTTACGGTTTCTGAGATATAGCCTGGACAAGATTTTATAGGTCAAGGCCACTACGGCAAGGTCACAGGTCAAATCAAGGTCACACCATGACACTGCACACCTACACCCCCTAATCAATATCCCTACCAAGTATCAACTTCCTACACCTTACGGTTTCTGAGATATAGCCTGGACAAGATTTTATAGGTCAAGGCCACTACGGCAAGGTCACAGGTCAAATCAAGGTCACACCATGACGTTGCACACCTACACCCCCTAACCAATATCCGTACCACGTATCAACTTCCTACACCTTACGGATTCTGAGATATAGCCCGGACAACATTTTATAGGTCAAGGTCACTACGGCAAGGTCAAAGGTCAAATCAAGGTCACACCATGACGTTGCACACCTACACCCCCTAACCAATATCGCTACCAAGTATCAACTTCCCAAGCCTTACAGTTTCCGAGATATAGCCCGGACAACATTTTATAGGTCAAGGTCAGTACGGCAAGGTCAAAGGTCAAATCAAGGTCAGACCATGACGTTGCACACCTACACCACCTAACCAATATCCCTACCAAGTATCAACTTCCTACACCTTACGGTTTCCGAGATATAGCCCGGACAAGATTTTATAGGTCAAGGTCACTACAGCAAGGTCAAAGGTCAAATCAAGGTCAGACTATGACGTTGCACAACTACACCCCCTAACCAATGTCCCTACCAAGTATCAACTTCCTACACCTTACAGTTTCCGAGATATAGCCCGGACAAGATTTTCAAACTCAAGGTCACTACGGCAAGGTCAAAGGTCAAATCAAGGTCAGACCATGATGTTGCACAGCTACACCCCCTAACTAATGTCCCTACCAAGTATCAACTTCCTACACCTTACGGTTTCTGAGATACAGCCCGGACAAACTATTTCCCGCCGCCTGCCCGCCCACCCGACCGCCCGACCATCCGGACACCATGGGTGAAAACAATACCCCAACAGCCATTAAGGGCTGTGGGGTAAAAACAGTGTTATAAGAGTGACATCCTTAAGGTAAATATGAAACATCAGGGCAACTACAACGTAACAAAGTAACATTCTCACACTAAATCCAAAATAACAAAATAGCATCAGAGATGCCCGTACCCCACAGCCTTGGGAAATATTTTCAACACCATGAGATATAGAAGTACTGTACCAGTACAAACTTCAGGATACTTTCAGAGCACTGTCAGTTATATAAAGGTCCAAACAATGTTTAAATGGAGAAATAATGTTTAAAAGAAAGATAATGAGTATAAAGATGAAGTATTAAAACAAGATAATTCAATGACAAGATGACAGCATTAATCAGTAAACTAAAATTCAACACTTTTTATATACATCTGCATTTCCAAATTATGGTTTAGATGGTTTGAATATTACCATGCATACAGAAGTGGTAATACATTTAATGAATGCTTATGTGTGGTGTTGGAGTAAAATCTGCGGCTCACTTGATGAAATTCTATCTCTTACAATGGGAAGTTATGCAAGTAAAATTCTTAATAAATTTTAATATGACTTTTGCTTAATCTGCATCAAAAGACAGACCCAAAGGTGCAACAAGATTTTAAAGGTCAAGGTCACTACGGCAAGGTAAAAGGTCAAATTAAGGTCACACCATGATAATACACACCTATAGCCAATAACCAATGTCCCTACCAAGTATCAACTTCCTACACCTTACGGTTTCCGAGATACAGCCCTGACGATTTTATAGGTCAAGGTCACTATGGCAAGGTCAAAGGTCAAATCAAGGTCACACCATGATGCTGCACACCTACACCCCCTAGCCAATGTCTCTACCAAATATCAACTTCCTGCACCTAACAGTTTCCGAGATAAAGCCTGGACAATATTTTATAGGTCAAGGTCATTACAGCAAGGTTAAAGGTCAAATCAAGGTCAGACCATGACGTTGCACACCTACACCCCCTAATCAATATCTCTACCAAGTATCAACTTCCTACACCTTATGGTTTCTGAGATATAGCCCAGAAAACATTTTATAGGTCAAGGTCACTACGGCAAGGTCAAAGGTCAAATCAAGGTCAAACCATGACACTGCACACCTACACCCCCTAATCAATATCCCTACCAAGTATCAACTTCCTACACCTTACGGTTTCTGAGATATAGCCTGGACAAGATTTTATAGGTCAAGGCCACTACGGCAAGGTCACAGGTCAAATCAAGGTCACACCATGACGTTGCACACCTACACCCCCTAACCAATATCCGTACCACGTATCAACTTCCTACACCTTACGGATTCTGAGATATAGCCCGGACAACATTTTATAGGTCAAGGTCACTACGGCAAGGTCAAAGGTCAAATCAAGGTCACACCATGACGTTGCACACCTACACCCCCTAACCAATATCCGTACCACGTATCAACTTCCTACACCTTACGGATTCCGAGATATAGCCCGGACAACATTTTATAGGTCAAGGTCACTACGGCAAGGTCAAAGGTCAAATCAAGGTCACACCATGACGTTGCACACCTACACCACCTAACCAATATCCCTACCAAGTATCAACTTCCTACACCTTACGGTTTCCGAGATATAGCCCGGACAAGATTTTATAGGTCAAGGTCACTACAGCAAGGTCAAAGGTCAAATCAAGGTCAGACTATGACGTTGCACAACTACACCCCCTAACCAATGTCCCTACCAAGTATCAACTTCCTACACCTTACAGTTTCCGAGATATAGCCCGGACAAGATTTTCAAACTCAAGGTCACTACGGCAAGGTCAAAGGTCAAATCAAGGTCAGACCATGATGTTGCACAGCTACACCCCCTAACTAATGTCCCTACCAAGTATCAACTTCCTACACCTTACGGTTTCTGAGATACAGCCCGGACAAACTATTTCCCGCCGCCTGCCCGCCCACCCGACCATCCGGACACCATGGGTGAAAACAATACCCCAACAGCCATTAAGGGCTGTGGGGTAAAAACAGTGTTATAAGAGTGACATCCTTAAGGTAAATATGAAACATCAGGGCAACTACAACGTAACAAAGTAACATTCTCACACTAAATCCAAAATAACAAAATAGCATCAGAGATGCCCGTACCCCACAGCCTTGGGAAATATTTTCAACACCATGAGATATAGAAGTACTATACCAGTACAAACTTCAGGATACTTTCAGAGCACTGTCAGTTATATAAAGGTCCAAACAATGTTTAAATGGAGAAATAATGTTTAAAAGAAAGATAATGAGTATAAAGATGAAGTATTAAAACAAGATAATTCAATGACAAGATGACAGCATTAATCAGTAAACTAAAATTCAACACTTTTTATATACATCTGCATTTCCAAATTATGGTTTAGATGGTTTGAATATTACCATGCATACAGAAGTGGTAATACATTTAATGAATGCTTATGTGTGGTGTTGGAGTAAAATCTGCGGCTCACTTGATGAAATTCTATCTCTTACAATGGGAAGTTATGCAAGTAAAATTCTTAATAAATTTTAATATGACTTTTGCTTAATCTGCATCAAAAGACAGACCCAAAGGTGCAACAAGATTTTAAAGGTCAAGGTCACTACGGCAAGGTAAAAGGTCAAATTAAGGTCACACCATGATAATACACACCTATAGCCAATAACCAATGTCCCTACCAAGTATCAACTTCCTACACCTTACGGTTTCCGAGATACAGCCCTGACGATTTTATAGGTCAAGGTCACTATGGCAAGGTCAAAGGTCAAATCAAGGTCACACCATGATGCTGCACACCTACACCCCCTAGCCAATGTCTCTACCAAATATCAACTTCCTGCACCTAACAGTTTCCGAGATAAAGCCTGGACAATATTTTATAGGTCAAGGTCATTACAGCAAGGTTAAAGGTCAAATCAAGGTCAGACCATGACGTTGCACACCTACACCCCCTAATCAATATCTCTACCAAGTATCAACTTCCTACACCTTACGGTTTCTGAGATATAGCCCAGAAAACATTTTATAGGTCAAGGTCACTACGGCAAGGTCAAAGGTCAAATCAAGGTCAAACCATGACACTGCACACCTACACCCCCTAATCAATATCCCTACCAAGTATCAACTTCCTACACCTTACGGTTTCTGAGATATAGCCTGGACAAGATTTTATAGGTCAAGGCCACTACGGCAAGGTCACAGGTCAAATCAAGGTCACACCATGACACTGCACACCTACACCCCCTAATCAATATCCCTACCAAGTATCAACTTCCTACACCTTACGGTTTCTGAGATATAGCCTGGACAAGATTTTATAGGTCAAGGCCACTACGGCAAGGTCACAGGTCAAATCAAGGTCACACCATGACGTTGCACACCTACACCCCCTAACCAATATCCGTACCACGTATCAACTTCCTACACCTTACGGATTCTGAGATATAGCCCGGACAACATTTTATAGGTCAAGGTCACTACGGCAAGGTCAAAGGTCAAATCAAGGTCACACCATGACGTTGCACACCTACACCCCCTAACCAATATCGCTACCAAGTATCAACTTCCCAAGCCTTACAGTTTCCGAGATATAGCCCGGACAACATTTTATAGGTCAAGGTCAGTACGGCAAGGTCAAAGGTCAAATCAAGGTCAGACCATGACGTTGCACACCTACACCACCTAACCAATATCCCTACCAAGTATCAACTTCCTACACCTTACGGTTTCCGAGATATAGCCCGGACAAGATTTTATAGGTCAAGGTCACTACAGCAAGGTCAAAGGTCAAATCAAGGTCAGACTATGACGTTGCACAACTACACCCCCTAACCAATGTCCCTACCAAGTATCAACTTCCTACACCTTACAGTTTCCGAGATATAGCCCGGACAAGATTTTCAAACTCAAGGTCACTACGGCAAGGTCAAAGGTCAAATCAAGGTCAGACCATGATGTTGCACAGCTACACCCCCTAACTAATGTCCCTACCAAGTATCAACTTCCTACACCTTACGGTTTCTGAGATACAGCCCGGACAAACTATTTCCCGCCGCCTGCCCGCCCACCCGACCGCCCGACCATCCGGACACCATGGGTGAAAACAATACCCCAACAGCCATTAAGGGCTGTGGGGTAAAAACAGTGTTATAAGAGTGACATCCTTAAGGTAAATATGAAACATCAGGGCAACTACAACGTAACAAAGTAACATTCTCACACTAAATCCAAAATAACAAAATAGCATCAGAGATGCCCGTACCCCACAGCCTTGGGAAATATTTTCAACACCATGAGATATAGAAGTACTGTACCAGTACAAACTTCAGGATACTTTCAGAGCACTGTCAGTTATATAAAGGTCCAAACAATGTTTAAATGGAGAAATAATGTTTAAAAGAAAGATAATGAGTATAAAGATGAAGTATTAAAACAAGATAATTCAATGACAAGATGACAGCATTAATCAGTAAACTAAAATTCAACACTTTTTATATACATCTGCATTTCCAAATTATGGTTTAGATGGTTTGAATATTACCATGCATACAGAAGTGGTAATACATTTAATGAATGCTTATGTGTGGTGTTGGAGTAAAATCTGCGGCTCACTTGATGAAATTCTATCTCTTACAATGGGAAGTTATGCAAGTAAAATTCTTAATAAATTTTAATATGACTTTTGCTTAATCTGCATCAAAAGACAGACCCAAAGGTGCAACAAGATTTTAAAGGTCAAGGTCACTACGGCAAGGTAAAAGGTCAAATTAAGGTCACACCATGATAATACACACCTATAGCCAATAACCAATGTCCCTACCAAGTATCAACTTCCTACACCTTACGGTTTCCGAGATACAGCCCTGACGATTTTATAGGTCAAGGTCACTATGGCAAGGTCAAAGGTCAAATCAAGGTCACACCATGATGCTGCACACCTACACCCCCTAGCCAATGTCTCTACCAAATATCAACTTCCTGCACCTAACAGTTTCCGAGATAAAGCCTGGACAATATTTTATAGGTCAAGGTCATTACAGCAAGGTTAAAGGTCAAATCAAGGTCAGACCATGACGTTGCACACCTACACCCCCTAATCAATATCTCTACCAAGTATCAACTTCCTACACCTTATGGTTTCTGAGATATAGCCCAGAAAACATTTTATAGGTCAAGGTCACTACGGCAAGGTCAAAGGTCAAATCAAGGTCAAACCATGACACTGCACACCTACACCCCCTAATCAATATCCCTACCAAGTATCAACTTCCTACACCTTACGGTTTCTGAGATATAGCCTGGACAAGATTTTATAGGTCAAGGCCACTACGGCAAGGTCACAGGTCAAATCAAGGTCACACCATGACGTTGCACACCTACACCCCCTAACCAATATCCGTACCACGTATCAACTTCCTACACCTTACGGATTCTGAGATATAGCCCGGACAACATTTTATAGGTCAAGGTCACTACGGCAAGGTCAAAGGTCAAATCAAGGTCACACCATGACGTTGCACACCTACACCCCCTAACCAATATCGCTACCAAGTATCAACTTCCCAAGCCTTACAGTTTCCGAGATATAGCCCGGACAACATTTTATAGGTCAAGGTCAGTACGGCAAGGTCAAAGGTCAAATCAAGGTCAGACCATGACGTTGCACACCTACACCACCTAACCAATATCCCTACCAAGTATCAACTTCCTACACCTTACGGTTTCCGAGATATAGCCCGGACAAGATTTTATAGGTCAAGGTCACTATGGCAAGGTCAAAGGTCAAATCAAGGTCACACCATGATGCTGCACACCTACACCCCCTAGCCAATGTCTCTACCAAATATCAACTTCCTGCACCTAACAGTTTCCGAGATAAAGCCTGGACAATATTTTATAGGTCAAGGTCATTACAGCAAGGTTAAAGGTCAAATCAAGGTCAGACCATGACGTTGCACACCTACACCCCCTAATCAATATCTCTACCAAGTATCAACTTCCTACACCTTATGGTTTCTGAGATATAGCCCAGAAAACATTTTATAGGTCAAGGTCACTACGGCAAGGTCAAAGGTCAAATCAAGGTCAAACCATGACACTGCACACCTACACCCCCTAATCAATATCCCTACCAAGTATCAACTTCCTACACCTTACGGTTTCTGAGATATAGCCTGGACAAGATTTTATAGGTCAAGGCCACTACGGCAAGGTCACAGGTCAAATCAAGGTCACACCATGACGTTGCACACCTACACCCCCTAACCAATATCCGTACCACGTATCAACTTCCTACACCTTACGGATTCTGAGATATAGCCCGGACAACATTTTATAGGTCAAGGTCACTACGGCAAGGTCAAAGGTCAAATCAAGGTCACACCATGACGTTGCACACCTACACCCCCTAACCAATATCGCTACCAAGTATCAACTTCCCAAGCCTTACAGTTTCCGAGATATAGCCCGGACAAGATTTTACAGGTCAAGGTCACTACGGCAAGGTCAAAAGTCAAATCAAGGTCAGACTATGACGTTGCACAACTACACCCCCTAACCAATGTCCCTACCAAGTATCAACTTCCTACACCTTACAGTTTCCGAGATATAGCCCGGACAAGATTTTCAAACTCAAGGTCACTACGGCAAGGTCAAAGGTCAAATCAAGGTCAGACCATGACGTTGCACAGCTACATCCCCTAACCAATGTCCCTACCAAGTATCAACTTCCTACACCTTACGGTTTCTGAGATACAGCCCGGACAAACTATTTCCCGCCGCCCGCCCACCCGCCCGCCCGCCCGGACGCCCGCCTGCCCGACCATCCGGACACCATGGGTGAAAACAATACCCCAACAGCCATTAAGGGCTGTGGGGTAAAAAACACAGCTATGTGACCGACTGAAACAGAAAATGTAAATACTCTGATAAAAGAACCAGGACATACAATATTTCACTTAATATCAAGTAATGATATAATGTTAATATTCAGAAACTCTCTCACCTAAAAACATGTCACAAACATCAACAGACAGCTATTTGTATAGAGCTTGGCAGAAATGGCAGAGAAATCTCAAGTCAAACATTAAGATTTTATACTTTTGTGTTATTTCTTTAAGTCTGGACTTGCAGTCCCCTTTGAATAAGGGGATAATGAAGTGCTATAAAAGTCCAATTAGAATGATTTTACTTATGGTTCATACAAAATGGTGAATAACAGAAGTGATTATAAGACATATACCAAAAATATATCACTCATGAACATAACAATACTCGTGTTATGCATTCGTGTAATATTATCATCCTCATTCTTTACATATTTTTTGTACTTGCGAAGAAGTATTCCTCTTTACTGTGTGAAATCTGGACACTGAACAGATGGGCTTAAAAATAGCATACACAACCTGAACAGATGGGCTTAAAAATAGCATACACACCCTGAACAGATGGGCTTAAAAATAACATACACAACCTGAACAGATGGGCTTAAAAATAGCATACACACCCTGAACAGATGGGCTTAAAAATAGCATACATAACCTGACCTGAACAGATGGGCTAAAAAATAACATACACACCCTGAACAGATGGGCTTAAAAATAGCATATACACCCTGAGGAAGTAAGTTGGAAAGTAGTGAAAGTACTGAAACAAGTGCATGAAAGTACTCAGATATAATGACATACGTATGAGTACAGGTACCTGTTTTATGTATGAAATATCAGCAAGTCTTGCAGTCTGTTAGTGCTCACTTCTGTCTCTTCCAGTATGTTTTGTCTGCTTGGACATTATGTGTCTGTGTTAGGTAGGGGTCAGTAGGTACAGTGTCTCGGTATCGAGAACATTTTACTGAAATACCGAGATGAAATTTTAAAACCGCCACTTTGCTTACAACCACATATAATGGAAGTAAAAGTTAAACTTTTAGAAACATAGTCCAAATCTGAAGAAATTAGGAGCTTTTATCTTATAATTTGTGCATTTGCAGACTTTTATTGGCGATATTGTTAAGCAGAAACACCATATTTGTGTTCCGACACTTTATAATCTCAATCTAGCTTGTCAGCACATACAATTGAAAGGAAACTTAAACTAGAGGATCGCTCGCAAAAAAAAAAGATAATGTTTTTGCATAGCAAAAACAAAGCGTCCCGAAAAGGATATAAAGGTGAGTGCTAAAGTATTAAGAAAATGCTTCGTTTCTAGCCTTATACTGTTGTGGCAACCAAAGTCAGCGCAGTCTGCTCTATCTAGCACGGTTTTCAAGATATAAGCATTTTTGTGTTTTGCAAAAAATAAAAAAATTAAAAATGTCTGCTCTATCTAGCACGGTTTTCAAGATATAAGCATTTTTGTGTTTTGCAAAAAATAAAAAAATTAAAAATGTCCGCTATATTTGGCGAGACAAAAATATTTTGAAAATTGGCATGGCTACTCTGCAGAGATACCCAGCAGGTCCAAAATTTTGTTGAGTTCACTCCATATAGCACGGTTTTCGAGATATAAGCATTTTTGTGTTTTGCAAAAACTTTGAAAATTCAAAATGGCCACCATTTTTGGGGAGACAAAAATTTTTGTCAAGACCACTGCCGTGGTGTGTATCTCCCGCCGAGCATTAAAGCAGAAGAAATAGCTTTTCCGAGATATTCACAATTTTTCATTTTCGTGTGTGAAAGGTCTTCCAAAAGTAGGTGAATGAGTTATTTGAGAAAAATTGGCTATCTGCAATACTATTAAGAGATAATTCACATTTACTCATTTTGAGTAGGTGAATAATTATCTATGGGTCTGAAACTTCACCAAGTGAAAGCTCTCCCAAAAGTAGGTGAATGAGTTATTTGAGAAAAATTGGCTATCTGCAATACTTTTAGAGATAATTCACATTTACTCATTTTGAGTAGGTGAGTAATTAGCTATGGGTCTGAAACTTCACCATGTGAAAGCTCTCCCACAAGTAGATGAATGAGCATTTGATAAAAATTGGGTATCCGCAATACTTTTACAGATAATTAGCATTTACTCATTTTGAGTAGGTGAATAAATAGCTATGGGTCTGAAACTTCACAGAGTGAAAGCTCTCCCAAAAGTAGGTGAATGAGTTATTTGAGAAAAATTGGCTATCTGCAATACTTTTAGAGATAATTCACATTTACTCATTTTGAGTAGGTGAATAATTAGCTATGGGTCTGAAACTTCACCAAGTGAAAGCTCTGCCAAAAGTAGGTGAATGAGTTATTTGAGAAAAATTGGCTATCTGCAATACTTTTAGAGATAATTCGCATTTACTCATTTTGAGTAGGTAATTAATTTGCTATGGGTCTGAAACTTCACCAAGTGAAAGCTCTCCCAAAAGTAGGTGAATGAGTTATTTGAGAAAAATTGGCTATCTGCAATACTTTTAGAGATAATTCGCATTTACTCATTTTGAGTAGGTGAGTAATTAGCTATGGGTCTGAAACTTCACCAAGTGAAAGCTCTCCCAAAAGTAGGTGAATGAGTTATTTGAGAAAAATTGGCTATCTGCAATACTTTTAGAGATAATTCACATTTACTCATTTTCAGTAGGTGAGTAATTAGCTATGGGTCTGAAACTTCACCAAGTGAAAGCTCTGCCAAAAGTAGGTGAATGAGTTATTTGAGAAAAATTGGCTATCTGCAATACTTTTAGAGATAATTCGCATTTACTCATTTTGAGTAGGTGAGTAATTAGCTATGGGTCTGAAACTTCACAGAGTGAAAGCTCTCCCAAAAGTAGGTGAATGAGTTATTTGAGAAAAATTGGCTATCTGCAATACTTTTAGAGATAATTCGCATTTACTCATTTTGAGTAGGTAATTAATTTGCTATGGGTCTGAAACTTCACCAAGTGAAAGCTCTCCCAAAAGTAGGTGAATGAGTTATTTGAGAAAAATTGGCTATCTGCAATACTTTTAGAGATAATTCGCATTTACTCATTTTGAGTAGACGAGTAATTAGCTATGGGTCTGAAACTTCACCAAGTGAAAGCTCTCCCAAAAGTAGGTGAATGAGTTATTTGAGAAAAATTGGCTATCTGCAATACTTTTAGAGATAATTCGCATTTACTCATTTTGAGTAGGTGAGTAATTAGCTATGGGTCTGAAACTTCACCAAGTGAAAGCTCTCCCAAAAGTAGGTGAATGAGTTATTTGAGAAAAATTGGCTATCTGCAATACTTTTAGAGATAATTCACATTTACTCATTTTCAGTAGGTGAGTAATTAGCTATGGGTCTGAAACTTCACCAAGTGAAAGCTCTGCCAAAAGTAGGTGAATGAGTTATTTGAGAAAAATTGGCTATCTGCAATACTTTTAGAGATAATTCGCATTTACTCATTTTGAGTAGGTGAGTAATTAGCTATGGGTCTGAAACTTCACAGAGTGAAAGCTCTCCCAAAAGTAGGTGAATGAGTTATTTGAGAAAAATTGGCTATCTGCAATACTTTTAGAGATAATTCGCATTTACTCATTTTGAGTAGGTGAGTAATTAGCTATGGGTCTGAAACTTCACCAAGTGAAAGCTCTCCCAAAAGTAGGTGAATGAGTTATTTGAGAAAAATTGGCTATCTGCAATACTTTTAGAGATAATTCGCATTTACTCATTTTGAGTAGGTGAGTAATTAGCTATGGGTCTGAAACTTCACCAAGTGAAAGCTCTCCCAAAAGTAGGTGAATGAGTTATTTGAGAAAAATTGGCTATCTGCAATACTTTTAGAGATAATTCCCATTTACTCATTTTGAGTAGGTGAGTAATTAGCTATGGGTCTGAAACTTCACCATGTGAAAGCTCTCCCACAAGTAGATGAATGAGTTATTTGATAAAAATTGGCTATCCGCAATACTTTTACAGATAATTAGCATTTACTCATTTTGAGTAGGTAAATAATTAGCTATGGGTCTGAAACTTCACCATGTGAAAGCTCTCCCAAAAGTAGGTGAATGAGTTATTTGAGAAAAATTGGCTATCTGCAATACTTTTAGAGATAATTCGCATTTACTCATTTTGAGTAGGTGAGTAATTGGCTATGGGTCTGAAACTTCACAGAGTGAAAGCTCTTCCAAAAGTAGGTGAATGAGTTATTTGAGAAAAATTGGCCATCTGCAATACTTTTAGAGGTAATTCGCATTTACTCATTTTGAGAGGTGAGCAATTAGCTATGGGTCTGAAACTTCACCAAGTGAAAGCTCTTTGGGATAGGGGCTCTGCAGAGATACCCTGATGATAAAAAATTTCGTCGAAATCGCTCTATGTAGCACGGTTTTCGAAATATTAGCATTTTTGTGTTTTGCAATTTTTGCGCAAAAATTCGAAAATTCAAAATGGCCGCCATTTTTGGCGAGACAAAAATTTTTTCAAAATTGGGATAACTACTCTGCAGAGATACCCTGCGGGTCAAAAATTTCGTTGAAATCGCTCTATCTAGCACGGTTTTCGAGATATAAGCATTTTTGTGTTTTGCAATTTTTGCGAAAATTTCGAAAATTCAAAATGGCCGCCATTTTTGGCGAGACAAAAATTTTTTGAAAATTGGGAAAAGTACTCCGCAGAGATATCCTGCGGGTCAAAAATTTTGTCGAAATTGCTCTATCTAGCACGGTTTTTGAGATATAAGCATTTTTGTGTTTTGCAATTTTTGCGAAAATTTCGAAAATTCAAAATGGCCGCCATTTTGGGCGAGACAAAAATTTTTTGAAAATCGGGAAAACTACTCTGCAGAGATACCCTGCGGGTCAAAAATTTCGTCGAAATCGCTCTATCTAGCACGGTTTTCAAGATATAAGCATTTTTGTGTTTTCCTTATTTGGAAAATTCGTAATGATTAATTAATCATTAATTACTCGGCCATTTCTTGACCAATCAATGCCAAAATCTAATGATTTCCAGATTTTAATAGAATGAATGTATTTGCCAAGTTTCAGGTGAATTGATAAAATTCCTTTCAAGTTATCATCCGGACAAGCTTCCCCATCGAAAAAAGACATTTTTGGTCATGTGACCTCTCTGATTGGTTGAAATGTCACTGCAGCATATTCAAAAAAATTCCCCAAGGCTACTGCCTAAACCTGCCAAATTTGAAAAGAATCCGCCTAACGGTTACAGAGGTATAAGGAAAACAAAATGCGGAGGCGGCGGAGCCGGCAGAGCCAGAAGCTCTCCCATACACAAACAAGCGTCCCTTGCGGGACGCTTAATTATAGGACACAAACCAGAATCTGAAGATCTTATAAAGTTTTATCTCATATTATGTGCATTTTGGGACTTTTATTGTGATTTTATTGACAGAAAAAATGTTTATGTTTGATTGCGGAGTACTAAAACGAGGAGTCATGGAATCAGGAGAGTTTTGTATTGACCGCCTCCTGATTTACAGATTTTTGATACTGACCCATCGCTAGTCTGTGTACTCATTTATATCTTTAAGGTCTCTCTTGGGTCTCCATATTCACTGTTCAGCATCTAGCATATTGTGTGTGTCTGTCTCTGTGTGTGTCTGCCTCTGTCTGCCTCTGTGTGTGTCTGTCTCTGTGTGTGTCTGCCTCTGTGTGTGTCTGTCTCTGTGTGTGTCTGTCTCTGTGTGTGCCTGCCTCTGTGTGTGTCTGCCTCTGTGTGTATCTGTCTCTGTGTGTGTCTGTCTCTGTCTGCCTCTGAGTGTGTCTGTCTCTGTGTGTGTCTGTCTCTGTATGTGTCTGCCTCTGTGTGTGTCTGTCTCTGTGTGTGTCTGTCTGTCTCTGTGTGTGTCTGTCTCTGTGTGTGTCTGCCTCTGTGTGTGCCTGTCTGTGTGTGTGTGTGTCTCTGTGTGTGTCTGTCTGCGTGTGTGTCTGCCTCTGTGTGTGTGTGCCTCTGTGTGTGTCTGCCTCTGTGTGTGTCTGTCCCTGTGTGTGTCTGTCTCTGTGTGTGTCTGCCTCTGTGTGTGTCTGTGTGTGTCTGTCGGTGTGTGTGTGTCTGTCTCTGTGTGTGTCTGTCTCTGTGTGTGTCTGCCTCTGTGTGTGTCTGTCTCTGTGTGTCTGCCTCTGTGTGTGTCTGTCTCTGTGTGTGTCTGTCTCTGTGTGTGTCTGCTTCTGTGTGTGCCTGTCTGTGTGTGTGTCTGCCTCTGTGTGTGTGTGCCTCTGTGTGTGTCTGTCTCTGTGTGGGGGTGTCTCTGTGTGTGCCTGCCTCTGTGTGTGTCTGCCTCTGTGTGTGTCTGTCTCTGTGTGTGCCTGTCTCTGTGTGTGTCTGTCTGTGTGTGTGTCTCTGTGTGTGTGTGTCTCTGTGTGTATCTGCCTCTGTGTGTGCGTGTCTCTGTGCGTGTCTGTCAAAGTGTGTGTCTGCCTCTGTGTGTGTCTGTCCCTGTGTCAATTTACTCTCTGTTATTTGTGTATCTGTCTGTCCGTCTGTGTACTAACCGTTATATCTTTCAGTTCTTTCTCCAGCCTCTCACTCTGTTCTGCCTCCAGTATGTTTAGTGTATGTCTGTCTGTCTGTCTGTGTACTAACCGTTATATCTTTCAGTTCTTTCTCCAGCCCCCTCCTCTCACCTTGTACTGCCTCCAGTATGTTTAGTGTATGTCTGTCTGCGTCTGTCTGTCCACTCACCGTGATATATTTCAGTTCTTTCTCCAGCCTCCTCCTTTCACTCTGTTCTGCTTCCAGTTTGTATAGTGTCTGTCTCTGTGTCTGTCTTTCCGTCTGTCTGTGTCTATCTACTCACCGTGATATCTTTCAGTTCTTTCTCCAACCTCCTCCTTTCACTCTGTTCTGCCTCCAGTATCTCTGTTGCCTGGTTTGATGTGAGATGCTCCTCTGAAAGGTCTACAGTCACCTCAGTCAGCTGTACATGTGGGAAGAAACAGATTTCAAACTAGATGTCATCAACTGACAAACTACAGACATCATAAATACTCTTGGATACTGTTCCACAATTGACAATATTTATCAACCATAACAGGTTTTTTGTGTATGGTAGCTAACACTTATACTGCGTACATCACTGTACAGATAATCTGATGCAAGATTTCCTGCACTCCCTCAAGATTGCTTGCTCTCATGGTTAAAAAATAGCATCAGAGATGCCAGTACACCACAGCCTGAGGAAATATTTTTCAACACCATGATGTACAAGTTGTGAAAAGATTGGGATATTTTCAGAGCAGTGTCAGTTATATAAAGGTCCAAATAATGTTTGAGTAGCAAAAATAATGTCTAAGAGAAAGAAAATGTATGCAAAAGTATTAAAACAAGACAATTCAATAGCATTAATCAGTACACTAAAAATTAATTAAGCTGTTAAATTAATTAATTGGAGAGTAGCAGCTGTCAATGAAAATAGCACAATTATGTAAAAGTACGTATAAGAATCAGTTGCAGCAATCCATATATCTTTGGTATAAGAGAAACATGTCTCAAATATGGCAGGTGAACACACTTTGGCAGAGCCAAAGTTAAAGGTTGCACCATGATGCACACCTACACAGACTAACCAATGTCCCTGCCAAGTGTCAACCTTTTACACCTTACGGAATCCAAAATATAGCCGGGACAAGAATTTAAAACTCATGGTCACTACGACAAAGTTCAAGGTCAAATCAAGATGACACCATGATGTTGCAAACCTCCCACTCCTAATCAATGTCTCTACCAACTATCAACTTCCTACACCTTACGGAGATATTGCCCAGACAAAATTTTAAAGGTCAAGGTCCATACAGCAAGATCAAAGGTCAAATCTAGGTCATACCATGACGTTGCACACCTACAACCCCCAATCAAAGTTCCTACCAAGTATCAACTTCCTACACCTTACAGTTTCAGAGATATAGCCTGGACAAAATTTTATAGGTCAAGGTCACTACAGCAAGTTCAAAGGTCAAATCAAGGTCACACCATGACATTGCACACCTACAACCCCCAACCAATATCCCTATCAAGTATTAACTTCCTACACCTTACGGTTTCCGAGATATAGCCAGGACTAGATTTTATAGGTCAAGGTCACTATGGCAAGGTCAAAGGTCAAATCAAGGTCAAGCCAAGATGTTGCAAACCTACAACCCCCAATCAATGTTCCTACCAAGTGTAAACTTCCTACACCTTACGGTTTCCGAGATATAGCCCGGACAAGATTTTATAGGTCAAGGTCACTATGGCAAGGTAAAAGGTTAAATCGAGTTCACACCATGATGTTGCACACCTACAACCCCCAATCAATGTTCCTACCTACCATTAACTTCCTACACCTTACCGTTTCCGAGATATAGCCCGGACAAGATTTTCAAACTCAAGGTCACTACGGCAAGGTCAAAGGTTAAACTACAGTATTGCTTCGCAAAAGAAAAAGAAATTGTTTTTGCACAGCAAAAACAAAGGGTCCCAATGAGAAATGACTGTCCTGTGTTTAACATGTTTTTCCATTTATGACAAAATGCAAGGTTTCCTAGATGAATCTGGTTTATTTTTGTTTTTCTGCGTTTCATGCATAAATTCAAAATGGCCACCAAAAGTGGCATGAAAATGATTTTTGGGAAAAATCACCAATAGACTCTGCAGATAACCTGTGGGTCAAAAATTTAAAATTTCGTGGAAATCACTCTATCTCGCTCCGTTTCCGAGATAAACACGTTTTTGCGTTTAACCCAGAAATTCATGATGGCTGCCAAAAGTGGCTGGAAAACAATTTTTGCAAAAAGTCGCCAGTAGACTCTGCAGACACCCTAAGGGTAAAAAATTTTGTCGAAATCGCTCTATCTTGCTCTGTTATTGAGATAACCTTGAGCTTGTTTCTTGGGGTCATTTACCGGCCCCCTGCCTCATCTGTAGTAAAATTTTTTGAAGATTTTCTGTCATATGTGGGTTTTTTGTCTTCCTTATCCCCCTCCTTTGTCATTTGTGGTGATTTTAATCTTCATGTCGACATTATGACTCCAACAGTCTCTGAATTTAAATCAGTCATGGATTCTTGCTGTCTGTCCCAATACATTGATTTTCCTACTCACCTTCATGGTCATACCTTAGATTTGTTGATGGCTCCATCTGAGTTCTCTGCAATTTCTGATGTGAAAGGGTCTGGCTTCATCAGTGATCACAAAATTATCTCTTGTGTGGTTGACTTTCCATCTTTGGATACACCGATTCAGAAAGTTGTTACCTTCCGTCAGTACCATAAATTGAACATTGATAAATTCAGAAGTGACCTCCTGACTATTCCGTTTGTTAGCTCGCCATCTGATGACATAGATTTATTGCATGAACAGTACATGTCTGGTTTGTCTAGCCTTCTAGATATTCATGCACCAGTGAAGACTAAACAGCTCATCAAACCAGCCCCAAGCTGGATAACTGATGAGTATAGAACTGCCAAGTGCATGAGAAGGCAGTTTGAGCGTGCCTGGAGAAGAGACAAATCCCCTGAAAATCGTTCCCGTCTTCGACGACAGATAAATAGATGTAACCACATCCTAAATAGAAACAAGGGGTGTTTCTATCGTGATCTAGTCAGTGAAAATTGCGGCGATAGCAAGAGGTTGTGGCATGCACTGGGCAGGGCATTGGGTTGGTCAAATTCTACTGTCCTCCCATCCTTTGATGATGAAAAGTCTTTAGCAAACAGATTTGGTTCGTTTTTCATTGATAAAATTAAAAAGATTCGAGACATCTTTAAATACACCCGATCTCAGGTTCTTCATCCAGACAAGGAGCCGCCGACTTTCTGTTCCTTCCAAGCTGTCACTGAGACTGAAGTCCTTAAGTTTATCAAGGAATCCCCTTCTAAAACTTGCTCCCTTGATCCATGCCCCACTCACATTGTGAAACAATGTATTGATATTCTTCTCCCTTCATTGACTAAACTAGTTAACTTGTCCCTCAAAAACGGCATTTTCCCTAATCCTTTCAAACAGGCTATTGTCACTCCCCTCCTCAAAAAGTCCACCCTTTCAAAAGAGGATTTGAAGAGCTACCGACCAGTGTCCGGTCTTAGCTTCTTGTCAAAATTGGTCGAGCGAATTGTGGCTGCCCAAATTAGATCTCACATGGATTCTCATGATCTTGGTAATACTTTCCAGTCAGCCTACAAGGTAGGCCACTCGACAGAAACTGCCTTGTTGTGCATCAAAAATGAGATTCACTTATCTCTGTCCAAGGGCATGCCTACAGCACTAGTGCTACTCGACCTGTCTGCGGCATTTGATACTATCGATCATGACACACTCCTATCATGTCTGTCGACTAGATTTGGTTTTGCTGGATCGGCATTAAAATGGTTTAGATCCTATCTCCAGGATCGTTTTCAGACAGTCAAGATTGGTTCTAGTCTTTCGAATTTGTTCAAATTGAAGTTTGGAGTCCCCCAAGGTTCTGTCTTAGGTCCCCTTCTGTTTTCCCTCTACACAACACCTCTGAGTCAAGTCATCAGAAAATATACCGGAGTCCGTTACCACTTCTATGCGGACGACACTCAGTTGTTCATTCACTTATCCCCTGATGATAGTCTCAAGTCTTTTGACCGTCTTAAATCATGTTTGAATGATATTCAGGTCTGGATGTCTGAAAACAAACTCAAGCTAAATCCCGATAAAACAGAATTCATAGTCTTCGGTGCCAAAGACAGACACAAATGGCTCAGTGACTCACTACCTGTCAATATCCTGGGAAATTGTCTCTCTCCCGCAGATGTTGTACGCAATCTGGGCGTTCTGTTTGATGCAAAGTTTTGTTTCACCAATCACGTAAATTCTGTTATCAAATCCTGCTTTATCAGCCTCAGGGACCTTCATCGTATCAGCAGGTTTCTTTCTGTGGATACATCAGTGGTGATTGCAAATGCTCTGGTCAGTAGTCGTTTGGATTATTGCAACTCTCTTTTTCGCAGTTTGTCATCCCGAAATGCTACAAGGCTCCAATATGTTCAAAATGCGCTTGCACGGTTTGTCACTGGTGCTTCAAAGTACACTCACATTACATCCACCCTTAGGACACTCCATTGGCTACCCGTTAGACAACGTATTATCTTCAAAACCCTAGTTTTGGTCTATAAGTACCTCACCACTGGCCAGCCTAAGTATTTTGCACCATATCTCCCCTTGTACAAATCTGCCGTGAATACAAGACGTTCCAATCCCAAAAATTTGTTCCTTCTGGTTCCCTCTTACTGTCCTTCCATCCATAAATCAAAGGTCCAATTTAACAATAGTTTCTCATATGATGCCCCTAAGTTATGGAATGATCTTCCATATGATATACGCAGTGCTCCAAATCTCTCCAGTTTCAAAAGTCAACTCAAAACCTACCTATTTCAGAAATCATTCCCACCATAGCTTCTTACTACCGAACACCGGACCACCTCCCTGGCAACGACTCGGAACATGTCTAATGTCTCATGATTTATGCCTTACGGATTGGATGGTACGGAGATACGGAGATTAAGCACCTGGACAACTGATTGATTGATAAACGTGTTTTCGCATTTAAAGCAGAAATTCAAGATGGCCGCCAAAAGTGGCAGGAAGATAATTTTTGCAAATAGTCGTCAGCAGACTTTGCAGATACCCTGTGGGTACAAAATTGCGTCGAAATCGCTATCTCACTCCATTTTTGAGATAAATTTTAGATTTTAACACCCCCCCCCCCCCCCCCCCCCCCCAAAAAAAAAAAAAATATATATATATATATACGAATAAAAGTCATGTTAAATTCTGAGTGACAAAAACAATATCAAAATAGGATACATTTTGAAAAACTGAATATAGAAAATTAAATCTTTTTAGTTTCTCATTTATGCAGTGCTGTGGCACTAAAATGTAAAGAATCCTTGATCCTTGCCAAACTTAAAGTGAATATAATTCTGTTATTACAGGGAGCTTAAGGTCACCTTTTTGTATGACACTTATCTATGGCCAGTTACATATACATGCAAAATTTGAATGAAATTCCTCAAGTTATTTTCAGTGTGCTCAATGGAAAATAAAAAAAATGTAAACTCAACAAATACCTTTTTAATATGTGGGAATTTAAGGTCACCTTAAGATAGGGCACACCCTGAGGACCAGTTACATGCACATGTCAAATTTGAATCTAAAAATCATGCCATTTGTGAGATACTCCCTGGAAAGGAAGTGTGACAACAACACTGACCACATTTGTCCTCCAATATAGCTTCTAGTGACACAAAAGTAAAGCAACCTTAAACTCATAAGTTTATCAAATATCAGGAATTTACTATAACCTTACAAAAGAGACTTTTTTGGTGCAGACATATGTACATGATGAATATTAAAGAATAAAGTCCTTATTAGCACATCAAATATCTTTCAAACACCAAAAAATTGTCCCAACCTTAAACTCAAAGTTAGTTTTTAGCTGTGAGGGAGTTTAAGGTAATCTTTTGCTGTAGGTTTTGTTCAGAGTTTGTTACATCCACAACTTGAATGAAGCTTAGAATTGCACTGTGTTTGAGATACTGTTGAAAAATTGCCAAACTTAAAGTGAATATATTTCACTTACTGGGAGTTTAAGATCACCTTAATTTGAATGAAATTAAGTTATTTCCAGTATACTCTATGGAAAAATAATGTAAACTCAACATAACTTTTTAATTCATGGGAGTTTAAGGTCACCTTAAAATAGCGCACACCTTGAAAACCAGTTACAATCACATGTCAAATTTGAATTGAATCCGTCATCCCATTTTTGAGATACTGTCCGGAAACGAAAAACCTTCAACTCAATTTATGTATCTTACTACTGTGAGTTTAAGGTCACCTTGAGGAACAGTTACATCAACATGCCAAATTGGAATTTAATTCATCAAGCCAGTTTTGAGATACTGTCCGGAAATTAAGTGAGACGACAACACTGACCATGTATGTCTTCCATCATAGTTGCTAGTGACACAGACCATTGCAACCTTAAACTCAGAGTGAGAAGACTTGTCACCACACATACACACACACAGAGTGAGAAGTCTTGTCACCACACATACACACACACAGAGTGAGAAGTCTTGTCACCACACATACACACACACAGAGTGAGAAGACTTGTCACCACACATACACACACACAGAGTGAGAAGACTTGTCACCACACATACACACACACAGAGTGAGAAGACTTGTCACCACACATACACACACACAGAGTGAGAAGTCTTGTCACCACACATACACACACACAGAGTGAGAAGACTTGTCACCACACATACACACACACAGAGTGAGAAGTCTTGTCACCACACATACACACACACAGAGTGAGAAAACTTGTCACCACACATACACACACAGAGTGAGAAGACTTGTCACCACACATACACACACACAAAGTGAGAAGTCTTGTCACCACACATACACACACAAAGTGAGAAGTCTTGTCACCACACATACACACACACAGAGTGAGAAGACTTGTCACCACACATACACACACACAGAGTGAGAAGACTTGTCACCACACATACACACACACAGAGTGAGAAGACTTGTCACCACACATACACACACAGAGTGAGAAGACTTGTCACCACACATACACACACACAGAGTGAGAAAACTTGTCACCACACATACACACACAGAGTGAGAAGACTTGTCACCACACATACACACACACAAAGTGAGAAGTCTTGTCACCACACATACACACACAAAGTGAGAAGTCTTGTCACCACACATACACACACACAGAGTGAGAAGACTTGTCACCACACATACACACACACAGAGTGAGAAGACTTGTCACCACACATACACACACACATAGTGAGAAGTCTTGTCACCACACATACACACACACAGAGTGAGAAGACTTGTCACCACACATACACACACACAGAGTGAGAAGTCTTGTCACCACACATACACACACAGAGTGAGAAAACTTGTCACCACACATACACACACAGAGTGAGAAGACTTGTCACCACACATACACACACACAAAGTGAGAAGTCTTGTCACCACACATACACACACAAAGTGAGAAGTCTTGTCACCACACATACACACACACAGAGTGAGAAGACTTGTCACCACACATACACACACACAGAGTGAGAAGACTTGTCACCACACATACACACACACAGAGTGAGAAGACTTGTCACCACACATACACACAGAGTGAGAAGACTTGTCACCACACATACACACACACAGAGTGAGAAGACTTGTCACCACACATACACACACACAGAGTGAGAAGACTTGTCACCACACATACACACACACAGAGTGAGAAGACTTGTCACCACACATACACACACACAGAGTGAGAAGACTTGTCACCACACATACACACACACACAGAGTGAGAAGACTTGTCACCACACATACACACACACAGAGTGAGAAGACTTGTCACCACACATACACACACACAGAGTGAGAAGACTTGTCACCACACATACACACACACAGAGTGAGAAGACTTGTCACCACACATACACACACACAGAGTGAGAAGTCTTGTCACCACACATACACACACACAGAGTGAGAAGTCTTGTCACCACACATACACACACACAGAGTGAGAAGACTTGTCACCACACATACACACACACAGAGTGAGAAGACTTGTCACCAAACACACAGGACTTTTATTGAAATGTTTTACAGAAATCTCTATTCGGTGACGACATTGTACATCAAATATACTGCTAGCCTCTTACACGAGAACTGGTGCTTAAGTCCTAACTATATCCGGTTGCAGAGTGTGAACACATCAGTCTTATCTAGTGAGTGTCCTGCAGGTCAGTAGGTGACACAAACCACACAGTATGTACAGTGTGAAGCAGTGGGTAAAGCTCTGTACAAACACAGCATGCAGGGGTCAATCAGTGCACAAATCTTGAACATCAATGAATCACAAATTTCAAAAACAGCATCAGAGACGCCCGTATCCTGCAGCCTGGGGAAATAGCATGGAACATCATGGGACACAGAAGAGGCAAAAATAGTCAGGAAACTTTCAGAATAGACGGCGTATGTTATGAAAAGGTGCAGATGAAAATACACAAACTATCAAAACAAGGCAATTCAATAGCAAGACAACGGCATTAATCAGTAACCTAAAACTTAAGAAGCTGTAAAATTTCTTAATTGAAGTATAGCTGAGGGCAAATAGGTCAAAGTACACATAGTAATCTGTTTCAGCAATCCATATATATATCTGATAGAAATATGTCTCAAATGGGGTCGTGAAAACATTTTGCTAAAGCCAAAGTCAAACATTACATCAAAGTCACAACATCATGTTGCAAACCTAGATGCCCCAATCAATGACCCTTCAAAGTATTAATTTTCTACACCTTACGGTTGTAGATGTAGCCCTGGCCAGATTTCAAAAGTAAAGGTCACTACGGTAACATCAAAGGTTAAATCACACCATGAGCTTGAACACGTACAGCCCCAAATAATGCCCCTACCAATAATGGTGGGACCATTTACAGAAATCCAAACTGGTTACCAGGGCTTTGAAGCAAACAAAATCCGGTATTTTGTATGATTGTTACTGTACAGTAAAAATTAATCGCAGGCGTACATAAGTCACAACCTATAACTGGAAATGGTTTTCACGACATATTATTATGCACATAAACATCATTTCTTTCTCAATGAAAAGCAAAAATATGATATTTTTCACCAAATATTTATATTGTTGGTCATTTTGATAAAATATTAGCCATTAGAAAGACTAAAATGGCAACGTTTTCAATAACTGGTTCCCAAACATTCTTTTTGGATTTTGTTATTTATACCTACTACTTACCAGTTCGACCTCATTCACATCACTACTAGTGCTGGTATTGTTTATTGATATTGAAATATTTATCGATTCATGCTAAGTTTGCCGATATCAATAATGTACAGTACAATATCAATATTGAAACATACCACTTAACCGGTACAACTATGGTGTTTTTCATTCAAATAAAGGACAATATTTGAAGAATATATTGGTTTTCATATTATTTTTATCAACTTTCACTTACCGCTAAAGCGGAAACGACATAATTATTTGTTTATGTTTCGGGAACCTACTAAACCTTGTGAAAGAGTTTGGAAGGTTTCCCCCAGGAAGGCATGTCATGCCCCAATATTTCAATATCGATCGATACGAAAGACAAAATATGGTTTGATATCGATATAAATATTTTTATTCGATACCAACACTAATCACTACCTACAAAGTATTGACTTTTTACACTTTACTGTTTCCAAGATATAGCCTGGACAAGCTTTTAAATTCAAGGTCACTACAGCAAGGTCAAAGGTCAGATCAAGGTCATACCATGAGATTGCACACCTACACCCCCAGACCAATGTAGCTACCAAGTATCAACATCCTACACCTCACGGTTTCTGATATACACCCCAAACAAGTTTTTCCCGAAACCCAGTTACACAACAATCCAGATGCCATGGGTGAAAACAATACCATACAGTCTGTAAAGAATTCGGGGTAACAAATGATGACAGAGTAAAAATCAATAATTCACCATATTTTGTTGACAGTCATTTTACAGTTAAAAGCTTTTGGGCTGGAGTATACATCAATTTTGGAAGCATTGGAATTGCTTCTATATTTTTCTAGGGTCAGTATTTACAATGAGCTTTGTGTAGATATGGTTTTTGTGATGAGTTGACAGTGTAAATGACTGTGATGTTGCTGGTCACTGATAACTACACATGTGCACAATGTATCAGATCTAGTGAAAAGAGCAATCAGCTCCAATGGGGACAAACAGCTTAAATAGAAAAACTACCTGCCAAACCTGTGAGAAAACAAAACAACATCAGACAAATCTGTCAAAATGTACACACAATAAAGTACACGGTGTACATGACAATGTACACACCATAAAGTACACGGTGTACACAACAATGTACACACAATAAAGTACATGGTGTACACAACAATGTACACAGTACTGGTGAGAAAACAATAAAGTATCAGCATCTTGTTATAACTCATGACACAAATCATGTGATACTACATTCATTGCTCAGGGTGAGTTGAAAGGAGGAGGGGGGGGGGGGGGGGGGGGGGGGGGGGGGGGGGGGAGAAACTATTCCAAACTGGTGCCAATCAAAGATCAGGGGCCTACTGCTGTCACAAAAATCACAAGTGTCTGACTCAAGAATTTCCCACAAATTTGAAAATTTTAATTACTTAAATGTAGCTTTTATAAGCTACAAGCTTACCATGTGGGACTGAATGCTGTTCTCGGATGGCCGCAAGGCATCAGGCCAATGTCTAAGAAAAACAGACATTCATAGTTGGCCGCAGCCTCAGGTTGTCGTCATGTGACCTACCCCATTTGTCTTCTCCTTTCTCGTTGAAATCTTAAACCATACCCCCTCAGCTGTAATACAGCGGGGAGGTCTGGTGGGACTCTTCTCAGTCCCACATGGTAAGCTTGTAGCTTATAAAAGCTACATTTAAGTAATTAAAATTTTCAATTTTATTGCGCTACAATAGCTTACCATGTGGGACTGAATGCTGAATTCAACCGCCCGGTGGCGGGATTACAGCTGAGACTGGAAGATATGTTTGTTTTTCTTAGATTTTAGATAGAATAAGTAGAATGAAGGTTACAAAATATCAGTCCCATTTACAGTGCCCCAAACCCGAGGGTTGGGCCTGTAGGAAGCCAAAAAACCTAAAAATGATTGACAGTGCTAATAAACTGTCTTGGTGTTTTGACAGGAGAAAGAGGTGTAGCCGAAGTACACTTAGGTGGGTAAAGCCCCAAGGGCTATCACAGAAGGAGTCTGAGCCCAAGGCTCAGAGGTATCAAAATTATTGCCACCTTAAAAGAGATTAATGACAACCTTAAGGTCCTTAATACATTATACAACAAGCATTCTGACGCATGCATTTATCTCCCGCCATATAAATTAGATGTACTAAAGATAACATATTTTAACAAGGTGCTCTAAATGTAATACTTTTCAAGTTATAATTGATTTAGTGCATGATTTCACGAATTTTAATGCATTAAAAATTATTTAAAAAATTCATTAAAAAAATTTAGCATGTGAAAGCCCTCCAAAATGTAGGTGAATGAGTTATTTCAGAAATATTGGCTATCTGCAATACTTTTAGTGATAATTCGCATTTACTCATTTTGAGGAGGTGAATAATTAACTACGGGTGTGAAACTTCACCAAGTGAAAGCTCTCCCAAAAGTAGGTGAATGAGTTATTTGAGAAAAATTGGCTATCTGCAATACTTTTACAGATAATTCACATTTACTCATTTTGATTAGGTGAGTAATTAGCTACGGGTCTGGAACTTCACCATGTGAAAGCTCTCCCAAAAGTAGATGAACGAGTAATTTGATAAAAATTGGATACCCGCAATACTTTTAGAGATAATTATCATTTACTCATTTTGAGGAGGTGAATAATTAGCTACAGGTCTGAAATTTCACCAAGTGAAAGCTCTTCCAAAAGTAGGTGAATGAGTTATTTAAGAAAAATTGGATATCCCCAATACTTTTAGAGATAATTATCATTTACTCATTTTGAGTAGGTGAATAATTAGCTACGGGTCTGAAACTTCACCATGTGAAAGCTCTCCCAAAAGTAGATGAAGCAGTTATTTGAGAAAAATTATGTCATTATTTTGCCACAAATAAGAAAATAGCTATTACTCACTTATGGCATGCAATAGAACCCCAAACTATATGCATTTACCCTGCAGTCACAATTTCAAAGTAGGTATTACTCGGCTATCCAATGTGCAACAGGTCTGAAACTTTACTATGTGATAGGTTATCAAAAACTAGATGAATAACATATTTGAAAATATTTCCCTAACTTTAATACTTTTGAAGATATTTGACATTTACTTATGTTGTTATTTTGCTACAAATAAGAAAATAGCTATTACTCACTTATGGCATGCAATACAACCCCAAAATATATACCATCTTATAGTTAAGGACAAAGTAGCTGAACAACATATTTGAAGAAAAAGCTGTAACTGCAAGGGTTTTGGAGTTACAATGGATTTACTCAACAGTCACAATTTCAAAGTAGCTATTACTTAGCTATGCAATGTGCAACAGGTCTGAAACTTTACTATGTGATAGCTTACAAAAAAGTAGATGAATGACATATTTGAAAAGAATTCCGTAACTTTAATACTTCTGAAGATATTTGACATTTACTTATGTCATTATTTTGCTACTAATAAGAAAAAAGCTATTACTCACTTATGGCATGCAATAGAACCCCAAACTACATGCCAGCTTATAGCTAAGGACAAAGTAGCTGAACAACATATTTGTTTAATACTTCTGAAGATATTTGACATTTACTTATGTCATTATTTTGCTACTAATAAGAAAAAAGCTATTACTCACTTATGGCATGCAATAGAACCCCAAACTACATGCCAGCTTATAGCTAAGGACAAAGTAGCTGAACAACATATTTGAAGAAAAAGCTGTAACTGCAATAGTTTTGGAGTTACAATGGATTTACTCAACAGTAACAATTTCAAAGTAGCTATTACTTAGCTATGCAATGTGCAACAGGTCTGAAACTTTACTATGTGATAGCTTACAAAAAAGTAGATGAATGACATATTGAAAAGAATTCCGTAACTTTAATACTTCTGAAGATATTTGACATTTACTTATGTCATTATTTTGCTACTAATAAGAAAATAGCTATTACTCACTTATGGCATGCAATAGAACCCCAAACTATGTACCATCTTATAGCTAAGGACAAAGTAGGTGAACAACATATTTAACGAAAATATTGTAACTGCAATAGTTTTGGAGTTACAATGGATTTACTCAACTGTAGAATTTCAAAGTAGCTATTACTCAGCTATCCAATGTGCAACAGATCCGAAACTTTACTATGTGATAGCTTACAAAAAAGTAGATGGATAACATATTTGAAAAGAATTCCCTAACTTTAATACTTCTGAAGATATTTGACATCTACTTATGTCATGATTTTGCTACAAATAACAAAATAGCTATTACTCACTTATGGCATGCAATAGAACCCCAAACTATGTACCATCTTATAGCTAAGGACAAAGTAGCTGAACAACATATTTTAGGAAAATACTCTAACTGCAATAGTTTTGGAGTTACAATGGCTTTACTCAACAGTCAGAATTTCAAAGTAGCTATAACTCAGCTATCCTAGGTGCAACAGGTCTGACACTTTACTATGTTATAGCTTACCAAAAAGTAGATGGACAACATATTTGAAAAGATTTCCCTAACTTTAATACTTTTGAAGATATTTGACATTTACTTCTTCTGTTATTTAGCTACAAATGAGGAAATAGCTATTACTCACTTATGGCAAGCAATAGAACCCCAAACTATGTACCATCATATAGCTAAGAACAAAGTAGCTGAACAACATATTTTAGGAAAACACTCTAACTGCAATGCTATTTTAGTTACAATAGCTTTACTCAACAGTCAGAATTTCAAAGTAGCTATTACTCAGCTATCCAAGGTGCAACAGGTCTGAAACTTTACTATGTCATAGCTTACCAAAAAGTAGATGGACAACATATTTGAAAAGATTTCCCTAACTTTAATACTTTTGAAGATATTTGACATTTACTTCTTCTGTTATTTAGCTACAAATGAGAAAATAGCTATTTCTCACTTATGGCATGCAATAGAACCCCAAACTATGTACCATCTTATAGCTAAGGACAAAGTAGCTGAACAACATATTTTAGGAAAATACTCTAACTGCAATAGTTTTGGAGTTACAATCGCTTTACTCACCAGTCAGAATTTCAAAGTAGCTATTACTCGGCTATCCAAGGTGCAACAGGTCTGAAACTTTAGTATGTGATAGCTTACCAAAAAGAAGATGGACAACATATTTGAAAAGATTTCCCTAACTTCAATACTTTTGAAGATATTTGACATTTACTTCTTCTGTTATTTAGCTACAAGTGAGAAAATAGCTATTACTCACTTATGGCATGCAATGGGACCCCAAACTATGTACCATCTTATAGCTAAGGACAAAGTAGCTGAACAACATATTTGAAGAAAAACTTGTTACTGCAATAGTTTTTGAGTTATGAGCCCTTTACTCAAAGTAGCTAAGATTGCTATTACTCACTTATCTTTAGGTCTAAGTCAATAAAACAAAAAAAATTTCAAGGGCATAAAAATTCATTGGGACAATTAATTTACAAAAAATCTGTAGCTGTAGCAGTTTTGGAGAAATCTGCGTGACTAACTAACGCACACACGCACGCACTCACGCACACACAGACATCATTTCATAATCTCCCTCCCGGGCTAAAGCCCGGCGGGAGATAATTAATACTAAAGCTAAAAGACCTTACCCGAAACACCCTGATGAGGTTAACCTATACCTAGACGCTGGGATTAGACTCCTGAAGACTTAGTTGTAGTGGATGTGCCCCCCACCCCCCCTTCTTTTCTTTCCGAGGATGACTGTTCTGAGGGAAAGTGTCTAGGACCTGTTGTGCCACTACTACTGGCCCCAGATACATATTGTTGTCGTTGTCTGACCAAGTAAGGTCTTTTAGATAGAAATTTGTAAATGTGTTGTGAGCTTTCCAGTGACAGGCTTGCATGATTTGGTCCACCGATACCCCACCGTAAAAAGCCTTAGAGGCCGCGAAGGCCCTAATGTCATGCGTTTTAACTTGGACCAAGTCCAAGGCTTATTGGTCTGCTCGTTTATAACAAAGGAGAATGGTTTGTTTTAACCAAGAAGAGAGAGTAGCGGGTCTGATGTCTGAGGTATGTCCTTTCTTGAAGGAGATGAAAAGGAGGGATCGAGACCCTCTCAGGTCTTGGGTTCGTTCCAAATAGTACCTTAGGGCCCGCACCAGATACAGGGTCCTGTCTTCTTTGAATTGTCTATAGCTCATTGAGAATAACAGAAAGGTTCCACTTAGGAAGATTTCTGGAACTTTTCGGACGATCCCTATGGAAACTGGAGAGTAACCTATGAAGGTCTGGATTATGTGCAATATGGTGGGCCGTTGGGCCCAAAGTGTCAACAATGGCAGTCCTGTAACCATCAATGGTCGAGGGGCGCCTGTTTAGGTCTTGGTACAGGTACATGAAAAAATCTGAGATTTGTTTCACAGATGGAGTGGAGAAATCCACCGAATTTTCTCTGCACCATTTTTCAAATAGGGCCCACTTTGACTTGTAGATGGTCCTTGTTGATGACCGCTGAGGGGCAGCAATTCTCTCTGCCACCTCCACAGAGAAGCCTTGTTCTTGGAGTTGTCCGCTCATAGACACCAGGCGTGGAGGTTGAGATGTTGCGGATTGTTGTGGAACACATACTTGTGGGACTGTTTGAGTAGAGTCGTTGACACCGGGAGTTGCAGTGGGATCTCTGTTGAGAGCTGCACTAGGTCCCAAAACCAGGGCATCCCTGGCCAGCCTGGGGCTATTACGATGATCAGGCAATGGCATTGCCTGATTTTTTTGGATCACCCTGTGTAGGGGAGCCGTCAGAGGGTAAGCATAAGCAGTGAGACCCGTCCAGTTTATGTTCAGAGCATCTATGTCCCAGGCCTTTGGGTCTGGAATTGGAGACACGTAGAGAGGGAGTTTGTGGTTCAGATGAGTGGCAAACAGGTCCACATGAGGAGTGAACCACTTCTGGCAGATCTGTTTGAACACCTGTGGATGCAGTGACCATTCTGTTGACTGCACTTGGTTGGACCTGGATAGGAGGTCGGCCATCACATTCAGACACCCGTAATGTTATGTGATAGTGGTGACACCATGTCATAATCTTCCACAGGAGAGCGCACATCTCTACTGATTGAGTGCCTCCTTGTTTGTTTTTGTAGGCTACCACTGACGAGTTGTCCGTTGCAACTAGAACTGTTTGGTCCTGGCACTGGTCCTTGAAATTTTGAAGGGCCAGTGAGACCGCCTTCAACTCTAGAACTTTATGTGTAGCCTTTTTTCCTGGTCTGACCACAGACCCTGGTAGATCTTTGATCTAAGTGAGCGCCCCAACCTTCGTTTGAGGCATCTGTAAAGAGTTGGATACTGTGATCTTTGGGATGAAGGTCTGAGCCCTTTCATCATGTTTGCAGGATTCTGCCACCAGTCTAGGTGTGCAGAAATGGAATCTGTCGAAGAAAGGAGGTTGTCCAGCGACTGACGATATCTCCAATGCTCCTTGAGATGAAACTGAAAGGGCCTCATGTGAAGGCGTCCCTCCGGGACCATCTTCTCCGTTGAGGCAAGCAACCCAATTAGCGACATCAAACATCTTGCAGTCAAAACATGTTTTGACTTGAGTCGCAGGATCAAATCCTGAAGTTTGAGCCATCTCTTGAGTGGGTCTTACAAGGGCTGAATCTAGATGGTATTTGTAGCCCACGATTTATTTATTTATTTGGGGTTTTACATCGCTTTCAACACTATACAGGTCATATCACGATGGGTAGTTGGAAGGGCAGAGGAAACCAGTACATAGAGTTCGCTAGGGTTCTGTATTGTGAACTGCCGACCAACGGCAAGCAACTACCAGCTTTCCCACTTGAGGCCGTTCCGGGAATTGAACCCCGGCCTCAGAGGTGGGAGGCGAGAGTGTTACCACTCTGCCACCGTGGCCCCTTTGTAGCCCACGTACGAAAACACCTGAGTAGGTTTCAGTTCTGATTTTTCCTGATTTATTATCCACCCCAAGGACTGTGTTAGGTCTACCACTGCCTGAGTGTTCACTATTGCTTCCTCCTGAGACTGGGACCTGATCAGCCAGTCCAGGTATTGGTGATGTCTGAGTCCTCTAGAGAGGGCCATTAGTTTCACTTCCTTTACGGTCATTGTAAAGACCTGGGGGGCTGTGGCTAGTCCGAAACGAAGGGAGGTGAACTGGAACACCTGTGACCTGTGGTAAAACCGTAGGTATTTCCTTGAGTTTGGGTGGATGGGGATGTGAAGGTAAGCGACGATACCCATTCCCCTGGAATCAGGGAGGTCCTGATGGACTCTGGAGTTCCATTTTGAACTTTTCTACATGTAGAAAAGTGTTGAGCCTGCTTAAGTCTATTACTGGCCTCCATCTTTGGTGAGGCTTGGGGACTAGAAACAGACGACTGTAAAACCCGAGAGATTTTACATTTTCCACCCTTTCGATTGCGTTCTTTGACAGAAGAGACTGGATACAATCTGCTAGAGCTTGGTCTTTTTGACGGGTCTTGTATTCTGACAGAATCAGAGGAAATCTGACCAAGTTTGGCTTTGAGAGGAATGGCAGTACGTAGCCATTGGTGATAATGTTTAACACGTTTGATGAACATTTGTTTGTTTGCCAGTCTCTTCTGAAAGAATGGAGGCGACCTCCTACTGGTGGACTGAGGGAGGCTTTGGAGGAGTCATTGGGAAGAGTGGTTTCCACGCCCTCTTCCCCTATTGTGGGGTCGAAAACGACCCCTGGAGCCTCTGAAGTTTGGTTTTCCCCTGCCGGAGGAAAATGATTGGTTACTGTTTTGAGAGGAATTGCCCCCATAGGGATGTTTCCTGTAGGAGCCTCTTTTCTTATGGGGACCACAAAAGGGCTTATTCTGGTAGGGTCCGAAACCCTGAGAGTCTTTTGAGGTGCCTTTTTTAAGAAGGAAGTCTTCACCTTCTTTGACTAATTGAGACTTGAACAAGGAAGCCGGCCAAAAGGACGCATTCCTGAGTTCCTGCCATCTCGTTTCCCCTAATTGTGGTTCTAACAGGGTCATTTCGGCTTCGCGCCTAAGCAAGCCGGTGTTGCCCATGGAATATAACTCCCTCTGGAGTACACGAGCAAGGGATTTGCTGAGACAAGTCAAGGCCCTGTGCTGGATAAGAAGTGTCTTGTTCCAAAGATCCAGGTATTCACAGGCTTCCTCGTATCCATGCTTTGCTGCCTTTTCAGGATCGGCACCTTTTCTAATTTGAGATTTGACCTTCTTGAAGGTCAACTTCAAACTATGCTGGCACTCTTCCAGAGTGGAATTGCAGGAAGAAGAAGTCTTGGCAAAGGTGGTAGTAAAGTTAAGCGTGGACATATTTTGCCTGGTGTTCCAATTCTTTGAGAATTGGTAGGGGAACCTTGCCCATATGGGCTCCAGAGGGCTTAGGAGAAATACAGATCTTGGCAAAGTCTGTATTTAGTTCTTGAATCTTGTCTTCGTAACAAGGTTGTCCCACCTTGTACCACTTGGCAGTGAAAGGAGGAGCTTTGATGTATTTACCCTCAGGTAAATTTGCTGCTTGAAAGTCTTGGTCAAATTTATCAAAGGCGTCTTTGATAATAGAGTTCAGAGGCAGCATACAGGAAGGGCCTCTTGGCCTGAGCTCCTGCTTGCCTTTCTCATCGTCAAGGCCCATGACCGCAGTAGAAGACCTGGGTAAGGAGTCCCTTGGGTCTGGAAGTTTGAGGATACGCCTAAAGGTATTCACCTCCTCTGCATACTGAAAGGGGATGTCAGACAGAGCTACTTCCCCGTAGTAAGGAGGATCTGGGTCATGTTGAGGATGGTCTTGATCAGTGTAGGTCTTCCTAGAAGGTTTTGGAGACCTATGTCTGAGCTCAGAAGACTGATCGTCCTCTGAGGAAGAAGGTAAATATCTGGACCTAGATTTGTGTTTTGATTTATCAGTATGTTTCTTGGCTCTGCTAGGGGCAGGCCGAGGATCATCAGATTGATCAGAGTAGTGGTCCGAGACAGAGCTCAGGACCACGTCATACTGTTTGAAAGAATGAGAAGACTTCTTTGGTTTAGCCGAGGGCAACCTCGAGGGTTCCTCGACAGAACTAATATTGTGACCCGAGGCGTCATCGACGCGACTAGAATGAGAGTCGAAGTGTGGCGGTAAGGCTGGGCCATAATCAACGTCCATCGACTCGACAGGATTAGTACTCAGGGGGTCCAGACGAGTGTTAGATGGGCCAGGTTTTGAGGCCGAAGCGGAGGTCTGATCGACCTCCACTTGTGAAGAAGTTTTATGGAGAGATTTCTGAAAATCTTCTCAAAGGGACTTCATCACCTCTAAAATATTTGCCTGGAAAGCACCCATCTTTTGATCTAGTTGAATGTCTAGCCGAGATCCCAAGGACTTATCGAGCTTTGTTTCTAATTTCTGCTGTAAAGCAGTACCTGGAGTAGGTGGGACAGTTTTAGCTGGAGTTTTTAATGATAAAGCCTCGAAGGCAAGAAGTTGAGGGCGAGGCAGGGAAGTAAAAAGATGGTCAGCAGCACTCTCGAGGTCTGCTTGTGAGCCCGCGAAGGATTCTACAGAATTATCGCCCAATAAATCTAATTCCTGATCATTTTTGTCAGATTATTGTCAGGTTTCTTGACATACCTCTTTCTATGAGTGATCTTGGTTAATTGTTCTTCCGAAAAGGAAGCACAAATATCACAAGGTGAGATAAATGTAACACAGGGATTATCTCCCTTACCTGCCTCTCTGCAGGTAGGAGAGTAATTATGAGTGTCGAAAGCATGACCAAAATGATGGCATTTAGATGCACGGGGTTTGTCTTTATTGCATTGATGAGAAGACATGTTCAAACGCAATAAAAGAGGTGAAACCCGATCACATAAAAGCCTAGCCGAGGCGAAAACTCACAACAGGTATAAAAGAAAAAATACTTATCCGACTGGACGGAAAGTTGTGTAATATGTGCTTTAAAGATTAATAAACAAAATGGCTGAAAAAAGACATCCAACAATCAAAATGAAATGAGATATAAGTAGAAAACGCCAGAAAAACTTCACAAAGATTCCAATATGGCGGCGGCCAACGAGAAAGGAGAAGACAAATGGGGTAGGTCACGTGATGACAACCTGAGGCTGCGGCCAACTATGAATGTCTGTTTTTCTTAGACATTGGCCGGGCCTGGCGGCCATCCGAGAACAGCATTCAGTCCCACATGGTAAGCTATTGTAGCGCAATAAAATAAAAGAACTCGAAGTGGTGGGCAAATTCAAATAGTATGGTTAACTGCACAGCTCATACTGTAAACACGACTATAAGGGAGATGCATGCTCTGAGCATTCAACTTATATCAATGTAACTCTGGATACCATCTTATATAGAACTCTATCATCAGACCTTGATCAATGTTCTTAAAAAATTGTGATCAAACTGTCACAAACAAATTTGAAAATTTTAATTACTTAAATGTAGCTTTTATAAGCTACAAGCTTACCATGTGGGACTGAATGCTGTTCTCGGATGACCGCAAGGCATCAGGCCAACGTCTAAGAAAAATAGACATTTATAGTTGGCTGTAGCTTCAAGGTGTACTCTCGTGGTACACTAAGCGATTTCTTCCTACTTTCTCATTGCAATTTTTAAACCTTCCCCCTCAGCTGTAATACAGCGGGGAGGCAGGGTGGGACTCTTCTCAGTCCCACATGGTAAGCTTGTAGCTTATAAAAGCTACATTTAAGTAATTAAAATTTTCAATTTTATTGCGCTACAATAGCTTACCATGTGGGACTGAATGCTGAATCCAACCACACGGTGGAGGGATTACAGCTGAGACTGGAAGATATGTCAATTTTTCTTAGATTTTGAAGCAATACATTAGAATGAATGTTTTGGAAGTACCAGTCTGAGTCCCGTTTACAGTGCCCCAATCACGGAGACCGGGCCTGTAAAGAGCTAAAAACCTGAATAGAATGGATTACAGTGCTAAAAACTGTCAAGATGTTTTGATTGTAGGAGAGAAGTGCAGACATGCTCACTTAAGGAGTGTAAGGGCCCTTAGGGACCATCCACGAGTGAAAAACCAGCCCTATGATTGGAATTCTCATAAATTTTTAGCCACCTAACATGAGATTAATGACAACCTTGATAAGTTCTTAATACATATTATGCTTGACAAACTAACAATACAAAATGACCTTACCCGTAACATCTTGAGAGGTAAACCTATACCTAGATGCTGGGATTAGACTCCTAAAGACTTGGTTGTAGCGGATGTGCTCTCCCCCCCGCCCCCCCTTTCTTTTCTCTCCGAGGACAACTGGTCTGAGGGGAAGGATCTAGGACTTGTTGTGCTGCCACCACTGGTCCCAGATACATATTGTTGTCGTTGTCTGACCAAGTAAGGTCTTTTCGGTAAAAATTTGTAAATGTGTTGTGAGCCTTCCAGTGACAGGCTTGCATGATTTGGTCCACCGATACCCCACTGTAAAAGGCCTTAGAGGCCGCGAAGGCCCTAATGTCATGCGCTTTAACTTGACCAGGTCCCAGGCTTGTTGGTCTGCTTGTTTATAGCAAAGTAGGATGGTTTGTTTTAACCAAGAAGAGAGAGTAGCGGGTCTGATGTCTGAGGTATGTCCTTTCTTGAAGGAGATGAAAAGGAGGGATCGAGACCCTCTCAGGTCTTTTTTTTTTAATGTTTTTTATTTATTTTCTTATTCGAACATAAAGACATACAATGATGATAACAAAACATATTACAACAGAGAATATATGGCTACGATATTTGTCACATCATCACACTAGCATGATGTATATATACATATTTTATTTTTCTTGATATGACCAAATAATAGTACAACTGAATAATACTTATTTTTGATACAACTGACATTATGCATTGGTACTGCAATTTAAGTTATAGTCTGGATTAGGTTTGAAACAAGCATCCAATTTCTTGTAAAATGAGTGGTAGCATCTGTTATGGCCTACAGGTATGATTGTTCATCAAAGACTCGTTTGATCTTTAACTGTAATACATTAAAACTTGGTTTACGACTCTCTTTAAGACATTTAAATAAGTAGGATTTTGCTATAAAGGTTATGGCATTTATGGATAAGGTGATGGCACTGCGACCCTGAAATCCAAGTAATATTGATTTTTTGTCAATGTCAAATGTTGAACCAATTTCCTGGTAAATCCAGTTTTTATGTAAGTCCCACATTTCGGTAGAATTTAGGCAGTCTACAAAGACATGAGTTATTGTTTCAGGCATATTATTACAGAAGCGACAAAGATTGTTCTCAGCTTTTTTCATTTTATAGATTTGTTTATTTGGGGTTTTACGTCGCTTTCAACACTGTACAGGTCATATCACGACGGGTAGTTGGAAGGGCAGAGGAAACCAGTACATTGAGTTCGCTAGGGTTGTGTACTGTAAACTGCCGACCAACGGCAAGCAACTACCAGCTTTCCCACTTACGGCCATGACGGGGATCGAACCCCGGCCGCAGAGGTGGGAGGCGAGAGTGTTACCACTCTGCCACCGTGGCCCCTTCATTTTATAGAGTAAAGCCTTTGTTCCTAATATATTACGAAGTATCCTATATTGCAACCAAATAATCTGGTTATCAAGAATCGTTTTAAAGCAGGCCAGATGTATGTTTTTCCATTCTTTTAATTCTATATTTATTTGAAGTAGATTTTCCCAAGTTTTCAGGTGGACTAAGTCCTTTGGAGCATCACATTCTGTGGGCACATTATAAAAGTCTTTACAACCTTTCTTTGATTTATTTATCAATGATATAGTGTCTGGCCATATTGGTTTCTCTGGTAATCTAGTCTGAAATCCGGCACCATTTTTATTTTTGAATTTTTCTATTCCTAACCGTACTCTGTTATAGTCAAGGAAATTAAGATTAGTTCCAAAAGTATTCCTCACTTCTTCTCATGTCAACATGTTACCTTCACTATTATATAAATCAGCAGGGTAAATTATTCCCACTCTGTACCACTGTGGCAGGAAGAGGGTTTCTTTTGAGATATATGGATTGTACCATAGGGGCCAAGTTAGACTATGTGATTGTGCATTATTCAGTACTGCTTGGAGTACTCTTTTCCAATTTACCACGATATCTCCCCAAAATTTGCTTGAAATCTTGTTTGCAATATTTTCACACCACAACGGTCCCATATGCAAAACTTTTTCCAAAGATTTTATATTATATATACAAAAATCATAGTAGTCGGAATTTTGGTTTTTAACTAGTTTTCTCAACCATGTCAGTTTGAGGGCCGATATCTGTACACTTATATCAAACATTCTCAAGCCCCCCCCCATTTATAATCCATGCAGATGGTATTTCTTCTAATTTCATCAGGCTTATTATTCCAAATAAATTTAAAGAATAATCTCTCCAAAGTCTTTATAAAGTGATTACTAGGATCTGGCATACATAAGAACAGATAATTTAGCTTTGACACTATGAAGGATTTCAGGACAGTTATCTTTCCTATGGGGGACAACGTATGCCGTTGCCATTGGGCAAGTGACTTGGAATTTGCTGCAGGTTCACTGAGAGATTAATACCTAGAAGTGAAAAGCATTCACTACCCCAGTGTAGTTCCTTGTTTGCCTTTAGTTTGTCCTTATCTCCCTTTTTCTTCCCAAACCAGACTATTTGGGTTTTTTCAGTGTTGACTCTTAAACCAGATATATTGCCACAAATTTCTAGTACATTGAGAGCAGCTTGATACAAGGTCCTGTCTTCTTTGAATTGTCTATCTACAATGGTAGTCAAAGCAGGAATAGTCACTGGAGACACACTTTGAGAACCTTCTCTTGCTAGTTGGTTTTTGGCTATGAAGTCAGAAGGGAACAAGGCAACCTTTTCCCATTGGCCTAGATTAGATATTTTGTTTGCAACCCAGGCATGGATTTCGCTGCGGCGCTTGCCGGAGGCCAAAGCTAGCAAGAAAGCAGTTTTGGGAGTAAGATGTTTGAGGTCTGTGTCTTTCAAAGGCTCAAAGGGCGCTTTTGTGAGCTCATTGAGAACAACAGAAAGGTTGGAAGATTCCTGTAAAAAATGGAGAGTAACCTGTGAAAGTCTGAACTTTGTGCAATATGGTGGCCCACTGGGCCCAAAATGTCAACAATGGCCGTCCTGTAACCATCAATGGTCGAGGGGCGCCTGTTTAGATCTTGAAACAGGTACATGAAAAAATCTGAGATATGTTTCACAGATGGAGTGGAGAAATCCACCAAATTTTTTCTGCACCATTTCTCAAATAGGGCCCAATTTGACTTGTAGATGGACTTTGTTGATGACCTCTGAGGTGCAGCAATTCTCTCTGCCACCTCCACAGAGAAGCCTTGTTCTTGGAGCTGTCCACTCCTAGACACCAGGTGTGGAGGTTGAGATGCTGTGGATTGTTGTGGAACACATAATTGTGGGACTATTTGAGAAGAGTTGTTGACACTGGAAGTTGTAGTGGGATCTCTGTTGACAGCTGCACTAGGTCCCAAAACCAGGGCATCCCTGGCCAGCATGGGGCTATTACGATGATCAGGCAATGGCATTGCCTGATTTGTTTGGATCACCCTGTGAAGGAGAGCCATCAGAGGGTAAGCATAGGCAGTGAGACCCGTCCAGGTTAAGTTCAGAGCATCTATGTTCCAAGCATTTGGGTCTGGGACTGGAGACGTGTACAGTGGAAGTTTGTGGTTCAGATGAGTGGCAAATAGATCTACATGAGGAGTGAACCACTTTTGGCAGATCTGTTTGAACACCTGCGGATGCAGTGACCATTTTTTTGTTTGCACTTGGTTCGATCTGGACAGGAGGTCGGCCAACACATTCAGACACCCTGGAATGTGGCTTTTAATGTTATGTGATAGTGATGACACCATGTCATGATCTTCCACAGGAGAGCGCACATCTTTGCTGACTGAGTTCTTCCTTGTTTGTTTATGTAGGCTACCACTGTTGAGTTGTCCGTTGCAACTAGTACTCTTTGGTTCTGGCACTGGTCCTTGAAATATAGAAGGGCCAGGGAGACCGCCTTCAACTCTGGGATGTTTATGTGTAGCCTTTTTTCCCGGTCTGACCACAGACCCTTTGTAGAACTTTGATCTAAGTGAGTGCCCCAACCTCGTTTGAGGTGTCTGTAAAGAGTTGGATACTGTGGTCTTTGGGATGAAGGTCTGCACATCTCATCACGTTTGAGGGATTTTGCCACCAGTCTAGGTGTGCAGAAATGGTTTCTGTCCAAGGAAGGAGGCTGTCCAGCGACTGAGGATATCTCCAGTGCTCCTTGAGGTGAAACTGAAAGGGCCTCATGTGAAGGCGTCCCTCCAGGACCATTTTCTCTGTTGAGGCAAGCAACCCAATTAGCGACATCAAACATCTTGCAGTCAACACATGTTTTGACTTGAGACGTAGGATCAAATCCTGAAGTTTGAGCCATCTCTCTTGAGTGGGTTTTACAAGGGCTGAATGTAGATGGTATTCGTAGCCCACGAACAAAAACATTTGAGTAGGTTTCAGTTCTGATTTTTCCTGATTTATTATCCAACCCAAGGACTGGGTTAGATCTACCACTGCCTGAGTGTTCACTATTGCTTCCTCCTGAGACTGGGACCTGATCAGCCAGTCGTCCAGGTATTGGTGAAGTCTGAGTCCTCTTGAGAGGGCCATTAGCTTCACTTCCTTTACGATCATTGTAAAGACCTGCGGGGCTGTGGCTAGTCCGAAAGGGAGGGAGGTGAACTGGAACACCTGCGACCTGTGGCAAAACCTTAGGTATTTCCTTGAGTTTGGATGGATAGGGATGTGAAGGCAAGCGTCTGATAGATCTAGCGATGATACCCATTCCCCTGGAACCAGGGAGGTCCTGATGGACTCTGGAGTTTCCATTTTGAACTTTACTACGTGTACAAAAGTGTTGAGCGTGCTTAAGTCTATTACTGGCCTCAACCTTTGGTGAGGCTTGGGTACTAGAAACAGGCGACTGTAAAACCCGAGAGACTTTACATTTTCCACCCTTTCGATTGCATTCTTTGACAGAAGAGACTGGATACAAGTGGCCAGAGCTTGGTCTTTTTGACGGGCCTTGCATTCTGACAGAATCAGAGGGAATCTGACCAGATTTGGTTTTGAAAGGAATGGCAGTACGTAGTCATTGGTGATAATGTTTAATACGTTGGATGAACATTTGTTTGTTTGCCAGTCTCTTCTGAAAGAACGGAGGCAACCTCCTACTGGTGGACTGAGGGAGGCTTTTAAGGAGTCATTGGGGGAGGGGTTTCCACGCCCTCGCCCCCTGTTGTGGGGTCGAAAACGACCCCTGGAGCCTCTGAAGTTCGGTTCCCCCTACCTGAGAAAAACGATTGGTTACTGCTTTGTTAGGAGTTGCCCCCATAGGGGCGTTTCCTGTAGGAGCCTCTTTTCTTGTTGTGGGGACCACGAAAGGGCTTATTTTGATAGGGTACGAAACCCTGAGAGTCTTTAGAGGTGCCTTTTTTGAGGAGGAAGTCTTCCCCCTCCTTCACAAGTTGAGACTTGAACAAAGAGGAATGCCAAAAGGGTGAGTTACTGAGTTGTTGGCATCTCGTTTCCCCTAAATGTGGTTACAAAAGGGTCATTTCGGCTTCGCGCCTAAGCAAGCCAGTGTTACCCATAGAATATAGTTCCCTCTGGAGTATATGGGCCAAAGGATTTGCTGAGGCATGTGAGAGCTCTGTGCTGAATAAGAACAGTCTTATTCCGTAAGTCTAAATACTCACAGGCTTGCTCATATCCACATTTTGCTGCTTTCTCAGGATTGGCACCTTTTTGGATCTGAGACTTAACCCTCTTAAAGGTTGACTTCAGACTATGTTGACACTTCTCAAGAGTGACATTGCAGGAAGAAGAAGTCTTAGCAAAGGCAGCAGTAAAGTTGAGGGTGGATATATTTTGCCTAGCTTGGTGTTCCAATTTCTTAAGAATTGGTAGGGGAACCTTGCCCATAGGAGCCCCAGGGGGTTTAGGAGTAATACAGATTTTTGCAAAATCTATATTCAACTCTTGTATTTTCTCCTCATAACAGGGCTGTCCCACCTTGTACCACTTTGCAGTGGAAGGAGGAGGTTTGATGTATTTACCCTCAGGTAAATTAGCGGCCTGAAAATCATATTCAAACTTCAAAATCAAAAGTATCTTTGATAACTGAGCTGAGTGGTAGCATAGAAGAAGGACCTCTAGGTCTGAGCTCTTGATGGCCTTTTTCATCATCCAGACCCATAACTGAAGTTGAGGACCTAGGCATAGACTCCCTGGGGTCAGGGAGAGAAAGAATGCACCTGAAGGTGTCCACCTCTTCAGCGTATTGGGAGGGAACGTCACACAGAGCTACTTCCCTATAATAAGGGGGGTCTGGATCATGTTGAGGTTGGTCTTGGTCAGAGAGAGCCCCAGAGGGCTGAGCCTCAGAGGGCTTTGAAGACCTGTGTCTGGTTGCAGAGGACTGATCCTCCTCTGAGGAAGATGACACGTATCAGGAAATGACCTTATGTCTACTCTTGTCAGCATGTTTTTGGGGAGTAGATGATGAAATCCGAGGTTCATCGGATTCATCATAGTATTGATCCGAGGCAGACCTCGGTTCAACCTCATGCCTTTTGTGACAGTGTTTTTTAGGTCTATCCGAGGCCTTCTTTGATTAAGAAATCTAATTCTTAGATTGGTTAAATAGCGCTTTGAGTCCTGTAGTATATGGAGATATTGCGCTGAGTATAAATACATAATAATAATAATAATAACTTCTCGGATGCATTAGAATTCTGATCGGATGCATAATGAAGGTCAGAACCGAGATGTGGAGGAAGTGTTGGACCATAGTCCACTTCCATTTCCTGAACATGTGAGGTAGTTCTAGGTCTCGGAGGGGGTAGGTCCAGATTTACAGCACTAGTGGAGGGTCTAGGCTTAGAAGCTGAAGCCGAGGTCTGATCCACCTCTGCCTGTTTTTTAGTTGTTAATTTGTCTTGAAGAGACTGGAAAGCTTCTAACATAGATGCCTGGAAGGACCCCATTTGCTGCTGTAAATGGATGTTAAGTGTGTCACCCAGGGATTTTTCTAAATTTTATTCAATTTTATGCTGTAAGGCAGTATCTGGGGTGGGTGGGACAGTTTTTGCTAGTGTTTTCATGGACAATAAACTGAAGGGTAGGGGCTGAGGACGCGGGGGGGGGGGGGGGGGGGGGGGGGGTAAATAAGTTATCTGCAGCACTCTCAAGGTCTGCATGGGAACCAGTAAATGAATCCACGTCATCCCCTAAAAGATCTAGTTCATCGTCTTTTGAACTAGCAGTGTCCATCTTTTGCTTCTTAATATAGCGTTTTCTTTGTGAAATTTTCAACATTTGTTCTTCTGTAAAATAAGTGCATGTTTCACATGGATTTTCAAAAGTGACACAGTGGCCATCACCCTTGCCAGATTCTCTACAGGTAGGGCAATAATTATGTGTGTCAAACGCGAAGCAAAAGTGACGACACCTACTAGATCTAGGTTTATCTTTGTTCGTTTGGTGGGCAGACATCTTGAAACGCAATAAAAAGACGTAGATGAAAGCCTGAACCGAGGAAAACTCAAAACACACCAAAATAATAAAATACTTATCCTGTCAAAACGGAAATTTTACAAAATAATCTATGATATACACAGTGTGAGAAATTCGTTGCAAAGCAGCGGTGGCCCCATAGGGCCACTAGGTTCTGAAGTTCAGTGGCCCCTATTAAAGCTTGATGGCCCAAACTTTTTAAAAACTAATTAACACACTTTATTTTTCCAACAAATTCTCTTTTTAATTTATTAAAAGTGACAAGTCATAAAGATACAAAAGTGATTTTTGTTAAATTTCTCTATTTAACTTCAAGCTTGAATATAAATTATACGAGATGCACTCAGAGAGAGCAAAACGCTCGACTCCATGTGACCAGTCTCTCAAGTGATATAAAGTAGTATAAGGAGGGCAATAAAATATAACCAAACATTTAAAGTAATTTTTGAAGAAATATCAAGTAGAAAGCTAAAGTCATTAAAAATGCATTTAAACGGGACCCCTTAAAACTCATGATTATTTTGTATCCAAAATAAGATCCAGATTTTTCTTTTTTAGTAACTTCTTCCTTTGGCCAGGCCCTACCCACAAAATTTTTTAATAAAGATCTGTTCATTAGTTTTGGAGTAATCTAAACACACACACAAAAAAAAATCCAAAAAGACAGAAAAATAGATAATTAGCACACAAGAACATAAACTGCTGGGTGAGGTAAAAAAATATTGCTTAAAAGTCACTTCTTGGTAAAAATCACTCATGGTTATTTTTTTTTATTTATTTATTTTTTTTTGATGGAATTGAAAGAAAAAAGAGAAAATAAAAACAGAAATGATAATTAATAAAAATGATGAATACACCACATCCCTCTTTATTATCTTAATGTCAATTTCAAGACAAAAAAACTGGAAGAAATATTTTTACTTAAAGACAACAAGTATCACACCCTAGGCTTGTGACCTCACAATAACAATTGCATTGTGACATCATTAAGTAATGACATCACCAGAAAGCAAAATACTGATTTTTTACCTCTGTCAGAAGAGAAGCAGATTTCACTGCTAATATATAAACAACAAATACCAAAGACAAATACAAAACATATATGATGTACTTTTGGTCACCTTAAATTATGAAACATGCCTTCCTTTCATGACAAAAAAAAAACTTATAAAATAAAAACAATCACCACTTTTGTGCACACTACTCAAAGAAAAATCACTAAAATTTTGTATGATTTAGATTTTTTATTAACTTTAGATAATTGTTTGTAGAAATGAAAGAATAAACTAGCAATATATTTTATGTTTTTACTTTTTCTAACTATCAAACATTGCACTAATTTAAAATTTAAAGAAACTGTTATTTGAAAAAGTAAATCATACAAATTAATCTACTTGTTTTTTGGGTTGGTGTGTATTCCATTATGTCCTCATGCATAACAGTTAAGTATTGTTTTTTTTTTTTTTTTTTGTCATGATAGACGGGCAGTTTACCTTTTTTTCATTCAACTTTGACAACTTATGTTACATATATTGGACACTATCTTAGTACATTGTATATTACATATATTAGGCACTATATTAGTGCATTGTTTAGTTTGAGCTTTGTGTTTATACATTGTCATAAAAGATAATTGTGTTGTTGGTTCTTTTTGTGTGTTGACATTTAAAGTAAGGGAGTTGTTGACTTTTGTGTTTTAGTGTTTATTGATCTGTTCACAGACTGGGGGAAATCCCACCCTCAGTGGTTATGTTAGATTTGGGGAAACCCAATTACCAGTAGTTTCTAGAACTTCCTCCTTTGGCCTAGATGGCTCAAGCTTTTTTTTTGAGTTGGTTCTGTACAATTCCAGAGAAATCTGTGAAGGTATATAAGGAATGTACATCTGACCACAAGTGAACTTTGTATTCGCTGGCTATAAGGAGAGCTATTGTGTTTTGGAATATAATATAACTTGTGTTGCTGTGAACTTTTACTGGAGTGAACTAGATACATTGTCTGGACAGATTTATTGTACTTTGGATATTTTGGATATTGTACATTCATATAACAGAGAGTGAATTTACTGCATTTTGGACATTGTCCACATCTTGAAGCAGACAGTACAGTTGTGTTAACTCTCTAAATATCTCCAGACAGACATTCTGTGTGACTGGATATATAAAGAATAGCAGGACAAGAACCTTTTGTGTTGTTGAGTGTGAGACAGGTCACAAGATATAGATATCTGTGTGTGAGTGAACATTGGACAGATCACAGGACAGACCATAGGACATTGGATAGACCACAGAATATACTACAGGACGGATTACGGAACAGATTGCTGGATACGGCGGATAAACTTAACTCATAATCTCTGTGGTCAGGTCAGCTAGATCTTATTATTGTATTAGTGTGTTTGGTTAAGGGCATACCAGTTGACTGTAATCATTATTGTTAATCGCTAAATAAATTCGTTAAGTTAAGCTTTTTGCTTTTTTTTCTGTTACAACTTAAAGACAACCGGTAATTGCTACCGTGCTTGCCCGTGACCGTAACAGGAAAATTGGGGGCTCGTCCGGGATCCAACCATTTGATTACAACTATTTGATCAACCGTTCAATTAACATTTTGAAAATCCATTTGATTTAGTAATTGGTTACAGTCAACAGTGCTCAAAATGGCTAGTGCTAAAGAGTTTGTACAGTCACCATCTATGGAAGTTCTAGAAACTTTTAAAAAAGATATGTTAATGCAGATAGCGCAAGAGTTACAGTTAGAGGTAAAAAGGTCAACACGTAAACATGAACTTAAAAGGCTTATTGTTGAACAGTTGGTTGATGAAGATGTTTTACCTGATAGTTGTTTAGAAGTGTATAAACCTCTACCGATGGAACCTTCTGGGCAATATGAGATCAGGCGATTAGAAATTGAAAGAGAGTTAAGACTTAAAGAGCTTGAAGCTCAACAGCGAAAAGAAGAGCTTGAAGCTCAACAACGAAAAGAAGAGCTTGAAGCTCAACAGCGAAAAGAAGAGCTTGAAGCTCGACAAAGAAAAGAAGAGCTTGAGGCTCGAAAAGAAGAGCTTGAAGCTCAAAAGGAAGAGTGAGCGCTTAAACATGAAAGAGAAATGAGAGCTTTAGAACTCAATGCCCGTAGAATTGCCCATGAAGAGTCCATTGCTACCAAATTTGATTTGGGTAAAAATGTGCGACTGGTACCACCTTTTAATGAGTCCGAGGTTGATAAGTACTTTCAACATTTTGAAAGAGTAGCTCAAAATTTGAAATGGCCTATAGACCAGTGGCCTTTATTGCTGCAAAGTGTTTTGAGGGGAAAGGCCCAGGAGGCATACACGGCTTTGCCAATTTCTGAATGTGTGGACTATAACTCTGTCAAAAATGCTATTTTGAAAGCATATGAGTTGGTACCAGAAGCATATCGTCAAAAATTCAGAAATTATCGTAAACAAGAAAGTCAAACTCATGTTGAATTTGCCCATGAGAAAGAAGTGTACTTTGACAGATGGTGTTATTCTAGGGAAGTAGGTACAGACTTTGAAAAACTTAGGCAAGTTATTTTGATTGAAGAGTTCAAAAGGTGTGTTCGTGATGACATTAAAACCTATCTAGATGAACAGAAAGTTGAAAACTTGGCAAAAACAGCAGCTTATGCTGATGATTATGCGCTAACTCACAAGTCCACTTTCAACAAGAATAAGTCCTTTGGTCCTGCTAAAAAGTCGTATCCAGAAATAGGAAAGAAATCTGAAAATGTAGCTCCAGAAAAGAGTTCAGATAAGGGTCAAACCTCAAATCAGACTATGAGTAAGGATAGGAAACCCAGATCCTTTGCTCCTGTTTGCCACTATTGTAAGAAACCTGGGCATGTTATGTCTGACTGTTGGCTCTTAAAGAAGAGAAGAGAAAAGGAGGCAACGCCCAACGCCTTTGTGTCTAGCAAGTCTAACTGGCGTTCAAATCCCAATAGAGCAGAGTCTAGTATTGGTTTAGACAAGTCTGAGATTATTAGGGAAGAGTTCAAACCTTTAGTGTCTGAGGGTTTTGTATCCTTGGAAAGTAGTTCCAGTCAGGTCCCAATTAAGATATTAAGAGACACTGGAGCTACTCAGTCCTTACTTTTAGAAGGTGTATTGCCATTGAGTGTAAGCACATCTACTGGTGAGAGTGTCATTGCTCAAGGTATTGAAGGAGGCTGTGTGAACGTTCCCTTGCATAAGGTCAAGTTAGTATCAGACTTAGTTACTGGTTCTGTTGTTGTGGGTACCAGGCCCACTTTACCCATTAAAGGGGTATCTTTGTTGTTGGGAAATGATCTTGCAGGTGGAAAGGTAGTTGCTGATCCTAAGGTTACTTCTAAGCCGATCACTTTGGTTAGCACTGAGAAATTAGAAGAGGTTATTCCTGGTATTTTTCCCTCCTGTGCTGTGACTCGAGCTATGGCCAAAAAGGCCCAAGAAGAACCAAAACATTGTAAACAATCTACAGATGTCTTAGTTGATTTGTCAGATACATTCTTAAACAACTATGACCATGATGTGCAGAATTATGATACAAATCCCAAGGCCAGGGTAGATTCTGAAAAACAAGACTCAATTGACTGTCAAGATGTATCACTTTCAAAATCAAAATTGATTTCAGAGCAGGAAAATGACCCTGAATTAGCTCCTTTATTCAAGTTGGTCTTGCCACCAGTAGAGCTAGATAAGGTCCCTGTAGGCTATTATGTCAGAAATGGTGTGCTTATGCGAAAGTGGAGGCCACCAAATGTCCCTGCATCTGAAGAATGGTCAGTAGTACACCAGATTGTTGTGCCAAAAATGTACCAAAGAGAGATACTGAAATTGGCCCATGAGTCTCCAATGGGTGGCCATTTAGGCATCAACAAAACTTACAACAAGATAACCAAACATTTCTATTGGCCTCAAATTCGGCACTGTGTGGCAGAATTTTGCAAAACTTGTCACACTTGTCAAATGGTAGGGAAGCCAAACCAAAAAATTCCTGTAGCTCCTCTCAAACCCATTCCAGCATTTGAGGAACCATTTAGCAAAGTGATAATTGACTGTGTAGGTCCCTTACCAAAAGCTAAATCCAGAAACCAATATCTTTTGACCATTATGTGCGCCTCAACCAGATTTCCCGAAGCCATACCATTGACCAACATAACAGCTCCCAAAATCTCAAAAGCTCTGGTTAATTTCTTTACTCTAGTTGGCTTACCAAAAGAGATCCAGTCAGATCAAGGGTCAAATTTTATGTCAGGACTATTTCAACAGGTTGTATTTCAGTTAGATGCCAAACAGATCAAATCTAGTGCTTATCACCCAGAATCCCAAGGTGCACTTGAAAGGTTCCATTCCACTTTGAAGAATATGATTAGGACATTTTGTTTAGATAATGAAAAAGACTAGGATGAAGGCATTAGCTTATTGTTGTTCGCAGTTAGAGAGTCTGTTCAAGAGTCTTTAGGCTTTAGTCCCTTTGAGTTGGTCTTTGGCCATTCAGTCCGTGGTCCTCTCAAGCTGTTGAAGGAAAATTGGTTATCTGAGAACACCGAGAGCCTAAATCTGTTAGACTATGTCTCGAAGTTCAGAGATAAGTTGAAGAAGGCTTGTGAGCTGGCGCAACAAAACTTGAAAACTTCTCAGTCAAAAATGAAGATGCTCTATGATAAGAAATTACAAAATCGTATCTTCAATCCTGGAGGCAAGGCTTCAGTGTCATCACCTGGCCAAATGAATAAACTACAGGCCAGAGATCTAGGGTCATACCCAGTAGCAAGGAGAGTAGAAACTCTCCAAAAGACCATTAAAAACTGTGATAACAGACATTCAAACCAAATGTGGGAAATAACTATGGTAAAGCCATACTTCGAAAGAGGTATAACATAGCTTATGATGGCTATTAATAGAAACACTGTTAAAGATAGGAATTCAGTGTATAAACAGGACTTTGAAAAAGTAAAATATGGCATCCGCATGGATACGCCCTGTCCAGAAGCTGTATTTAATGTGTGATTTATATACCTGTAATTAGTAAGTTTATAAAAGTTATACATGGTATCAATTTTGCTTTTGTATTTAGATAAATATGTTTTGTAAAAAGTTATTACCTGTGTGTATATACCTGGTGAAAATCTCTTGTAAAATTTTGTAACCCCTTGGTTTCCAAAATTTTTCTTTAAGGGGGGAGGTGTTACATATATTGGACACTATCTTAGTACATTGTATATTACATATATTAGGCACTATATTAGTGCATTGTTTAGTTTGAGCTTTGTGTTTATACATTGTCATAAAAGATAATTGTGTTGTTGGTTCTTTTTGTGTGTTGACATTTAAAGTAAGGGAGTTGTTGACTTTTGTGTTTTAGTGTTTATTGATCTGTTCACAGACTGGGGGAAATCCCCCCCTCAGTGGTTATGTTAGATTTGGGGAAACCCAATTACCAGTAGTTTCTAGAACTTCCTCCTTTGGCCTAGATGGCTCAAGCTTTTTTTTTGAGTTGGTTCTGTACAATTCCAGAGAAATCTGTGAAGGTATATAAGGAATGTACATCTGACCACAAGTGAACTTTGTATTCGCTGGCTATAAGGAGAGCTATTGTGTTTTGGAATATAATATAACTTGTGTTGCTGTGAACTTTTACTGGAGTGAACTAGATACATTGTCTGGACAGATTTATTGTACTTTGGATATTTTGGATATTGTACATTCATATAACAGAGAGTGAATTTACTGCATTTTGGACATTGTCCACATCTTGAAGCAGACAGTACAGTTGTGTTAACTCTCTAAATATCTCCAGACAGACATTCTGTGTGACTGGATATATAAAGAAAAGCAGGACAAGAACCTTTTGTGTTGTTGAGTGTGAGACAGGTCACAAGATATAGATATCCGTGTGTGAGTGAACATTGGACAGATCACAGGACAGACCATAGGACATTGGATAGACCACAGAATATACTACAGGACGGATTACGGAACAGATTGCTGGATACGGCGGATAAACATAACTCATAATCTCTGTGGTCAGGTCAGCTAGATCTTATTATTGTATTAGTGTGTTTGGTTAAGGGCATACCAGTTGACTGTAATCATTATTGTTAATCGCTAAATAAATTCGTTAAGTTAAGCTTTTTGCTTTTTTTTCTGTTACAACTTAAAGACAACCGGTAATTGCTACCGTGCTTGCTCGTGACCGTAACACTTATCACCAGTAACTAAGGGCATAGGAATATGAAACAAGAACTTAATATATTGGCATGTATTATGTTTGAGTAAATGAATAGTTTTTCTGTATAAGTTGTGTCTAAACTTTGCCTGTGATATACCACTCTATAGTTACTTATTTTATGCATATCTTATGTTCTAGCTCTAAGGATTATATTCTCATATGAAGTGACTCCCTTATAACGAATTGTAAACAAAGCTCAGTATCATCTGAAACATGTAGAAAATTTTTTGTGCCAGTCGCAGAGCCAACAATGCCAAATCAACATTGATCTGTGGTTTTATTTCCCTCCCCAAGCACATTTTGTTTCTCACATAAAGAGAAGTTGTGGGGAGAGGGAGAGAGACTGAATGTGGGGGAAAAATCAATAGTTCACACTGGGTGGATTAGATGGGGACGTTCTCTATCCCAAAACACAAGGGATTTCTTTAATAGAATAACAAAAATAGCAATAAAATTGTTTTGATGCTAATAAGAAATATCTCTGTTTCCAGAAATAGTAGGAATGCCAATGTAATGAAAAGTACATTTATTACATGGCAAGGGCTACATAATGCACATGTAAAAATCAGGAGTCAGTGGTATTTGTTTAGTCTTAAATAACACCCTTAGAGATAACAAAAGTGAAATTTATGTTTTGAAATGAACATTTCCCTCTTACACAGCAGTTGCATCATTACTAGCAAAAAAAAAACTGACAACATGTAGTGTGAATAACAAATTTAAGTACAGGATAACCAGCTTCCAAAAATAACCACTTCCCCAATCTAATCTCCCTGCTGTCTTCACTGAAATTTTGTGAAGTACATTTGTACACTTTGAAGACTGCAGAAAAACGACCAATGCAGTAGACTGACAAGTCCCCCCCCCCCCTCACTCACACAAAACTGCCAGTGGAGAATATTTAGCCACATGTACACTCACTCACTGCCTGGCTTTAACATGTAAAGGGGGGAGGCATATGTTGGCCTGTGTGTGAAAGACACAACTGAGAAACGTGGTGGCCCATTGGGGCCCATGAAAGTCAAGTTGTGGTGGCCTTAACTTAAAAAGGGGGGGCCCCTGGCCACCGCGAATTTCGCACACTGGATATACAATACATGAAATGACCAAAAATTAACATCCAACAATACGTATGTGCTGAGAAATAGATGAAAATATCTGTGTAAATGACAGACGCTACATATCATGCGGCCAACGAGAAAGTAGGAAGTGTACCACAAGAGGACAACTTGAGGCTACGGCCAACTATAAATGTCTATTTTTCTTAGACGTTGGCCTGATGCCTTGCGGCCATCCGAGAACAGCATTCAGTCCCACATGGTAAGCTATTGTAGCACAATAAAATGACATTTTACTCCAGTGTTGACTCTAGAAATTTTGAAATGTGGGGGCAGTTCCCCCCTGTGTCCGAAAAATGTGGGGGCTTGGTCAATAAAATTGGGAATTTGTACCTCCGCCAATGAGGGATTAATTTCAGAAGCATTTGTCTGTCTGTATGTTTGTTAGCAGGATTACACAAATGCTACTGTATGGATCTTCATGAAAAAAATAGAAGATGGAACCTGATCCAACTTAGTTACTTATCTGGATCACTGCTTGGATAAAAAAAAATATCAAAGACCTGGGGTCGTATTCTATAACAATACTTTTCTAGCAATATTTTTAAAAATAGAAGCGCCTCGATGAAAGATTGAATGCTTTAAACTCGGGAACTCATGGCCATAGCACCCAACTCATTAATATTCATGAGAAGATATGAGGTCATAGATTTCTATTAGGGTTTTCTAGCAATATTTTATAAAATGAAAGCCTCAAAAAAGATCGAACACTTTAAACTTGAGAGCTCACGGCCATAGCACCCAACTCATTAATATTCATGAGAAGATATGAAGTCACAGATTTCCCTTAGCGTTTCTAGTAATATTTTATAAAATGGAAGCCTCAACAAAGATCTAACACTTTAAACTTGAGAACTCACAACCATAGCACCCAGCTCATTAATATTCATGAGAAGATATATGAGGTAACAGACATGCTGTATGAACTGGTTCAACAGTATTGTTGTTAGCATCTGACGCTTGCATCATCCAATTTCAAACTGTAGTATCCGTTCTGTTTTCACTGAAAAAACGACCAAATATAGACTTCATAATGGTAAAATTAAAGGATTCTCGTGAAACGATTAGTGCCCCTCCATTTTGTAAACATGTGGGATCGCGTCTTCTACCGAACGCGCCGAATATACCGAATTGCGGGCTAGTACTAAAGCTCATGAGATATCGCGTATCCCACATTCTAGAAACATCACTGTTACTCTATAAAAGTACTCCACAATTCAGTCTACATTTGGATATCTGGTTTTAACATATCAGCTCAAAAGGTTTGATATGAAACTCATTGGAAGTTGAGACTTCATCGTCCATTTACCGAGTGTCACTCTACTGCTCTATTCTATTCTGAACTTTTATAGTGTTTAATCTCTGCCAAGGCAGATTCTAAGGCACAACACCAGCTACATAAACAATAATTATTATTCCATAGACATAGCCAGGTCAACACCATGGAGACGCCGGGAAGTTTTACATGTTAAGGTGAGAAAGTCTTGGCAAAGAGATATGATTTTAGCTTTTTCTTGAAATAGGCAAGATTTGGAGCGGAACAGACATCATCTCTAATTAGTTTTGTGCTAGGCACTCTATTGTTGTAACCTTCCTGCACCAGACAATACTTGATACACTTCTGATATTTTTTGACTAGACATGACTGTGACATTTGTATCTTTGTTTCAAGGTCATATGTTTTACACACCTTTGTCTCCAGTCTGTCTGCAGTCTGTTTGTAATCATTCCGTTCTTTCTCTAACTTCTCAAAACGAGCACGCAGTTGTTCTAACTCCATCTGTAACAAAAAGAAATGGTGGAACATGACACAAGCCATAATACACAGCAGTACAGGAATGAAATAAACTGTACACATAAAACATAAAACACCAACACATCAATACAGTGAGACAGAATGAAACATAACACAAACACATCAATACAGTGAGACAGAATGAAACATAAAAACAATACAGTAAGACGGAATGAAACAAACTGTACACATATCAAAACACCAACACATCAATACAGTGAGACAGAATGAAACATAAAAACAATACAGTAAGACGGAATGAAACAAACTGTACACATAAAACATATCGAAACACAAACACAGCAATACAGTGAGACAGAATGAAACATAAAAACAATACAGTAAGACGGAATGAAACAAACTGTACACATAAAACATATCAAAACACAAACACAGCAATACAGTGAGACAGAATGAAACATAAAAACAATACAGTAAGACGGAATGAAACAAACTGTACACATAAAACATATCAAAACATAAACGCATCAATACAGTGAGATGGAATGAAGCATAAAAATAGCATCAGAGATGCCCGTACCCCACAGCCTGGGGAATAGTTTTCAACACCATGAGATATAGAAGTAGTGAAAGAGTACACAGATTGGGATACTTTCAGAGCAGTGTCAGTGTCCAAACAATGTTTAAGTAGGGAAAATCACATCTAAGAGAAGGAAAATGCATATAAAGATTAAGTATTAAAACAAGACAATTTGGTAAACTAACAAGCAATCAGTGCCTGTGAATGGGCTCTGTCTCAACTGACTGTGTGTTTTGAGTTTTAGAGTAGAAGTGAAAAAAAGAAGAAAAGGACACAAAAGTTATGCCCTGGAAATGGTATTCAGAAGTAAAGTACAAAGTTAACTGTTAAGATGTAAAAAGTAGGTGTAAAACATAATTCAAAGAAAATACTGTAAATGCAATAGTTTTCAAGTTACAACTGATTTACTCATCAGTAAGAACCTTAAAGCAGTTTTACTCAGCTCATCATGCAAAGAGCTACATTCAGTGATTTTACTATGTTATAGCTGATCCAAAAGAATGTGAATAAGGTAAGGGTATTTTACACAATAAAAAACTTATTTAAAGAAAATTCTTTAAATGTAACAGCTTTCAATTTACAATTGATTTACTCGTGAAAACCTGAATGTAGCTATTGCTCAGCTATACAATGAGCTACAGGCCTGCAATTTCACTATGTTATAGGTGACCCATAAGTAGGTGAATAACATTATTTAAACAACATTCTCTAAATGCAATAGTTTTTAAGTTACAACTCATTTACTAAACAGTCAGAACCTGAAAGTAGCTATTCCTCAGTTATGCGATGAGCTATAGGTCTACAATTTTACAATTGTTATAGCTGATTCAAAAGTACATGAATAACATATTGAAACAAAATTCTGTAAATACAATAGTTTTAAAGATACAACTGATTTGCTCAATAGTGAAAACCTCAAAGTAGCTTTTGCTCAGCTATGCAATGAGCTACAGGTCTGCAATTTTACTATGTTCTAGCTAATCAAAAATTAGAAGAATAACATATTTAAACAAAATATTCTAAATGTAATAGTTTTCAAGTTACAACTGATTTACCCAACAGCTATATTCTGAAAGTAGCTATTGCCCAGCTATACAATGAGCTACAAGTCTGCAAGTTCACTATGTTACAGCTGACAGAAAAGTAGGTGAATAACATATTCAAACAAAATACTCTAAATGCAATAGTTTTTATGTTGCAACTGTTTTACTCAACAGTGAGGACCTGAAAATTTGCAAATTTAATAAGTAAATTAAATTTTTATAAGTTAATACCCTATCCAATGGACAATATGCTAAACCGGTCGGCGCAGACCGGCCCGCCAAACGTCAGAAAAAGACGTCCTGTGTTTCCACTGGCTGGCCGGTCCTCACACTGCACTCGCCAGGTGGCGTGTCGTACTTCCTTCCTGTCTAGACAACCTGACGTCATAGCATCTTTTTCATTGTCTAAACCTATTAGACCCCTAGTGAACTGATAGCGGGGTCGGTGGGAGGGTCTTGTGTGTCCAATGGATAGGGTATTAACTTATAAAAATTTAATTTACTTATTAAATTTGCAATTTTATTGCGTTAATACATCCTATCCAATGGACAATATGCTGAATAACTACCGCTTGGTTGGCGGGTAAGTTACTAGGGACTTATGCGAACTCAGAATATAACTAACAAAATTCCTCTAAGCCTGGGTCGATCTAAGATTGTCAAGACCCTTAAGGCTATAGTCGGTCAACAGAAACCGGTTAACCGGTCCAAACCGACTCGCCTCTCCCCCCCCCCTTTTTTTACAGACCTGCTCTGAGGTACGGGAAGAGAGGGATGAGTTCACTCCCAAGGAAATAAACCTCCCGAAGGAAGCACGTCTGATTTTTTTTTGTTGTTGTTGTTGATGCTTCTTAACTATATATACACTATATACATATGTACAGATCTCCTCTCTGACCTGGGCTACTGGTGGATGTGCTGAGCAGCCACAACAGGTCCCAGGTGATAGAGCTCAGAGTCAGCCCATGCCACATCCTTCAGATAAAATTGTGTGAAGGTGTTATGTGACTTCCAGTGGCAGGCCGACAAGATCTGTTCCAAGGCCCGATTGGAAGGCCTTGGAAGCAGCAAAGGCCCTGACATCATGGGCTTTAACCTGATGTAAGGTGTGGGCCTCTTGGTCTGAGAGCTCATAACATAGGATCACAGTCTGTTTGATCCACGAGGAGATAGTGGCAGGGGAGATATCTTTGTCGAAACCTTTCTTGAAGGAGACAAAAACTAACTCCTTATTCTGCCTGAGGTATGAGGTCCTGTCCAAGTAGTAGCGCAAACCTCTGACCGGACAGAGTGACCTGTCAGACTTGAGGGACCTATCCAGAGTCGGGGCCGGGGCTGGTATAACCACTGGAGCCACGCTGTCCGGACCCTCTTTAGCCAGCTGGTTCTTAGAAAGAAAGCTGGGAGATGGGTACAGTGACACCTTTGACCAGTCAGACTGGTGTCTGATGTTTTTACACTGCCAAGCATGAATCTCACTTCTGCGTTTGCCTGCACTCAGGGCTAGGAGAAAAACTGTCTTGAAGGTCAAATGCTTCAAGGAGGCCTCCTTAATTGGTTCAAATGGAACCTTTGTGAGCTGGTGCAAAACCAGAGATAGGTTCCAGGAGGGGATACCCCTTCTGCCCTTGGGTCTGTCTCTGTGGAAACTGTCTAAGATACGGGTGAGATTTTCATTTTTGCTGATGTTGAGGGTTGAACTTCCCAGTTTATCAGCAATGGCAGACCTGTAGCCATCAATGGTGCTGGGCTGTAATTTCCTCTCCTCAAAAAGGTACATGAGGAAATCAGCAACTGACTTCACAGGTAGTGCCCTGAAGTCCACCTGATTTGTGATGCACCACTTTGTAAAAATGGTCCACTTTGCCTCATAGACTGATCTGGTTGATCCTCTTTCAGGAACCTCAATTCTTGTTGCCACCGCCTCAGAGAAACCCTGCTCCTTGATAGCTGTGGCTCTAGGAGCCATGCATGGAGATTTAGGTTTGTCAGACTCCTGTGAGGGGCCTGATTGAAGGGTTGGGTCAGCAGGTTTGGAAGCTGAGGCAAAAGTAATGGGATCTGACTGGACATTTCTACTAGATCCCAAAACCATGTCATGTTGGGCCACCCCGGGGCAATAATGATCAAACTTTGAAATGGACAGTCCTGTAACTTCTCCACTACTTTGCCCAATATGGCTGTCGGTGGGAAGGCGTACGCGTCCAGGTTCTCCCATGACAAACTGAGTGCGTCCACTGCAGTGGCCATGGGGTCCGGAACTGGTGATACAAACAGGGGCAATTTGTTGTTGAATCTCGTAGCAAACCGATCTATTTGAGGCTGGTGCCACCTGCTGCACAGGGCTTGAAAAACCTCTGGAAGGAGGGACCATTCTGTTTGGATGGTCTGACCCAGTCTGGAAAGTTTGTCCGCTACCACATTTAAGTGGCCGGGGATGTGTCTGGCTTTCAGAGTTACTTGCTTTCCGGAACACCAGGTCAAGATTCTCCATAGTAGGGCACAGAGTGGGCCGAACCTCATACCCCCTTCCTTGTTGATATAGGCTACTACCGTGGTATTGTCAGATGCTACAAGAACCATTTTGCCCACGCAGAGATCTTGAAACTTTTTTAAGGCTAGAAGAACTGCTTTGAGTTCCAGATAATTTATGTGTAGCTTGCTTTCCGGTAGGGACCAATCTCCTCTGGCAGTGAACTCGTTTAAGTGAGCACCCCACCCTTCTTTTGATGCGTCTGTAAAGATCTGCAGAGCATGTTGTATGGGGTGTAATGGTTGGCCGGTGAGGACATTGTCTTCCTTCAGCCACCATTGTAAATGAGGCTGTAGAGATCTGGGTAGAGGGATCCGTTTTTCCAAGGATTCCGGTATTCTCCAATTGCTTTTGAGATGCCACTGAATGGGCCTCATGTGTAATCTGCCCAGGTGAACTTGTTTTTCTGTGGCTGTCAGTAGACCTATCAGGGACATAAATTCCGGTAGGGAGATCAGAGCCAGTATCTTGTCCTGAAGGTTTTGCCACCAGTCCGGTGTCGGTCGGACCCGACCGGACTCGAGGTCGAATTGGTAACCTACGAAGTTGAAAACTTGCTTGGGTTCCAGCTCCGACTTTTCTACATTCACTAGCCAACCTAAACGTCGACACATTTTTATTAACACCTGTGTATGTTGGGAGACAGACCTGGTGGGATGTGGCTCTCACCAACCAGTCAACCTTATACCGTTGGCCATCAGCTTTACCTCCTTTGCTACAATAGTAAACTCCATGGGAGCTGTCGACAGACCGAACGGCAGTGCTTTGAACTGGTAGGTCTGCCCCTGGATATGAAATCGGAGGTACTTCCTGGACCGTTCCTGTATTGGAATGTGGAAGTAAGCGTCCTTGAAGTCTATGGAGGTTACCCATTCTCCATTTTGGAGAGATGTTCTGATGGTTTCCGGTGTCTCCATCTTGAATTTTTCGGTCTTGAGGAAAAGATTCAGATTGCTTAGGTCTAAGATCGGTCTTCACTTGTTGTCGGGTTTTGGGACTAAAAATAGTCGGTTGAAGAAACCTAGTGAGACCTTTTTGTGAACTAGTTCTATGGCATTCTTGGCCATAAGCTGATGTAATGCCTCTAACAGTTTGAGATTTCTGTGAGGATTGCCATAGCAGCTTATAACTGTGGGTGTTCTTGACAAGTTCGGCCGGATCCGAAAGGGGAGGGTGTAGCCCTCTTTCAGGATTTGAACCACTTTCGATCCGGCACCCAGATCTAACCAGTTTTTCCAAAACTTTTGAAGTCTGGCCCCTACAGGCAGATTTGTGACAACATTTGGAGCATTTAAGACAGGAGTTACATAAGACAATGGAGTGACACAAGAAACACTTTTCACAGGTTTTAATATACTTTTCTTGTAGTAACAACCTGCTGCCCCGGGACTTATTTCGTTCTTTTGAGAATGCTCGGGTGCAGTATGAACAGAATGTACAACATTTAGCTTTACATTTAAAGTGTTCATTGTCTTTCCTGTGGGGCTCCCGGTCAGCAGCAGGGGCTTCAACAGTGATACACATTGATTGTCATTTGTACTGCTGCTGACCCTTGGCCGGACGCGAGGAGTACTGTTGTTTTCCCTTGTTGTTCTTTCTACGTTGGGTACGGGACAGATTCTTCCAAGCTGGTCGGTCTTGTTGTTTGTCCGGTCTAGAATCCTGTCTTTCGTATGGGTGGTACCTCCGACCCTTGTAAACTGAAGTTGAACGGCCCTTGTCAAATGAAGTAATGTCCTCCTCTGCCCTTTTAACAACACTGTCCGGGAATAAGGTATCCAGATGAAGAGGGGCAGTGCGTAGAGCGTTCAGTGTATCGGCCTTCACACCGGCTTTGAGGTAGGCAAGGTAAGAGTCCCGTCTGAGGAGAGTAGTGTTAGCCATGGTAACAAAAACGAACTCCATCAAGTGTTCCATGGATTTCGCAATGGCTTGGCAAACACTAGAATTAAAATCTGGAGCTCATCTACTGCTGATGACACTTTGGCTGCTGCCTTTCCTTTGGATTCCACCTTCACAGCCTTCAACTGATTGTTCATGTTCTCTTGTATCTTTAGCAAACAACGGTTGAAGCCGGCTGCGTGACTGCATATCACTGTCGACTCGCGCGCGGACCTCTCCCATTTTCTTAAATTTTCCTGGGAAATTGGGCGAGACATGGGAGGAGAAGTGGCAATACCGGCCTGTCTAGCTATCCTAAGATAGGTGCTGTTTAATCTCGATGATCCGGTATGCCATGCAGAGACAGTCTGGTCAGATTCCTTCTTGGGATTCGCATGAAACCCATACCACTTCTGCTGAGATTTTGGAGGCCGGACAAATTGGTCCCTTAACAGTCCTCCGGCTTCAGAAGTACGTGTGGGATATCCCTGCACTAGTGTGATGTTGAGTTTTGACATCTTCTGACACAACTACTCGTCGGTTGGCAAGTTAACAGAGACCTTGCCCGGTGTGTGAACTTTCGGACTCGCAAAGGGGTTGTCCTCTGAGGTAGTAGCACCGGAGTCAATGTCTGGAATGTGGTCCCGTTTCATGTATGAGCGGATTCCTCTCATTGTCTCCCGATAAGATTGCTCTTCGGAGAGCGATTGTTCATGATCTGAGAGATTTGCTGCCTGATCATCTGAAAGTTCACCTTCCTTCGGGAAGATATCTAAGGGAGGTCGGTCAGATGATAGAGAGTCGGCGTCAGATCCACTAGAAGAAGGAGAGTCCTTTCTTGACGTGTCAAAGGCACTGGTCAATTGTCTCTGAACAGTTTCTCTGGTAGCCGGTGCCAGCTGGGTAGAAGATGAAGCCCTTGCAGCAGCTCTGGGCTGAGAAGAGTCGGTGGCCGGTGAGTCAACAGCAGGGTCGGTGACTTGAGAAGGCTGAGAGACAGGCTTCAAAAACGGGTCTGGCCGGACCACGTTGGCTGGTGGAGCATGAGCCGGAGTGACTTTCACCGTGCTGAACACAGGGTCCAGAGGTTTTTCCAAAGTCTTGGCCATCAACAAGGCTTCCAGCCTGTTAAATCTGTCCGACCACTTTTTGTCGAGATCTGAGATCTTGGCATCAGTAGAAGAGGTGGTGGACTTGCCCTGGTCGGTGGTTGAGGTAGAAGCTGGTCAGTTAGATGACTTCACCGACTTCTCTGGCTTATTTGACTTGGCAGTTGTAGACGATGATTTCTTGCTCTCAGTCTTCTTTCTTTTCTCAGCCGGCCCACTCAAACCAGAGGTTGTCTGGCCATCCACGACCCCCGCTACCAACACAAGTGCCAGGTCCACGAGGGTGGGACTGAGAGTGTCTGATGCCTTGGCTGGTGTAGACGACTTTGCTTCTTTTTTCTCCTTCTTAAGTTTATACGAAGGGGTTGACAACTGGGCCTTTTGATCTGCAGTTAAGGCGTCACAATGGGAGCAAGCCGCAGGTGGAGTTTCAATACAAGGGTCAGAGCCCTTCTTCTTATCGTGACAACGCGCACAAACTGAGTGAAGGTCAAAACCTGCCATCATGTGGCCACAACCCCCTCTACGCTGGCTGGGAGAAGACATAATGTTCTATAATACTTATAGAAGTAAATGTTAAAGTTGCAAAGCAAAGTATTATCACAAACTCACAAAATATAAAAAAGTTTTCCAACTCAGAAAATCTCTGCAGGCAGTGCATGCGCCAAACGAAAAAGATGCTATGACGTCAGCTTGTCTGGACAGGAAGGAAGTACGACACGCCACCTGGCGAGTGCAGTGTGAGGACCGGCCAGCCGGTGGATTTTGTTTGTTTATTTGGGGTTTTACGTCGCTTTCAACACTGTACAGGTCATATCACGACGGGTAGTTGGAAGGGCAGAGGAAACCAGTACATATAGTTCGCTAGGGTTCTGTACTGTAAACTGCCGACCAACGGCAAGCAACTACCAGCTTTCCCACTTACCGCCATGACGGGGATCGAACCCCGGCCGCAGAGGTGGGAGGCGAGAGTGTTACCACTCTGCCACCGTGGAAACACAGGACGTCTTTTTCTGACGTTTGGCGGGCCGGTCTGCGCCGACCGGTTTAGCATGTTGTCCATTGGATAGGATGTATTAACGCAATAAAAAGCTATTGCTCAGTTATCCCATGAGCTACAGGTCTTCAATTTCACTATCATGTTATACCTAATTCAAAAGTACATGAATAACATATTTTAACAAAATTCTCTAAATGCAACAGTTTTCAAGTTACAAGCAATTTACTCAACAGTAATAACAGGAAAGTAGCTGTTACTCAGCTATGCAATGAGCTATAGGTCTGCAATTTTACTATGTTATTGCTGACTAAAAAGTTACATATAACATATTTAAGAATAACATATTTATACAAATTTGAGTGTATCCGGTTTGATACCAGTTCTAAGATGGCTCAAATATGCATCCCGGCGGACTAGGGTTAGGTTACCCATAGTGATGAAAATGAATTCTGACAAGTGTTCCATTGACTTAGCAGCCGCCTGTGTAATGCTCGAGTTAAAATCCATCAAATAGTTCAGTTCATCAGCTGCTGTGGACGCCTTTGTAGAGCCCTTCCCTTTGTTTTCTGCCTTCAAAATTTTAAGCTGGTCCTTCATGTTTTGTTGAACACTGACAGCGGTTAAAGCTGGCCGCTTGGTTACATACCATAGCTGCTGTTGACTTTTGAAGCGTCTGTATTCCAAGAGGAGATCTGTGAAGATTCAGCTTTAGGGTCGGTGTGAAGCCCATACCATTTGGACTGTGTTCTGGCCGGTCTCAGAAAGACATCTTTAGCTAGGCCACCGGCTTCTGATCCACGGGAGGGATAACCCTCAACCAATGTGATATTTAATTTGGCCAACTTCCTACATAACCAGTCTTCAGTAGGCATTTTAACCGACACTTTGCCTGGAGCTACAGTCTTTTGGCCCTGCAAAGGGGTTGTCGTCTGAGGTCGATGCTGCACTGTCCATTTCTGGGATGTGAGACCAACCCATGAAGGAACGGATGCCTAGCATAGTATCCCTATAAGTCTGCTCCTCTGAAACTGGCTGATCCGGGTCGGCTACTGTCTGATCCTGATCCTCAGATAATTCCCCTTCTTCAGTATATAAGTTCGGGGGGGGGGGGATAGTATCAGACAACATACTACTGGCATAAAAGGAACGGCTGGAGATGCTATCTCGCCTTGACCTGTGAAGAGCAGGGGAGCCGGTGTCAGTAGGCTCAGATGAAATTGGCCGGTCAGTAGCAGAGGGTCGGTCAGAGTGAGGTCAGTGGAGATCACCTTCACTTGTAGACTGCAGTTTTGATGAAGGGTCGGTTGTAGTTGTCGGCCGGCTGGTTTTGGTTTGACTGGTAGGCTGATGCACAGTAGCAGAGGAGCCCTGTCCAGGAAACCTTGTAGTTGAGGTCGGTCGGTTAGATTTAGTTTGACCGGCTGATGCTTGCTAGTAGAGGAGCCCGTACCAGGAAACTTAGTTGTAGACGTCTGTTGACTGGTCACTGCTTTACTGGTCGGCTGATGCTTTTCAGCAGAAAAGCCAGATCCAGGAAGTGTTGTTGAAGTAGAAGGTCGGATGAAAGGTTCAGACACATTTTCAACATCATGAGGAGGTGAATGGGTCGGTGTGACTTTCACATTTGAAGAAAAAGTCGGTTAAAAACTCTTGGCCATTATCAAAGCTTCTAGGCGACTGAAGCGCTCCGACCATTTGTTATCCAGCTCTGCAAATTTATCATCAGTACTAGGACTGTAGTGGTAAACACGGCAAACCGGATAGTTGGTTTCTATTCGTTTCATATAAACGTAAACAAAATCCGGTGACAAAAGTCCAAGAACCGGTTCCCAAAATGTCACATATTTTACCTCAAACGTATAAAATATTGCACAAAAACGATGAAAAACATTTACTTGTGTAATATTTTGCCAATATACAGTGAAATAATATCCAAAATATCAGATTTTATCAAAAAATAAACCGCATTTTAGTTTAAGTAATTGTTCATGGACGCATGCAGAAGATTTTACAGTGTGACTACAGTTTGGTGTATACTAATTCGAACAAATCCGGTTTCCGCCGAATTTTTGTTTTCGGGGACCCGGTTTCCATATTTATGAGGAAGGTATTTGCTAAGTTTAAGGTGGAGAGATAAAATGCTTCGGAAGTTATAATCCGGACAAGGACAGCCTTCCAAAAACCACATTTTTGGTCATGTGACCTCTCTGATTGGTAAAAATGTCATCGCATTATATTCAGAAAAAATTCCCACGGGTACTGCATACACCTGCCAAATATGAAAAGAATCTGCCTTATGACTGCGAAGCTATTGCGAAAAGAAAATGCGGATCTGGCGAATCCAGCGGAGTCAGCAATCCATATCCTTACGGTTGCCGAGATTTGGCCGGACAATATATCATAGGTCAAGGTCAAATCAAGGCGGGGTTTCAAATTAGCACCCACCCGCCAGTCCGCGACAGAAATGCTTTTGGGTTGAAAAGATTAAGACCCTGACAGTCTGTTTCCCCTGGAAGCTGTAAGATGGTTATACATGCACATTTTGCACAGTTGAATTATGGTGTGCATGTTTTTGACATTGTTCAACCATACCAAAGTAACCTCGTACACTTGTGTGAAGATTTAAGATTTCTCCCATTTTTATATTCGTTTTGTATGGTCGAATTATGGTTTGAATGTTTTGAATATTACCCATACATACAGATGTGGCAATACATGCTCATGTGTGGTGTTGGGGCAAAACCTGTGGCTCACACAATGAAATACCATCTGTTACAATGGGAAGTTGCAAAAGTAAAACCCTTAATGACTTCTAATATGACTTTAACAGTGCTTAATCTACATCAAGAGACACCCAAAGGTGCAACAACCAAGATTCAAGTAAAAAGATATAAGACAGATATAAGAGAGATAAAATAGCATCAGATATGCAATATCAAAGGTCAAATCAAGGTCACACCATGACTTTGCACACCTTTTACCCCAACCAATGTCCCTACCAAATTCCAACTTCCTACCCCTTATAGTTTCCGAGATTTAGCCCGGACAAGGCATTATAGGTAAAGGTCACTACGGCAAGGTCAAATTAAGATCACATGATCACATTTTACATCTACACACCCAGGCCAATGTCCCTACCCAGTATCAACTTCCTACAACTTACGGTTTCCGAGATATCGCCCAGACAATATTTTATAGGTCAAGGTCACTACGACAAGGTCAAAGGTCAAATCAAGGTCACAACATGACATTGCACACCTACAACCCCTAACTAATGTCGCTGCCAAGTATCAACTTCCTACACCTTACGATTGCCGAGATATAGCCCGGACAAGATTTTCAAACTTAAGGTCACTGCAGCAAGGTCAAAGGTCAAATAAAGGTCAGACCATAACGTTGCACACCTACACCCCCTAACCAATGTCCCTACCAAGTATGAACTTCCTACACCTTACGGTTTCTGAGATACAGCACGGACAAACTTTTTCCCGCCGCCCGCCTCACCGCCCACCCACCCATCCGAACACCATAAGGGCTGTGGGGTAAAAACAATACAGTGAGACAGAATAAAACAAACTGTACACATAAAACATATGAAAACACAAACACAGCAATACAGTGAGATGGAATGAAACATAATAGCATCAGAGATGCCCGTACCCCACAGCCTGGGGAAATAGTTTTCCACACCATGACATATAGAAGTAGTGAAACAGTACAAAGACAACAATACTTTCAGCACAGTGTTGCTTATATAAAGATCCAAATAATGTAACAAATAACATCTAAGAGAAAGAAAATGTATGTAAAGATAAAGTACTAAAACAAGACAAGTCAATAGCAAGATGACAGCATTAATAATCAGTAAACTAAAAAATATGAAGCTGTAAAATATATTAATTGGAGAATAGCTGTCAATGGAAATAGCATCATTTTATATAAAAGTGCATACAATAATCAGTTGCAGCAATCCATATATCCTTGTCATAAGAGAAAGATGTCTCAAACATGGCAGCTGAACACACTTTGGCAGAGCCAAATGGTCACACCATGATGCACACATACATAAAGCCCAATATATACAATAACCAGATAAAAGATAAATTGCATTTACTGTATATTATAGCTCTGATAGACTATACCACAATTTTTGCTTGAATAAATTTTTATTTCATCTACTCCACAGATTTTACCACATATGTATACATGTATACATATTGTACCTACCTTCCTTCATATAAAATCGAAATATACAATAACCAAACTATAGCCGTGATTGACCATCCATACCAAAATTTGGTTTCACAAAATTTTTATTTCACCTACTCCATAGATATGCACTAATCTTTTCCTACCTTCACAATCTATTACAACTTTTTTCTTTTGGTTCCACTGTGAAAGACAGGTTTGTACATAGGGAAGGTAAGTGCACCTTTTCTAAAATTTTAATTTTTGGCCTCTGTTGGTCTGGCAATGCACTTCTTGTTCAACTAATCCATAAAGTAGATTTGTCATCATTTCATATGCTGTCTTAGTGATACATTTTTTGCCATACTTATATGTCCTAAAATATTCTCCAAAATGCACCTCTTGCATTTTGCCGTTTACCTCATATTGACTGGCATCAGAGTCTGTGACTCATCTGAACCTACCATGCACTCAGGTCATCATGTGATCATTGAGTCGGGGATTCACCCATGTGTAGATAGCATCAATTGGCTTTCCAGGGTCACTGTCAAAGGGTGACACATAGTTTCCGGAATGTAAGTCCTTGGACATCATTGCTCCTAGCTCTTTCGGGTGATATTAGTCTCAATCCAGGCCCTGGTTCTAGATCTCTTAATGATTGTCTTCTCAACGTTAGATCTATCAGAAATAAATCGGCTTCCTTTCTGGAGTTCGTCAAAGATAACAATGCTGATCTTATAGCTGTCACTGAGACATGGCTTAGGCCAGTGGATACTGAAAGTTTTATCTCTAGTATCACACCTCCCGGTTATAAGTTTACTCATGTACCTCGAAATGTCAAGAAAGGGGGCGGAGTTGGCTTTTTCATCAAGGAGGACCTGAGTTTTGAGCAAGTTTCAAAAACAGTTATCAGGCTTTTGAAAGTATCCCCATTCAGATTAGCACTGAGGGTGCTAAAGATGTTATATTTCATGTAGTCTATAGGCCCCCAAATCTCTCAAAGTCGCAGTTCCTGGACGAATTTGGCATGTTCCTCGAAGGTGCTGCTTTATCAGGCTATGAAAATATTCTCCTTGGTGATCTTAATTTTCATCTGGATAAACATGACACCCGGACACTGAAATTTTATGATATCCTTGAGCAATTCAGTTTTACACAACTTGTCAATACACCCACACATATTCAGGGTCATATTTTGGATGCTCTATGTGTGAGGGATTCCTTCTCCTGGGCCATTAGTCCCAAAGTTATTGGGGGACTATCAGACCACCAGGCAATCATATTCAGCCTTATCTTCCCTGGCAGAGAATCCTGTAAGTTTCAATGTGTTCCTGTCCGTAAAATTCATAAGATAAATATTTCAGATTTTAGAATGGATATCCTGAAATCCGACCTCATTAGATGCCCGTACAAAACTGCCAGTCTTCTCAGTCATCAATACTTTAATACTTTGCGAAGCCTTCTTGACAAGCACGCCCCAATCATGAAGAAAAATATAACGAGACATGCCGAGACTGGTTTCATGAACTGTGACATCCTCAAAGCAAAACGACTCAAGAGGAAATATGAGCGGGCATGGCATCGTGAATACTCAGCCAGTAATCGTAGCCGATACCGGGCTGCAATCAACCACTATAATTTCCTGCTAGAGAAGTCAAAATGCAATCATTATTCCAACATTGTGGCTGAAAACCAAGGAAATCCCAAGGCTCTGTGGAACTGTTTCAAAAAGATCTTACACAGGTCCTCTGTTGCTGTTCTACCAGACTACACAAATAAAACCGACCTTGCGAACACTTTCTGTAAGTTCTTCTATGACAAAATCCTCAAGATAAGATCCACACTGCAGTCATCAATACCATCTTCAGTTACTAGACCCAACCCCACTAAAAATACTCTGTCCTCTTTCACACCTGTGTCCGAGGAAGAACTACTCAAAATTCTAAAGTCCTCACCATCCAAATCATGTGACCTTGACCCGATTCCGACGTCACTGGTCAAGGAGTGTGCTGATATTCTCATCACCCCCATCACTAAAATTGTAAATTATTCAATCACAGAAGGTAGTTTCCCCAACTGTTTTAAGATGGCATATGTCACCCCCTTTCAAAAGAAGCCGAGCCTTGATAGAAATATCCTCAAAAACTACAGGCCGGTGTCAAACCTCAGCTTTATATTTAAACTTATTGAGAAGGATACCATTGATCATTCTCTTTTATATGACTGCTTGCATGATTGGTTTGGTCTAGATGGTACTGTTTTGTCATGGATCAAATCGTATCTTTCAAACCGTAAACAAAAAATTAAAATAGGTGATAGTTTCTCTGAGGCGGTAATTCTCCCTTTCGGAGTCCCCCAAGGCTCTGTACTGGGTCCTCTCCTTTTCACCCTCTACACTAGTCCCCTCAGTCAAGTTATTTCAAAATTCAATGTTACTCATCACCTGTATGCCGATGACACCCAGATCTACCTAGCAGTTGACTCCAGGAATTTTGACTCTAGCATGGAAGAGCTGACCGAGTGTCTCAAGTCTGTACAGGAGCGGATAGACGGTGTCAAACTAAAACTAAACCCAGAAAAAACCGAATTTATCATTATAGGTCAAAAAGCCATCAGAGAGTCGCTTGCACCAAATTTCCCTGTTCCACTCCTCCAAAACAATATCACTCCGTAAAAAAAATAAAAAGGAAGTAAAAAATCTGGGTGTTATTTTCGACTCAGACAACTCCCTTGACAATCATGTTGCCAAGGTTTGCAGAGCATGTTACTATCATCTTCGTGATTTGCGACGAATTCGCAAATTCCTTGGAGTTGAGACAGCAATACTTCTGGCAAATGCTATGGTCAGTAGTCGTCTAGACTATTGTAACTCTTTACTCTATGGGGAAAGCAAGTCCAACATAGCCAAACTACAGAGAGTCCAGAATGCTCTTTGCCGCATCATCTTCAGACTTGACAAAATGAGTCATGTTACACCCTTTTTGAAAAAACTCCACTGGCTCCCAATTCAACATCGCATCCTGTTTAAGTATAATCTTTTGGTATTCAAGGCTATTAATCTTTCACAGCCCCCGTATCTTTCAGCTTTAATAAGATCGAGCAGTCTCACTCGTGGCAACAGGCTATCTATCTCCTCAACCCGCCCTAATAAGCACATAGGAAGGCGTGGCTTTGCAGTAGCTGCACCAGCTGAATGGAACAAGCTGCCACAGACTGTCAGATCTCAGCAAACAATAGATGGTTTCAGAAGCCAGCTAAAGACCTACTTGTTTAGGCTGGCATACCCCCCACCTTAGTTATACCCTGGCGGGCGCTTTTTAGATGTCGACCCATGCCTGTCCCTGGACTCTCCCTTCTTAGACTCAAGCGCATTAGAGGGTTTGTATCAATTTTGCGCTACATAAATCATACTACTATTATTATTATTATATTTACATACACCCCCAACCAATGTCCCTAACAAGTGTCAGCGATCTACACCTTATGGAATCCAAGAAATAGCCCAGACAAGATTGAAAAGGTCAAGGTCACTACGGCAAGGTAAAAGGTCAAATCAAGGTCACACCATGGCATTGCACACCTACAAGCCCCAACCAATGTCCCTACCACGTATCAACTTCCTACACCTTACGGTTTCCGAGATATAGCCCGGACAAGATTTTCAAACTCCAGGTCACTACAGCAAGATCAAAGGTCAAATCAAGGTCAGACCATGACGTTGCACACCTACACCTCCTAACCAATGTCCCTACCCAGTATCAACTTCCTACACCTTACAGTTTCTGAGATATAGCCCGGACAAACTTTTCTCCACCGCCCGCCCACCCATCCGGATACCATGGGTTAAAACAATAAAACATCAAAACGCATGAATAGAGTGAGACAGAATGGAGCATAAAAATAATACAGTGAGACGGAATAAGACAAACTGTACACATAAAACATATCAAAACATATAAACACAGTAATACAGTGAGACAGAATGGAGCATAAAAACAATACAATGAGACGGAATAAGACAAACTGTACACATAAAACATATCAAAACATACAAACACAGTAATACAGTGAGACGGAATGAAGCATAAAAACAATACAATGAGACGAAATAAGACGAGCTGTACACATAAAACATATCAAAACATACAAACACAGTAATACAGTGAGACGGAATGAAGCATAAAAACAATACAATGAGACGAAATAAGACGAGCTGTACACATAAAACATATCAAAACATACAAACACAGTAATACAGTGAGACGGAATGAAGCATAAAAACAATAAAATGAGATGAAATAAGACGAGCTGTACACATAAAACATATCAAAACATACAAACACAGTAATACAGTGAGACGGAATGAAGCATAAAAACAATACAATGAGACGAAATAAGACGAGCTGTATTAGACACGTTTTCCTGCAGATATACCAGTGACATGTGGACGCAGCTTATATGTTTCACTAAAGGCATCTACATGAGATATGTATGATGTTTTGACAGATGTGCGTGTATTTCACATGTATGTCTCATGTATCTCTGTTGACATATGTATGATGTTTTGACAGATGTGCGTGTATTTCACCTTTCTTTGTTGACATATGTATGACGTTTGACAGATGTGCATGTATATATCACATGTATCTCTCATGTATGTGTGTTGACATGTGTATGATGTTTGACAGAAGTGTATATATGTATCACACATATCTCTCTTGACATGTGTAAGATGTTTTGACAGATATGCATGTATTTCACATAACACACATTACTACCTCTCCTTTAATCTGTTCAGCTTTCTCATACAACATGCGGATCCGTTCCTCCATCTGGCAAGCTGTATCCATACTGTCATTTATTGACTTTACACTAGTAAACAACCCAGAATACTTGAGACACGGACATAAAAGAGTATTCTATTCTAGTACAGTATTATCTGGTACTCAATCAGTCTGCTCTCCATATTCATACCCAGTAAAACCTGTGTGGCTGTGTGGGAATACACTATTAGTCCTATACCTGACTCCACCTGACCTCTAATCTCACTAATCTGTCCCTTGATGTGGTGACAATCCCCTAAGCCTTACCTGTGCAGTAGATGTGGATTTCAACTGGCTTTACAGTAAACATAATCCCTTTACAGTTACTCCTGTTGACTTGAGTATAGTGAAGAGTACTTACTACAGGTCCCCTCCCCATTCACAGCTCCCCCCCCCCCCCCACACACACACACACAAACTGACATAGTTACTGCTCCTCTCCATTCACTCTCCCACCACCACCACCTACCCACCTCCCAGAACAGAATTCAAAGTCCCCCTACAACTGGAGACTTTAATGTACAATGCAAACATGTGGCTGTGAGGGAATAATGCCTCATTACACTAGGTCATATACACAGGATTACTGAGTGTAAACACAGACCTGTGGACTGTGTACAGGAGTGATTTGTCAGTGTGTGCACTTCTCACATACACTCTCTGTACACTCATTAATGTGTCTGTAAACTCTCAGATATGTGCCACTTGTTGATCTAAACTGTCAAAGGCTCAACCTCACACATTATAGCAACACAGTAAAAAGACTTCAAAGATCCTGATAAATAATCTACATCGTGAAGAAATCTTTCACTTAAAAATGCATCCACAATGAATGGCTTTCACTCAAATTATGATGAAATATGTCCAGAGTATTTTACTGAATGATCCACTGTAAGAGCTTTCTTTTAAATATACACCATAAAGTTTACACTGAAAAACCCAAACTAGGAGACTTTTACTCAAATAGTATAACAAAAGATAAAGAATTTCACTAAAAGGTCCGAACCACATAAAAAGGTCATTGAATGTCAAAGTCACTCACAGGTTACAATAGCTTACCACGTGGAACTGAATGCTGAATCCAACTGTCCGTTGGAGGGATTACAGCTGAGACTGGAAGAAGTAGTCAATTTTTCTTGGATTTGAATTAATAGATAGAATAAATGTTTTTGAAACTGCCAGTCTTGAGTCCCATTTACAGAGCCCAGTCACGGGGACTGAGTCTGTAATAAGCCAAAAACCAAAAATAAGAAATGACAGTACAAAAAAACTGTCTGGATGTTTTGAAGTGCAGCCTATGCTCACTTTGAGAAGTAAAAGCCCCAGGGCTTAGCCACGAAGAAAACAAGCCCAAGGCCTGAAAATCACATATTAAATCTAAGCCACCCTAAAATGAGATTAAATGACAACCTTAATAAGTCCTTAAACATTATACAAAACACATTAATAAGGATAAAGACCTTACCCAACATCCTGAGGAGGTAAACATGTACCTAGATCCTGGGATTAGACTCCTGAAGACCTGGTTGTAGCAGATGTTGGTTGAGAACCTTCTCTTGCTAGTTGGTTTTTGGCTATGAAGTCAGCAGCAGGGAACAAGGCAACCTTTTCCCATTGGCCTAGATTGGATACTTTGTTTGCAACCCAGGCATGAATTTCGCTGCGGCGCTTGCCGGAGGCCAAAGCTAGCAAGAAAGCAGTTTTGAGAGTAAGATGTTTGAGGTCTGTGTCTTTCATATGGTGCTTTGGTGAGCTCATTAAGTACAACAGAGAGGTTCCATTTTGGAAGATTCCTGGAACTTTTGGGACGATCCCTGTGAAAACTGGAGAGTAACCTGTTGAGGTCTGAGCTATGATAGATATGATGCCCAGCTGGCCCAGGGTGTCAATAATAGCAGTCCTGTAACCATCAATGGTCGAACGGCGCCTGTTTAGGTCTTGGTACATATACATGAAAAAGTCTGAGACTTGTTTCACAGAGGGAGTGGAGAAATCCACTGAATTTTACCTTTTTTACAAGTGTTGTAAAGACCTGTGGGGCTGTGGCCAGTCTGAAAGGAAGGGAGGTGAACTGGAACACCTGTGACCTGTGGCAAAACCGTAGGTACTTCCTTGAGTTTGGGTGGATGGGGATGTGAAGGTAAGCGTCTGGTATGCTTTTCTCCTATAGGGCTTTTCTCCGTAGGGCTTTTCTCACGGATTAGGTTTTTATTCACAATTTTAAACACAGAAGCATTGTGTACCCCATCAAAAGCTTTCATCTATGAACAAAAAGCTTCACTCTGAATCCGAAGACGTCCACAATAATGAAGCAAGCAATTTGGTCACTGACTGAATTGGCGGGAGGAAGGACCACTGTAGCTAAATGACCAAGTTGTTATAACTTTAAATTCACATCTCTCCATTAGCTTTTGACTTGGATGGCTCCAACAAATAGCTAATGTTAGTAAATTGAAAGAACATTTCACTATAAAAATATTCTACACCATCGAAAGCTTTCACTTGCGAATGTGGCTTAAAATTTAAGATAAATGACTTACAAAATTACCAAATGTTACTTAAATATCTACAGATGCACAGACCTTCGCTTAAATAAGATAGGACATTCACATTTCAGTAGAGAACAGCTAGCAATCCACCAATCAGAATTAATGAATTAGTCCACACTGCATGTTTCACTTGTAAAACAGCCAAATGAACAACAAACACAAAGGGGGGTACTTATGTGAAATCACTCATCTCAGGGAAAATTCATGGAATTCAGTGACAATTCTCTTCATTTTCCACGCATTTTAATCAGACTCACATTAATAATACACAACACGACATATTAATCCAAAGACAGAAAACAGCACAAAATAAAAGCTTCACCAGTGCAGTGTTCTGCCAGTAACAAGGCCAGTACTCAGGAACCTTATGGTATTGTAAAACAGATCAAGGTCTTAAACACTGCACTAGCTTTCAAATGAATCCAAGTCTGTAAACTGTTAGTCACAATGCTTGAGCACTGAAATGGGAATCGGACACACTAACTTCATTAAGCTTTTTAACATTATTTTACAAACAAGTGAGAGGCACTGGACAAGATTTAATAGCTACAGGTAACACAAACAATGATGTGAAGTACACTGACAAGGTGTGGTGTATACTCAGTGTACTGAAAATATGAGGAGTGACCACACTCAGTGTATTGACAATGTGTGGAGTGACCACTCTCAGTGTATTGACAATGTGAGGAGTGACCACACTCAGTGTACTGACAATGTGTGGAGTGACCACACTCAGTGTATTGACAATGTGTGAAGTGACCACACTCAGTGTATTGACAATGTGAGGAGTGACCACACTCAGTGTATTGACAATGTGTGAAGTGACCACACTCAGTGTACTGACAATGTGAGGAGTGACCACACTCAGTGTATTGACAATGTGTGAAGTGACCACTCTCAGTGTATTGACAATGTGTGGAGTGACCACTCTCAGTGTATTGACAATGTGAGGAGTGACCACACTCAGTGTATTGACAATGTGAGGAGTGACCACACTCAGTGTATTGACAATGTGTGAAGTGACCACACTCAGTGTACTGACAATGTGAGGAGTGACCACACTCAGTGTATTGACAATGTGTGAAGTGACCACTCTCAGTGTATTGACAATGTGTGGAGTGACCACTCTCAGTGTATTGACAATGTGAGGAGTGACCACACTCAGTGTATTGACAATGGGTGAAGTGACCACACTCAGTGTACTGACAATGTGAGGAGTGACCACGCTCAGTGTACTCACAATCTGTGGAGTGACCACACTCAGTGTACTGACAATGTGTGGAGTGACCACACTCAGTGTACTCACAATGTGTGGAGTGACCACACTCAGTGTACTGACAATGTGTGGAGTGACCATACTCAGTGTACTGACAATGTGTGGAGTGACCACACTCAGTGTATTGACAATGTGAGTGACCACACTGAGTGTATTGACAATGTGTGAAGTGACCAAACTCAGTGTTTTGACAATGTGAGGAGTGACCACACTCAGTGTATTGACAATGTGTGAAGTGACCACACTCAGAGTATTGACAATGTGTGGAGTGACCACACTCAGTGTATTGACAATGTGTGGAGTGACCACACTCAGTGTATTGACAATGTGAGTGACCACACTGAGTGTATTGACAATGTGTGAAGTGACCAAACTCAGTGTTTTGACAATGGGTGAAGTGACCACACTCAGTGTACTGACAATGTGTGGAGTGACCACACTCCGTGTACTCACAATGTGTGGAGTGACCACACTCAGTGTACTGACAATGTGTGGAGTGACCATACTCAGTGTACTGACAATGTGTGGAGTGACCACACTCAGTGTATTGACAATGGGTGAAGTGACCACACTCAGTGTACTGACAATGTGTGGAGTGACCACACTCAGTGTACTCACAATGTGTGGAGTGACCACACTCAGTGTACTGACAATGTGTGGAGTGACCATACTCAGTGTACTGACAATGTGTGGAGTGACCACACTCAGTGTATTGACAATGTGAGTGACCACACTGAGTGTATTGACAATGTGTGAAGTGACCAAACTCAGTGTTTTGACAATGTGAGGAGTGACCACACTCAGTGTATTGACAATATGTGAAGTGACCACACTCAGTGTACTCACAATGTGTGAAGTGACCAAACTCAGTGTATTGACAATGTGTGAAGTGACCACACTCAGTGTATTGACAATGTGTGAAGTGACCACACTCAGAGTATTGACAATGTGTGGAGTGACCACACTCAGTGTATTGACAATGTGTGAAGTGACCACACTCAGTGTACTCACAATGTGTGAAGTGACCACACTCAGTGTATTGACAATGGGTGAAGTGACCACACTCAGTGTACTGACAATGTGTGAAGTGACCACACTCAGTGTACTCACAATCTGTGGAGTGACCACATTCAGTGTATTGACAATGTATGGAGTGACCACATTCAGTGTATTGACAATGTGAGTGGTGACCACACTCAGAGTATTGACAATGTGTGGAGTGACCACACTCAGTGTATTGACAATGTGTGAATACAGGAGGAAGTCCACCTGATTACTGTGGCACCACTTTGTAAAAATGGTCCACTTTGCCTCATAGAAAGATCTGGTTGAGTTGAGACTCAGGAACCTCAACTCGTGCTGCCACTGCCTCAGATAAACCTTGCTCCTTGATAGCTGAGGCTCTAGGAGCCGGGCATGTATATTTAGATTTTGCAGATTCCTGTGAGGTATCTGACTGAATGGCTGGGTCAGCAGATTGGGAAAGTTGGGCAGGCACAGTGGGATCTGACTTGACAGATCTGGTGTCTGGTCACTAGCTCCCACAACCAGGGCATGTTGGGCCACCCCTGGACAATCAGAATGATTCTCCTGCATGGGTAGCCCTGCAACTTCCCCACCATTTTGACTAAGATTGCACCATAGGGAAGGCATAGGATTCAGATCCTCCCTGCTCAAGCTAGGGGGTCTGGAACTGGTGACACAAATTGAGGCAATTTGTTGTCGAACCTCATTGCAAACAGATCTACTTGAGGCTGGTGCCACCTGGTGCATCTCAACTGAAAAACCTCTAGGAGAGACCTGTCTAGATGGATGGTCTGGCCTAGCCTGGATAGCTTGTCTACTATCACATTCAGCCTGACTGGAATGTGTTGGGCCTTGAGAGTCACCTGTTTCCTGGAGTATCAGGTCAGGATCCTCCAAAGAAGGGCACACAAAGGGCAAGATCTCATGCCTCCTTGCTTGTTTATGTAGGCAACCACTGTGGTGTTGTCTGTACCTATGAGTACTATTTCACTCAAGCAGAGGTCTTGGGACTCTTTCAGGGCCAAGACGACCTTTACGTCAAGGCATTTTATGAACAATTTACTTTCTGGAAGGAACCAGCTTCCCTTTGCAGTGTGTTCCCATAAGTGAGTGTCCCACCCTTCTTTTGATGCATCTGTAAAGATTTACAGAGCATGCTCGAGGGGGTGCAATGATTGGCCTTGAAGAATGTTTTCTTCCTGAAGATACCACTTTAAGTGAGGGTGGCGCGATCTTGGGATAGGGACCACCTTTTCTAGTGATTCTGATGTACCCTCCAGTTACTTTTCAAGTACCACTGTACTGGTCTCATATGGAGCCGACCCAGGTGGACCTGCTTTTCTGTACCTGTAAATAGTCCTATCAGGTACATCAGTTGCCGAACCAAACATGTCGGTTTCCTGTATCTTTGCATTTAAGGTGTGTCACCGCTCTAGGGCGAGTCTGACCTTGCCATCCTTCAGGTGGAACTATAACCCATGAAGTCGAAGACTTGTTTGGGGTCCAGTTCTGATTTCTAAATATTTACTATCCAACCTAGTTCCTTGACACAGGGCTACTAGAGTCTGTGTATACTGGAGACAAGTTTGATGGGATCTGGCTCAGACTATCCAGCCATCTAGGTACTGGTGAATTGTTATACACTTGTGTAAAGCCATCAATTTGACATCCTTTGCCCCCACAGTAAATTCCATGGGTCCTGTGGACAGACCAAAGGAAGTACTTTGAATTAGTAGGACTGACCCTGAATGTGAAAATGCAAGTGCTTCCTGGACTGTGAGTTTATTGGTATATGGAAGTAAGCATACTTGAAATCTATGAAGTTACCCTTCACCTGTTATCAAGGAGGTCCTTATACGCTCTGCCGTTTCTGTTTTGAAAATGTCTGATTTCAGATATTTGTTCAGTGAGCTCAGATCTTGGATTGGCCTCCATTTGTTGTTGGGTTTTGGAACCAAGAAAAGTCTGTTGAAGAGGGCCAGATATCTCTGGTTTGTGACCTCTTCTACTGTATTCTTTTGAATAAGTGCATGTAAAATGCTTCCGTCAGGTAGCTGTTCATGAGAGGATTGACATAGCCACTTATTAACACTGGAGGCCTGGTCAAAATTGGTCAGTTCCAGAAAGGGAGAGTGTAGCCTTCCTTACGGACTCTTAACCTTTGGGCTGGCCCCTAGGGTGGCCTAAGTTTTCCAAAACTGTTTCAGTTTGGCCCCTACAGGCAGATTTTCAGCAACAGTGTGAAAACTTGACATTTGGAACAGAAGACAATTGATCTATACAAGAAACACCATATTTTAATTTCTCTCTTTGTTTTACAATAAAGGGACTTCTACCTTTCTTTTGTGGCAGCCCAGTGACACAATGTACATGACTTGCAACAACACAATCTACATCTAAAGTCTGACAACTCTGTTTTACTGTGTGATCCAATGTCTCTACATTTAAAGTCTGATATCTTGTTTTATCATGTAATTCAATATCTCTACATTTAAAGTCTGATATCTTGTTTTAACATGTAATCCAATGTCACTACATTTAAAGTCTGATATCTTGTTTTATCATGTAATCCAATGTCACTACATTTAAAGTCTGATATCTTGTTTTATCATGTAATTCAATGTCTCTACATTTAAAGTCTGACAACTTTCTGTTTTGCCAGCCTTCTCTATATTATCCCACTTGGGAACACAATAATTTTCATTTATAAGAAGTGTAACTCTTGGCCAGTCACTGTGAGTAATTGGAGGCATTGCCTCTACCATGCTTGCTCTGACCCTTGTGACTGAGTTGTTTCTAAGCTGGTGTGACGGACTTCCCACCAGCTTCTAGTTCATGTTTTCCCGTCTGATAGGTAGGGTGGTACCTTTCTCAGAGTTGGTTTCTTGGAGCCACTAGAATAACGCTTGTCGTGGTGGTGGCTTATCTCCTCTACCTTAGCAATGAGATTATCAGGGAAGAGAGAAGTCATGTGGAGAGGTGATGTTCTGAGTGCTGTATCAAACTTGAACTCTGGCTTCAACAGGTACAAGTAACTGTCACATCTCAATAGGGTAACATTAGCCATGTTGATAAAAACAAACTCTGACAAGTAATGCATAGACCTAGAAAGCGCATGAAAGATGCTTTGATTGAAAGTCATAAGGTAAGCCTGTTCTTGCTATGCTTCCTGTGATTCCCTTTAACTGTTTCATCCAAGATCACTTTCAGGTGAGTGGCCATGCTGTCCTGTACCTTGGTCAAACATGGGCTGCACCTAGCCACCTGGTCTCAGATAAAAGTAGAGTCTCTGTCCAATCTCTCCCACTTTCTAAAAGACTCTTATGAAACAGGTCTGGAAGCCGATATTCTGGTGGTCAGATTAGGTTTAGCAAGTCTATTGAAGGCATTGTTGATCTTGGCTGGTTCTGTCATACAACAGACCATTAAAAAACCTGGTTTAACAAGTCTGGGGAATCCACTGCTGATCTTAGCTGGTTCTGTCATACAACAGACCATTAAAAGACCTAGTTTAACAAGTCTGGGGAATGCACTAATAATATTAGCTGGTTCTGTCATAAAACAGACCGTAAACCTGACCCCTCTTACTGTTTCCCTGTAACTTTGCTCTTCTGATATAAGTCAGAGTCTGGGTACTGCCAAACTGGCAGTGGAAGTAGAGACCATGACACTAGATCCAGGGAGAGGGGGTTGATGAACATCAACATTCTCAGTGGTAGTAAGCTTCTCAACAGAAGATTTAACTGGACCGGTAGTCTCTGGCATCTCACAGATACCGACAACTGGGTGAGCATACACAGTGGTAGTGGATTTCTGAGTAGAAGACTGGCTGACCAGTCTGGAAGTAGCTAAGATCACACTGGCACTAGTAATTTGTGTAGCTGGGGCCTGACTGTCCTGTTTGGTAGCTAGGATCTGACTGCCCAGTCTGGTAGGTTCTCTAAAAGGTCCATCAGAGTTGAAACCACCCACCAGTGGCTGTGCAGCTGACACTGGCATTGTCACATTCTGAAAGTTGACCAGATGTGGGTTGTAGAGTGCTGGCCATGAGCATGGCTTCAAGTCTTGAAAATCTTTCACTCCATTTGGCATCAAACTCCTTGATATCATCATATGGAGTAGAAGTATTGGCTTTCTTCTTAATGGACTCCTTAACAATGCTCTGTTTCTTCTTATCTACTGCCAGCTTCTCAACAGAAGTACTGGCATCTGCCTCTCCAATAACCTTCACTGAATCAGGGTCCACTAACACACAAGGAGTAGCTGATTTCCTCTCTTTACGAGACTTGTAATATGTTGCAGATAACTGCAGTTTTTTTCAGAAGTTAAACTATTACAGTACTCACACTCTGCCTTGAGAACACATGGGTCATCGCCCAACCCCTTACCATGACACCGTACAAATTTCTATTGGGAATCAAAGCCAGCCATAACATGAAAAAAAAAAAACCCGTTTCTGCCTATGGAAAGGCAATGTTGAGTAAAATCCACAATATATTGATACAAAATGATTTTAAAGTTCAAATTGGTAGTAAACCACACCTTTTCTTCAAACTTTAAGAGCTTGTCTAAAACATGTCTGTACAGTACACATGCCAAACGAAAAAGATGACATCACACTGTTTAGACAGGAAAGAAATATGATGCGCCACCTAGCGAATGCACAGTACCAGGCCGGTCCTGTCGGTGGATAACACAGGATGGCTTTTCCTGTCATTTGGCGGGACCAGAATAGTGATTGTCCATTGGGTAAGATGTATTGACTCAATAAAAACCGTTTCTGACATTAAATGGGGCTTGCTGGCACTGGCAGCATAATTGTCTATTAGGTAAGATATCTTGACATAATAAAATGCTACTTTTATGATTTGTCATGAAGTTTTCACGTCAGTGACGCATTACTTTCTGTGGTGTGCTATTTTCTGCAATGTGTTACTTTCTGTGGTGTATTATTTTCATTGTTACATTAATTTCTGTAGTGTATTACTTTCTGCAGTGTATTACTTTCTGTGCCGTTTTACTTTTTGTAATGTATTTCTTTCTGTGGTGTGTTACTTTCTGTAGTGTATTACTTTCTGTGCTATATTACTTTCTATGGTCTGTTACTTTCTGTGGTGTATTACTTTCTGTGGTGTATTACTTTCTGTAGTGTATTACTTTCTGTGCTATATTACTTTCTATGGTCTGTTACTTTCTGTGGGGTATTACTTTCTGTAGTGTATTAATTTCCGTGGCATGTTACTTTATGTAGTGTGTTTCTTTCTGCGGTGTTACTTTATGTAGTATATTACTTTCTGTTGTGTATTACTTTCTGTAGTATATTACTTTCTGTGGTGTGTTACTTTCTGTAGTGTATTACTTTCTGTAGTGTATTACTTTCTGTTGTGTGTTACTTTCTGTGGGGTGTTACTTTCTGTAGTTTATTACTTTCTGTGGTGTATTACTTTCTGTGGTGTGTTACTTTCTGTAGTGTATTACTTTCTGTAGTGTATTACTTTCTGTGGTGTGTTACTTTCTGTAGTGTATTACTTTCTGTGGTGTATTACTTTCTGTGGTGTGTTACTTTCTGTGGTGTATTACTTTCTGTAGTGTATTACATTCTGTGGTGTGTTACTTTCTGTAGTGTATTACTTTCTGTGGTGTGTTACTTTCTGTAGTGTATTACTTTCTGTGGCGTGTTACTTTCTGTAGTGTATTACTTTCTGTAGTGTATTACTTTCTATTGTGTGTTACTGTCTGTGGTGTGTTACTTTCTGTAGTGTATTACTTTCTGTAGTATTTTACTTTCTGTAGTGTATTACTTTCTGTGGTGTGTTACTTTCTGTGGCGTGTTACTTTCTGTAGTGTATTACTTTCTGTTATGTGTTACTTTCCGAGTGTGTTAATTTCTACAACACGTTACCTCTTTCTGCTGTAATTCTTCCTCTGTTCTGTGCACATTAAGCAAGGGTCGGACTTTTGTGTAGAGTTTCCACCACGGCCACTCCCGTATTGCCATGAACTTGATGACATTACGCTGGATACAAGCCACTGCAGTGTGCTGGAGCTACAAGTAGAGACAAGAATACAGTGACAATACCTTAACCATATCACACAGAGTACATACAGAATACACAAGAGTACACACAGAATACATACAGAATACAGAGTACATACAGAATACACAGAATAGATACAGAACACACAGAGTACACACAGAATACATACAGAATGCACAGAGTACACACAGAATACATACAGAATACAGAGTACATACAGAATACACAGAGTAGATACAGAACACACAGAGTACACACAGAATACATACAGAATACACAGAGTACATACAGAATACACAGAGTACATACAGAATACACAGATTACACACAGAATACACAGAGTACATACAGAATACACAGAGTACATACAGAATACAGAGTACATACAGAATACACAGAGTAGATACAGAACACACATAGTACACACAGAATACATACAGAATACACAGAGTACATACAGAATACACAGAGTACATACAGAATACATACAGAATACATACAGAATACACAGAGTACATACAGAATACACAGAGTACACACAGAATACATACAGAATGCACAGATGACATACAGAATGCACAGAGTACATACAGAATACACAGAGTACACACAGAATACATACAGAATGCACAGAGTACATACAGAACACACAGAGTACATACAGAATACACAGAGTACACACTGAGTGTCATGAACCTATATCACATAGATTTATTTAGTGTGTTACATCATGTCCAGTACCTTATTGGTTATATTTTGACGTGCAGTTTGGTGCTGACCAACGGTAAACAACTACCAGCTTTCCCACATGAGATCAGGCTGGGATTGAAACTCTGATCTCAGAGGTGGGAGGTGAGTGTGCTACCACAGAGTATATACACAATACACAGTACATACACAATACACAGTACACACTCAATACACAGTACATACACAATACACAGTACACACTCAATAAACAATACACAGTACATACACAATACACAGTACACACTCAATACACAGTACATACACAATACACACTCAATAAACAATACACAGTACACACACAATACACACGATACACACAGATGGTAACGCCAAGCTTTTTTATCAATTTTAATTGTCAATACCAAGAATTTCTTTGTGTGGAGATTATAGTTTACAAAGTCAAATAAAGTATCTTAACAGTTTAATTTCATTCCACTCAGCCATCCTATGTTAAACAAGGGAGTCTGTCTCACTATAACATTGAGTTACTAGTGTTACTATTTTCAAGCAGTAACTTACTTTTAACTGTTTTAATCTGTTCCTACTCAGCCAGCCTCTGCTGAGCGCCTGTACTTTGACCAGTGTTCCTGTGATCTTTTCTTCCCTGCTCGTCTCTAGTTGTGTCAACCACCCAGACCGGAAAAACACCTATCATAGATATGCCAACATGTACTTACAGTATAACATAGCCCATCATAGAAAACAACACCTGTCATATAAATACTGTCATGTACTTACATAACAACACACACCATCAGAGAAAACAACACCTGTCACATAAATACTGTCATGTACTTACAGCACAGTAACAAGACATGGCTGGCTGAAACACGGGACACTGTCATAATGGAAGGAATGGTTCAGTTCAGATTCTGTTACAACTGGTGCAAACTTGAAAATTTTAATTACTTAAATATAGCTTTTATAAGCTACAAGCTTACCATGTGGGACTGATTGCTGTTCTCGGATGGCCGCAAGGCATCATGGCCAACGTCTGAGAAAAACAGACATTTATAGTTGGCCGTAGCCTCAGGTTGTCGTCTCGCAGTACACTCTGACATTCCTCTCCTTTTTCTCGTTGCAATGTTAAACCATACCCCGTCAGAACAGCAGGGAGGCAGGGTGGGACTCTTCTCAATCCCACATGGTAAGCTTGTAGCTTATAAAAGCTACATTAAAGTAATTAAAATTTTCAATTTTATTGCGCTACAATAGCTTACCATGTGGGACTGAATGCTGAATCCAACCGCTCGGTGGAGGGATTACAGCTGAGACTGGAAGATATGTCAATTTTTCTTAGATTTTGAAGTAAGATAGAATGAATGTTAGAAATACCAGTCTGAGTCCCGTTTACAGTGCCCCAATCCCGAAGACCGGGCCTGTAAAGAGCCAAAAACCTGAATAGAATGGATGACAGTGCTAAAACTGTCAAGATGTTGTAGGATTGCAGGAGAGAAGTGCAGACATGCTCACTTAAGGAGTGTAAGGGTCCTTAGGGACCATCCACGAGTGAAAAAACCAGCCCACTGGTTGGAATTCTCATAAATTTTTGCCACCGAACATGAGATTAATGACAACCTTGATAAGTCCTTAATACATCTTATACTTGATAAACTAAAATACAAAATGACCTAACCCGTAACATCTAGACCTATACCTAGATACTGGGAGTAGACTCCTGAAGAATTGGCTGTAGAGGATGTGCCCCCCCCCCCCCCCCCCCCCCCCCCCTTCTTTCTTTCCGAGGATGACTGGTCTGAGGGGAAGGATCTAGGACTTGTTGTGCCGCCACCACTGGTCCCAGAAACATATTGTTGTTGTTGTCTGACCAAGTAAGGTCTTTTAGGTAAAAATTTGTAAATGTGCTGTGAGTTTTCCAGTGACAGGCTTGCATGATTTGGTCCACCAATACCCCACCATAAAAAGGCCTTAGAGGCCGCGAAGGGCCAAATGTCATGCGCTTTAATTCTTGGACCAAATCCAAGGCTTGTTGGTCTGCTTGTTTATAACAAAGTAGAATGGTTTGTTTCAACCAAGAAGAAAGAGTAGCGGGCCTGATGTCTGAGGTATGTCCTTTCTTGAGGGAGATGAAAAGGAGGGATCGAGACCCTCTCAGGTCTTTGGTTCAATCCAGATAGTACCTCAGGGCCCGCACCGGAAATAAGGTCCTGTCTTCTTTGAATCGTCTATCTACAATGGTAGTCAAAGCAGGAATAGTCACCGGAGACACACTTTGTGAACCTTCTCTTGCTAGTTGGTTTTTGGCTATAAAAAACAAGGCGACGATACCCATTCCCCTGGAATCAGGGAGGTCCTGACGGACTCTGGAGTTTCCATTTTGAACTTTTCTATGTGTAGAAAAGTGTTGAGCCTGCTTAAGTCTATTACTGGCCTCCACCTTTGATGAGGCTTGGGGATTAGAAACAGGCGACTGTAAAACCCGAGAGATTTTACATTTTCCACCCTTTCTATTGCGTTCTTTGACAGAAGAGACTGGATACAAATGGCCAGAGCTTGGTCTTTTGAAGGGCCTTGTATTCTGACTGAATCAGAGGGAACTGACCAAACTTGGATTTGAAAAGAATGACAGGATTTGTTTGCCAGTCTTTTCTGAAAGAACGGAGGCAACCTCCTACTGGTGGACTGAGGGAGGCTTTGGAAGAGTCATTGAAGGGTTTTCACGCCCTCGTCCCCTGGAGTGGGGTCGAAAACGACCTTGGAGCCTCTGCTACTCGATTTCCCCCTACCTGGGGAAAACGATGGATACTGCTTGGAATGGAATGACCCCCATTGGGGTGGTTCCTGGAGAAGCCTCTAGATTGTGGGGAATGGGAAAGGGCTGAATAATAGGGCCTAAACCCTAAATGTTATTACAGGTGCCTTGATGAGGAACTCCTGTCCCTCCTAAACTAGTTGTGAATGGGGAACTTTAAGATCTAAAGATCCAGTATCTCACCTGAATTCACTATACCCCTTCTGACTACTTATATGCACCATGAAATTGAGATTGACCTGTCTGGTAGTAGCCTTGCTACTGTCTTAACAGATATCCATAACCAGGGTGTATTCAGAAGATCCTAGTGAAGAGCAGCCTGAAGCTCAACTCTTGATGGCCAGAAGGGGGAGGGGGGCTTACCCAAAGAGGGCCCCTAGGGAGATACAGATTTGAAAACTTGTAATTTGTGTTCAAATCAAGGCTGTTCCATTTTAAGGGAAATGAACAGCCTAAGTTCCTGTTGGCCTGGTAAATCATTCAGAGTCCAGACTGGGGAGGATCTAGGCATAAATTCCCTGGAGGTCCAAAAACTGCCTAAGTTTCAATGTCCTCAGAAAATGGGTGAAGTCAGGCAACCTACTTCCCTAAAAATACAGAGTCAGGACAGAAAGGCTTGAGGACTTGGACTTGCACCGAAGCCTCCAAGAAGTGACATTTACTGCCAGGCTTGTGAACTATTAGTCCAAGTGTGTGTTAGGATTGTTCAGAGTTCTGATCTGGAACCATCATCCGAACATCAGATTTAAGATCTGATCATCCGAGGATCAGATCTAAATACAATCATCCGAGCATCGGATCTTAGATTAGATCATCCGAGCATTGGAACTTAGTGTAAACATCCGATCATCTGAGCATAGGATGGTAGCAGTAGACATCCGATCATCGGATCTGATATCTGAGCATCGGGTCTAGATGCAATGAAAATCCGAGTATCAAATCATACTCGGGTGGATAGAAGTTGGGAATAATGCATCCGATTCTCGGGTGAATTAAAAACTCGGATGAAGTAAGATCGGATCTGGCTTCAGATTCAAGCAGGGATCTGATCCACCCTGGCTAGAAAGAAGTTGGATATTATAATTTCCATGTAAGCTTTCCTTAAAGGGTTCTTTGAAGAGAACTACACAATGGATTTACGTATGTAAATCAAGAGTGACACAAGGTCATCTGCCCCACCCGCCTCACTGCAGGTAGGGCTAGTTGTGAGATAAGGAAAGCAGTAATTACACAGAATTTTATTAAATAACATAGATTCAAAAAAGCAAAGTATAATATTGAATGTCAGAGTGTACCGCGAGAGTACAACCTGAGGCTACGGCCAAATATAAATGTCTATTTTTCTTAGATGTTGGCCATGATGCCTTGCGGCCATCCGAGAACAGCAATCAGTCCCACATGGTAAGCTATTGTAGCGCAATAAAAGCGTTATTTAACATGGCATGGTGTAATAGAGTGCAGACAGGGAGCCTAGGTTGATCCACATATGTGATCTGTGGTCAACAAATTTGTCTTTAATAACTTGTTAAAATTTAAAAAGAAGGAAAATGATATAAAAAGCAATATTAAGTTGACAAATCTAATCTGCTTTGCAGGTGCAACATCTTCCCCATAATGAGAAACTCAGTGCACTAAACTAACAAAGGGAATGTTCAAAGGGGACAGTCAAGGGATGACCCAGGGTTGTGTATGTGAGGGAAGAAAACTTGGGGGAACCGGTACATGATAATCAACTATTACACATTGTTATGGAAACAAACCATTAAACCCCATATGACATGAAAACTATTTAACTATTTAACCATTAACCCTTTCGCTACTGAAGGAACATTATTCCACTGGATTGTAGCCATATGACGTCATATCACGTCAGAAACGCCAATAAAGTAAAATAGTAACTCACTACCTTATACACTTTATTTGTGGTATTTTTCGGCATATTTCATTAAGAAATGATGAAATGTTGAATGAGGAAACTCCAGGAAATCCCCAAATAAATATAACCACAAGAAAACAATATGTATCTATATGCGGTAAATACGGCAATATCTACAGAAACCAGTTAAAATAGATAAAATAGTGATTTTTTTTTTTTTTTAAATATAGCTTAACTTACATATATTTTACTTGAGCAATCGTTTTAATACTGATACACCAAAGAAAACGTATTGCAGTGTACTGAAAAAGAAGAAATCCATATTATTGCCGTCGACCCTGTGTCGACATACATGGTACCTTGTAATACACATTAGTGTCGACTGCTAGTCGGCATAGATGGTAGCGAAAGGGTTAAACTCTGTGATGACATGCAAACTATTTAACCATTAAACCCTGTGATGACATGCAAACTATTTAACCATTAAACCCTGTGGTGACATGCAAACTATTTAACCATTAAACCCTGTGATGACATGCAAACTATTTAACCATTAAACCCTGTGGTGACATGCAAACTATTTAACCATTAAACCCTGTGATGACATGCAAACTATTTAACCATTAAACCCTGTGATGACTTGCAAACTATTTAACCATTAAACCCTGTGGTGACATGCAAACTATTTAACCATTAAACCCTGTGGTGACATGCAAACTATTTAACCATAAAACCCTGTGGTGACATGCAAACTATTTAACCATAAAACCCTGTGGTGACATGCAAACTATTTAACCATTAAACCCTGTGATGACATGCAAACTATTTAACCATTAAACCCTGTGGTGACATGTAAACTATTTAACCATTAAACCCTGTGGTGACATGCAAACTATTTAACCATTAAACCCTGTGGTGACATGCAAACTATTTAACCATTAAACCCTGTGGTGACATGCAAACTATTTAACCATTAAACCCTGTGGTGACATGCAAACTATTTAATGACATGCAAACTATTTAATGACATGCAAACTATTTAATGACATGCAAACTATTTAACCATTAAACCCTGTAGTGACATGCAAACTATTTAACCATTAAACCCTGTAGTGACATGCAAACTATTTAACCATTAAACCCTGTGGTGACATGCAAACTATTTAACCATTCAGTCACTTTAACCATTCAGTTAACTCCGTCATTAACTGAGCAGCAGACCACCCACCTGACTGAGTCCCAACCTGTACGATGCTTTCTCCACTTCTAGTGCCGACAGCAGCTTCTCGACAGCCTGAAACACACACAGTGTGAAACCACAGCAACTCTATCAGCAACTACACAAACACTTCCTACTGATGACAAATAAATGTCATGAACCACTTCACCGATATCACAGTAAAAAACAATGACTGATCTTGTGTATTGTGGCTTAGTATGAGACAATATACTCGTGACTTGGAGAGGGTGGGTATAAAAAATGTGTACATCGGATGGTCGCCAGTGTAAAACTGTTCTAATTCTGGGACTCTGTGTTTTAGTACACCCACATTTAACCAGAGGAAGGGGGCCTTGGTGGCAGAGTGGTAACACTCTCGCCTCCCACCTCTGAGGCCGGGGTTCAGTTTCCAGCCCGGCCCCAAGTGGGAAAGCTGGTAGTTGCTTGCCGTTGGTCAGCAGTTTACAGTACAGAACCCTGACGAACTGTATGTACTGGTTTCCACTGCCCTTCCAACTACCCATCGTGATATGACCTGTACAGAGTTGAAAGTGATGTAAATCTCCAAATAAATAAATTAACCAGAGGAAGTGAAAATTGCAAATTTAATAAGTAAATTTGTAAATTTTAATTACTTAAATGTAGCTTTTATAAGCTACAAGCTTACCATGTGGGACTTAATGCTGTTCTCGGGTTGCCACACCCGGGGCCAACGTCTTAGAAAAAAAGATCGTTCTTGTTAGCCACCGGATATACTGGTAGTTGTCGTCACGTGATAACTTCTGACCAATCGCCCTACTTTCTCGTTGAAATTTTTATTAAACCTACCTCTCAGCTGTAAACAGCGGGGAGGCAGGGTGGGACTCTTCTAAGTCCCACATGGTAAGCTTGTAGCTTATAAAAGCTACATTTAAGTAATTAAAATTTACAATTTTATTACGCTACAATAGCTTACCATGTGGGACTTAATGCTGAATTCAACCGCCCGGTGGCGGGATTACAGCTGAGACTGGAAGATATGTAATTTTTTTCTAAGATTTGAATTAATATATACAGAATAGTGCCAGAAATGCCAGTCTGAGTCCCTTTTACAGAGCCCCGATCCCGAAGATCGGGCCTGTAACGAGCCAAAAACCTGAGTAAAAAGGGACAGTGCTAAAACTGTCCAGATGTTTGGTAGTAGGACGGAAGTGCAGCAGTGCTCACTTTGAGGTCTAAGGGTCTCTATTAGACCTTCACGTGTGACTGACCAACCCAGTGGTCGGGCATCTCATGAAATTTTTAACCTGAAATATGAGATTAACGACAACTGACTAAGTCCTTAATAGAAATTACCTGATAATTGAAAAATAAAATGACCTTACCCCTAACATCTTGAAGGTAAAGGAATACCTAGATCCTGGGAGAGACTCCTGAAGACTTGGTTGTAGCGGATGTGCCCCCCCCCCCCCCCCCCCCCCCTTTTTTCTTTCCGAGGACAACTGGTCTGAGGGGAAGGATCTAGGACTTGTTGTGCCGCCACTACGGGTCCCAGATACATATTGTTGTCGGTGTCCGACCAAGTAAGGTCTTTTAGGTAAAAATTTGTGAATGTGTTGTGAGCTTTCCAGTGACAGGCTTGCATGATTTGGTCCACCGATACTCCACCGTAAAAGGCCTTAGAGGCCGCGAAGGCCTGGATGTCATGCGCTTTGACTTGGACCAAGTCCAAGGCTTGTTGATCTGCTTGTTTATAATAAAGTAGAATGGTTTGTTTCAACCATGAGGAGAGTGTAGCGGGTCTGATGTCTGAGGTATGTCCTTTCTTAAAGGAGATGAAAAGGAGAGAACGAGACCCTCTCAGGTCTTTAGTTCGATCCAAATAGAACCTCAGGGCCCGCACGGGACACAGGGTCCTGTCTTCCTTAAACTGTCTATCTACAATGGTAGTCAAAGCAGGAATAGTCACTGGTGACACACTTTGAGAACCTTCTCTTGCTAGTTGGTTTTTGGCTATGAAATCAGAAGAAGGGAACAAGGCTACCTTTTCCCATTGGCCTAAATTAGTCCTAAGTCTTTCATGGGCTCAAATGGTGCTTTGGTGAGCTCGTTAAGGACAACAGAAAGGTTCCACTTGGGTAAATTTCTGGAACTTTTAGGACGATCCCTGTGGAAACTGGAGAGTAACCTATGAAGGTCTGCATTGTGCGCAATGTGTTGGGCCGTTGGGCCCAAAGTGTCAACGATAGCAGTCCTGTAACCATCAATGGTCGAGGGGCGACTGTTTAGGTCTTGGTACAGGTACATGAAAAAATCTGAGATTTGTTTCACAGATGGAGTGGAGAAATCCACCGAATTTTCTCAGCACCATTTTTCAAATAGGGCCCACTTTGACCTGTAGATGGTCCTTGTTGATGACCGCTGAGGGGCAGCAATTCTCTCTGCCACCTCCACAGAGAAGCCTTGTTCTTGGAGTTGTCCGCTCCTAGACACCAGGCGTGGAGGTTCAGCTGTTGTGGATTGTTGTGGAACACATAGTTGTGGGACTGTTTGAGTAGGGTCGTTGACACTGGGAGTTGTAGTGGGATCTCTGTTGAGAGCTGCACTAGGTCCCAAAACCAGGGCATCCCTGGCCAGCCTGGGGCTATCACGATGATCAGGCAATGGCATTGCTTGATCTTTTGGATCACCTTGTGAAGGAGAGCCGTAGGAGGGTAGGCGTAGGCCGTGAGGTTGGTCCAGTTTATGTTCAGAGCATCTATGTTCCAGGCCCTTGGGTCTGGGATAGGAGACACATATAGAGGGAGTTTGTGATTCAGGTGAGTGGCGAATAAGTCTACATGAGGGGTGAACCACTTTCGGCAGATTTGCTTGAAGACCTGAGGGTGCAGGGACCATTCTGTTGACTGCACTTGGTTGGACCTGGATAGGAGGTCAGCCATCACATTCAGACACCCTGGAATGTGCCTGGCTTTCAATGTTATATGGTAGTGATGGCACCAGGTCATGATTTTCCACAGGAGAGCGCACATCTCTGCTGAGTGAGTTCCCCCTTGCTTGTTGATGTAGGCTACCACTGTTGAGTTGTCCGTCGCAACTAACACTGTTTGATTCTGGCACTGGTCCTTGAAGTCTCGAAGGGCCAGGGAGACCGCCTTCAATTCCAGGACATTTATGTGTAGCCTTTTTTCCCGCTCTGACCACAGCCCTTTTGTAGAATTTTGATCTAAGTGAGCGCCCCAACCTTCGTTTGAGGCGTCGGTAAAGAGTTGGATACTGTGGTCCTTGGGATGAAGGTCTGCGCCTTTCATCACATTTGAGGGGTTTTGCCACCAATCTAGGTGGGCTACAATGGCTTCTGTCCAAGGAAGGAGGTTGTCCAGCGACTGAGGATATCTCCAGTGCTCCTTGAGATGAAACTGAAAGGGCCTCATGTGAAGGCGTCCCTCCGGGACCATTTTCTCCGTTGAGGCTAGCAACCCAATTAGAGACATCAAACATCTTGCAGTCAAAACACGTTTTGACTTGAGTCGTAGGATCAAATCCTGAAGTTTGAGCCATCTCTCGTGAGTGGGTCTTACAAGGGCTGAATCTAGGTGGTATTCGTAGCCCACGAACGAAAACACCTGAGTAGGTTTCAGTTCTGATTTTTCCTGGTTGATTATCCAACCCAAGGATTGGGTTAGGTCTACCACTGCCTGTGTGTACCTTTGAGATTCCTCCTGGGACTGGGACCTGATCAGCCAGTCATCCAGGTATTGGTGAATTCTGAGTCCTCTTGAGAGGGCCATTAGTTTCACTTCCTTTACGATCATCGTAAAGACCTGGGGGGCTGTGGCCAGTCCGAAAGGTAGGGAGGTGAACTGGAACACCTGGGCCTTGTAGCAAAACCTTAAGTACTTCCTTGAGTTTGGATGGATGGGGATGTGAAGGTATGCGTCCGACAGGTCTATCGACGATACCCACTCCCCTGGGACCAGGGAAGTCCGGATGGACTCCGGGGTTTCCATTTTGAACTTTTCTACTTGTAGAAAAGTGTTGAGCCTGCTTAGGTCTATGACTGGCCTCCACCTTTGGTGAGGCTTGGGTACTAGGAACAGGCGACTGTAAAACCCGAGAGATTTTATGTTTTCCACCCTTTTGATGGCAAGAGACTGGATACAAGTGGCCAAGGCTTGGTCTTTTTGTTGGGCCTTGTACTCTGATAGAATCAGAGGAAATCTGATCAAGTTTGGCTTTGAACGGAATGGCAGAACGTAGCCATTGGTGATAATGTTTAACACGTTTTGAGAACATTTGTTTGTTAGCCAGTCTCTCTTGAAAGAACGGAGGCGACTTCCTACTGGTGGACTGAATGAGGCTTTGGAGGAGTCATTGCGAAGGGGGGTTTCCACGCCCCCTTCCCCTATTGTGGGGTCGAAAACGACCCCTGGAGCCTCTGAAGTTGGATTTTCCTCTTCCCGAGGGAAAGGATTGGTTACTGCTTTGAGAGGTATTGCCCCCATAGGGGCGTTTCCTGTAGGAGCCTCTTTTCTTGTGGGGGCCACGAAAGGGCTTATTCTGGTAGGGTGAAAAACCCTGAGAATCTTTTGAGGTGCCTTTTTTGAGAAGGAAGTCCTCACCTTCCTTTACAAGTTGAGACTCGAACAAGGAGGAGTCCCAGAAGGACGAGTTCCTAAGTTCTTGGCGTCTCGTTTCCCCTAGCTGGGGATGCAATAGAGTCATTTCGGCTTCGCACCTAAGCAAGCCGGTATTAGCCATGGAATATAATTCCCTCTGGAGAATATGGGCTAGCGATTTGCTGAGACAGGTAAGAGCTCTATGTTGAACAAGAACCGTCTTGTTCCAAAAATCCAAGTACTCAGCAACTTCCTCATATCCGCGCTTTGGTGCTTTCTCAGGATTGGCACCTTTCTGGATCTGAGACTTTATCTTCTTGACAGTTGACTTGATGCTATGTTGGCACTTCTCCAAGGAAGCATTGCAAGAAGAAGAGGTTTTGGCAAAGGCAGCGGTGAAATTGAGGGTTGAGATATTTTGTCTAGCCTGATGTTCCAGCTCCTTAAGGACTGGCAGAGGAACTTTGGCTACTGGTGCCCCAGGAGGTCTAGGAGTAATACAGATCTTGGCAAAGTCCGTATTCAACTCCTGGATTTTGTCTTGAAAAGTGGGCTGTCCAACCTTGTACCACTTAGAAGTGGAAGGAGGAGGCTTGACATATTTTCCCTCAGATAAATTGGCAGCTTTGAAATCATGTTGAAATTTATCAAAGGCGTCCTTGATAACTGAGCTAAGTGGTAGGATAGAGGAAGGACCTCTAGGTCTGAGCTCTTGACGGCCTTTTTCGTCATCCAGACCCAACACTGAAGTTGAAGACCTAGGCATAGAGTCCCTGGGGTCAGGGAGAGAAAGAATGCGCCTGAAGGTGTCTACCTCTTCAGAGTATTGGGAGGGAATGTCAGACAGAGCTACTTCCCTATAATAAGGGGGGTCTGGATCATGTTGTGGGAGGTCTTGATCAGAAGCTGCGCCTGAGGGCTGAGCCCTAGAGGGCTTAGAAGACCTGTGTCTGGCCACAGGGGAGTGATCTTCCTCTGAAGATGACACATATCTGGACCTAGATTTATGCTTGCTCTTGTCAGAGTGTTTCTTAGGTCTAGGATGGATCCGAGGTTCGTCGGAATCCTCATCCAGATGATCCGAGGCAGAGCTCGGTGTTACTGTTTGCCTGTGGCTTTGTTTTTTGTGTGAGTACGAGGAATCCTTCGGTATTGCTTCAGAAGGGGCAACGTACTGATCCGAGGAAGTTTGATTAAGTACTAGTCGAGGAGGGAGTGCTGGACCAACGTCCACATCCATTGCCTCGGACTGTGCATTAGTACTTGACCTCGGAGGGGGTAGGTCCAGATGAGCAGCAGAGTTGCTGGATGGACCAGCTTTTGAAGCATGAGGCGAGGGATCAACCTCGGCAGACTTTTTAACTGCCAACTCCTCTCGGAGTGATTGAAATGCTTCTAACATGGATGCCTGGAAGGAACCCATTTGCTGCTGGATATGTATATTTAAGGAATCAACCAGGAATTTCTCTACATTTCTTTGAATTTTGTTTTGTAAAACAGTACCTGGGGTGGGAGGAACAGCCTTGGCTGGGGTCTTTAGTGATAAAGAACTGAAGGCGAGAGGTTGAGGACGGGGGTGGGGGTGGGGGTGGGTGGGTGGGGGGGGGGGGTGGTGGTGGTGAGGTAAAGAGGTTATCGGCAGCACTCTCAAGGTCTGCATTAGAACCAGTAAAAGTAATTATGAGTATCAAAACCGAAGCAAAAATGAGCATTTCTGAGCTCTCGGTTTGTCTTTGTTTGCTTGATGAAGAGACATTTTAACGCAATAAAAAGACGTACAATTGAAATTGCCTGAACCGAGAAAACTCAAAACACGCGGATTGTAAGGAAAATACTTAAGTTGTGAAATTAAAAATTTTACAGTATAATCTATGAAATATATTTAAAGAAATATCCAAATATTAGCCTCCAACAATACGTGAATACTGAGAAATAAATGAAAATGTCTGTATATTTACAAACTGCTACCAGTCATCGTGGCCAACGAGAAAGTAGGGCGATTGGTCAGAAGTTATCACGTGACGACAACTACCAGTATATCCGGTGGCTAACAAGAACGATCTTTTTTTCTAAGACGTTGGCCCCGGGTGTGGCAACCCGACAACAGCATTAAGTCCCACATGGTAAGCTATTGTAGCGTAATAAAATAAATTTTTATAAGTTAATACCCTATCCAATGGACAATTGCTTTACAATAAAGATGCTATGACGTCACGATGGCACGGAGTGTGCATTTGCCAGGTGGCGCATCGTACTTCCTGTCTAGACATCATGACGTCATAGCATCTTTTTCGCTGTCTAGTCCTATGAAGACCCCTATTAAGTTAATAATGGGGCTGGATGGGGTATTAACTTATATAAAATTTAATTTACTTATTAAATTTGCAGTTTTATTGCATTAATACATCCTATCCAATGGACAATTGCTGAATAGCTACCGCCTGGCTGGCGGGTAAGTTACTAGGGACTTAAGTGAACTCACAACAATTGACAGGCCCGGGTTGACCTAAGGTCAGGACACCCTACGAGGTCATGGTCGGTTACCACTAATCAGTTACCCGGTGGTATACCAATGTTGCCCCCCCCCTTTTTCCCAGACCTGCTCTGAGGAAGGGGAAGAGAGGGATGAGTTCAGTCCCAGAAGAAATAAACTTCCCAAACTATATACAAGGTATCTACATTATATACATACATATCTATATATCTCCTCATTTTTGGGTCTGTTGGTAAACCTGCTGAGCAGCCACCACTGGACGTAAATGGAAAAGCTCTGAATCCGCCCAAGCCACATCCTTCAAATAGAACTGTGTGAAGGTGTTATGTGACTTCCAGTGGCAGGTTGAAAAAATTTGCTCTAAGGAGACTCACACCTGGAATGCCTTAGAAGCAGCAAAGGCCCCGACATCATTGGCTTTAGCTTGATGCAGTGTGCGGGCCTCCTGATCAGAGCTCTGACTGGACATAGGGACCTGTCATCCTTAAGTGACTTATCCAGAGTGGGGACCAGGGCTGGTATAACCACTGGGGCCACACTGTCTGGACCCTTTTTTTAGCTAGCTGGTTCTTGGACAGAAAGCTGGGTGAGGGGTACAAGGACACCTTAGACCAGTCTGACTGGTGTCTGATGTTTCTATGTAGCAAAGCATGGATCTCACTTCTTTGTTTACCTGAACCGAGGGAAAACAGTCTTGAAGGTCAAGTGTTTCAGGGAGGCCTCTTTAAGGGGTTCAAAGGGAGGCTTTGTCAACTGGTGCAGTACCAGGGAGAGGTTCCAGGAGGGGATGCCCCTTCGACCCTTGGGTCTGTCTATGGAAACTATCCAGGAGATGGGTGAGATTCTCATCTTTGCTGACATTAATGGGAAAGTTTCCCAACTTGTCAGCAACTGCTGATCTGTAATCATCAAGGGTGCCCGGTTGCAACTTCCTGTCCTGGAACAAGTACAGAAGGAAGTCAGCTATGGCTTTCAGAGGTGGTGCCCTGAAGTCCACCTGATTACTGAGGCACCACTTTGTAAAAATCGTCCACTTTGCCTCATAGACGGATCTGTGCGATCCTCTTTGAGGAGCCTCAATTTGTGCTGCTACTGCATCAGAGGAGCCCTGCTCCTTGATTGCTGTGGCTCTAGGAGCCAGGCATGAAGCTTTAGGTTTGACAGATTCCTGTGCAGGGTATTGTTGAATGGTTGAGTTACCAGATTGGGTAGACTGGGCAGACACAGTGGGATCTGGCTGGACATGGCCACTAGGTCCCAAAACCAAGGCATGTTGGGCCACCCTGGTGTAATCAATATGATCCTGTTGTATGGGTAATCCTGCAACATCTCCAGCACTTTGCCCAAGATGCTGCTGGTGGGAAGGCATATGGGTCCCAGGATAGACTGAGTGCATCACTGCCCAGCCCTGTGGGTCTGGAAACAGTGACACAAACTGTGGCAGTTTGTTGTTGAACCTGGTGGCAAACAGGTCCACTTAGGGCTGGTGCCACCGGGAACATATGGTTTGGAAGAACTCTGGGTGAAGGGACCATTCTGTTTGAATGGTCAGGCCTAGTCTGGATAGTTTTGTCTGCTATCACATTTAACCGGCCTGAGATGTGTCGAGCTTTGAGTGTTGCCTGTCTCCTGGTACACCAAGTCAGGATTCTCCACAGAAGGGCACAAAGAGGTCCCGACTTCATCCCCCCCTTCCTTGTTGATATAGGCAACCACTGTAGTGTTGTCTGTGGCTACCAGAACTATGTTGTTTGAACAGAGGTCCTGGAACTCTTTTAGGGCCAGAAAGACCGCCTTCAGTTCCAGATGGTTTATGTGTAGTTTGCTTTCTGGAAGGGACCAGGTTCCCCTTACAGTGCATTCGTTTAAGTGAGCACCCAACCATTCTTTTGATGTGTCTGCAGAGCATGTTTTAGTGGGTGTAATGGTTGATCTGGAAGCGCATTGCTTTCCTCCAGCCTCCATTTTAAGTGAGGGTGGAGCAACCTGGGGACTGGTATCACCTTTTCTAGTGACTCTGATACCCTCTAGTAATTTTTCAAGTGCCACTGTAGGGTCTCATATGGAGCTGACCTAGGTGGCCCTGCATTTCTGTTGCTGTGAGTAGACCTATGAGGGACATGAACTGCCAGACCGGACACACCGGACCAGACAATATTGTCTGAATCTTGTCTATTAAGGCTTGCCAATGATCTGGTGTGGGTCTGACCTTGCCCTCTTTCAGGTCGAACTGGTAAGCTACGAAGCTGAACACCTGTTTTGGATACCAGTTCTGACTTCTTCTTGTTCACCAGCCAACATAGCTCTCGACAGAGAGCTACCAAGGTCTGTCTATGCTGGAGACAAGTTTGGTGGGATGTGGCTCTCACCAACCAGTCATCTAGGTACTGGTGGATTCCACACCCTTCTGTAAAACCATCAGTTTGACCTCTTTGGCTACCACTGTGAACTCCATGGGTGCAGTGGACAGGCCAAAGCGTAGTGCTTTGAACTGGTAGGACCGCCCCTGGATGTGAAAACTCATGTACTCCCTGGATTGACTGTGAATTAGTATGTGGAAGTATGCGGCTATGGAGGTTACCCACTCCCCTGTATGTAGGGAGGTTCTTATTGTCTCTGGTGTCTCCATTTTGAACGACTATGTGTTTAGAAAGTTGTTCAAGGTGCTGAGGTTAAAGATAGGTCTCCACCAGTTGTTGGGTTTTGGTACCAAAAATAGCCTGTTGTAAAACCCCAGAGATTTTTGAGTTGATACTGGTTCCACTGCATTTTTGTTCACAAGCTGATGCAATGCCTCCAACAAGTAGAGGTTTTTGTTGGGATTTACAAAGCAGCTTATGACAGTTGGTGACCTGGTCAAATTGGGTCTGAACCAGAAGGGGAGGGTGTAGTCCTCTCTGAGTACTGTCACTTTGGGACTGGCCCCTAGGGCTGCCCATTTTTCCCAAAACTGGTGCAATCTGGCCCCTACAGATAGATCTGGAGCAACATTTGGGACATTGTGACAAGATTTACAGTACTCAAGTGATCTACACAGGAAACATCTTTCATACACTTTATTCTTTGAAAGTGATAACAATAACTGGGATTTACACCTTTCTTTTGTGGATACCCTTTGACAAAAAGAACAGGAGTTACAACACAAGAGTTTACATGTAAATTGACAGTCTTGCTCTTGCTGGTTAAGTCCTTGCTTCCGGCTATCACTGGTGCAGGGTTCAAACTTTCTACCTTTCCCGACACACAAGCACAGTCCTTCAGTCCGGTCACACACTTTACACAGTTATTGTCATTTACATTGCTTAGAACCCTTAGCCGGCTTCTGTGTGAAAGTTGAGGCCTTGCCACGACCTTTCCTGCCCTGCTGCCAGTCCCTTATCTGCTTCCAAGTTGGTACACCGGACTTCCGGTCCGGCTGATGAGAAGACTTGTTAGTTGCGGAAGCATAAGGATGGATACGACCGTGCTTCCTGTGTGAGTTGCCAGACGAATGCCTCTCCTCACTTCTTGACAGTTCTTCTGCTTTATGTAACAACTGGTCTGGGAACAGTGAGTTGGTATGCAGTAGAGCAGTATGTAAGACAGGGTCTTGCTTCACACCAGATTGTAGATACTCTAAGTAACTGTCCCTTCAGGCCAGTGTGAGGTTAGCCATATTAACAAAAACGCCCTCTGACAAGTCCTGCATGGTACGAGCCATAGCCTGGGTGATGGACCTGTTGAAGGTGACCAAATAGTCCAACTCGTCTACAGTTTGCCTTGACCTTCCTGGAGTCTTGCCTTTCCCTTTGTCCAACTGAGTCACCATGACGTCCTGTACTTTAGTGAGACATCTAGACAAACCAGCAGCCTGATTACACATGTAGGTTTATTCTCTGGCTGACCTCTCTCAATGCCTTAAAGTGTCCTTGTTAATGAACCGGGAAGCCGGGGCAGAAGGTAAACTGTGTGTGGCAACCCTGCTGAATGCACTTTTGAGTTTTGTTGGATCCTGTGACCAGTATAACACCTTGGAAGTGGATGCGTCCTTCTTGTTGGTGTGCATGTCATAACACCGGGAAGTTCTAGGAGTCTTTACAAACTGGTCCCTCAACAGCCCAGCAGTCTCAGCATTCCTTGACGGGTACCCTTCTACAATGGTGAGGTTTAATTTCTCCAAATTCCTGCAGAGCCAGTCATCAGCTGGTAACTTGATGGATACTTCCCCGGTAGGCTGTGTTCGGGAACCGGCAAAAGGGTTGTTGTCCATAGAGGAAGACGAACTATCAAAGTCTGGAATCTGGTGCCAGCCCATGAAAGAACGCCTCCCTCTCATTGTCTCCCTGTACTTGGCCTCTTCAGAGTGTTCCTGGTGCAACTTGTGTTCCCTGACTGGGTCCCTGTCTGAAAAAAATTCCCTGTCACTCTCTGCAGCAGGGGATTCCGGTTCACTAGCCATCTCATCTTCACTATCAGACACACCAGTAATATCAGTAACAGTTTTAGTACTGGTGAGGGACTGGTCCACAGTACTGCCATCTTTACTACCAGTACTGGCAGGCTGAACATCAGTTGAAGCACCGGGAGCCTCAACAGGCTGGGTGGCCGTCCTCGCACAGGGAGCCTCAACAGGCTGGGTGGAAGTCATGGTGGCAGCACTCTTCCCTCTCGTACTGGAAGCCTCAACAGGCTGGGTAGCAGTCACATCCCTGGTGGCCTGAACAGGACTGGCACCGGTAAAAGTCTCAGCTGGCTGGGTGACCGGCATCATACTGGAACTGGCACCGGGATCAAAAAATGGCTGCTCACTCGTCACCACTGCAGCAGGTTTCTTCACTGGCTCCACCGGTACAGCAAAAGACTTGGAAAGCAGTATTGCTTCAAGTCTAGCAAACCTCTGAGCCCACTTGTCATCTAGATTCTTCAGGTCTTCGGACATGGGTTTGCTACTGCTGGATTTCCTCTTGCTAGGTTTGGGGACTCATCAGGTCGCTTCTTCTTGCCAGCAGGGATGGTTTCTGTCTTCTTAACAGCCTTTTCTCCCTCTACCCGTCCCAACACACTGACTTGTGAAGGGTCCACGAGTGGGGGTAGCAGACAGAGACATATTCTTCCTATCTCTGTATGTGGGGGTGGCTAGTTGTTGAAGCTGTTCTGGGGTGAATGCTTTGCAAACGGAGCAGTCCTTCTTTAAGACACACGGATTGTCTCCAACCCTTTTGTCCCATCATCGCGCACACTTCAGATGGACATCTAACAAAGCAATCAGGTGGCCACAAGTGCCTCTCTTCTGTCCAGTGGACATGACGAGCAGTAATGTAGTAAAAATATGTAGATATAATTAAAAGTTCAAAAATGGATGAAACTGCTGTAACACTACAAAAACGTCTCTCTGTACAAAACCTGTCTGCACACTCAACGCGCCAAACGAAAAAGATGCTATGACGTCACAATGTCTAGACAGGAAGGAAGTACGATGTGCCACCTGGCAAATGCACACTCTGTGACCGGTCCTGTGGTGATATATACAGAACGTCTTTTACTGGCGTTTGGTAGGACCAGTCGCGCCCACCGGTAAAGTAATTGTCCATTGGATAGGGTGTATTAATGCAATAAAATCACAAAACCAAAACATTGACGTGTCCTCAAATGCATGAAAACATGGTATAAAATAGGGGTGTAACAGGGTGCCCGGTCACCGAAAGACGGTGACAATCTATGAAACTACCGGGTATATTTTAACGTTCGTGGAAACCGAAAATCTATACTTCCTTTACAGAAAAGGTACAAATTGTGTTGAATAAAATAAATATAACAATAAAAAGTGTTTTACTTACCCTAGAACTCCATTATCTATCATATTTTATCACAACTTGAGCTTCAGTACACCTTAAGTACCTGGACTTCCTGTTTTACTGTATCTCCATAGCAACCATAGTTCATTTCCTGTCTGCAGGTAAGTACTCTCTTTTTTGCTAGTATCCAGTTTAACTGTATTTTGTGTTGCTTTTTTTGACAAAAGGATCATTTTTGCCTTAAAAAACGAAGCAAACTGCAAGGAAATGGTCTAATATTAAGCTTTTGGATGTTCACGATCTCCGGTTACGGTCCGGTTATTTCCCGCGGATTAACCGGAGTCAAAATATTGTCCCCGTCTCACCCCTAGTATAAAATGTGTAATTTCTTTGGATTTCTCGATTGTTTCCAATATTTTAAGTTTTCCTTCCATATGTGTTGATAAGGGAGACGGAGGTTATTGAGTGTCGTCACTTATACACCATGAAGTCACAATTCTAACTGGACTTTCATGGTGCCTAATCTCACTGTTACTAAGGGGACTCTAAGGTGCAACAAAAAATGTCCCCAAATGTACAAAAATAGGAGATAAAAGTGAGAAATTTCTTCAGATTTCAGATTACAGTAAAATGCTCTCAATACCGAGCCTACCAATTATTATCCCTACTCGTGACACACTATCAACTCATTCCACTCAAGTCAACCCCAAACCATTAAATCTTATTACCAACAAATCCACTGACAAATATACCTCAGTCTTGGCACTTTGCAATACTTCACTGCTGACAGATTCTTATTACTGACAATTAACTTGTGTTGTGGATACTTAAAAATAAACTACTGAAAAATAACTTTCACTGGTGACAATTGAAACTTATAACTGAAATTAACTCTGATCACCGATGATTAAATACATCAGTGACCCTTTGCCATAAACCACTGACAACCTGACTTGTACTATTGTGAATTAACACTGACCAATGATGACCAACCGTTACTACAGGCAACTGACTCATATCACTGTCACTTCACATTCACAAGTAATGACAACCTGTTACCACTGAAAACTGATTCATATCGCTGTCACTTCACATTTACAAGTAATGACAACCTGTTACTATTTACAACTGACTCACATCACTGTTAATTGACACCGACAACCTGGTGACACTCTGCTGTACACTATCTACTCACCTGCTTTTCATCCCGTGTTGTGCCCGGCACAGGCCGACTTTCTGGTGGTGAGAGCATCTCATAACGCTTCAGAAACTCAGAGTACAGCATGTGTTCTGGGAAACCTGTAAACCAGTGATTGACTGTAGTGTTTACACATTATCCTGTGTTTCCTCTGTGTATGAAGCTCCCATTCTATATGGATCAACCTATGCTTTCTATGTATATTAATTACTCCACATTCTGTATATACATGAATTACTGTATGCTCTTTATGTACATGAATTACTCTATGATCCATGTACAAGAATTACTCTGTGCTCTTTGTGTACACAAGAATTACTCTATGATCCATATGTACGAGAAATACTCCATGCTCTTTATGGACATAAATTACTCTATGCTCTGTGTACAAGAATTACTCTATGCCCCTTATGAACAAGAAATACTCCCTACTCTTTATGGACATGAATTACTCTATGCTGCTTATGTACAAGAATTACTCTATGCTCCTTATGGCCATTAATTACTCTATGCTCTCAGTGTATGCAAATTACACTATGCTCTCTGTACATGACTTTGTGTCCTTCCCATCAATCACTATTTACCTTGCCTGTGTATGCGTATACTCTCCAGAATCTCCTGACCTCTGACCTGTGACCTCAGTAAGGGCACACTGATGAGGGCTTCCTCTGAGCTGACAGATTTGTTGGGAGCGAGTTGAGAGGTGCGGAGGTCGCTGAGGCCCGCATTGTGTTGTGGCAGCAGGCAATGCACAAAGTGCAGGCGACAACGACGCAGGCTCTCAATGATACTGTCCTAAAAACAGAGAAATAATGCATGGCTACAGATACAAGGGTCAGACAGGCTCTCAAAGATACTGTCCTAAAAACAGAGAAATAATGCATGGCTATAGATACAAGGGTCAGACAGGCTCTCAATGATACTGTCCTAAAAACAGAGAAATAATGCATGGCTATAGATACAAGGGTCAGACAGGCTCTCAATGATACTGTCCTAAAAACAGTGAAATAATGCATGGCTACAGATACAAGGGTCAGACAGGCTCTCAATGATACTGTCCTAAAAACAGAGAAATAATGCATGGCTACAGATACAAGGGTCAGACAGGATCTCAAAGATACTGTCCTAAAAACAGAGAAATAATGCATGGCTACAGATACAAGGGTCAGACAGGCTCTCAATGATACTGTCCTAAAAACAGAGAAATAATGCATGGCTACAGATACAAGGGTCAGACAGGCTCTCAAAGATACTGTCCTAAAAACAGAGAAATAATGCATGGCTACAGATACAAGGGTCAGACAGGCTCTCAATGATACTGTCCTAAAAACAGAGAAATAATGCATGGCTACAGATACAAGGGTCAGACAGGCTCTCAATGATACTGTCCTAAAAACAGAGAAATAATGCATGGCTACAGATACAAGGGTCAGACAGGCTCTCAATGATAATGTAGTAAAAACAGAGAAATAATGCATGGCTACAGATACAAGGGTCAGACAGGCTCTCAAAGATACTGTCCTAAAAACAGAGAAATAATGCATGGCTACAGCTACAAGGGTCAGACAGGCTCTCAATGATACTGTCCTAAAAACAGTGAAATAATGCATGGCTATAGATACAAGGGTCAGACAGGATCTCAATGATACTGTCCTAAAAACAGAGAAATAATGCATGGCTACAGCTACAAGGGTCAGACAGGCTCTCAATGATACTGTCCTAAAAACAGTGAAATAATGCATGGCTACAGATACAAGGGTCAGACAGGCTCTCAATGATACTGTCCTAAAAACAGTGAAGTATTGCATGGTTATAGATACAAGGGTCAGACAGGCTCTCAATGATACTGTCCTAAAAACAGAGAAATAATGCATGGCTATAGATACAAGGGTCAGACAGGATCTCAATGATACTGTCCTAAAAACAGAGAAATAATGCATGGCTATAGATACAAGGGTCAGACAGGATCTCAATGATACTGTCCTAAAAACAGTGAAATAATGCATGGCTATAGATACAAGGGTCAGACAGGATCTCAATGATAATGTCCTAAAAACAGAGAAATAATGCATGGCTACAGATACAAGGGTCAGACAGGATCTCAATGATACTGTCCTAAAAACAGTGAAATAATGTATGGCTATAGATACAAGGGTCAGACAGGCTCTCAATGATAATGTCCTAAAAACAGTGAAATAATGCATGGCTACAGATACAAGGGTCAGACAGGCTCTCAATGATAATGTCCTAAAAACAGTGAAGTATTGCATGGCTGTAGATACAAGTACAAGACTGGCACTGAATAAATGAGTTACCCAGTTTACACTAAGTGAATACTGTATTCAGCATATCAACTCAAAAAATGAGAAATTAGTAATGGTAGGGATGGCAGGCTGGAGATACATGAGCAACATGTGTAATATTCATTCATATAACTCATTCTGCACTTATTTAATACTTGACTCACCATAGTTACTCCTAAAATAAGAATAAACAAACTAATAGTCTACTCAATCTGCCAAGACTATACGACAATAAAATTAATTTTCACAAAAGGTACAATTCACACCTTTTGCCATGGTTACAGATGTCAAATTCATATGTTTGACAACTTAACAATATTTATACAGTAAGCGTATCACAATAACTGGGTTAAAGGTGATGTATTGACTTTAATACCATTGATTCTCACAGTGGAAGTTTATCTGAAATTAATATATGTTAACCTTCAAGGGAATTACACATTTTGTCATTTGTTTAAGGAACTGACTGCTGTAGAATTTCACCCATTATTTGTTATTTATTGGAACTGAGAACTGTAGAATTTCACACTGTATGTGTAACTCCTATAGAATTGCTCCTTTAGCTAGCTATGAAAGTATCATGCTACTAGGTTACTCACGGTGTGGAACTTGACCTGCAGACATACAGATTTGCGTTTAATTCCTGCAGCACCTGAGGTGAAGTTTCTGCGCATACTTGAGGTGCGTCTGAGGGAGCCTTTCCCCTCAATGCCCACGATAGACCCGCTAAATGTGGTGGGAACGCCTGCCGCTCTGAATGTGCTCAGTACTGTGGTCAAATTCTCACTATAAAAACACAAAAATACAGTCTCATAGTGACAAAACCTAGCAAAACGTCAAGAAAACAACCTTCTCCTACAATAACAGTTGTGAAGTGACTTTGATTCATTCATTTCTACTCCAACAATCTGTATTTCTCGACTGTGTCATTCAGAAAACCTCTTGATGAACTCTCACTCCAGTATTTCCCTGTTGCCTCATTCTGAAAATCTCTATTTTATGATTTTTCTAATATTCCAAACCTTCTCTGTAACAGCGTGTTTGGATAACCACAACTGCAGTTTAGTTTGTAGTGATGGGTTGGCACCTCATTATCGAGAGTATGTTTTTGAAATACTATGACAGAACTTTAACAAGGGTGCAGTAGCTGGCTTCCTGCCAACCACGGAGTCCAATCTTAGGACAACAATGCGTGTTAAAATCTATAAATCGTTCTATTATCGCCCACATTTGCAAACCGCTTGCAAAGACGTTTACAGATCTGTGTAAATCTAAATCTAAATCTACCGCTTTGCAGGCGCAATATCTTCCCCAAGGGGAACTCAGTGCGCTAACTAATCATGTATAATTTTCAAGTCATAGTGGGGGACGAGTCCAGGTCTGTATTCCGATGGTTGTGGGTGTGAACGTGGGGAAGAATCTAGGTCGGAAAAGCAGATTTAAAAAGGTGAGTTTTCAGGTGCTTCCTGAAGGATGTGACAGATGGACTGGTTCTTACATGGACAGGAAGTGAGTTCCAGAAAGCAGGTGCATGATGGCTGAAAGATTTGGTAAGATACTTATGAGACTTATGTATTTTAGAGTCAAAAGAAGGAACTTGAAGGAATTTGTATTTTGGACTGCTACGTCTGGTGTTCCTTGATGATGTATATGGATGAAGTTTATCCTTGAGGTACACAGGTTGACCATACTTAAGGACCTTATATGTGATCAACCCAATTTTGAAAAGAACCCTGTATTTGACTGGTAGCCAATGTAGTTTTTCCAGATTTGGAGTTGTATGAGTGTACCTCGAGGATCTAGTGACTACTCGACAGAGGGAGTTCTGAACACCCTGCAACCTCTTTAGCTCAGAAAGAGTGAGTGAGGCAAAGAGGGAATTACAGTAGTCAATTCGGCTACTGACGAGAGCATTTGCAAGGAGTATTGCTGTGTTAAGGTCAAGGAGATGGCGAATCCTATATAAATCTCTTATATGGAACCGAGTGGACTTAATGACTTGGGAAATGTGATCTGTGAAGGTCAGGTTGGAGTCGAACACCACTCCTAGGTTTTTGACATTTGAGGCAGGTGCCACTTTATTCCCAAGAATGTCAGTGGGAAAAAGGGAATGAAGTTGTTTACGACTGTATTTTGAACCAATCAGGATGAATTCTGTTTTGTCTGGGTTTAATTTGAGTTTATTTGCAGCCATGAATTTTTGTATATCATTTAGGCAGTCTGTTAGAGCTGTCATTGACTGACTGAAATTTGATGGTGAAAGAGTAATGTATAACTGAGTGTCATCTGCGTAAAAGTGGTGTTTGATACCCCTGTGAGATCGAATAATTGAACTGAGTGGATTTGTGTACATGGAGAAAAGGAGTGGCCCCAGGACCGAGCCTTGAGGGACACCAAATTTTAAGTCCATGGGATGTGACAGTACAGAGCCTATCTTGACTGATTGAGTCCTGTCCGACAAGTAAGACTTGAACCAACTCAGAGCCAGTCCATTGATACCATAGCATTCATATAATCTGTGGAACAGGATCGAGTGGTCAATGGTGTCGAAGGCTGCCGAGAGATCGAGGAGGGTTAGGGCTGTTGTACTGCCTTCAGACATATTGAGGAAAAGATCATCCTGTATATTTAGGAGGGCACTTTCCGTAGAATGGAACCTTCTATAGGCAGATTGGAAACCAGTCAAAAGACAGGACTCGTCCAGGTGAGACAGGAGTTGGGACGACACCACTCTCTCTAAGACCTTTGAAACAAAATTTAAATTAGAGACAGGCCTATAGTTTTTAAGGACTTCTCTATCAAGGGTTGATTTTTTTAGGAGTGGAGTCACATGGGCCTGTTTGAAAAATTTAGGGCAGCTTCCTTCACGGAGTGATGCATTAATTACTGATGTGATAGGGGTGATGAGGATATCTAAAAATTATATTACAAGAAATGTTGGCCAAGGATCAAGGGAGCAAGATTTGCTAGGGGAGTTTTTGATGATATTAGCTACCTGATCTTCTGAAACAGAGGAAAAAGCTGAGAAAGCAGGTGGTGTGAGATCAGAGTCAGTGTATTTAGGGGGATTAGAGTTGGCGAAGGATTGACGAATGTTTGTGATTTTTTCTGTGAAAAATTGAACAAATTTGTCAGCTAAAAGTTGAGGAGAATTTACTGAGGGAAGTAGTTTTGCAGCAGATCTGTGGAGTACATCGTTTAGAGTTTGCCAAAGTTTCTGAGGATTGTCCTGGTTGTCATGAATTCTGGATTTGAGGAAGTCAGATTTCACTTTCATGCAGATTTTATTATACATATGAACCTTTTTGATATATTGTGATCTGTTGAAACTGGTTTTATTTTTGCGCCAAAGGCGTTCAAAGAGACGTTTTGTTTCTTTTGCCGCAATGACACTGTCATTTACCCACCCAGGGATATATTTGGCCCTGACGTGTTTAGTGATGGAAGGAGCATGTTTGTCAATGAGAGTTGTTAAAGTGGAGTGGTACTGTGAGTACAAAGCATCAGAATTATTTTTCGGATCAACAATAAGTTCAGACGAGAGAAGATCCTTTCTCATGGCTTCTATATTGATTTTATGGTATTTTCTGAAAGTGACGGTGTCACCAGAGATTCGTCTTTGGGGGGTGATATTGACCTTGAATGTGATGGAGAGGTGATCGGAGAAGGCCTCGGTGGCATGGACGTGTGAAATGTTGTCGTTTCTAGATTTGGTGAGAACTAAGTCAATGGTGTGTCCGAGGATATGGGTAGGAAAATTTACCTTTTGAAGGAGGTCAAAAGACCCTAAAAGAGCACGAAATTTTTTTGAGTCGTTGGAATTTGTGTCCATGTGAATGTTGAAGTCCCCGATGATTACCAAATTGTCTGTAGTAGGGTAAATATTCTCGAGAAGTGCATTAAACTGTTCATAGAAGGTTGCAGGGCTGGTTGATGGGGGTTTGTATATTTTGAGAAAAAGGCAGGATTCATTTTGTAAGGAGATTTTAATAAGGAGGTTTTCAAAAGAGGAATAAGTATCTGTAGGTATGCGGCTGGTTTGTAGTTCATTTTTCACCAGGAAAGCTACTCCACCACCCCGTCGTGACTCCCTTGGTTGGTGAAAAAGGGTATGACCCTGTGGGGAGATATCGCTGAGATACGCCTGTGAAGCGTCTGGGCGAATCCAGGTTTCTGACATGGCAAACACATCTGTATTATTGTCCACGATAAACTTTTGAATGGATGAGTATTTGTTTGAGAGGGATCTAACATTGGCAAAGGAGAAATTTATGCAATCAGGAGGACCAGGGTTTGGATTAATATCACCAGCTAGTAGCAGAAGTGTAAGGAGGCTGAGAGGTGGAAGTTTCGATGGAATATGGACATCCTTTTTGAAAAAAAAATGTAGGCAAGAGGCGGTTGGTGTACGCGGAGGTTGAAAGAAACTGACAACTGGGGGACAGACAATCTGAGTACTGCCATAGTGGCGAAAAACAGATATGGCAGGCAAGAAAAACAACAGAAATTGTAAAAATAACATCATATATGGGAAGGAGTTACTTTTTAAGTTGTTTTACATAGGAAGATAGAATGGGGAAGTGTTTAAAATTTAAAGGAAATGTGTAAGAAGGTAGTATATTATTGGGCCGATAACGGGGAATGTGGGCGAAATTAGGGGATTTTTGTGATATTTAAATAATATGTCTAGATAGAAAAAGATTTGGTTGAAAATTTAAAGTATATGACGAAAAATCAACTGTTGGGAATGAAATAATTAGCTTGGAGAGGCAGATTGTTGTATTTATGGTGAGGTTTACAACGAAAACCGGATTAATTTCAAAAACGCTACTTCCCTCGACGGACACACGCCACTAGGTAGTGAGATATGTTGGGTATTTATAGTGACCAAAAACATACAACTACGCATTTGGATATTGATTTCGAAGAGAGAAGAAGTAGTATTTATGTTCAAAGTGTACACATAAAATAACATTAGCAAACAGGTTTATTTCCAAATATAAAACAATTTGGAAGACATAAATTAAGGTGTTACGTACTACACAGATATTTTACACAAGCAAACTGTAAGTATTTTAGTAAAATATTTCATTTAAAATAAGATAAAATATTGGGTATTTTCTTGATCTGTGTAACATCCTGTGCAGTCTTCATGAAAGCCATTTTGTCGCGCTTTTGAGACCAAATCTCACAGATCAGTTCATGAATATTAATGAGATGTACAAGTCCACGAATAGATCTTCAGTTATATTGATTCCGTGGCTATGCTATAATGAGTGCATATAAACTGCCAATTTGTAATATTTTCATTCTCAAGCCAAACATACCTTTCCCCGTGATGTTTACTCAAAAAATTGCAAATTTAATAAATAAATTAAATTTTTATAAGTTAATACCCTATCCAACGGACAATTTGCTAAACAGGTCGGCGCAGACCGGCCCGCCAAACGTCAGAAAAAGACGTCCTGTGTTTCCACCGGCTGGCCGGTCCGTAGTACTGTGCACTCCCCAGATGGCGCCTCGTACTTCCTTCCTGTCTAGACAACCTGACGTCATAGCATCTTTTTCGTTGTCTAAACCTCTTAGACCCCTAGTAAGCTGATAGCGGGGTCGGTGGGAGGGTCTTGTGTGTCCATTGGATAGGGTATTAACTTATAAAAATTTAATTTACTTAATAAATTTGCAATTTTATTGCGTTAATACATCCTATCCAATGGACAATTTGCTGAATAACTACCGCTTGGTCGGCGGGCAAGTTACTAGGGACATATGTGAACTCATAATAGCAAATTTTAACCTACGGTCTAGGCTGACTTTGTCAGGAGACCAATAGGCCCAGGCCTGGATTGACCTTAAGGTCAGGAAACCCTGTAAAGGTCATGGTCGGTTGCCAGCAGCCGGTTACCCGGGGCTATACCGACATCGCCCCCCCCCCCCTCTTTTAACAGACTTGCTCTGAGGTAGGGGGAAGAGAGGGATGAGTTCAGTCCCAGAATTTTAATAAACCTCCCAAAGGAAGCACATCACATCTTTTACTATGTACATGTAGAAAATGTTTATACTATGTACATATATATAAATCTCCTCAATCTAAGGGCCACCTGTGGATCTGCTGAGCAGCCACTACCGAGCCCAATTGGTAAAGCTCTGAGTCAGCCCAAGCCACACCCTTCAGATAGAACTGTGTGAGGGTATTATGTGACTACAGTGGCAGGCTGACAAGATTGGACCTAAGGAGACTCCCGACTGGAAGACCTTAGGAGCAGGAAAGGCCCTGACATCATGGGTTTTAACCCGATGTAAAGAGTGGGCCTCCTGGTCAGAGAGCTCATAACATAGGATCACAGTCTGCTTGATCTAAGAGGAGATAGAGGCAGATGTCTTTGTCAGAACCTTTCTTAAAGGAGACAAAACAACCACCTCCTTATTCTACTTGAGCTCTGAGGTCCTGTCCAAATAGTAGCGCAATGCTCTAACCGGAAAAAAAGGGACCAGTCAGACTTGAGGGATGTATCCAGAGAAAGGGGCCAGGGCTGTTATAACCACTGGGGCCACCTGTCTGGACCCTCCTGACCAGCTGATTCTTGGATAGAAAGCTGGGTAATGGATACGGGGACACCGTTGACCAATTGGATTCATGGATTGGTGTCTAATATTTTTGTTTTGCCAAGCATGAATCTCACTTCTGCATTTGCCCGACCCAAGGGCCAAGAAGAATACCGTCTTGAAGGTCAAATGCTTCAAGGAGGCCTCCTTGATTGGTCCAAACGGAGCCTTATTCAGTTGGTGCAAAACCAGTGACAGGTTCCAGGAGGGTATGCCCCTCCTGCCTTTGGGTCTGTCTCTGTGGAAACTATCCAGGAGACGAGCGAGATTTTTGTCCTTGCTGATGTTGAAGGGTGAATTTCCCAGTTTATCAGCAATGGCTGAACTGTAACCATCAATGGTGCTGGGCTATATCTTCCTGTCGTCATAAGGTACATAAGGAAGTCAGCAACTGACTTTACAGGGGTACCCTGAGGTCCACCTGATTAGTGACACACCACTTGTAACAATGATCCACTTTGCCTCATAGACTGATCTGGTTGATCCCTTTTGAGGAGCCTCAATTCTTACTGCCACCGCCTCAGCGAAGCTCTGCTCCTCGAATGCCGAGGCTCCAGGAGCCGAGCATCGAGATTAAGATTTGTCAGATTTCTGTGAGGGATCTGATTCAATGGTTGTGTCAACAGGTTGGGCAGATTGGGCAGGCTCGGTGGGATTTGGCTGGACATGGCCAGTGGATCCCAAAACCAAGGCATGATGGGCCACCCCGGAGCAATCAGAATGATTATCTTGTATGGGGAGTCCTGCAACATCACCGCTTGCCCAATATGGCTGATAGTGGGAAGGTGTATGCTTCCTGATCCTACCATGGCAAACTGAGCGCATTCACTGCTGTAACCAGGGGATCCGGTACCGGTGACACAAACAAGGGCAACTTGTTGTTGAACCTCGTGGCAAATAGGTCTATTTGAGGTCGGTGCCACCTGTTGCATATTGCTTGGAAGACCTCCTGAAGGAGAGACCACTCTGTTTGGGTGGTCCGGTCTAGCCTGGATAGCTTGTCTGCGACCACACTCAGCCAGCCTGGAATGTGTCGGGCTTTTAGAGTTACTTGATTTCTGGCGCACCAGGTCAAGATTCTCGATAGTAAAGCACAAAGTGGGCCCGACCTCATGCCTCCTTCCCTGTTTATGTATGACACCACTGTGGTGTTGTCTGTCTCTACAAGTACTATCTTGTGTATACAGAGGTCTTGGAACTCTTGTAAGGCTAGAAAGACTGCTTTGAGTTCTAGGTAATTGATATGCAACTTGCTCCGGTAAATACCAATGGTCCGGTATAGGTCGGACCCGACCGGCCATGAGGTCGAACTGGTAACCTAAACTTTGGCATATTGTCACTAGATCTAGTGTATGCCGGAGACAACCCCGGTGGGATGTGGCTTTCACCAACCAGTCGTCTAAGTACTGGTGGATTATTATACCCTTGTGTATGGCCATCAGTTTCAACTCCTTTGCTACTACAGTGAGCTCCATGGGTGCAGTGGACAGACCGAAAGACAGTGCTTTGAACTGGTATGTCCGACCCTGGACATGAAATTTGATATGTCCTGGACTGTTCCTGTATAGGTATATGGAAGTAGGAGTCCTTGAAACATATTGAGGTAACCCACTCCCATTGTTGGAGGGTGGTCCTGATGGTCTCCGAAAGGTTTGGTTTGCTCAGACCTAGAATAGGTCTCCAATGGTTGTGTGGTTTTGGAAACAAGCAAGGTTGAAGAAGCCCAGAGATTTTGAACTGGCTCGACTGCACCATTCCTTGTCCATGAGCTGATGTAATGCTTCTAACCAATATAGGTTCCTGTGAAGATGTGCATAGCATTTGATAATTTGGGTGACCTTGTCAAGCTTGGTCTTGACTGGAAAGGGAGAGTGTAGCCCTCCTTCAACATTTGTACTACCTAGGGTCCAGCCCCCCAAGGCTTCCTAAGTCCCGAAACGGGGTTAGTCTGGACCCTACAGGCAGATGAGTGCCACATTCGGGACATTTGCTAGTCTGACAAAAATTTCTGTCCTTCCGGCCTCCAGACACTGGTCCGGTCTGGTGACAATGATCCGAGAAAACAGTCTCTCTGTTCTTGCTGTGGTCCGGTCCGGTGGGGCTGACACAACTTTTCACATTTAAAAGACTCTTGCCCCAGGCCAGCATCCTGCAAGGTGCAGCATTTACAAGAAATTGAGATGGCTGACCCTTGGCCGGACATGATGAAGAACTTTCTGACTATTGACCACTGACTATCACTAAGGCCACTGATTGGTCTAAGAATTTTCTGTAACCAAGTCTACCTTAGACAATTCTGTCCGGTACCAAGACTCCATAACCGGTAATTCACTGTAAACAGTTAAGTCTCTGTAACCGGCACAAAAAACTGGCAGGCTGGGGTCACCAATGAATTTAGACAGCTACTGGTCTATATTTAGCCAGCTTTTTCTATGTAACCAGTTGGGGTGAAGCCCTGTACAGTAAGGACTGTGTAGCCAGCACCCTGTTTGTAGACTTGTAACTGGTAGGTTGAAGCAAGTGTACAAGGCTGTGTAGCCAGTACCAGCCGGTACACTCTGTAACCAGTTGTTGAAGCAAGTGTACAAGGCTGTGTAGCCAGTACCAGTCGGTACACTCCGTAACTAGTTGTTGAAACAAGAGTACAAGGCTGTGTAGCCAGTACCAGTCGGTACACTCTGTAACCAGTTGTTGAAGCAAGTGTACAAGGCTGTGTAGCCAGTACTAAACAGTTGCTAAAGCAATGTTACAACTATCTTGTGTGTTGAATTCATCTTATTTGTAGACAGTTGCTGGGAAAGCCTTTGTGAGCTATATTTAGAAACACTTGGTGTTCGGTGTGTCACGTGACCAGCTTGCTGGTCAGAAAGACACGCGATTGGCTGATTGGAGCTCGTCAGTTGTGGCATTCTTTTGTGATACTTAAACATGCAAATGCGCAGTATTCTGCTCATCCACAAACCCCACTACCGACAACGAAGCCGGGTCTGCAAGGCAGGGACTGGAATCACAGTAGACGTGAGTTCTGAAGAACGCACTTCCGACCTTCCTGGTCGGTGAAAACATGTGACCTGCTTCGTGATTGGTCGGAAGGACACGCGATTGGCTGACTGGAGATGACATCAGTATTCGCATTCTTTGTGTGATGCTTTACCGGCAACTTTACAGTCCACAAAACCCCACTACCGACAACCAGGCCGGGTCTGCAAAGCAGGGACTGTAGTCACAGTAGACGTGAGTTCTGAAGAACGCACTTCCGACCTTCCTGGTCGGTGAAAGCACAGACCTGCTTCGTGATTGGTCGGAAGGACACGCGATTGGCTGACTGGAGATGACGTCAGAGGTCGCGTTCTTTGAACTGGCCGGTCGGCTAATGCTATAAAAGCAGACAAGCCTGGACCAGTGCGTTCTGTAGATGTGTAGATGAAAATCATTCTTTGTTTCGTGATAAAACCAGCGAACTGGCCATCCACAACCCCCACTACCGACAACAAAGCCGGGTCTGCAAGGGAGGGACTGATATCACCTTCTATTGTGAAGTCGGTTGAACTGGAGCTTGCCGGTCGACTAATGTCAGTTCTTCTCAGCCAGCTGTGCACTCAAACCACTGTCCTGGCCATCCACTGCCCTTACTACCGACACACGTGCCGGGTCCACAAGGGTGGGACTGAGAGTGAAATTCCTTCTATGTCGTAGATATGAAGTTCTGATGAAAACACTAAATACTCGAGCTAGGCTGGTGTGACTGATGCTTTACAGCAGAGAAGTCGGTACCAGTGCGCTCTGACGAATCTGAAGAATGCATCTCTTGCTTGGGGAATTCCTTCTATTTACAGTGTTCAAAACTACGTAGACTGAAGTTCCCCGTGATTTCTATTTGTAGTACTAGAAAAGACGTTTCTATGGTGATTGTAGCTGAAGGTACATTCAAACCAAAAGACACGGATAAAAATACCTTGTAAGTAGTATATCCATTATTTTCTTTAATATTGTCGATCTGCCCCTAACAACATAATGGTTGAATGGGAGGAAACTAGTAAAATGGCTGCCTTTATATTTCGCGTCGTAACTGCCCTATCATCAACACTAAATTGAGTCAGCTAGGGAGCGTTTCCAGCAGATTTAATAATGTATATCCGTGCTTCAGATGTAGATAACACTTCTAAACTAAAATATTTGCAATTCAGGTGAAAAATCCATCATAATGCACACTTTTCCTTAAAAAATCTGGAGATTGTTGAAAACACGTCTGCACAGTACACGCGCCAAACGAAAAAGATGCTATGACGTCAGGTTGTCTAGACAGGAAGGAAGTACGAGGCGCCATCTGGGGAGTGCACAGTACTACGGACCGGCCAGCCGGTGGAAACACAGGACGTCTTTTTCTGACGTTTGGCGGGCCGGTCTGCGCCGACCAGTTTAGCAAATTGTCCATTGGATAGGATGTATTAACACAATAAAAGTATATATTTTCCAGATATTTAAAATATTTTAGAAGTTCTTGCAACACTTCGAAACAGCTGACAAATATTAAATCGCGTGATAACTTCTAGGAAATGGAAACCCCAACAGTGCCTTCCAGTGGTTGAATGTAGAACTAAAGAGTTGTGCATATATTTTTACTGAAGGCTCTCATCATGGATCAGTTTGTAGTAAAATGACATCCATTCATTTTTCTGTCTATCCATTTTGGAGGCCGATATTTGAAGACTTTACAACTAACAGGTTCTGAAATTGTAGGGGCACTCTACACGGAATATACTGGCAATTATTGAGGTCATCTTTGTGAGAAATGCAAATACATAGCGATAAACATGTAGAAAGTAAATTAACTCACAAATTTCATTTTTAATAATATAACCCTGAAGTGTTGCACAGTCACTGTTAGTATAAAATCGTTGTCTACGCATCCCCCATATTTTTATTGGCCAATGTCTCCTACTACCGTACATTAACTTCTTTGCGGATTACTTGTTTGACAAATTAGTAAGGCTGCGACATAAATGTCTGTCAAGCTCTGTGATTGGTTCATAACAAACTAGAAATAGGCCGCCCTGTTGATAGTAGATGCGAATAGAAACAGGATAGCATAGAAGAACACACATTATCATGTGTAATGTCCACCCATGAACCTTTTGCCCAAATTGTACAGTAGTCTTACAAGACCCTGTTTCATTTGTAAAATATATCAATGATGCTTAAATATTTGTTAGTGTAGATGTAAATTATTTCAGCTTCATGCCTTTTTGCATTGGTTGGGTTGAAAATTTTGACGAAATCACTCTATCTTGCACGGTTAAGAAGATAGAAGCAAATTCCTGTTTTTCTATTTTTGGCAAAAATTTGAAAATTCAAAATGGCCGCCATTTTTGGGAAAAGGAAATTTTTTTGAAAATTGCCAAGAGTACATTCCTTAGATACCCTATGGGTCGAAAATTTCAACGAAATAACTCTATTTTGCACGGTTAAGGCCAGTTTGTGTTTTTCCATTTTGGGCAAAAATTCGAAAATTCAAAATGGCTGCCATTTTTGGGGAGGGGAAAATTTTTTGAAAATTGCAAAGATTACATTCCTTAGATACCCTGTGGGTTGAAAATTTCGACGAAATCGCTCTATCTCGCATGGTTAAGGAGATAGAAGCAAATTTGTGTTTTGCCATTTTTGGCAAAAATTCGAAAATTCAAAATGGCCGCCATTTTAGGGGAGGGGAAATTTTTTTTTAAATTGCCAAGAATACAATGCTCAAATACCTGTGGGTCGAAAATTTTGACGAAATCGCTCTATCTCGCACGGTTAAGGAGATAGAAGGAAATTTGTGTTTTGCCATTTTTGGCAAAACTTCGAAAATTCAAAATGGCCGCCATTTTTGGGGAGGGGAAAATTTTTTGAAAATTGCAAAGATTGCATTCCTTAGATACCCTGTGGGTCGAAAATTTCGACGAAATCGCTCTATCTCGCACGGTTAAGGAGATAGAAGCAAATTAGTGTTTTGCCATTTTTGGCAAAAATTCGAAAATTCAAAATGGCCGCCATTTTTGGGGAGGGGAAAATGTTTTGAAAATTGCAAAGATTGCATTCCTCAGATACCCTGTGGGTCGAAAATTTCGACGAAATCGCTCTATCTCGCACGGTTAAGGAGATAGAAGCAAATTAGTGTTTTGCCATTTTTGGCAAAAATTCGAAAATTCAAAATGGCTGCCATTTTTGGGGAGGGGAAAATTTTTTAAAATTTACCAAGAGTACAATGCTCAGATACCCTGTGGGTCAAAAATTTTGACGAAATCGCTCTATCTCGCACGGTTAAGGAGATAGAAGCAAATTTGTGTTTTGCCATTTTTGGCAAAAATTCGAAAATTCAAAATGGCCGCCATTTTTGGGGAGGGGAAAATTTTTTAAAAATTGCAAAGATTGCATTGGTTAGATACCCTGTGCGTCGAAAATTTTGCCGAAATCGCTCTATCTCGCACGGTTAAGGAGATAGAAGCAAATTAGTGTTTTGCCATTTTTGGCAAAAATTCAAAATGGCCGCCATTTTTGGGGAGGGGAAAATTTTTGGAAAATTGCAAAGATTGCATTCCTTAGATACCCTGTGGGTCGAAAATTTCGACGAAATCGCTCTATCTCACACGGTTAAGGAGATAGAAGCAAATTTGTGTTTTGCCATTTTTGGCAAAAATTCGAAAATTCAAAATGGCCGCCATTTTTGGGGAGGGGAAAATTTTTTGAAAATTGCAAATAGTACATTCCTTAGATACCCTGTGGGTCGAAAATTTCGACGAAATCGCTCTATCTCGCACGGTTAAGGAGATAGAAGCAAATTTGTGTTTTGCCATTTTTGGCAAAAATTCGAAAATTCAAAATGGCTGCCATTTTTGGGGAGGGGAAAATTTTTTGAAAATTGCAAAGATTGCATTGCTTAGATACCCTGTGGGTCGAAAATTTCGACGAAATCGCTCTATCTCGCACGGTTAAGGAGATAGAAGCAAATTAGTGTTTTGCCATTTTTGGCAAAAGTTCGAAAATTCAAAATGGCTGCCATTTTTGGGGAGGGGAAAATTTTTTAAAATTTACCAAGAGTACAATGCTCAGATACCCTGTGGGTCAAAAATTTTGACGAAATCGCTCTATCTCGCACGGTTAAGGAGATAGAAGCAAATTAGTGTTTTGCCATTTTTGGCAAAAATTCGAAAATTCAAAATGGCCGCCATTTTTGGGGAGGGGAAAATTTTTTGAAAATTGCAAAGATTACATTCCTTAGATACCCTGTGGGTCGAAAATTTCGACGAAATCGCTCTATCTCGCACGGTTAAGGAGATAGAAGCAAATTTGTGTTTTGCCATTTTTGGCAAAAATTCGAAAATTCAAAATGGCCGCCATTTTTGGGGAGGGGAAAATTTTTTGAAAATTGCAAAGATTGCATTCCTTAGATACCCTGTGGGTCGAAAATTTTGCCGAAATCGCTCTATCTCGCACGGTTAAGGAGATAGAAGCAAATTAGTGTTTTGCCATTTTTGGCAAAAATTCGAAAATTCAAAATGGCTGCCATTTTTGGGGAGGGGAAAATTTTTTAAAATTTACCAAGAGTACAATGCTCAGATACCCTGTGGGTCAAAAATTTTGACGAAATCGCTCTATCTCGCACGGTTAAGGAGATAGAAGCAAATTTGTGTTTTGCCATTTTTGGCAAAAATTCGAAAATTCAAAATGGCCGCCATTTTTGGGGAGGGGAAAATTTTTTGAAAATTGCAAAGATTGCATTGCTTAGATACCCTGTGGGTCGAAAATTTTGCCGAAATCGCTCTATCTCGCACGGTTAAGGAGATAGAAGCAAATTAGTGTTTTGCCATTTTTGGCAAAAATTCGAAAATTCAAAATGGCTGCCATTTTTGGGGAGGGGAAAATTTTTTAAAATTTACCAAGAGTACAATGCTCAGATACCCTGTGGGTCAAAAATTTTGACGAAATCGCTCTATCTCGCACGGTTAAGGAGATAGAAGGAAATTTGTGTTTTGCCATTTTTGGCAAAAATTCGAAAATTCAAAATGGCCGCCATTTTTGGGGAGGGGAAAATTTTTTTAAAATTGCAAAGATTGCATTGGTTAGATACCCTGTGCGTCGAAAATTTTGCCGAAATCGCTCTATCTCGCACGGTTAAGGAGATAGAAGCAAATTTGTGTTTTGCCATTTTTGGCAAAAATTCGAAAATTCAAAATGGCCGCCATTTTTGGGGAGGGGAAAATTTTTTAAAAATTGGCAAGAGTAGAATTTTTAGATACCCTGTGGGTCGAAAATTTTGCCGAAATCGCTCTATCTGGCACGGTTAAGGAGATAGAAGCAAATTAGTGTTTTGCCATTTTTGGCAAAAATTCAAAAATTCAAAATGGCCGCCATTTTTGGGGAGGGGAAAATTTTTTGAAAATTGCAAAGATTGCATTCCTCAGATACCCTGTGGGTCGAAAATTTCGACGAAATCGCTCTATCTCGCACGGTTAAGGAGATAGAAGCAAATTAGTGTTTTGCCATTTTTGGCAAAAATTCAAAAATTCAAAATGGCCGCCATTTTTGGGGAGGGGAAAATTTTTTGAAAATTGCAAAGATTGCATTGCTTAGATACCCTGTGGGTCGAAAATTTCGACGAAATCGCTCTATCTCGCACGGTTAAGGAGATAGAAGCAAATTACTGTTTTGCCATTTTTGGCAAAAATTCAAAAATTCAAAATGGCCGCCATTTTTGGGGAGGGGAAAATTTTTTGAAAATTGCAAAGATTGCATTCCTTAGATACCCTGTGGGTCGAAAATTTTGCCGAAATCGCTCTATCTCGCACGGTTAAGGAGATAGAAGCAAATTAGTGTTTTGCCATTTTTGGCAAAAATTCGAAAATTCAAAATGGCTGCCATTTTTGGGGAGGGGAAAATTTTTTAAAATTTACCAAGAGTACAATGCTCAGATACCCTGTGGGTCAAAAATTTTGACGAAATCGCTCTATCTCGCACGGTTAAGGAGATAGAAGCAAATTTGTGTTTTGCCATTTTTGGCAAAAATTCGAAAATTCAAAATGGCCGCCATTTTTGGGGAGGGGAAAATTTTTTGAAAATTGCAAAGATTGCATTGCTTAGATACCCTGTGGGTCGAAAATTTTGCCGAAATCGCTCTATCTCGCACGGTTAAGGAGATAGAAGCAAATTAGTGTTTTGCCATTTTTGGCAAAAATTCGAAAATTCAAAATGGCTGCCATTTTTGGGGAGGGGAAAATTTTTTAAAATTTACCAAGAGTACAATGCTCAGATACCCTGTGGGTCAAAAATTTTGACGAAATCGCTCTATCTCGCACGGTTAAGGAGATAGAAGGAAATTTGTGTTTTGCCATTTTTGGCAAAAATTCGAAAATTCAAAATGGCCGCCATTTTTGGGGAGGGGAAAATTTTTTTAAAATTGCAAAGATTGCATTGGTTAGATACCCTGTGCGTCGAAAATTTTGCCGAAATCGCTCTATCTCGCACGGTTAAGGAGATAGAAGCAAATTTGTGTTTTGCCATTTTTGGCAAAAATTCGAAAATTCAAAATGGCCGCCATTTTTGGGGAGGGGAAAATTTTTTAAAAATTGGCAAGAATTTTTAGATACCCTGTGGGTCGAAAATTTTGCCGAAATCGCTCTATCTGGCACGGTTAAGGAGATAGAAGCAAATTAGTGTTTTGCCATTTTTGGCAAAAATTCAAAAATTCAAAATGGCCGCCATTTTTGGGGAGGGGAAAATTTTTTGAAAATTGCAAAGATTGCATTCCTCAGATACCCTGTGGGTCGAAAATTTCGACGAAATCGCTCTATCTCGCACGGTTAAGGAGATAGAAGCAAATTAGTGTTTTGCCATTTTTGGCAAAAATTCAAAAATTCAAAATGGCCACCATTTTTGGGGAGGGGAAAATTTTTTGAAAATTGCAAAGATTGCATTGCTTAGATACCCTGTGGGTCGAAAATTTCGACGAAATCGCTCTATCTCGCACGGTTAAGGAGATAGAAGCAAATTAGTGTTTTGCCATTTTTGGCAAAAATTCAAAAATTCAAAATGGCCGCCATTTTTGGGGAGGGGAAATTTTTTAAAAATTGCAAATATTACATTCCTTAGATACCCTGTGGGTCGAAAATTTCGACGAAATCGCTCTATCTCGCACGGTTAAGGAGATAGAAGTAAATTTGTGTTTTGCCATTTTTGGCAAAAATTCGAAAATTCAAAATGGCCGCCATTTTTGGGGAGGGGAAAATTTTTTAAAAATTACCAAGAGTAGAATTTTTAGATACCCTGGGGGTCGAAAATTTTGCCGAAATCGCTCTATCTCGCACGGTTAAGGAGATAGAAGCAAATTAGTGTTTTGCCATTTTTGGCAAAAATTCAAAATGGCCGCCATTTTTGGGGAGGGGAAAATTTTTTGAAAATTGCAAATATTACATTCCTTAGATACCCTGTGGGTCAAAAATTCTGTCGAAATCGCTCTATCTCTTACGGTTTCTGAGATATTAGCAAATTACTCAAAAGTAGTACTGAAAATACACAATGAAGTACCTAAATGGCTATTACTCATGTACTGACAAAGCTATCAGTCCCAAATGCAATACCAAGCGAGCTATGGACATAACAATCTTGTATTCAAAATTGTAGTAAAATATCTTTAATTATTTTGGCTTAAATGCACGGAAACCAATGGGTACTGAAAATAGCTGTACTTAAGTATTACTCAGTAAGCAAAAGAGGTACAACAGCCAAAAGCAATCCCAAGCAAGCTACTGACCCAATAAGCCTGCATACCAAATTTGGTGACAATAGCTCTAATACTTTTCCTTTAAATGAGCGGAAACCATGCGTGACGCCGGACATCGGACGCCGGACGCCGGACATCGGACATCGGACAACGGACATCGGACATCGGACGGCGAAAAAAGCAAAAATAATATATCCACCCCCCAGGGGGGTGGACATAATACATTGTAAATTAATTGTCATGCTTCAATGAATGGATGAAGGGACGTAAATGTGCAGACAACAATTTTATGTTAACAGTGACAGTGTGCGATAAACCAGCAGACGGATAAATATGTATTTTATTTGGGGATGTGTAGATGACTGATTTACATTTAAACTGACTGGGCACAGATTCTCAAGTCTAGAAACCAGCAGACGGATAAATTTGAAAATTTTAATTACTTAAATGTAGCTTTTATAAGCTACAAGCTTACCATGTGAGACTGAATGCTTTACTGGTTGCCGCGAGGCACAGACGACCAACGCTCGAGAAAAACAAGCATGCAGTTGGTTCGGCCTCAGAGGTTGTCGTGACGTCATCACTTACTGTGTATCAGCCTCCTTTTCGTTGAGATTAAACCCATGTCCCCTCAGCTGTAATACAGCGGGGAGGTAGGGTGGGACTCTTCTCAGTCCCACATGGTAAGCTTGTAGCTTATAAAAGCTACATTTAAGTAATTAAAATTTTCAATTTTATTGCGCTACAATAGCTTACCATGTGGGACTGAATGCTGAATTCAACCGCCCGGTGGCGGGATTACAGCTGAGACTGGAAGGTCTGAATGTTGTTTTTCTCGAATTGAGAGTAATAAAAAAAAAAAGTTCCGAAAAATTTCCAGTCTGAGTCCCATTTACAGAGTCCCAATCCTGAAGGTCGGACTTGTAAAGAGCCAAAAACCTGATGAGAATATACAGTGTTGTACACTGTAGGGTGTTTGGAAGGAGGATTGTGTACCCGGAGTACACAGATAGGAAGAACCCCTAAGGGCTATGACGTCAGAAATGAGGTCAAGGTTCGAGAATTGTTATTGCAACCTTATTTATAAGACAACCTTATGGTCCCAAGAATTTAAAGTTAATGTAAATTTAATATGAGAGACCTTACCTGTAACACCCTGATGAGGTAGCTTATACCTAGACCTGGGGAGACTCCTGAAGGCTTAGCTGTAGCGGACGTGCCCCCCCCCCCCTTTTCTTCCCGAAGGAGACATCACTGAGGAGAAGGGTCTAGGACCTGTTGAGCCGCTACTACTGGTCCCAGATACATGTTGTTGTCGTTGTCCGACCAAGTAAGGTCTTTTAGATAAAAATTGGCAAACGTGTTGTGAGCTTTCCAGTGACACGCTTGCATGATCTGGTCCACCGATACCCCACCGTAAAAAGCCTTAGAGGCTGCGAAGGCCCTAATGTCATGCGCTTTAACTTGGACTAAGTCCAAGGCTTGCTGGTCTGCTTGCTTATAACAAAGTAGAATGGTTTGTTTCAACCATGAAGAGAGAGTAGCGGGTCTGATATCTGAGGTATGTCCTTTCTTGAAGGAGATGAAAAGAAGAGACCGGGACCCTCTCAGGTCCTTGGTTCGGTCCAGATAGTACCTCAGAGCCCGTACAGGACACAAGGTCCTGTCTTCTTTGAATTGTCTATCTACAATGGTAGTCAAGGCAGGAATAGTCACCGGAGACACACTTTGAGAACCTTCTCTTGCTAGCTGGTTTTTGGCTATAAAATCTGATGAAGGGAACAAGGCTACCTTTTCCCATTGGCCTAGATTAGATACTTTGTTTGCGACCCAGGCGTGGATTTCACTGCGGCGCTTGCCGGAGGCCAGAGCTAGCAAGAAAGCAGTCTTGAGAGTGAGATGTTTGAGGTCTGTGTCTTTCATAGGCTCAAAGGGCGCTTTTGTGAGCTCATTGAGGACAACAGATAGGTTCCACTGAGGAAGGTTTCTGGAACTCTTGGGGCGATCCCTGTGAAAACTGGAGAGCAACCTGTGAAGGTCCTCATTATGGGCAATATGCTGGGCCGTAGGGCCCAGAGTGTCAACAATAGCTGTCCTGTAACCATCAATGGTAGAGGGGCGCCTGTTTAGGTCTTGGTACAGATACATAAAGAAATCTGAGATTTGCTTCACAGATGGTGAGGAGAAATCCACCGAATTATCTCTGCACCATTTTTCAAATAGGGCCCACTTTGATTTGTAGATGTTCCTTGTTGAAGACCGCTGAGGTGCAGCAATTCTCTCTGCCACTTCCACAGAGAAGCCTTGTTCTTGGAGTTGTCCACTCCTAGAGACCAGGCGTGGAGGTTGAGGTGCTGCGGGGAGCTGTGGAACACGAAGTTGTGGGACTGCTTGAGGAGTGTTGTCGACACCGGGAGTTGCAGAGGGATCTCTGTTGAGAGCTGCACTAGGTCCCAAAACCAGGGCATCCCTGGCCAGCCTGGGGCTATTAGAATGATCAGGCAGGTGCACTGCCTGATTTTTTGGATCACCCTGTGAAGGAGAGCCGTTGGAGGGTAAGCATAAGCAGTGAGACCCGTCCAGTCTATGTTTAGAGCATCTATGTCCCAGGCCTGGGGGTCTGGGATAGGAGACACGTACAGAGGGAGCTTGTGGTTCAGATGAGTGGCAAAAAGGTCCACGTGGGGAGTGAACCACTTTAGGCAGATCTGTTTGAACACCTGTGGATGAAGTGACCATTCGGTCGACTGGACCTGGTTCGACCTGGAAAGTAGGTCGGCCATCACATTCAGGCACCCTGGAATGTGCCTGGCTTTCAAGGTTATGTGATAGTGGTGGCACCAGGTCATGAGTTTCCACAGGAGTGCGCACATCTCCGCCGAGTGTGTTCCCCCTTGTTTGTTTATGTAGGCTACCACAGTTGAGTTGTCCGTGGCAACTAGCACTGTTTGGTCCTGACACTGGTCTTTGAAGTGTCTGAGAGCCAGAGAGACAGCTTTTAATTCTAGGACGTTTATGTGAAGTCCTTTTTCCTGGGGAGACCACAGACCCTTGGTGGAACTTTGATCTAAGTGAGCGCCCCAACCTACGTTTGAGGCGTCGGTAAAGAGTTGGATACTGTGGTCTTTGGGATGAAGGTCTGCGCCTCTCATCACATTTGTAGGATTCTGCCACCAGTCCAGATGAGCAGAAATGACTTCTGTCCAGGGAAGGAGGCTGTCCAGCGACTGAGGAAATTTCCAGTGCTCTTTCAGGTGAAACTGAAACGGTCTCATGTGAAGGCGTCCCTCCGGGACCATCTTCTCCGTTGAGGCTAGCAACCCAATTAGAGACATCAAACATCTTGCAGTCAAAACATGTTTCGACTTGAGTCGTAGGATCAAATCCTGAAGTTTGAGCCATCTCTCTTGAGTGGGTTTTACAAGGGCTGAATCTAGATGGTATTCGTAGCCCACGAACGAGAGCACCTGAGTTGGTTTCAGTTCTGATTTCTCTTGGTTTATGATCCATCCCAAGGACTGGGTGAGATCTACCACTGCCCGAGTGTTCACTAATGCTTCCTCCTGGGACTGAGACCTGATCAGCCAGTCGTCCAGGTATTGGTGAAGTCTGAGTCCTCTGCTGAGGGCCATGAGTTTCACTTCTTTTACGATCATGGTGAATACCTGGGGGGCTGTGGCTAGTCCGAATGGGAGCGAGGTGAACTGGAACACCTGTGACCTGTGGCAAAATCTTAGGTACTTCCTTGAGTTTGGATGGATGGGGATGTGGAGGTAAGCGTCCGACAGATCTATTGACGCTACCCATTCCCCTGGAATCAGAGAAGTCCTGATGGACTCTGGCGTTTCCATTTTGAACTTTTCTACGTGTAGAAAATTGTTGAGCCTGCTTAGGTCTATTACTGGCCTCCACCTTTGGTGAGGCTTGGGTACAAGAAACAGGCGACTGTAAAACCCGAGAGATTTTACATTTTCCACCCTTTCGATAGCGTTCTTTAACAGGAGAGACTGGATGCAATCGGCCAAGGCTTGGTCTTTTTGAGGGGCCTTGTACTCTGACACAATCAGAGGAAATCTTATCAAGTTTGGCCTTGAGAGGAATGGCAGAACGTAGCCATTGGTGATGATATTTAACACGTTGGCTGAGCAATTGTTTGCGTGCCAGTCTCTCCTGAAAGAACGGAGGCGACCTCCTACTGGTGGATTGATTGAGGCTTGATAGGAGTCATTGGGAAGAGGGGTTTCCACGCCCTTTTCCTCTGTTGTGGGGTCGAAAACGACCCCTGGAGCCTCTGAAGTTTGGTTTTCCTCTAGAAGAGGGAAACGAATAGTTGCTGCTTTGGGAGGAATTGCCCCCAAAGGGGCGTTTCCTGTAGGAGCCTCTTCTCTTATTGTGGTGGGAACCACGAAAGGGCTTATTTTGGTAGGGTCCGAAACCCTGAGTATCTTTTGAGGTGCCTTTTTTGAGAAGGAAGTCCTCGCCTTCCTTCACTGACTGGGAGTTGAACAGGGAACGAGTCCAGAGAGAGGAATTCCTGAGCTCTTGACGTCTGGTTTCCCCTAATTGTGGCTGCAGATGGGACATTTCGGCTTCGCGTCTAAGCAAGCCGGAAGTTGCCATTGTGTAAAGTTCCCTTTGTAAAATATGGGCAAGGGATTTGCTCAGGCAGGTTATGGCCTTATGTTGAATAGTGAGGGTCTTCTCCCAGAGATCAAAGTAGTCATAGGCCTCATCATAACCACGTTTTACTGCTTTTTCAGGGTCGGCACCTTTCCTGACCTGGGACTTGACCTTCTTGAAGGTTTCTTTCAGTCCATAACGACACCTCCTCATGGTGGAGTTGCAGGAGGAGGATGTCTTGGCAAAAGTGGTCGTGAAATTCAACGTGGTTAAATTGTACCTTGCCTGTTGTTCTAAGTCCTTGAGGACAGAGAGTGGGACCTTGCCTAAAGGGGCCCCGAAGGTTTAGGAGATATACAGATCTTAGCAAAGTCTGCATTTAATTCTTGGAGTTTCTCCGAAAAACAAGGTTGTCCAACCTTGTACCACTTAGAAGTGGAAGGGGGGGGTTTTGGGTATTTGCCCTCTGCCAGGTTTGCAGCCATAAGGTCATTGTTGAATTTGTCAAAGGCATCTCTTATACCAGAGTTGAGGGGCAACATAGCTGATGGACCCGTAGGTCTCAGCTCTTGGACGGCCACCTCGTCATCGATACCTATGATAGCAGTAGCAGGTCTGGGGACTGAGTCCCTCGGATCAGGTAATTTGAGGATACGTCGAAAAGTATCTACCTCCTCCGCATATTGATTTGGGATGTCAGCCAAAGCCACATCCCTATAGTAGGGCGGATCAAGGTCAATTTGAGGATGTTCCTGATCATCAGAGGCCATTCTCTGGGGCTTGGGAGACCTGTGTCTACGTCTAGGGGACTGATCCTCCCCTGACGATGAGGGCAAATATGTGGACCTTGACTTATGTTTAGACTTGTCAGAGTGCTTTTTAGGTCTAGGATATGAGGGGCGATCATGATCGGAATCAGATCCCGAACCTGAGATTGGAGCATGGCTAACCTTGTGAGAGGACGTCTTGGGACGAACAGACTGTGTATGTTCGGAAGAGCTAGGACGAACGTCCGAACCTTGCTCGGCCTGAAGGCGAGGAGGAAGAGAAGGGCCATATTCAATATCCATGGGTTCTGAAGCACTGACAGATGTCTGAGGTTCTTGCGAACAGCCGAAGAGGCGAGCTTATCAGCCAGCCCTTGTTGAGATTTTAGGAAATCGTCACGCATAGATTTAAGGGCATCATAGATGTTGGCTTGAAAAGCACCCAATTTCTGATCAAATTTGTGGTCCAGAGCCTTCTCTACAGAAGAATGGACTTTATGATGTAAGGCTGTACTGGGCGTGGGAGGAACAGTACGCCCTGGTGTAGTAAGAGGCAAAGGATCGAAAGATAAGGGTCTGGGACGTGGAGGTGAAGTAAACAAATGATCGGCCGCAGCCTCAAGCTCGGCTGGCGATCCAGAAAACGATTCAAAAGAATCGCCAAGAACCTCGTCCCGATCTTTGTCCGAAGCCTGTGAAGTGGGATGTTTTTTCTTGTATCGTCTTCTATTAGCAATTTTAGTGGACTGTTCGTCTGTGAAAGACGCACAGATTTGACAAGTACCAGCTTTTGTAACACACAGATCATCGCCCTTCCCTGCATCTCTGCAGGAGGGGCAATAGCCATGACTGTCGAACGGCTGACAGAAATGATTGCATTTGCTGGATCTGGGTTTATCTTTAGAAGACTGGTGGGCGGTGGCCATGTTTTAATGCAATAAAATATGAAATACTCCGAACCGTAGATTCGAGCAGTACTAGTGTAGTGGCGAGCACACAACACGTGAATTAAGAAGACGTTAAAAACTGACAAAATACAGCACCGGAAGTGCTGAAATTTGGGTATAAGATTCTATACTGCTAAATAAGGGAAAAGCCGAATTATGGACGAATGACAAACAATATATCCAGAGATATAATAGAAAACAGCTTTGAAAACTTAGCAGAGCATCCAATATGGCGGCGACCAACGAAAAGGAGGCTGATACACAGTAAGTGATGACGTCACGACAACCTCTGAGGCCGAACCAACTGCATGCTTGTTTTTCTCGAGCGTTGGTCGTCTGTGCCTCGCGGCAACCAGTAAAGCATTCAGTCCCACATGGTAAGCTATTGTAGCGCAATAAAAATGTACTTTAATTGAGGATGCACAGACGACTAGTTTACATTTAAATTGACTACGCATACACTTTCACTTCTAGATACCAGCAGACGAAACTGTTAAAAATTACTCACTTGAGTATGCCAAGACAATGGGCAACACAATAGTCTCTAGGACATACAGGACCTTACAGAAAGGCAGACGGAGAGCTAGACAAGCTTTTTACTTTATAAAATATCCCTTAATAAAAACATTAAAAATGTTCAAAATGGCAGTGTGTATACTATACACCTTAATGTACAGCTATATGTACAAATATTATGAAGAATTTTGATATTTAAGGGCTTAAACGACCAATTTAAAATTGTGGCCACAACCCAGTACATAACTCGAATCAAAGATTCGACTAAAAAAAATCTTTTTTTTTTCTTTATTTGTATGCATAATTTGAAAACCTATATATTGGATCTGGCTAATATTTTTACACAAGAGTGGTCTAGCCGTGGCTCGCTTTTCTTCATATTGGATTTACCCTTTTGTTAGCCGTGTCTCCTGCTTTACCTGTCTCTTACCTGTGGTTTAGCTGACTCACCTGTGAGAATCCAGTAGGAATCCTATCACATTCTTTGTGACAGGGTTTTCTCTACAAGCTTTTAGCCAGCCCTGCGTGTTGTATGTGACTGTGGTGGTACCCTGACAGTGGTTTAATGTCAGACCCATTTTACTGGACGATTTCTTCAGTAGTGAAAGCTCTGGAAATATTGGAATACAGTGAAAACTCTACAAATACATAATACAGTGAAAACTCTACAAATTCGAAAATTTTAATTACTTAAATGTAGCTTTTATAAGCCACAAGCTTACTATAAGTAATTAAAATTTTCAATTTTATTGCAGTACAATAGCTTACAATGTGGAACTGAATGCTGAATCCAACCATCCGGCATTCAAAAATGAATGCGAGACAGACTGTCTCAAAAACTGTGAAAAAATGTGAGACATGTTTTGCGTCAAGATATTTTGAAATATTTAGTTCCAATTTGGGACTGCATAAAATCTTCTTTATTTAAATAATAAGAAATAGATGCTAAACTAAAAGTTCAAATAAATAAACTATTTAATGCTGTTTTTATTCGTCTTTTATTTTTTTTTAAATTTCACTTCTAAACCACATCTTAATGGCTTAATGGCTGGGTGCTACAGGTTTTTTTATTTATTTTTTTATTATTATTCTACTGTTATCTGGATTCATCAAATAAATAAATAAATTGCATTTCTTCTCTTTTTTTTGACGAAATACACATTTTGTCTCTTCCGATAAAAGACGAATTTCTTTGGTCAGTAGTTTTTTCGACTGTTTCGCCTGTGACACAATATGCAGAAGACGAGTTAAAAATTAGACATAAAGGACGAAAATCGTGTGAGAATACCCGAATTCTCGCATGAATTACTGTTAGCTGGATGTATCAAATAAAACAAACTCACTTTCATGTCTTTCTCACCTATTTCTATGAGGAAATATGTATGTCGTCGCTTCTGATAATAGACGATTTTTTTTTGTCAGTAGTTGTTTCGACTGTTTCGCCTGTGACACTATAAGCAGAAGACAAAAAATCGAAAAAAAGCACAGAAATCTTGCGAGAATACCCAAATTTTCACGTGAATTACTGTTAGCTGGATATATAAAATGAAATAAACTGCTTTTCATGCTTTTCTCACCCATTTCTATGAGGAAACATGTACGTCGTCGCTTCCGATAATAGACGAATTTCTTCAGTCGGTTTTGAGTGTTTCGCCTGGTAGCGATAGCACAGACGCGTTGGTGAGTTGGTTTTGCGACAATTCGCCACAGAGTGTGTACAAAGTCGCGAAATCGCGCTCGAGAGCGAACACTGGATTGCAGCTGAGACTGGAAGTATGGACAGTTTTTCTTGGATTTTGAAGTAATAGTTTAGAAGAATGTTTAGAAATACCAGTCTGAGTCCCGCTTACAGTGCTCCAGTGCTGAAGACTGGACCTGTAAGAAGCCAAAAACCTCAAGTGAATGAATGACAGTGCTAAAACTGTGTGGATGTTTTTATTGAAGGAGAGAAGTGCAGTCTATGCTCACTTATGAGGAGTAAAGCACCTAGGACTTAGCCATGATGGAAACAAACCCTAGGCCTGAAAATCTCATAATTTTCGCCACCCTAAAATGAGATTAAGTGACAACCTGAATAAGTTCTTAAAAACATTATACAAATACATACTAAAAAAGGATAAAGACCTTACCCAACATCCTGATGAGGTAAACATGTACCTAGACCCTAGGATTAGACTCCTGAAGACTTGGCTGCAGCGGATGTGCCCCCCCCCCCCCCCCCCCCCCCCCTTCTTTTCTTTCCGAGGATAACTGGTCTGACGGGAAGGATCTAGGACTTGTTGTGCTGCTACTACTAAACCCAGATACATATTGTTGTCGTTGTCTGACTAAGTTAGGTCTTTTAGGTAAAATTTGCAAGTCTGTTGTGAGCTTTCCAGTAACAAGCTTGCATGATTTGGTCCACCGATACCCCACCGTAACAGGCCTTAGAAGCCACAAAGGCCCTAATGTCATGCACTTTAACTTGGACCAAGTTCAAGTCTTGATGGTCTGCTTGTTTGTAACAAAGTAGGATAGTTTCTAACCAAGAGAGAGAGTAGCGGGTCTAATGTCTGAGGTGTGTCCTTTCAGAGTATGGATGGAGACCCTCTCAGGGCCCGTACTGGACACAGAGTCCTGTCTTCTTTGAACTGTCTATCCGTGATCGTAGTCAAAGCAGGGATAGTCACTGGAGACACACTTTGAGAACCTTCTCTTGCTAGTTGGTTTTTTGGCTATGAAATCTGAAGAAGGGAACAAAGTAACCTTTTCCCACTGGCCTAAATTAGATGCTTTGTTTGCAACCGAGGCATGAATTTCGTTGCGGTGCTTGCCGGAGGCCAAAGCTAGCAAGAAAACAGTTTTGTGGGTAAGATGTTTGAGGTCTGTGTCTTTCATAGGCTCAAATGGTGCTTTTGTCAGCTCATTAAGTACAACAGAAAGGTTGGATTTGGGAGGTTCCTGGAATTTTTGGGATGATCCCTGTGAAATAGGGCCCACTTCACTTGTAGATGGTCCTTTTTGATAACCTTTGAGGGGCAGCAATTGTCTCTGCTACCTCCACAGAGAAGCCTTGTTCTTGGAGCTGTCCACTCCTAGACACCAGACGTGGAGGTTGAGATGATGTGGATTGCTGTAAAACACATAGTTGTGGGACTGTTTGAGAAGAGTTGTTGACACTGGAAGTTGAGGTGGGATGTCTGTTGAGAGCTGCACTAAGTCCCAAAACCAGGGCATCCCTGGCCAACCTGGGGCTATTACACTAGTGAGGCAGTTGAGTTGCCCGATTTTTTGGATCAGCCTATGAAGGAGAGCCGTGGGAGGGTAAGCATAAGCAGTGAGACCAAACCAGATTATGTTTTGAACATCTATATCCCAAGCATGTTGGTGTGGGACTGGAGATACATACAATGGAAATTTGAGGTTCAGATGAGTGGCAAATAGATCTACACGAGGGGTGAACCACTTGACAGATCTGTTTGAACATCTGCGGATGCAGTGACCATTCTGTTTATTGGACTGGATAGAAGGTAGGCCATCACATTGAGGCACCCTGGAATGTGCCTGGCTCTTAGAATTATCTGATAATGATGGTAACAGGTCATGATTTTGCACAGGAGAGTGTACATCTCCACCGAGTGGGTTCCTCCTTGTTTGTTTATGTAGGCTACTACTGTTGAATTGTCTGTGACAACCAACACTGTTCGGTTTTGTACTGGTTCTTGAACCTTTTCAGGGCCAGAGAAACTGTCTTCAACTCTAGAACATTTATGTGTTGCCTTTAATCCCAGTCTGACCACAGACCTTGTAGAGCCTTGCTCTAAGTGAGCAACCTTCTAAGTAACCTTCATTTGAGGGGTCTGTAAAGATTTAGGTAATGTGGTCTTGGTGAGAATGTCTGTGTCCTTCATAACATTTACAGTTATTTTGTCACCACTCTAGGTGAGCTGAAATGGTCTCTGACCAAGCAAGGAGTATGTCCAAAGACAAGAGGAGAGTGCCCGTGAACGGGCACTGTGTCAGCTGACTGAATGTTTTTGATTTGTGATGGTGATAATGAGAGGAAAGCATAATTATCAGGGAAAGGGCTGTACAGAAATACAGTAAATGGTAACTGAACAGCATGTTCGAAAGATATTCCGAAGCTGACAGAAAAAAAGGACAAAAAAGTTGTGCCCTGCAAATGGTATTATGAAATAAAGTAACAAGGTAATTGTTTAAGTGTAAAAAGTAGGTTAAAAATATTTAAAGAAATACTATAAATGCAATATCCTCGTTCGACCATGAAGAAGGGGTCCAAAGGTCAAATCTGACCATACCAAAAGATTCCCAGCCAAAGAATTTAGGATGGTTTACCATCCCAAACCTCTCGGACCAATAATAAGTGAGTCATAGGCACTTTTTAAGTTTGGCTATCCTTGTTTGACCTTGACGGAGGGGTCCAAGGTCAAATCCGACCACACAAAAAAATTCCCAGCCCATGATTTCCTGTAGCTTGTTTACCATCCCAAACCTGTAGGACCAATAATAAGGGAGTTCTAAGCAATTGTAAGTTTGGCTATCCTCAATTGACCTTGAAGGAGGGGTCCCAGGTCAAATCTGACCACACCAAAAGAATCCCAGCCCATGATTTCCTATATGTTGGTTTACCATCCCAAACCTCCAAGACCAATAATACGCGAGTTATAAGCACTTTAAGTTTGGCTATCTTCGTTTGACCTGGAAGGAGGGGTCTAAGGTGAAATCTGACCACACCAAAAGATTCCCAGCCCATGATTTTCTATAGGTTAGTTTTCCATTCCAAACCTCTAGGACCAATAATAAGCGAGTTATAAGCACTTTTAAGTTTGGCTATCCTCATTTGACCTTGAAGGAGGGGTCCAAGGTGAAATCCGACCACACCAAAAAATTCCCAGCTCATGATTTTCTATAGGTTGGTTTTCATTCCAAACCTCTAGGACCAATAATAAGCGAGTTATAAGCACTTTTATGTTTGGCTATCCTCATTTGACCTTGAAGGAGGGTTCCAAGGTCAAATCGGACCATATTAACAGATTCCCAGCCCATGATTTCCTACAGGTTGGATACAATGATTTACTCAACAGTGATAACCTGAAAGAAGCTATTGCTCAGCTATGCCATGACATAGAGGTCTGCAATTTCACTATGTTATAGCTGACCAAAACGTCTGTGAAAAACATATTTAACAAAATACTCTAAATGTAATAGTTTTCAAGTTACTACTGATTTACTCAAGAGTGAGAACCTCAAAGTAACTATTACACAGCTATGCAATGAGCTACATGTCTGCATTTTTGCTCTGTTATAGCTGACCTAAAAGTAGGTGAACAACATATTTAAGCAAAATACTGTAAATGCAATAGTTTTCAAGTTACAACTGATTTACTCAATAGTGAGAACCTGAAAATAGCTATTGCTCCGCTATGCCATGAGCTATAGGTCTGTAATTTCACTATGTTATAGCTAACCCAAAAGTAGGTGAACAATATATTTTAACAAAATACTCCAAATGCAATATTTTTCAAGTTATAGCCGATTTACTCAACAGTCAGTGCCTGAGAATAGCTATTGCTCAGTTGTGCCATGAGCTACAGGTCTGTAATTTCACTATGTTATAGCTGACCCAAAAGTAGCTGAATAACATATTTGCACAAATTTCTGTAAAGGCAATAGTTTTCCAATTACAACTGATTTACTCAACAGTGAGAACTTCAAAGTAGCTATTACTCAGCTATGCAATGAGCCACAGGTCTGGAACTTCACTATGTTATAGCTGACCCCAAAATAGGTGAATAACATATTGCAACAAAATACTCTAAATGCAATAGTTTCCAAGTTATAAGTGATTTACTCAACAGTGATAACCTAAAAGTAGCTATTACTCAGCTATGCCATGAGCTACAGGTCTGAAATTTTACTATGTTATAGCTGACCCAAAAGTAGCTGAATAACATATTTATACTAAATTCTCTAAATGCAATAGTTTTCAAATTATAAGTGATTTGCTCAACATTGAGAACTTCAAAGTAGCTATTACTCAGCTATGCAATGAGTCACAGGTCTGGAACTTCACTATGTTATAGCTGACCCCAAAATAGGTGAATAACATATTGAAACAAAATACTCTAAATGCAATAATTTCCAAGTTATAAGCGATTTACTCAACAGTGAGAACCTCAAAGTAGCTATTACTCAGCTATGCCATGAGCTACAGGTCTGAAATTTTACTATGTTATAGCTGACCCAAAAGTAGGTGAACAACATATTTAAGCAAAATACTGTACATGCAATAGTTTTCAAGTTACAACTGATTTACTCAATAGTGATGACCTAAAAGTAGCTATTACTCAGCTATGCCATGAGCTACAGGTCTGAAATTTTACTATGTTATAGCTGACCCAAAAGTAGCTGAATAACATATTTATACTAAATTCTCTAAATGCAATAGTTTTGCAATTACAACTGATTTACTCAATAGTGAGAACCTCAAAGTAGTTATTACTCAGCTATGCAATGAGCTACAGGTCTGAAATTTTACTATGTTATAGCTGACCCAAAAGTAGGTGAACAACATATTTAAGCAAAATACTGTAAATGCAATAGTTTTGAAGTTACAACTGATTTACTCAATAGTGATGACCTAAAAGTAGCTATTACTCAGCTATGCCATGAGCTACAGGTCTGAAATTTTACTATGTTATAGCTGACCCAAAAGTAGCTGAATAACATATTTATACGAAATTCTGTAAATGCAATAGTTTTCCAATTACAACTGATTTACTCAATAGTGAGAACTTCAAAGTAGCTATTACTCAGCTGTGCCATGACCTACAGATCTAAAATTTCACTATGTTATAGCTGGCCCAAAAGTAGCTGAATAACATATTTATACTAAATTCTGTAAATGCAATAGTTTTCCAATTACAACTGATTTACTCAATAGTGAGAACCTCAAAGTAGTTATTACTCAGCTATGCAATGAGCTACAGGTCTGAAATTTTACTATGTTATAGCTGACCCAAAAGTAGGTGAACAACATATTTAAGCAAAATACTGTAAATGCAATAGTTTTGAAGTTACAACTGATTTACTCAATAGTGATGACCTAAAAGTAGCTATTACTCAGCTATGCCATGAGCTACAGGTCTGAAATTTTACTATGTTATAGCTGACCCAAAAGTAGCTGAATAACATATTTATACGAAATTCTGTAAATGCAATAGTTTTCCAATTACAACTGATTTACTCAATAGTGAGAACTTCAAAGTAGCTATTACTCAGCTGTGCCATGACCTACAGATCTAAAATTTCACTATGTTATAGCTGGCCCAAAAGTAGCTGAATAACATATTTATACGAAATTCTCTAAATGCAATAGTTTTGCAATTACAACTGATTTACTCAATAGTGAGAACCTCAAAGTAGTTATTACTCAGCTATGCAATGAGCTACAGGTCTGAAATTTTACTATGTTATAGCTGACCCAAAAGTAGGTGAACAACATATTTAAGCAAAATACTGTTAAAGCAATAGTTTTCAAGTTACAACTGATTTACTCAATAGTGATGACCTAAAAGTAGCTATTACTCAGCTATGCCATGAGCTACAGGTCTGAAATTTTACTATGTTATAGCTGACCCAAAAGTAGCTGAATAACATATTTATACGAAATTCTCTAAATGCAATAGGTTTTAAGTTACAAGTGATTTACTCAATAGTGAGAACTTCAAAGTAGCTATTACTCAGCTATGAAATGAGCCACAGATCTGAAACTTCACTATGTTATAGCTGATCCCAAAATAGGTGAATAACATATTGAAACAAAATACTCTAAATGCAATAGTTTCCAAGTTATAAGCGATTTACTCAACAGTGATAACCTAAAAGTAGCTATTACTCAGCTATGCCATGAGCTACAGGTCTGAAATTTTACTATGTTATAGCTGACCCAAAAGTAGCTGAATAACATATTTATACGAAATTCTCTAAATGCAATAGTTTTCAAGTTATAAGCGATTTACTCAACAGTGATAACCTAAAAGTAGCTATTACTCAGCTATGCCATGAGCTACAGGTCTGAAATTTCACTATGTTATAGCTGGCCCAAAAGTAGCTGAATAACATATTTATACGAAATTCTCTAAATGCAATAGTTTTTAAGTTACAAGTGATTTTACTCATAATGGAAGTTACTGAAAAGCCCAAAAGTAGCTATTACTCACTTAGCTATTGAGACAGACACCCAACTTACTCACCATATTGTAGCTATGAAAAAAGTAGTTTAACAACATATTTTCACAAAATGCTGTAAATGCAACACTTTTGAAGTTATAAGTGATTTAGTGCATAATTTCATGAATTTTAATGCATTAAAAATTATTAAAAAAATTTATTAAAAAAAAAGTAAGACAGATCCAGGTCTCATACTCACACAAGAGAATCTACCTGTGGCCTAGTACATATATGCAAGATATGAGAGAAATCCCTGCAATAGTCACTGAGAAAATTGTGATTAAGTGTTGAAATTTTCACACTTTTGGTGGGGGTACCCCCCTTGTAATGTCTCTAGCAAACAGACGAACAGACAGATTTGCATGCCTTGAACAATTTTTCATCCTCGATAGATAAGGTATCTTTTAAAAAAAACAGCACGTCTCTAGGCCTTGTAGTTTTGGAGGAGAAGTTGTTCACGCGGACGCGTACGCGTACGCGTACGCCCACGCCGCAGAGTGACGACATAATGTCAGCTGACTGACAAGTCAGCTGACATAAAAAAGGAAATCTGCAGTTCTCCTTGAGGTGAAAATGAAAGGGTCTCATGTGAAGGCGTCCCTCCGGGACCATCTTTTCCGTTGAGGTGAGCAACCCAGTCAGAGACATCAAACATCTTGCAGTCAAAACATGTTTTGACCTTAAGCGTAGGATCAAATCCTGAAGATTGAGCCATCTCTCTGAGTGTGTTTAACAAGGGCTAAATCAAGGTGGTATTCATAGACCAGGAACGAAAACACCTGAGTAGGTTTGAGTTTGGACCTCCTCATTTATTATCCACTCTAAGGACTGTATGAGGTACTTCCTTGAGCTTTGGTGGATGGGGATATGAAGGTATGCGTCCGACAGGTCTATTGACCACACCCATTCCCCTGAAATCAGAGAGGCCCTTACAGACTCTGGAGTTTCCATTTGAACCTTTCTACAAGTAGAAAGGTGTTGAGCCTGCTTATGTCTGTCACTGGCCTCCACCCTTGGTGAGGCTTGGGGACTAGGAATAGGCGATTGTAAAACCAGAGAGATTTTATATTTTCCACCTTTACCATTGCGTTCTTTGACAGAAGAGGCTGGAAGAGAGGCCAGAGCTAGATCTTTGATGGGCCTTGTATCCTGAGTGAATCAGGGAAACTATGGCTAATTCGATTTGGTGATGAATGGTAAGGATGTTTAACATATTGTTTGAGCATTTGTTTGTTTGCCAGTCTCTTCTGAAAGAACGGAGACCTCCAACTGGTGGACTGAGGGAGGCTTTTAAGGAGTCATTGGGAGGAGGGTTTCCACAACCTCATCCCCTTGTGTGAGGTCGAAAACAACCTCTGGAGCCTATGCTACTCGATTTCTCCCTACCTGGGGAAAACGATTGTTACTGCTTGGAATGGATTGACCCCAATAGGAGTGTTTCCTGTAGCAGCCTCTTGGTTGTGGGGATCGTGAAAGGGCTGACTGATAGGGCCTAAACCCCAAGTGTTTCTATAGGTGCCTTGAGGAGGAACTCTAATCCCTCCTCAACTAATGTGAATGGAACACAGGAGAGGGACAGAATGGAGAACTCCTAAGTTCTTAAGATCTGGTATCACCCCTGACATCCCCGTAGTGTATAAGTCTCTCTGCAGAGAGGGCTAAGGCCTTACTTGAAAGGCTACGGAACTCTGTTGGATAAGGATCCTCTTATACAGGGTATCTAGTCATAGGTCTTTTCATAATCATCTATGGCTGCTGCTATAGGCACCCTTGTAAACTGAGTTAACCTGTTGAAAGTAGCCCTGATACTGTCATAACAGTTTCCGTGACTAGGTTGTAGTCAAAAATAACCTAGGTAAAAGCAGCCAAAAATTAAGGGTACAGAGATTGCCTTGCCTGAAGCTCAAACTCTTGACTACCAGTAGTAACCTAGCCCTAGGGGCCCAGAGTGACTAGGGGAGATACAGATTTGCAATCTTGTAATTTGTCCTCAAAACAAGGTTGTCCTAATTGTACCCCCTAGTGGAACCAGGTGTTTATAGATTAATTTTCAGGTAAATTAGCAGCCTGAAAGTCCTATTTAAATTTATCAAAAACATCTTAGTTGAGGACTGAGTGGGAGCATAGCTGCAGGGCCCTTTGGGCCAAGCTCCTGTTGGCCTGCTACATCATTCAGAGCCCAGACTGTGGAGGAGGACCTAAGCACATTGTCCCTGGGGTTCTGGAAGATTCAAAATCAGTTTCAATGTCCTTGGTATGTTATGAAGTCAGAAAAATCTACTTCCCTATAAAGTACAGGTTCTGGGTTTGAATAGATGTACCTTGTTCAGTAGAAGCCCTTTTGGGCTTTGAGGACTTTTTGACTTATGTTTTTATATGTCCAAGTATGTGTTCGAACTAGGATTGTTAGGAGTTCTGATCTAAAACAATTATCCGAACTGCTCGGAATTTGGATCCGAACAATCATCCGAACATCTGACCATGTTTGGATAGTTAGTACTTGGGTAAATATAAATCAAGCTGTGGTTGGCACCAGGCTTCAAAAATCCGAACATCCGAAGTGCTCGGATGGTTTTAACTTGGATGATACTGCAAGTTAAGTGGAGGTTCGGACCAGGCTTCAGATCCGATCGGAGATCTGATCCACCCCCGCTTGGAATTGGCAAACAGAATTAATCTATCAGAAGCCTGGAGCCTCCAAATTATTGCAAATCAGTTTAACAACCATTTCTGTTGTTGAATTGAAGCCAAATTGTGGAGACAAGGCATTACATAAAAAATTGTTCACGTTTGAAATTGCCTTAACACTGTGCATTAATATTTGTCTGTTTTACAAATACATTATAAGTAAAATATTTATATTTTCATGTTCATATAAAAATATATTTGATCTTTAATAAAATGCACAGAAAAGAGGGGACGACTTGCTGTATTGCCAAACTAAGGTTTTGCAAGCACCTGCTGTCTAGACAAAGACGATTTGAAGGACTAGTTTTACTACTTAATTTTTAAGTTTAAACCCTTTAATTGGTGAAGTAATGTAGCAGATAAGGGATAAAATATTTTATTTTATTTCGACTGGTAAAGGTCCTGTGATAAGCTACATATACGGTAGTCTCTCAGCACATGCTGTCTAGACAATGACGTCACCACACAGGTTTCCCCAAGGATTCTGTTCGGAGAGAGAGTTTCCGTGCTTTATTTTACTTTTAACCCTTAAAATGGTAAAATAATGTACCCAATGGTCAAAGAAACCCTTAAAATATTTATTTAATTTGATTTCGACAGGCATAGATCCTGTATATAAGCTACATGCATGAATCGTGCATTACTTGCAAGCAACTGCTGTCTAGACTAAGACGGAAGTTGTTTCCGAAGATTCATTCAACAAGGATTCGTTTGGTGCTTTATTTCATATTTTAACCCTTAAACTGGTCAAATAGTGTAGCAGATAGGGGATAAACCCTTAAAATATTTATTTGATTTGAATTTAACAGGCATATATTCCTGTATATAAGCTACATTCACGTTGTCGCCCCCCCCCCCCCCCCCCCCTTTCTTTACAATGCGAACCCGGAAGTGGATTTAAGTTGTAAAATACATTAAATATACTTATCTGTTCTGTGAATTGTCACAAAATTAAGATTCTGTGTTATAAAATAAAGAAACTGATGTAGTTTCCATATCCAAAGACAAGTACATCCATAGAAAATAATAACTTCTTTCCTTGCAATAAAAAACGCGTCCGTAAAATGCGGCCAACGAGAAAAGAAGGAAGAGTGAGGAAAAACGCCACGAAAGTACAACCTGGGGCCTCGGTCAACACTAAACGTCTATTTTTCATGGACGTTGGCCGGGGCCTACGGCCTTCCAAAATCAACATTCAGTTCCACATGGAAAGCTATTGTAGCGCAATAAAAACCAGAATACAGTGAAAACTCTACAAATACCAGAATACAGTGAAAACTCTACAAATACCAGAATACAGTGAAAACTCTACAAATATTAACACATTACACATTAACTCCTCCAGACAAGCAACATGTCACTTCACATGTGTAAATGGGAAGTAATACAAGATGAGATTGACTTATATCCTAGCTTTTACCAAAAGTCAACTGAACGTCTGAATACAGTGAATAATTACTGACTCATTCTGCTCAGTTGTTTGATTTCTGTATACAGACTGTGTAATCATACGTTAGTTCGATCTTGGTAAATGGAAACTTATTTATTCCTGTGCATAGACTGTCAGTGTTAACACATTCATCTACTTTGGTAAAACAGGTTGAGTGTGAGTTACACTTACTTATCTTTTCTTTGTGTACAGTCAGGACTCTCTCTGTAAACATCTGGTCTGTAGATCCGGGATAAATGGCCTCCTCATCCAGAATCCACAGCAACCCCTTGGTCTCTTCATCTCGCTTTGTGGGAGTGGAGCCGCGCACCTGTACACATGTGAGAGAATAACAAAGTTTCAGCTGTACAGATGTGAGGGAATAGCAAACTGTCAACTGTACAGGTGTGAGGTAATAGCAATCTGTCAACTGTACAGGTGTGAGGGAATAACAAACTGTAAGCTCTACAGGTGTGTGAGAATAACAAAGTGTAAACTGTACAGATGTGAGGGAATAACAAACTGTAAACCTGTACGAGGAAAAATAAACTCTCAGTTGTACAGGTGTGAGGGAATATAAACTGTCAGCTGAACATGTGTGAGCGAATAACAACTTGTCAGCTGTATAGGTTTGAAGGAGTAACAAACTATCAGCTGATTAGGTGTGAGGGAAAATGGAAAATTTAATAAGTAAATTAAATTTTTATAAGTTAATACCTTACCTTGTGGACAGATGCATTTGTCCGGCGCCTTGCCGGTCTCGCAAACGTTAGAAAAAAATGTCCTTAGCTGGGCTCTGGCGGGGACCGGTAGTGTCCTGTTCATTCGCCAGGTGGCTGTATAGCCTCCCTGCCAGTGTGGTGCACATGCACTCTTCCTCTTTTTGTTGTCTACCTTAGAAACCCCTTTTTGGCTAAGATTAGCGGGGCCGGTAGGGTGGGAATCCCCCTCTCCACTAGGTAAGGTATTAACTTATAAAAATGTAATTTACTTATTAAATTTCCCATTTTATTGTGTTAATACATCTTACCTAGTGGACAGATGCAGAATAACTACCCAATGGATGGAGAGTAGCCTAAGAAAAGGGGAATTCCTAAGAACTCTGTATATACACCAAAGGAGGATCCGGTAATGGCTAGGATAGCCAACTCATAGGATCGACCCCTTGCCCCCCCCCCCCTTGTTTATACATAGGTCTAGTACGGACTCGGTCGGAGAGTACAATAGGACCTAGGGGAGCTGAGAGTTCTGAAATAACGAGGAAGAAGAACAGGAACTATAAGACTATCTTTCACACTCTTGGACCCACTTTGAATTGTGGCAGACCAGGAGTTACAGATAGTTGAAGGTTTTTTTGTTTTTTTTTATATACAGACTATACAATATGTACAAAAAAAGGTGCTGGAAGATCAATTTATGTGCTCTCTTGAATTTGTTGGGCTGCCACCACGGGGTCCAAATGATACAGCTCAGAATCTGCCCAAGCCAAATCCAGATAGAACTGGGTGAAGGTATTGTGGGCTTTCCAATGACAGGCTGAGAGAATCTGATCCAGAGAGATTCCACCTTGAAAAGCCTGAGAAGCTGCAAAGGCCCGAACATCATGAGCTCTAACTTGATGTAAATCTTGGGCCGTTTGATCTGAGAGCTGATAACACAACAGTACTGTCTGTTTAATCCAGGAAGAGATTGTAGCAGGGACAATATCCTTATGGAAACCCTTCCGGAAGGAAACAAATACCAAGTCTTTTCCTTGTCGGAGATTTTTGGTTTTGTCTAGGTAATATCGTAAAGCCCTCACTGGACAGAGTGACCTGTCTTCAGACAGTGACTTATCCAGAGTAGGGGCTAAAGCCGGAATGACCACCGGAGCTACTGAAGCCAGGCCATCCCGAGCTCACTGGTTCTTGGAGAGAAAGCTGGGAGAAGGGTAAAGAGAGACCTGACTCCAGTTCTCTTGATGTCTGATATTCTTGTACAACCAGGCATGGATTTCGCTTCGTCTTTTGCCTGATCCAAGGGCTAGAAGGAAGACAGTCTTAAAAGTCAGATGTTTAAGAGAGGCCTTCCTTAAGGGTTCAAAGGGAGCCTTGGTAAGCTGGTGGAGCACCAGTGAAAGGTTCCAAGAGGGAACACCCCGCCTTCCCTAGGGCCTATCCCTATGAAAGCTGTCTAGAAGACGGGTGAGATTTTCGTCTGTACTGATGTTCAGCTTGTCACTGCCCACCATGTCGGCAATGGCTGTTCTATAGCCCTCGATGGTACTGGGTTGCAGATTTCTTTCTTTGAAAAGGTGTAGAAGAAATTGTGCAATCTGCAATCTCTACAGAGGGCGCCCTGAAGTCCACCTCGTGTGACTGGCACCATTTAAGAAAAATGGACCACTTTGACTTATATACGGGTCTGGTTGAGCTTCTCTGAGGAGCCTCAATTCTTGCTGCCACTTCAGCAGAGAATCCGTGTTCGTGGATGGCAGAGATTCTAGGAGCCAGGCATGAAGATTGAGGTTGTTGAGATTCCTGTGCAGTAACCCGTTGAAGGGTTGAGTCACCAGGTCTCGCACCAGAGGGAGTCTGAAGGGAATCTGAACTGACAGGTTCACTAGGTCCCAAAACCAGGGCATGTTTGGCCATCCTGGGGCAATGAGGATTATCCTGCGACAGCCCTGATCCCTCAACTTTGAGATTACCTGGGGGATCAGAGACACGGGGGGAAAGGCGTACACCTCCAATTGATCCCACTGTAGACTCAAAGGCATCGACTGCCCAGGCTGTCGGATCCGGTACCAGTGAAACAAACCGTGGCAGTTTGTGATTGAACCGGGTTGCAAACAAGTCCAACTGAGGCTGGGTCCACCTGGAACACAAGAGAGTGAACACCTGCTGAGATAGGGACCACTCTGTTTGAATCACTTGATTGTGTCTGGAAAGCTTGTCCGCTATCACACTCAAGCGACCTGGAATGTGCCTTGCCCTCAGGATTATACCTCTGGGGTGGCACCAGGACAGAAGCCTCCACAGGAGGGCACAAAGAGAGCCTGACTTCATACCCCCCCTGCTTGTGTATGTACAAGACCACTGTTGTGTTGTCCATTGCAACAAGAACCATCTGATCCCTGCACAGATGCTCAAACTGTTGCAGAGCCAGGAGGACTGCCTTCAGTTCTAGATAATTTATGTAAAGGAGACTTTCCATGGATGACCAAACGCCTCTTGCAGTGAAGTCCCCTAAGTGTGCGCCCCAGCCTTCATTTGAGGCGTCGGTAAACAGTTGAACAGCGTGCTGAAGAGGGTGCAAGGGTTGCCCTTTCAGCACATCGGTCTCGTCTAGCCACCAGTCTAGATGGGGGTGGAGTGACGGAGGAACCAGAATAACCTTCTCTAGCACCTCCGGAACGTGCCAGTGTCTCTTCAGATGCCACTGAATGGGCCTCATATGAAGGCGACCTGAACACACTTGTTTCTCTGTGGCAGTCAGAAGGCCTATCAGGGACATGAATTGTCTGGCTGTACAGTTGTGATGTCCCTTCATGAACTTTATTTTCTCCTGAAGTGTTTCCCACCGGTCTTGAGTGGGTAGAACTCGACCTTTGATCAGGTCGAACCGGTAACCTACAAAATTGAAGACCTGGGGACTAACTCCGATTTGGTCATATTTACTACCCAACCTAACTGCTGGCACAGGGCCAAGAGGGTCTGGGTATGTTGTAGGCAGATCTCCGGGGAAGGGTCTCTCAGTAACCAGTCGTCTAGGTACTGGTGGATCCTGATACCCCGTGTCTGAGCCATGAGTTTCACTTCTTTGACTACCTTGGTGAACTCTAGAGGAGCTGTGGCCAAACCGAAGGGAAGAGCAGTGAACTGAAAGATTTGATTCAACAGGAAGAACCCGAGGTACTTTCTTGACCTTTGGGCAATTGGAATGTGGAAGTATGCGTCGCTGAAGTCCAGCGATGTGACCCACTCCCCTGTTTTCAAGGACAACCGGATTGTCTCCGGAGTTTCCATTTTGAAGGTACCTGTATTGAGGAATAAATTGAGACGACTCAGATCTAAGATTGGCCTCCACTTTCTGTTTGGTTTGGGAACCAGAAAAAGACGGTTGTAAAAGGCCAGGGATGACTTGACAACCACCTTTTCTACTACCAACTTGTTCATGAGACTTATAAGGGCTTCTTTTAGGTACATATTCTTTAGTGCTGGTATCGAATAATAATATATATATCGATATCAAACCATATTTTTGCCTTCTGTATCGATCGATATTGAAATATCAGGTCATGGATGTTTTTCAAGAGAGACCTTCCAAACTATTTCACGAGATTTAGTAGTTTCCCGAAACGTAAACAAATATGGCATTTCCGCTTTAGCGGTAAGTGAAAGTGGACAAAAATAATATAAAAACCAATATATTCTTCAAATATTGTCATTTATTTGAATGAAAAACACCATAGTTGTACCTGTAAAGTAGTATATTTCGATATTGATATTGTACTCTACATTATTGATATCGGCAAATTTAGTGTGAATCGATAAATATTTCAATATCGATAAACAATACCAGCACTAATACTCTTGGTTGGACTTGAGTAACTGCTTTGAATCAAGGGGAACCTTGTCAGGCGGGGCCTTTGCTTGAAGGGAAGAGTGTAACCCTCCTGGAGGATAGAGACTACCCGAGGATTCGAAGCCATGTTTTACCAAACTTGCCAAAAACTTTGGAATCTTCCCCCTACATTCTGTTCGGAGACAGCATTGAAGACATTGGAAACAGACGGGGCAGAAAGGCATGGATTTACACAACATACACCTTTGACATTCTTTATTTTGTTCTGACAAGGAACGGGTCTTACTCCTTTCTTTTGTGGAGGCCCGTGTGTATGAACAGAAGGAGCATGAAAAACAACAGGATAAGATACATCCAACTTTAATATCTGTCTGTTTGATAACTGAGTCTTGTAACACACTGGGTCCCTTCTGACTGAATCTACATGAAGGGTTTTGGAACCCACACAATAATTGTCATTTAAAATGCTTGTAGGACTGGGCCTTGGAAAAACGATGGTTGGAATCTCTGCCACGCCCACATCCTCTGGGACGATTCCTGCTAAACTGACACCAAGGCTGCTGTTGAGACTGCGAGGCTTGTTCAGATGAAGAGGAGGGTTTTCTATCCCTACGGTCATAGGGCTTGTACCTTGTGATCCTTTCCAATTACTGGCAATTAACATGCTGAGGAGCACCCGGTCCGGTTCCCTGAGCAACACTAGAAGATTCAGCTTTCTGGATATCCTGCTCAGCCGTCATGATCGCAGCGTCTGGAAATAATGCATAGCCAAACATGGGAGCATTTCTTAAACTGTTCATAGTGTCCTGCTTCACTCCTGGTTTGACAAAGTCCAGGTAAGAATCCAGTCTCAGTAGAATCAAATTGGACATCTGTACAAATAAGCTATCAGCCAGATGCTGAAGAGACATGCCCATAGCAATCGAAACTGTCCTGAAGTTCCGTGGAACAGCGACTAAAACCTGCTGCATGGTTTATGATATAACTGTCTTCCCTAGCAGCCCTTTCCCACCGACGGAGTGATTCTTGGGATATGGGTCTTGACGGCGGGCCAGTGGACGGGTACGCTGAGGCTTTGGTAAGTCTAGGGAACTGAGAGTTCACTTTTGCTTCAGTATTCCTCCAGTTGAAAACTGACCAACCTGGTCTGTGAGGGCCATCTGGCTTCAACAAGTGCATAGTGTACCATTTTGACTGGGATTTCGGCACTTTTATAAATTGGTCCCGCTTAAGTCCTGCAGAGTCCTGCGACCTAGATGGGTACCCTTCCACTACTGTTAAGTCTCTCCAGCTTCTGGCACAGCCAGTCATCCGGTGGCATGGCAACTGAGACCCGCGTAGGTTTCCTGGGGTTTTTCCCTTCCAGGGATTGTTAGACTTATCAGGTTCAGAGTAAGTGGTTTCAAAAGTAGGGATGTGATGCCAACCCATACAACTACGCACTGACCGGACAGTTTCTCTGTACGACATTTCCTCGGTCTGCTCTGGTGTCTCGGTGGCATCAGATAAATGTCCATCATCGGTACCGGAAGCTTCTTCAGGCCGGTCAAAATTTTCATCATCTGAAATCTGTTCATAGTGTTCAATGCCTGTATCCGGTGGGAAGGCACAAGCTCCGGTAGAGGGCTGCCCGTGACCGGTATGCAGAGAAGTAGCTGATGTTTTACCCGTACCGACAATGGTAGCATCAGGGTTTGAGGAGAACAGGCTAGAGTCATCCTTGTAAGAAACTGGCTGTTTGACAGACCCTTCTTTTCTCAGGCTTACAGTCAGGTTTCTGATCTGCTGTTTTGGCTGATTTAGAATCCTGCACCGGCTTGTCATGCTTCCTTGATTTATGAGACTTCTTCTTTTTGTCTTTATCATCAACTTTTTTATGTGTTGTAGACTCCTCAACAACTACCGGAACCTCGACTGGACCGGTGGGACGGGTAGCTGGAGGAACAAAGGGAGTTGTAGAAATCAAAGGCTGTGTGTCAATGGGTTTAACAGCAGAAACCGGTGTTGAAAAGATATTTCCCCTGGACAACAGTGCTTCCATACGGGTAAACTGCTCAGCCCATTTGTCAGACATGGCTGAGAACTGCTCTGAGGCGACATATGACAACTGTTGAGAAGATGAAGAGGAAGCAACAGAAGGAGGATCAGAAACTTGGTGAGCCGGAACCTGCGTCATATCCCCGGAAGGAGATTGGAAGGTAGGTTCACTATCAATAGTACTGAGAACAGTTACCTCTTTGGGAGAAACTAACAATCCGGCTTTTTTGTCCTTCCTTATTCGATAAGTAGGAGTCGACAATAACTCCCGTTGAGATTCCGAAAAGCCATCACAAATATTACAAGGCTTCTTCAAAACACAGTCATCTTCTCCAATAAGTTTCTCGCGGCATCTCGCACATTTGTTGTGCAAATCAAAATTCGCCACAACATGGCCACAAGAACCTCGTCGCTGTCCCTTTCTATCACTTGGAGATGCCATGATAGTTCAAACACACAATTCACACAAAATTAAAGAATAAACGGCAGTTAGAATATATATAATATAAAATTGAAAAGTTTCTCTTAAATTCCAAGCGTTCCTTCACGCGCCAAACAAAAAGAGGAAGAACACATGTGCACCACACCGGCAGGGAGGTTATACAGCCACCTGGCGAATGAACAGGACACTACCGGTCCCGGCCAGAGCCCAGCTCAGGACGTTTTTTTTCTAACATTTGGCGAGACCGGCAAGGCGCCGGACAAATGCATCTGTCCACTAGGTAAGATGTATTAACGCAATAAAAATAAACTGTCAACTGTACACATGTGAGTAGGGTCGTCACGACTAGCCGGCTAATCGACAACGGTTAGAATAGTGGTATTTACCGGTTCATATTTTAAAGTTGGAATAATCGCTCCATGTAGTGTAAAAGATGGCAGAAGGGCTGAATCCATAAAATATGTCCATATTGTCACATAGAATAAGCTAAAATCCAAAAACAGCCACGTTTTCTGCATTGTTTATGCATTCACGTAAAACCGGAAGTACCTTATGCCTCTTATAAATTCGACGGTTATTCGTTGTCGACATGAATAGTACCAAGCGATTAGCCGACATGATATATTTGCAGTCGTGACGTCCCTACGTGTGAGGGAATATAAAGTATTTACTGTACAGATGTGAAAGAGTAAAAATAGCATCAGAGATGCCCGTACCCCACAGCCTGGGGAAATAGTTTTCAACACCATGAGACATAGAAGTAGTGAAACAGTATAAAGATCGGGAATACTTTCAGAGCAGTGTCAGTTATATTAAGGTCTAAATGATGTTTACGTAGAGAAAATAACATCTAAAAGAAACAAAATGTATGCAAAGATAAAGTATTTAAACAAGACAATTCAATAGCAAGATGACAGCATTAATCAGTAAACTAAAAACTATGATGCACACCTACAACCCCTAACCAATGTCCCTACCCACTATCAACTTCCTACACTTTACAGTTTCAGAGATATTGCCTGGAGAAAATTTTAAAGGTCAAGGTCACTACGGCAAGGTCAAATGTCAAATCAAGGTCACACCATGACAATGTACACCTACAACCCCCAACCAATGTCCCTACTAAGTATCAACTTCCTACACCTTACGTTTTCTGAGATATAGCCCGGACAAGATTTTATAGGTCAAGGTCATTACAGCAAGGTCAAAGGTCAAATCAAGGTCACACCATGTTGTTGCACACCTACACCCCCCCAACCAATGTCCCTACCAAGTATCAACTTCCTACACCTTACGGTTTCTTAGATATAGCCCAGACAAGCTTTTATAGGATAAGATCACTACAGCAAGGTCAAAGGTCAAATCAAGGTCACATCATGATGTTGCACACCTACACCCCCTAACCAATGTGCCTACCAAGTATCAACTTCCTACACCTAACAATTTCCGAGATATAGCCCAGACAAGATTTTATAGGTCAAGGTCACTACGGCAAGGTCAAAGGTCAAATCAAGGTCACACCATGACGTTGCACACCTACAACCCCCAACCAATGTCCCTACCAAGTATCAACTTCCTACACCTTATGGTTTCCGAGATACAGGCCGGACAAACTTTTTCCACCGCCCGCCCACCAGCCCATCCGGACACCATGGGTGAAAGCAATACCCTGACAGCCCTTAAGGGCTGTAACAAAAAGCTCTACAGGTGTGAGAGAATAACCAACTGATATCTGTATGGCATTTTTTTCCATGACAATCGCAGCAATTTTAGTAACTAATATCTGAGCTTTCATGACATGTTTGTAAACAACCTTTCAGTAGAGGTAGTTGATATTGGTGCATTGTATTTACACTGTAGCTCTAAAACTAGTCATTGTGAAATGAATGGCGTCTGTGGTTGTCCTAGTTTAATATGTATTTATTTAATTTACTGATATGAATGTGATATCTCTGGACATCTGGTTGTAACTTAGGATAGTAATCTATACTGTTAAATAATACTAACATTTAATTTCACGTATAATGGCCAATCCATTTAGATGCTGATTATGTTATGTAGGTGTTTTTTCTGTCTGTGACAGTGTAATCGTATAGTCTGTATGATCACTGGTGCTGTCCACAGATTGAGTAATTAAAGCTTTCATACAACAATTGCTATCTGTCTCTCTTTTCTTTCTCCCATTTTTCAGACCATGAGATTGCACACCTATACTCCCAAACAATAACCTTATCAAGTATCAACTTCCTGCACCTCACAGTTTCTGATATAGCCAGAATAATATTTTAAAAGTCAATTTAGATGGGTTTTTTTTTTTTTTGGTCGCGTTCAACAGCCAAGGTCATATTGCGACGGGAGTTTATGGGCTGAGATTCAAACTGCCGACCTCAGAGGTTGAAGGTGAGCACTAAAGTCAAAATCAGTACAGTGATGTTAAAGTTATATCAAGGTCACACCATGACAGTGCACACACTCAACACACACACACACACACCCCCCCCCCCCCCAACCAATGTATCAACATCCCATATGGTCTAGACAAGACTTTAAAGGTCACAGCCACTACAGCAAGGTCAACGCTCAAATCAAGATTGTGCCAAGATGCTGCACACTTGCACCTCACAACAAATGTCCCTACTTAGTGTCCGCATCCTACACCTTACAGTTCAACTTACAGACAACTAACCACCCAGCCGGACACCATGAGTGAAAACAATACCCTCAGTGTTTAAAGGTTGTCAGGTAAAAACCCTTGCGGAATGAACAGATATCATATGGATACGTTTCCTCAAGACACAGCACACAGCATAAACACCAAAATAGTAATTTCCACATTCTTTCACAATATACTAAATGTACGTCTATTTTTAATGTTTTGAATAAACAAATCTTTTGGAATCTCTTGATTCAAAATACTCTCAGTGACATGCCAATGGGGTTTCTGCTTTATGTACTAGGATTCTGTAAGTATCGGGTCTACACAAGTCCTACAGTACGGGTGTATTGATGAACATATGAACAACTGACCAATGATTGCTGAGAGGGCTGGTCTATCAGGCTAACCATAGGCTGAGGACTGGAAGTTATCAGGTCACACTCCACATCAACACTCTCCTATAAAACACAAAAACAGGAATAATGACTGCAGTGACTAGACACCTGAACATATAGATCCTAATACAACACATACATCAGCAAACTGCTCTTCTTATATTACACACATGAGAATGCAGGTACTCTCAATGTACAAACCTCAGCATACAGGTCATCAAACTGTACACACCTGAGCATGCAGGTCCTCACACTGTACAAACCTCAGCATACTGGTCCTCACACTATACACACCTGAGCATACAGGTCCTCACACTGTATACACCTGAGCATACAGGTCCTCATACTGTACACACCTGAGCATACTGGTCCTCACACTATACACCTGAGCATACAGGTCCTCACACTGTACACACCTGAGCATACTGGTCCTCACTATACACCTAAGCATACAAGGCCTCACACTGTACACACCTGAGCATACAGGTCCTCATACTGTACACACCTGAGCATACAGGTCCTCACACTGTACACACCTGAGCATACAAGTCCTCACTATACACCTGAGCATACAAGGCCTCACACTGTACACACCTGAGCATACTGGTCCTCACACTGTACACACCTCAGCATACAGGTCCTCACACTGTACACACCTGAGCATACTGGTCCTCACACTGTACACACCTGAGCATACTGGTCCTCACACTGTACACACCTGAGCATACAAGTCCTTTCATTAGACACACCTGAGCATACAGGTCCTTTCATTAGACACACCTGCGCATACAGGTCCTCACACTACACACCTGAACATACAAGTCCTCACACTGTACACACCTGAGCATACAGGTCCTCACACTATACACACCTGAGCATACAGGTCCTCACACTGTACACACCTGAGAATACAGGTCCTCTTACATTACACACCTGAGCACACAGGTCCTCACACTATACACACCTGAGCATACAGGTCCTCTGACATTACACACCTGAGCATACAGGTCCTCTGATATTACACACCTGAGCATACAGGTCCTGCTGTTTGGCGAATGTCTCCTCGTGGTACAGTAACTGCAGTCTTTCCTGCAGGTAGTTATGACATAAATCCTCAAAGCTCGCCCCGCCCTCTCGCCCACATGATGCAGGATTCTGAAAGCCGGGAGAATCGAGGATCAGAAGAGACGTATGACTGCGGAAGTTAGATGATAGTGACCTGAAAAGAAGGTTCGAGGTCATACATAGGTTACTACGGAAGTCCAACATCTGTGACCTGAATACAGAAAGAGCATTGGTCACATAAGGGTTACTCAAGAAGTGAGATATCCATTACCTGAAATCACACACGCCAGAAGTCACACAAGCTTATCACTTGAGAAAAAAGGTAAGAAGTCATACACAGGTTACTCCGTAAGTTTGATATCTGAAAAATCAGGGGCCATATAAAGTTTACTACAGAAGTGAGATGTCTATTATCTGAAATCAGAAAAGTCACGAGGTCACACAAAGTCAGAAAGAGGTCACACACAGACTATCACATGATCAAAATGGACACACAAATGTACTTAGATCTCAAAGAACCAAAAACAGAAAGGTCATAGAATTCAGGTGTAAATGTAAAGTCTGTGATGTCAACAGTGTTACACTGACAGACCAATAAAACTTTTAAAACAGGCACAAATCCTACAGGAATCAAACAGAAGTTCACACAAAAAGTCAGGTTTATCCTCATCAAAAGCTGATATCACCACTTAATGCAAGTAACTAACCCAAACCCGAACAACTGATACAATAAATATCTGTAAACAATTTATCCTGTCTCTACAGGCCACATAGAAAGTAGTAATGTCACTTGCTGATGAGAGTAATCACGTCAAACTTTTGACAATGGACACATTATATCTGTGTTCAACTGTCCTGACTCTTCAAACCAGGCAGTAGAGATGACACTCACCTGTTAATGAGAGCAACCAGCACATTGAAGACTTCTGTGTAAAGTCCAACAGCAAACCCTTCCAAGGCTTCAGATCCCGACATCATGTCAGGGGTTGACTTGTCTCCCCGCCTGAAAGAGAAAGCATGAACTGGGTGTATAGAATGATACCTGTGTAACTTATAGACTGTATAATATGGATGTACACCAGACTGGGTGTAACACGTGTGTACACCAGTGTATAGACTGTATAATATGGATGTACACCAGATTGGGTGTAATACATGTGTACACCCGTGTAACTTCAGACTGTATAATATGTACACCAGACTGGGTATAACATGTGTGTACACCATTGTAACTTATAACATTTATATACAGCAGACAGAGTACAAAACCTGTGTACACCGATGTAACTTACAGATGCATTATACATGTGTATATATATTAGACTTACACAGAGACTTACCCAGAGACTTACACAGAGACTTACACAGAGACTTACACAGAGACTTACCCAGAGACTTACACAGAGACTTACACAGAGACTTACACAGATGCTTACACAGAGACTTACACAGATGCTTACACAGAGACTTACACAGAGACTTACACAGAGACTTACCCAGAGACTTACACAGAGACTTACCCAGAGACTTACACAGAGACTTACACAGATGCTTACACAGATGCTTACACAGAGACTTACACAGAGACTTACACAGAGACTTACACAGAGACTTACACAGATGCTTACACAGAGACTTACACAGAGGCTTACACAGAGGCTCACACAGAGACTTACACAGAGACTCACACAGAGACTTACACAGACTTACACAGAGACTTACACAGAGACTTACACAGAGACTTACACAGAGACTTACACAGATGCTTACACAGAGACTTACACAGAGACTTACACAGAGGCTTACACAGAGGCTTACACAGAGACTTACACAGAGACTCACACAGAGACTCACACAGAGACTCACACAGAGACTTACACAGAGGCTTACACAGAGGCTCACACAGAGGCTCACACAGAGACTCACACAGAGACTTACACAGAGACTTACACAGAGGCTTACACAGAGGCTTACACAGAGACTTACGCCGAGACTTACACAGAGGCTTACACAGAGACTTACACAGAGGCTTACACAGAGGCTTAGACTTACACAGAGGCTTACACAGAGACTTACACAGAGACTTACACAGAGGCTTAGACTTACACAGAGGCTTACACAGAGACTTACACAGAGACTTACACAGAGGCTTAGACTTACACAGAGGCTTACACAGAGACTTACACACTTACACAGAGGCTTAGACAGAGGCTTACACACTTACACAGAGGCTTACACAGAGACTTACTGTTGTAACCCAACACATATGAGTAAAACTCAGAGCTTTTATTTTAAACTTGTATTCAGATGGAGAGCCAGCACAGAGCTGATATAAAAACAAAATACTTCCTAATCCAATTATGTAGCTTCCTACAGTTGTCACATGAATTAAACAAGGTTATAAAACTGCTTAGATGACACATAATTTCCAGGAAATGGACTTCATACATGAGGGCTTATACTATGATGAGGGCTTCTACTAGCCTGGATAAGTCTCAGTAGTTCACTACACTTACACAGAGGCTTACACAGAGGCTTACACACTTACACAGAGACTTACAGCGAGACTTACACAGAGGCTTAGACTTACACAGAGGCTTACACAGAGGCTGTAGGACTGTACATGTGTATATATATGTGTATATACATGTGTATACCAGGGTAACTTACACAGAGGCTGTAGGACTGTACATGTGTATATATATGTGTATATACATGTGTATACCAGGGTAACTTACACAGAGGCTGTAGGACTGTACATGTGTATATATGTGTGTATATACATGTGTATACCAGGGTAACTTACACAGAGGCTGTAGGACTGTACTTGTGTATATATGTGTGTATATACATGTGTATACCAGGGTAACTTACACAGAGGCTGTAGGACTGTACTTGTGTATATATGTGTGTATATACATGTGTATACCAGGGTAACTTACACAGAGGCTGTAGGACTGTACTTGTGTATATATGTGTGTATATACATGTGTATACCAGGGTAACTTACACAGAGGCTGTAGGACTGTGTGTTACTGCAGGAGAGAATATTGCACGACTCAGTTCCTCTGTGCTCACACCTAACACATGGGCAGCTTTACCAGCGGCACCAGGCTTACTGAACTGAGGCTTCTGATTGGCTCCTGCAAATAAAAGTGTATCATAGAATCTACACCACGAAATATCCGACAACACAAATCAACAGAGAAAATACAGTCTTATACATCTTCCTGTTGACAATACACCAAATAAATGAAGCAGCCATGAGATAGACAAAATAAAGGTGGACAAAACATTAGATTGAAATAGAAAGAGGTGGTAGATTGTAGTCATACAGAAACTACTATCACATGAATAGCTTCAGATGTTTACACATCTTAAACACATTCCTTAACTAGACCCAGGCATCGGAGAAATGATGCAAATTTGTATCCACCGGAAAAACAACTCACCAAAGCCAGTGAACTATCGTTTGACACTGAAGGAGGGGTCCAACGTCAAATTTGTCCACATCAGAAGATTCCCAGCCCATGATATCCTATAAGTTGGTTTCACATTGCAAATCTCTAGGACCAATAATAAGCCAGCTATTAGCACTTTTAAGTTTGGCTGTCCTTGTTTGACCTTGAAGGAGAGGCCCCAAGGTCAAATCTGACCACATCCGAAGATTCCCAGCCCATGATATCCTATAAGTTGGTTTCACATTGCAAATCTCTAGGACCAATAATAAGCGAGTTATAAGCACATTTAAGTTTGGCTATCCTCGTTTGACCTTGAAGGAGTGGTCCAAGGTCAAATCTGACCACATCAAAAGATCCCCCAGCCCATGATTTCCTACAAGTTGGTATTACATTGCAAACCTCTAGGACCAATAATAAGCGAGTTATAAGCACATTTAAGTTTGGCTATCCTTGTTTGACCTTGAAGGAGGGGCTCAAGGTTAAATCTGACCACATCAAAAGATTCCCAACCCATGATTTCCAATAAGTTAGTTTGACATTACAAACCTCTAGGACCAATAATAAGGGAGATATAGGCACTTTTAAAGTCCGCTATGTGGGGTACTTTGAAATTAAGAGTTTCAAGGTCAAATGTCTGCAAGGTTGTAGAGGACATGTATATCTGTTATAGATACCACCTATGAAGAGATTCACCCTTCCACCTATGAGAACCATCCAGTAGAAAAAGGTAGATAATTTTCAAAGAAATACCCGCGGCGGCCATCTTGTTTTTTCAGAATAAGGCTAATTTCAGTCCCAGAGAACCTTACCTCCCAATGAAGATATCCTGCAAATTTGGTGAACCTAGGTGGTGTAGTTTCCTCTGAGAGTGTTAACGTCGAAAATCTCTACACACTGCGGCAGCGGCGTGGCGAACGCTAAACCAAAGTATCCACCGGATGCCTCCAGTGGATACAATTAGTATCCTCTACACCCAGGTGGTCGATGGCTGCCAGCAGGAGGTACAGAGCTTTACACAACCATATTCATACGTTTGTTAGTACCATCTACACCCAGGTGGTAGATGTCTGCCAGCAGGTGGTAGAGAGCCTTACACAACCATATTCATACCTTTGTTAGTACCAGCCACGCCCAGGTGGTAGATGGCTGCCAGCAGGTGGTACAGAGCTCTACACAACCATATTCATACCTTTGTTAGTACCAGCCACGCCCAGGTGGTAGATGGCTGCCAGCAGGTGGTACAGAGCTTTACTCTCCTCCTCCTTCACACCCAGCACACCCATAGCATGGTGGATCTTTGCCCAGGCCTGAGTGGCCTTCTGCCGGTCCTCAGCCTGCAGAAATACAGTGAATACACAGTAAATACACAGTGAATACACAGCAAATACACAGCAAATACAGACAGTGCGACAGTGCAAATTGTAACAAATTTTATTGTAATTTAACTTTTTACAAGTTAAATACTTACCTTATCCTCACAAGTGCTTGGTTTGGTTTTGTGGAGCAAAAGCATCGACCGACGAGTCTTTTAATAAAGACTTTTCTTGTCGAGAAGTGACCCCTTTGTCTGCGAATATCCGCGCATGCGCCGACATCGTAGACGAGAGTAACTGTCTAGAAACTCTTCATTATATTTTTGGTCCCCAAGCTAACAAATTTTGCGGGGAGGTAGGGTGGGTTTATCCTTGTGAGGATAAGGTAAGTATTTAACTTGTAAAAAGTTAAATTACAATAAAATTTGTTACATTTTATTGCGTAAAATAGCCTTACCTTATCCTCACAAGTGCTTGAATGCAACCATAACAGGTGGAGGGAATTTGTTGTAACCACACTGTAAGAGGATTGTCAGACAAGGGGTCACTATGTAAAGCACTTTGATAAGAGGATAAGATAAGCTTAAGTACGCCACATCTCAGATTAAACAGTACTTTTTTAGCAATAATGATAAGTAACTTTGCTAACCTTGGATTTTCGTGGCTGATGTAGTTGTAAATGTCATCAATTGTTGCAAAATAAACATCATGAAGTCCTCTTAACTAGTCAACAGTGAAGGTCAGAGGAGTCTTCCTATACCCTCAGGCTGGCTGCCGTCATTCTATAAGAAGAAGCCTCCGAGCTGGAGCTGTAATCCTAACTACAGATGATTATGGAGCCATCTGAAGGAAAGAAAATAAAATACAAATGTCAGTAAGAAATACTGGTATGTATGGAGAATGATGAATATGTATATCACAAAGTAAAATGAAGACGTACTTAAACATTGACAATATGTTGAGCTGAGACCACTGGGCCCAATTCATAGTCAGACTGTTCATGAGATTGCCAAGCTACATCCTTCAAATAAAATGTGGTAAAGGTGTTGTGACTCTTCCAATAGCAGGAGCCTAAAATCTGCTCAAGCGAAGCCCCACCCTTGAAAGCTAAAGATGCAGACATGGATCGGATGTCATGTGCCTTAATATGAAGATCCTGAGAATCAGCCTTAGAGGATTGATATGCTAGTAAAACAGTTTGTTTAATCCAGGAAGATATGGTAGATCTCATGATATCTTTGTCAAAGCCTTCTTTAAATGATATGAATAGGAGGTTCTTTCCCCTCCTCAACTCATTGGTTCTGTCTAGATAGTATCTAAGTGCCCTGACAGGACATAAGGTCATATCCTCAGTCAAATCCGAGCTAAGGAAAGGTTTTAAGGCTGGAATGACTACTGGTCTTAATAAGTCAGGACCATCTGATGCCAATTGATTCTTTGCAAGGAAAGCAGGAGAAGGAGAGATGGTGACCTCCTTCCAGTGAGGTTTGTGTCTGAGAGAGGAGTATGTCCAAGAATGCACCTCCCCCCTTCTTTTGCCAGATGCCAATGCCATCAAGAAGACAGTTTTAAAAGTCAAAATCTTTAGACTTGCATCTTTTAATGGTTCAAAAGGAGCCTTTGTCAATGCTGAAAGTACCAAAGATAAATCCCATGAGGGTATTCCCCTATTAGCAGTAGGCTTATCTCTATAGAAGCTGGCAATAAGCCTGTTCAAGTCAAGACTCTTGCTCACCTCTTGGCCAAAGTGACCTAAATGATCAGCAATAGCAGTTCTGTAGCCGGCAATAGTAGCAGGTTTGAGATTTTTTACAGTGAAAAGATAGTTCAAGAAATCTGCAATTTTTGAGATAGTAGGCTCTGAGCTGACCACCTGACTCTGTTGGCACCAGAGTTCAAAAATGGACCACCTTGATTCGTACACTCTTCTAGATGAGGGTCTTTGAGGTGCCTTAATTCGATCTGCCACCTGCTCAGAGAATGATTCAAGTGGTTCTGAGTGGTGTCTAGGTGCCAAACATGAAGATTCAGATACAACAGATTCTGATGGTACTTGTGACTGAATGGTTGTATTAACAGATGAGGCCAGTGAGGTAGTTGTAATGGAGGTTTGGTTGACAGGTTCACCAGATCCCAAAACCAATGCATCATGGGCCACCCTGGTGCTACTACTATCATTCTGCACCTGTAGGTGTTCATTTTCTGTATGACCTTTGGTATGAGAGCTACAGGACAATAGGCATAGCCGTCCAGACCCTCCCACGAGATGTTCAATGCATCTATGTTCAGTGCATTTGCATCTGGGACTGGAGAAACATAGAGTGGAAGTTTGTGGTTCATCTTGGTGGCAAACATGTCTACCATTGGTTTGTGCCAAACTTGGCAAATTAAGGTGAATATTTGAGGATGAAGTGACCACTCTGTCTGAATTATTTTGTCCTTCCTGGAGAGACTGTCGGCTATGACATTGAGGCAACCCTGAATGTGTCTGGCTCTTATGAGTATGTTTCGAGGATTGCAGTAGGCCATGATGCGCCAAACCAGGAGACACATGTCCCATGAGTGTGTTCCCCCTTGTTTGTTCAGATAACTGACTACAGTGGCGTTGTCTGTTGCTATGAGAACCCTCTTGTCTAGAATTCTGTTTTGAAAGTTTTTTAAGGCCAGAAATACCGCCTTCAACTCGAGGACATTGATATGAAGCAATTTTTCCTGATCTGTCCAATTGCCACTGACTGTCAGATTTTCTAAATGAGCTCCCCAACCCTGGTTTGACGCATCTGTGAAAATAAGGGTATTGTGTTCCTGAGGATGTAAAGGACAACCCTTTTCTAGATTTTTGGGATCTTTCCACCACTGAAGATAACTTTTTAGAAGATTTGAAACCGGAATCTTCAGGTCTAGAGACTGGGGATATTGCCAATGTGTCTTGAGGTACCACTGAAACGGACGCATATGAAGCCTGCCCATTGGTATTGTTTTTTCTAGGGATGCTAGTACACCTATCAGGGACATAAGCAACCTTGGGGTTGTTTGCGATACGACCTCCATGTCGTGAACAGCTTTTGCTAGAATTTTCAACTTCTTTTGGGTTGGAAAGACTTTTCCTTGTATCAAATCGAAATGGTAGCCCAGAAAGTCGATTTTTTGTGTAGGTACGAGCTCTGATTTTTCGAAGTTTATCACGAAACCTAGTTCCTGGACCGTATGAAGGAGTTCTTTTGTCTGGCTCATGCACTGGTGTTGGGAGCTTGCCCTTAACAACCAGTCGTCCAGGTATTGGTGAACTCGAATTCCGCGAGACTGAAGTACGAGCTTCACTTGTTTTGCAATCCGCGTGAACTCTAGTGGTGCTGTTGCTAAACCGAAAGGCAGAGCCTTGAACTGGTACGTTCTCTTGTCTACATGGAAGCGTAGCAAGTGTTGAGAATCCGGATGTATGGGAACATGAAAGTACGCGTCTTTTAGATCTATGGAGACTACCCACTCGCCTTTTGTCAGGGAATTTCTGATAATTTCCGCGGTCTCCATCTTGAAGGTTGGTACATACAAATAGCTGTTCAGAACACTGAGATCTATTACTGGCCGCCATTTTTTGTCGGGTTTCGGTACAAGAAATAACCTGCTTGAGAAACCTAGAGTTGTGCAGTCCTTGAGATGGTAAATTGCGTCTTTTTGAAGCATTTGAACTACGCAATCTTGAAGGAAGCCATGTTTTTCCTGTCTGTCGTACCCGCTTTGCATTATGGGATAAACAGACAGGGGCGGATTCGATTGGAGAGGAATTCGGTAACCCCACCTCAGGATTTGCACAACTCTGGGATGACAATAAAGATTCTCCCATACCTGCCAGAAATGCTGCAAACAGCCCCCATGGTGAGTGACTACGCTGCAGTCACCTACGCTTGCTTCCACCTCTTCTGGAAGGCTGAGAAGGGCGGAAGTTTGATTTTTTGAAGGAAGCTGAGTTCTGCTCACGAAAACTCTTCTGATTGTAATTAGAATGCGGCTTTCCAGTAGTTCTGTCATCAGAGTGCCTTTTGAAGGTGAAAGCCTTCTGATCTGTTCTAGGTCTTTTGGGGGACTTCTGAATTTTCTTTTCAACCTCATTTAAAACAGTGGGGCAAAAAAGGTCATGAGACTTAAAGCCAGTCCTTCTTAGCCTGTTGAAATCGTGTTCGTTGAGGTTGGGAGCAAGATTCTTGAGCACAGTATCTCTTCTTGCTAACTGGAGGTTACAAGATGCTGCAATCGAATTGTCAGTCACATTTTCCAACGCTTTTTCAATGGAAGAAATACAGCTGAACTGAATCTGCAAGCCAGAAAGCATAGTCTCCAATTCTCTGGCGATAGCTTGATCCTTGGTAGAGTTCTTCAAACTCAACATGGTGGATTCCAACTTGTTAGCCGTTTTTTCTATCGCATTCAGGAAAAAATGAACATAAGAGAGGATCTGTATATGTTCCCTGCTCACAGTTTCTAACAGAATATGCTGCTTCATGGGTACACGAACTGAAGACGGCATAGGCCCCGGAAATGAAGAGCGGAAAGAATCCTGACATCTTGGAGCCTGGAAGGAAAACTCTGCTGAGGTAGACTTGTAAAACTTCATTGGAGCCCTTGTGAAATATAAATAATTATCATAGTTCAAAGGGTTAGTTTTGAGAAGGTGTGGTTGATCTTGTTGAGGATTTCCAGAAGACTTCTTTTCATAAAAATCCCATCTTTCTAAAACCCCATCTACAGGGGGCATAACCATAGGTAGCAAAGAAGACTTACGCTTGTCTTTACTTCTGCCACCAAATATTCGGGACGGTTGTTCCGAAAACTCCTCAGGAATGGTGAGATCCAATAAAGAACGCACCGCAGCTAGGGTTTGTCTGTACGAAGGGTCGTCTTCAAGGTCATCAGGTGAGGGTGATCTATCACGTTTCTTTGAGTTGCTCACCTCTTGAAGGGCGGGATCTTCGTCTGAGGCTTCACCTTCCTCAGAGTGAACAGAGGCAATAGAAGCAGAAACCTCGCTGTTTCTGTCTTTAAGAGCAGTTAATTGGCCCTGCATATCATCTAATCTTTGCAAAATAGTCTGAAGGGGATCTGTCGTATTTCCTTCAGTCGTAGGTAGTGGGTTTGTTGAAACTGAGCTTTGGTGGCACTCCACCCCCAGTAAAGCATCCTCCACTTCTTGTGACACCACGCTAGGTGTAGATTTTTCTTTTCTTTTATTCTTATGGACCAGCTTTCGCTTCTGATCCTCAGAAAACTGCAGACAGATAAAGCAATCTTCCTGTTTAGATTTTACACACACGTCGTTACCACGACCTTTCTCCCTGCACGGGAAACAAAATTGATGACAATCCCAGTCGAATAATGGATGTCCGCATCCTGGTGCACGTTTAAGTTCCCTCGAGGTCTTGACCTGTGCATCAGCCATAGTGGTAGAAGAAGTAAACGATGTTGCTCCCAGTACGACCAAAAATGTAATGAAGAGTTTCTAGACAGTTACTCTCGTCTACGATGTCGGCGCATGCGCGGATATTCGCAGACAAAGGGGTCACTTCTCGACAAGAAAAGTCTTTATTAAAAGACTCGTCGGTCGATGCTTTTGCTCCACAAAACCAAACCAAGCACTTGTGAGGATAAGGTAAGGCTATTTTACGCAATAAAAATACAGATTTCAATTTAATAACTTCAGACTTGTTAAATACAGACCAAGGGGAGCACTGCACCTCACCACAACTTGGCACAATGTCACCACATAAGCCACAGTAATGCCTGTTTTATGTGTCAAAACATGGGTTTCTGTTGGTTGAAATATGTATTGACACAAGCATAAGTTATAAATAAAACTTGGCAACAACTTCAGATCATTAAACCTTTCACGGTGTCTTTTAAGGACTTATTACAAATTACCTATTTTAGGTCAGTACCCAAACTAGGCATAAAACTATGAAACTATACCAGGAAAATTCAAGAAAACACTTAGTTTTGTTTCCGTTGTCACTTCAACATCTATTTGTTTGGTATGCAAATGATCACGTTGCTGATGACAAGCAACTGTCCATAACTACTCTGTGTCCCACTTGTGCTCAGTTGAGGTGCGCGTCTGGCTATCACGCCATCCAGTAGCTTTTTCTCATTTAAAATGTAAAGTTTTTACAAAAGTAATGGTGGACTAGGGACGTCACGACTCCAAATATTTCATGTTGGCTAATCGCCAAGCATTATTCGTGTCAACATCAAATAACCGTCCAATTTATAAAACAACCAAAATCTTAAGTTTCATATTGTAAAAAGCATTGAAAAACGATAAATATGCTAAATAAAATGAAAAATATATGTAGTGGGCGATATAAAACGCAGAAGGTACTTCCGGTTTTACGTGAATGCATAAACAATGCAGAAAACGTGGCTGTTTTTGGATTTTAGCTTATTCTATGTGACAATATGGACATATTTTATGGATTCAGCCCTTCTGCCATCTTTTACACTACATGGAGCGATTATTCCAACTTTAAAATATGAACCGGTAAATAGCACTATTCTAACCGTTGTCGATTAGCCGGCTAGTCGTGACGACCCTATGGTGGACATGTTCAATCATCATACTAGTGGTGGGACCATTTCCAGAAATCAAAACCGGTTACCGGGGCTTTGAAATGAAGAAAATCCGGTATTTCGTATGCTTGCTAGTGTGTAGTGAAATTATTCACACGGAGTACATGAGGCAGAACTTAAAACTGGAAATGGCTTTCGTGAGAAATTATTAGGTATGTAAATATGATTTTTGCTCAATATAAAGTGAAAATGTAACATATTTCACAAATTATGTATATTTTCTGTCGTTTTGATGAAGTATCTGCCATTAGAAAGCCTAAAATGATGACGTTTTCAATTACCGGTTCCCAAATATTCTTTGCGAATACCGAATACCGGTTTATCGTTCACAACACTACATCATACACATACGTGCAAAGCGAATACTTATTATTTGTTGATTCAGACCTAATGTGATGATGCGTTACAGCAGTTCGTCTGATTTGGTGCGTGTCAGTCCTACCTGTCTGATCACTACCAGTCTGCAGCTTGACTCCTTATTGTCAGACCCGAGTAAACTTCCACAGAAAATCATCAGATTCCATTTTATGCAGATGACACACAACTATTTGACCACCTTACTTGCTAAATAATACTTTATATCTACATTTACAAAGGAGAGTTTGATCATGTTCACAATTGGAAGTCTTAAGGTAAACTAATGCTGTATCCTGACAACATTTATTTTGTGACATACTTATTGCATAATGTCAGTATACTTGGTAATCTCATCAGTCCTGCTGTTGTTGTTACAAACTCGGGTGTGTGCTGATTCTGATTTTCCCTTCACAAGTTGTTTCCTGTCTGCCTGTATGTCGTGTTTCATACATCTGAGTGACCTGAGTTGCAGTGTATTCAGAATAGTCTTACCAAGATGGTTACTCACAGTAAAAGGTATGTGCGTGTGACACCCATCCTGAGAGGTTTACACTGGCTGTCTACTGAATATCACTCCATTTTAAAACAGTTACACTTGTGTACAAATACCTTCAGAGAGAATACCCTAATAACTCACCTCATACTTATGCCTGTAGACCTCTTTCCATAATACCAGGTACAGGCAGAGTGTTACACTGACAGATTGTTTCTATGGGTTCCGTCTATTCATATACCGATCAAGCATTTCAACCAAGATGAAATGAGTTGCCAGATGACATATGATCTGTTGTTTTACATCCTTCAGATCTACACTCAAATCTCGCCTGTTCTCCAAAGCTTTCTGTTTTGCCCGGTGTGTCCATGGTCGCTGACCTTCATGTTCCTGGATATCTGGTTGGTTTTTTTGGACTCTGGTTAATGGATATGTTATGTTCTAGAGTCAGTAATTTACAGAGATCAAATACTTGAAAAGTTCAATTAGTATTAGAATCTTAATACCTGATATTGCTTTATTTCTGTGTTAGCAGTTCTGAGGGCACATACAGGTATTCCTAAACTTATTGACCCACTGAATACCACAGAGTTGGCAGCAGAGATTTCAGTGAAGAGCTCTGTGTGTCAAGTGTTCAGCCTGTATCTGACACATTGACAGGCAAAGCAAACATCTCACAGGCAAATCACTGCCTCTCTGTAGTGTCTGACACATTGACAGGCACAGCAAACATCTCACAGGCAAACCACTGCCTCTCTGTAGTGTCTGACACATTGACAGGCACAGCAAACATCTCACAGGCAAACCACTGCCTCTCTGTAGTGTCTGACACATTGACAGGCACAGCAAACATCTCACAGGCAAACCACTGCCTCTCTGTAGTGTCCGACACATTGACAGGCACAGCAAACATCTCACAGGCAAACCACTGCCTCTCTGTAGTGTCTGACACATTGACAGGCACGCATATACCCACATACACAAACTTACCCGCTGTAATGGCGTCATGAACAAATTGGGTTCATTCAGGTTGTCAAGCTGGAGTTCTTTCCTGAAAGTTAGTTATAAAGTCAGTGATATTTACAGAAAAAAAGGGTGGGGGGTGGGGGGAAAGACTACCATTTTTATGTTTCAAATCAGAAATAATTTTATAAAATTAAAATAAAAGTCTTGTCTATGTGCACCAAGAAAGGCTCTACCTCCATATTGTTCCATGCATGTCCTAGTGACTATTAATGAAGAAAATTATGTCGTATACTTTCTGTGATGTGTGGTTAGTACTATACAATGGACATGGAGTTTTTCTGTTCTGGCTTTAAGACGGTTTGTTTGAGAGACAATTACTGGCAGACTTTGAGTGGTCATACTTTTGTAACATAGTTATCCATAGTGAACTGGTACAAGGTGGACCATATAACTAGTCCTGTGTGAATGTAACTGGTACAAGGTGGACCATATAACCAGTCCTGTGTGAATGTAACTGGTACAAGGTGGACCATATAACCAGTCCTGTGTGAATGTAACTGGTACAAGGTGGACCATATAACTAGTCCTGTGTGAATGTAACTGGTACAAGGTGGACCATATAACTAGTCCTGTGTGAATGTAACTGGTACAAGGTGGACCATATAACTAGTCCTGTGTGAATGTAAGTAGTACAAGGTGGACCATATAACCAGTCCTGTGTGAATGTAACTGGTACAAGGTGGACCATATAACCAGTCCTGTATGAATGTAACTGGTACAAGCTGGACCATATAACCAGTCCTGTATGAATGTAACTGGTACAAGGTGGACCATATAACCAGTCCTGTGTGAATGTAACTGGTACAAGCTGGACCATATAACCAGTCCTGTATGAATGTAACTGGTACAAGCTGGACCATATAACCAGTCCTGTATGAATGTAACTGGTACAAGGTGGACCATATAACCAGTCCTAGGTGAATGTATTTCTTGTTTCAGTCAGTGAGACAGATATGAGAATCAAAAAAGACTTTAGATTTTTTCCAGGACACACAAAGAAAAAGTTTACTGTCATAAAGAATTTTCTGTTTTGCCATATTTTGAACCAGGGAGCACTCATAGAGTGCAAACCTCCACCAGGAGATGTTCTGAAGCTTCAGATTTATTGGTGTCAAGAACATGATATAGCTGTCTCCGAAAAAATTTCAAGTCTTGCTTTGGCCCGTGCCCTCACAACATGAAAAATTTCACAAAGATCCAATCATACACTTTGGAGAAATAACGAGAAAGCCAAAGTCATTAAAAATCAGGGATGGGTCGGTGTGCCCACAGTCTCAGTATCCAAATCATTAGGGATGGGTCGGTGTGCCCACAGTCTCAGTATCCAAATCTTTAGGGATGGGTCGGTGTGCCTACAGTCTCAGTATCCAAATCATTAGGGATGGGTCGGTGTGCCCACAGTCTCAGTATCCAAATCATTAGGGATGGCTTGGTGTGCCCACAGTCTCAGTATCCAAATCATTAGGGATGGGTCGGTGTGCCTACAGTCTCAGTATCCAAATCATTAGGGATGGGTCGGTGTACCCGCAGTCTCAGTATCCAAATCATTAGGGATGGGTCGGTGTGCCTACAGTCTCAGTATCCAAATCATTAGGGATGGGTCGGTGTGCCCACAGTCTCAGTATCCAAATCCTTAGGGATGGGTCAGTGTGCCTACAGTCTCAGTATCCAAAGCATTAGGTATGGTCGGTGTGCCTACAGTCTCAGTATCCAAATCATTAGGGATGGGTCGGTGTGCCCACAGTCTCAGTATCCAAAGCATTAGGTATGGGTCGGTGGGCCTACAGTCTCAGTATCCAAATCATTAGGGATGGGTCGGGGTGCCCAGAGTCTCCGTATCCAAAGCATTAGGGATGGGTCGGTGTGCCTACAGTCTCAGTATCCAAAGCATTAGGGATGGGTCGGTGTGCCTACAGTCTCAGTATCCAAATCCTTAGGGATGGGTCGGTGTGCCTACAGTCTCAGTATCCAAAGCATTAGGGATGGGTCGGTGTGCCTGCAGTCTCAGTATCCAAAGCATTTTACTAAAATTCCTAACAAAATTTTACAACCACTACATAGTTTGTCCAACACAAAAATTTAATGAAAACTTAAAATATTGGAAACAAACCCAAAATTTGAAGAAATTACAAACCTTTATCCCATGATTTTGTGTATTTGTAGACTTTTATATTGTAACGAATAAAAGTTGCGACACTTTGTAAACTCCATCTATTTTGTCAACACATATAATGGAAGGAAAACATATGTTGGAAAGAAACCACAAATTTGATAAATTACACACTTTATGCCATAAGTTACGTGCCTTTGGAGACTTTATTACAATTTCAATGGCACATCAATGTTTGACTGGGGAACACTAAAACACAGAGTCCCGAAGTCGGAACAGTTTTGCATTGGTGGCTTACCGACCTACACTTTAACAGATCCAACCCTATTGAAATACATACAAAATGGAACATTTGAAAATTCAGGATCTCTTTCATCCAGAATATGATTTACAGCTTCTCCAAATGTGATCACTTATTACTTTGCAGTTAAGGTTGCTTTTAGTAAGTATAGAGTATACCTAAAGTATACAGTGTATTTAAAGCACAGTACTTACAGTCGAGTTGTTTACCTGAGAGAGGAGTCCACTCCCGCTAACATCTGGTAAAACACGTGGAATGTTGGCTCTCCCTCGGGTCGTCGTGTGATCCGTGTTTTCTCCAGCATCATCACCTGTCAAACAAACAGGTGTGGTAATGAGAGATGGACATTGGTTTGACCAAACAACATGACAAGCAGGTCATATGATGCGTCTGCAGCTCCTGTCATTACTAAACCTTAGTGCCACAAGCTCGCAATCAATGATTTTGTCCAAGCCTTTTTCCAGTCAGTTTGAAACCCTGACCACAGAGGTGGCTTGTTAGAAATACAAAACTGAACTGTAGTGAACCCAGCTACAGGATGTACAACTTCAACCAGGCCATCAGAGTAATGGTCAGATCCCACTTACTGAAACAGGAGGGAACAAGTTATAAAGAGAAAAAGTTTTACCAAAGTAAAACACAGAACAGGCACAGTGCACACAATATCAAGATGGACATAATGTCACTTGTCCAGTTGTAATCAATTCACATCCCAGTTACAAAATAGCTGTACTGACTGACAAACTATCTGTACCGAGTACAGTAACAATCTATCTGTACTGATCACTCAAACAACTTAACTGTACTAAGTACATTGACAAGCTATATGTACTGATCACTCAAACAACTTACCTGAACTAAATACAGTGACAAGCTATCTGTAATGATAACTCAAACAACTTACCTGAACTAAATACAGTGACAAGCTATCTGTAATGATAACTCAAACAACTTAACTGTACTAAGTCCTATGAGAAGCTATCAGTACTGATCAAACAACTTACCTGTAAAGATGCAGAGGTAATCTGACCACTGTGGTCAAAGTCCAGGGAGGTGAGTGAGGTGTAGCGACTTGCACTCGTATTTACAATGGTACGGCTGTTTCCAAATGCATCCAGCAGTGTGAACAGTGCATTCAGCTTCTCCACTGTAACAGTGTGAACACAGGTAAAGTACAATGTGAACATAGCTTAGGTACAGTGTGAACAAAAGTAAAGTACAATTTGAACACAGCTTAGGTACAGCGTGAACACAGGTAAAGTGCAATTTGAACACAGCTTTGGTACAGTGTGAACACACAGTGAGTACAGTATAACATACCGTATTTATCTGAAAAAATGCCCTGTGAGCGATTCATTTATCCACAGGAGTCTAATATTATACATAAAAAATAACATCAGAGATGCCCGTACCCCACAGCTTGGGGAAATAGTTTTCAACTACATGAGATATAGAAGTAGTGAAACAGTACACAGATTGTGATACTTTCAGAGCAGTGTCAGTGTTCAAATAATGTTTAAGTAGAGAAAATAACATCTAACAGAAACAAACTGCATGTAAAGATTAAGTATTAAAACAGGACAATTCAGTAAACTAAAAATTTTGCTATTCATTTGTATGGTCGAATTATGGCTTGTATGTTTTGAATATTACCCATACATACAGATGTGATAATACATGCTTTTATGTGGAGTTGGGGAAAAACCTGTGGCTCACTTGATGTAATATCATCTGTTACAATGGGAAGTTGCAAAAGTAAAACCCTTAATGAATTCTAATATGACTTTAACAGATTCAAGTAAAAAGATATAAGAGATATTAAGAGAGATAAAATAGTACCAGATATCCCTGTAGACAGATAAAATAGCATCAGATATGCAAGATCAAAGGTCAAATCCAGGTCACACCATGATGCTGCACACATATAACCCCTGACCATTGTCCCTACCAAATATCAACTTCCTACACCTTATGGTTGCCGAGATATAGCCCGGACAATATTTTATAGGGCAAGGTCACTACAGCAAGGTCAAAGGTCAACCACAATGTTGCACACCTACACCCCCAAACCAATGTCCCTACCAAGTATCAACTTCCTACACCTTACGGTTTCTGAGATATAGCCCGGACAATATTTCATAGGTCAAGGTCACTACAGCAAGGTCAAAGGTCAAATCAAGGTCACACAATGACGTTGCACACCTACAACCCGCAACCAATGTCGCTATTAAGTACCATCTTCCTACACCGTACGGTTTCCGAGATATAGCCTGGACATGTTTTTATAGGTCAAGGTCAATATGGCAAGGTCAAATGTCAAATCAAGGTCAGACCACGACGTTGCACACCTACACCCCCTAACCAATGTCCCTACCGAGTATCAACTTCCTACACCTTATGGTTTCCGAGATACAGGCAGGACAAACTTCTTCCCAGCACCCGCCCGCCCATCCGGACACCATGGGTGAAAATAATACCCCGACAGCCCTTAAAAACAACTCTTGTCAATCTTAAGTCTTTGGTGATCAAAACTGCCATGTTTTGTTTCGATTATCGCCCTTTCTTGTTACTGGAAATTCATTTGGGGATATAATATAACACAATTTTTTCAGAATCACATATGGATAAATATGGTTTATTTAGAAGGAAAACAAAACTTGAATTCTCGGTATAAACCAAGAACTACAGATCTAAATTGTTGCAATATTCTTTGTATTACTTTCAATAATGATGTGTATTTATATAACTTATGTATAATACCTATTAAGTATATCAGTCTTTAAATATATACAAATAACACAATGCTCCCTTTATAACCAAGCACTATTGTATAAAAGTACAAATATTAAACTAGAGGAATGCTTTTGCTAACAAAAGCGAAGCTTCCCTTAAAGTTTAAAATGCTTTGTGGTTTTAATAACCATGCTGTAAAGCTAAGAATGCACAAAGCTTCACCGTATGCTTTCCCAATACCTCTTAATACATTCTGAAGCTATAAAAGCAACAATAAAGGAGATATAAGGCAAAACTCCAAAGCAACTATTTTATGACCCCAGTTTGACCCATAAGCGAGGGTCGGGGGGTAAAACTGACCAGCTATTTAGACTCTCCACATATGCTTTCCCAATACCTCTTAATACATTCTGAAGCTATAAAAGCAACAATAAAGGAGATATAAGGCAAAAACTCCAAAGCAGCTATTTATGACCCCAGTTTGGCCCATAAGCGAGGGTCGGGGGGTAAAACTGACCAGCTATTTAGACTCTCCACATATGCTTTCCCAATACCTCTTAATACATTCTGAAGGTCTAAAAGCAACAATAAAGGAGATATAAGGCAAAACTCCAAAGCAACTATTTTATGACCCCAGTTTGACCCATAAGGGGGGGTTGGGAGATAAAACTGACCAGCTATTTAGATTCTCCACATATGCTTTCCCAATACCTCTTAATACATTCTGAAGCTATGAAAGCAACAATAAAGGAGATATAAGGCAAAAACTCCAAAGCAGCTATTTATGACCCCAGTTTGGCCCATAAGGGGGGGTCGGGGGGTAAAACTGACCGGCTATTTAGACTCTCCACATATGCTTTCCCAATACCTCTTGATATATTCTGAAGCTATAAAAGCAACAATAAAGGAGATAAAGGCAAAAACTCAAAATCGGCTATTTTATGATCCTACTTTGACCCATAAGGGGAGGGGGGGGCCAGGGGGTAAAACTGACCGGCTATTTAGACTCTCCACATATGCTTTCCCAATACCTCTTAATACATTCTGAAGCTATAAAAGCAACAATAAAGGAGATATAAGGCAAAAACTCAAAAACTTGCAAATTTAATAAGTAAATTAAATTTTTATAAGTTAATACCCTATCCAATGGACAATTGCTAAACCGGTCGGCGCAGACCGGCCCGCCAAACGCCAGAAAAAGACGTCCTGTGTTTCCACCGGCTGGCCGGTCCCAGTACTGTGCATTCGCCAGGTGGCGCATGGTATTTACTTCCTGTCTAGACAACATGACGTCATAGCATCTTTTTCGTTGTCTAAAACTATTAGACCCCTAGTAAGCTGATAGCGGGGTCGGTGGGAGGGTCTTGTGTGTCCATTGGATAGGGTATTAACTTATAAAAATTTAATTTACTTATTAAATTTGCAATTTTATTGCGTTAATACATCCTATCCAATGGACAATTGCTGAATAACTACCGCTTGGTCGGCGGGTAAGTTACTAGGGACTTATGTGAACTCACAAGTAATAGCAAATTTTAAAGTACGGTCTAGGCTGACTTCGTCAGGAGACCTATAGGTCCAGGCCTGGGTTGACTTTAAGGTCAGGAAACCCTGCAAGGCCATGGTCGGTTGCCAGCAGCCGGTTACCCGGGGCTATACCGCCGTCGCCCCCCCCCCCCCCCCTTTTTTTGCAGACCTGCTCTGAGGTAGGGGAAGAGAGGGAAGAGTTCAGTCCCAGAATGCAAATAAACCTCCCAAAGGAAGCACGCCACACTTAATTCTTATGTACATGAAGAAACTGTTTATACATATATACAAATCTCCTCAATCTAAGGGCCACTTGTGGATCTGCTGAGCAGCCACTACCGAGCACAATTGGTAAAGCTCTGAATCAGCCCAAGCCCCGCCCTTCATATAGAACTGTGTGAAGGTATTGTGACTTCAGTGGCAGGCTGACAAGATTGGATCTAAGGAGACTCCCGACTGGAAGGCCTTAGAAGCAGCAAAGGCCCTGACATCATGGGCTTTAACCTGATGTTAAATGTGGGCCTCCTGGTCAGAGAGCTCATAACATAGGATCACAGTCTGCCTGATCCAAGAGGAGATAGTGGCAGGTGAGATGTCTTTGTTGAAACCTTTCTTAAAGGAAACAAAAACCACCTCCTTATTCTGCCTGATGTCTGAGGTCCTGTCCAAATAGTAGCATAATGCTCTGACCGGACAGAGGGACCTGTCAGACTTGAGGGATCTATCCAGAGTCGAGGCCAGGGCTGTTATAACCCCAGGGGCCACACTGGACACTCTATGGCCAGCTGATTCTAGGATAGAAAGCTGGGTGATGGATACAGGGACACCTTTGACCAATCGGATTGGTGTCCAATATATCAGTTTTGCCCGGCATGAATCTCACTTTTGCACTTGCCCGACCCAAGGGCCAAGAGGAATACCGTCTTGAAGGTCAAATGCTTCAAGGGGGCCTCCTTGATTGGATCAAAAGGAGTCTAAGCTGGTGCACGGCCAGTGAGAAGTTCCAGGAAGGTATGCCACTCCTGCCTCTGGGTCTGTCTCCGCAGAAACTATCCAGGAGACGAGTGAGATTTTCGTCCTTACTGATGTTGAAGGGTGAATTTCCAGTTTATCAACAATGGGTGACCTATAACCATCAATGGTGCTGGGCTGTTTGCCAAGCATGTATCTCACTTCTATGCTTGCCCGAACCCAGGGCCAAGAGGAAAAACTGCCTTGAAGGTCAAATGCTTCAAGGAGGCCTTTAATTGGTTCAAAATGAACCTTGTCAGCTGGTGCAAAAACCAGGGAGAGGTTCCAGGAAGGGGTTACCCTCAGGCCTTTGGGTCTGTCTCAGTGGAAGCTATCCAGGAGACGAGTGAGATTTTCATCCTTACTAAAATTGATGGGCAAATTTCTAGACTATCAGCAATGGCTGACCTGTAACCATCAATGGTACTGGGCTGCAACTTCCTGTCCAGAAACAGGTACCTAAGGAAGTCAGCAACTGACTTTACATGTGGTGCCCGAAGTACACCTGATGAATGATACATCACTTGGTACAAATGAACCATTTGCCTCATAGACTGATCTGATTGACCCCCCCTTTGAGGAGTCTCAATTCTTGCTGCCACTGCCTCAGACAAGTCCTGCTCCTCGATTGCTGAGGCTCTAGGAGCCCTGCATGGAGATTACGATTTGTCAGATTTCTGTGAGGGATCTGATCGAATGGCTGTGAACAGGCTGGACAGATTGGGCAGGCTCAGCGGGATGTGGCTGGACATGGCCACTAGATCCCAAAACCAAGGCATGTTGGGCCACCCCGGAGCAATCAGAATGATTCTCTTACATGGGGAGTCTTGCAACTTCTCCACCACTTGCCCAATATGGCTGATGGTGGGAAGGTGTATGCTTTCAGATCCTACCATAGCATACTGAGTGTATCCACTGCTGTGGCCAGGGGATCCGGTACCGGAGACACAAACAGAGGCAACTTGTTGTTGAACCTCATAGCAAATAAGTCTATTTGAGCTGGTGCCACCTGCTGCAGATTGAGTGGAAGACCTCTGGAAGGAGAGACCACTCTGTTTGAATGGTCTGGCCTAGCCTGGATAGCTTGTCTGCTACCACTTTCAGCCGGCCTGGAATGTGTCGGGCTTAGAGTCACTTGTTTCCTGGTACACCAGGTCAAGATTCTCCATAGTAGGGCACACGTGGGCCCGACCTCATGCCTCCTTCCTTGTCTATGTATGACACTACTGTGGTGTTGTCAGTTGCTACAAGTACTATCTTGTTTGAGCAAAGTTCTTGGAACTCTTTTAAAGCCAGGAAGCCTACTTTAAATTCTAGATAGTTATGTGCAGCTTGCTTCCCAGGAGGGACCTGGTTCCTCCTGCAGTGTGCTCGTTTAAGTGAGCGCCCCACCCTTTTATTGATGCGTCTGTAAATATTTGCAGAGCATGCTTTCTTGGGTATAATGGTTGGCCTGTAAGTACATCGTCTTCCTTCAGCCACCATTGTAAATGGGGGTGCAGGGACCTAGGGACTTGGATCACCTTTTCCAGTGATCCTGGTACCCTCCAGTTGTTTTGAGATGCCACTGTATGGGTCTCATATGAAGTCGACCTAGACTAACTTGCTTTCTGTAGCCGTCAGTAACCTATCAAGGACATGAATTCCCGGACCGGGCAAGCCGGTAAGGATAGCAGTTTTAACATAGTCTCTTGAAGGTTCTGTCACCAGTCCAGAGTCGGTCGGAACCGATCAGACCTGAAGTCGAACTGGTAGCCTACAAAATCAAAGTCTTGTTTGGGCTCCCGCTCTGATTTCTGTAAGTTCATCAGCCAACCCAGTGGCTGACACATTATTTACTAGTTCCTGTGAATGTTGGAGACAAGCCTGGGATCTGGCTCTCACCAACCAGTCGTCTAGGTACTGGTGGCTTCTTAAGTCCTTGTGTATGGTCACAAGTTTCACCTCCTTTGGTATCACAGTGAACTCCAAAGGTGCTGTGGACAAAACCGAATAGCAGGCATTACCCGGATTGTTCTTGTATAGGTATATGGGAGTAAGTATCCCTCCTTGAACATTTGTAATACCTAGGGTCCAGCCCCCAAGGCTTCCTAAGTTCCCGAAAAAGGGTTTAGTCTGGACCCTACAGGCCGATTGTGTGCCACATTTGGGACATTTGGTATTTTGATAAACATTTTCTGTCCCTCCGGACACTGGTCCGGTCTGGTGACAATGATCCAGGTTAACAGTCTCTCTGTTCTTATTGTGGGCTGGTGGGACTGACACAACTTTTCACATTAATAGAGTCTTCGCCCCGGGCCAGCATCCTGCAAGGTGCAGCATTTACAGAGCAATTGTCATTCGTGAGATGTCTGACCCCTGGCCGGACATGAAAAAATTTATTATCTCTCCAGTCAAGTCCAGCACTGATAACAGGTTGTTGAGAGATGTGATAAGGGAAGGTTGCCTGGCAGTAGGTTGGGACACTGGCATGTCACATCAACAAGACCACTGACCGGTCAAAGAATTCTCTGTAACCAAAATTAACCTTAGGCAACTCTGTCCGGTACCAGGACTCCATACCCGGTATTTAACTGTAACCAGCAATTCTCTGTAACCGGCAGAAAACTGGCAGGCTGGGGTCACCAATCAATTTTGACAGCTACTGGCCTATATTTAGCCAGCCTCTTTTTTTTTTTTTTTTTTTTTTTTTGTAACCAGTTGGCTCGCAGCATTATTCAGTAAGGACTGTGTAGCCAGCACCCTGTTAGTAGACTTGTAACCCGTAGGTTGAAGCAAGTGTACTAGGCTGTGTAGCCAATACCAGTCAGTACACTGTGTAACCATTTGTTGAAGCAAGTGTACTAGGCTGTGTAGCCAGTACCAGCCGGTACACTGTGTAATCAGTTGTTGAAGCAAGTGTACTAGGCTGTGTAGCCAGTACCAGCCGGCACACTCTGTAACTAGTTGTTGAGGCAAGTGTACACGGCTGTGTAGCCAGTACCAGCCGGTACACTCTGTAACAGTTGTAGCCAGTAATAAAAAACTGTAACTGGCAAGAAACTGGCAGGCTGGGGTCAGCAACGAATTTTATAGCCGGTACCGGCCGGTACACTCTGTAACCAGTTGTTGAGGCAAGTGTACAAGGCTGTGTAGCCGGTACACTCTGTAACTAGTTGTTGAGGCAAGGGTATAAGGGCTGTGTAGCCAGTATTAGTCGGTACACTCTGTAACCAGTTGATGAAGCAAGTGTACAAGGCTGTGTAGTCGGTGCACTCTGTAACCCATTGCTAAAGCAAGTGTACAAGGCTGTTCAGCCGGTAGGTACACTCTGTAACCAGTTGCTGAATGAAGTTTACAACTATCTTTGTGTTGAATTCAGTTTCCTCCATTAATTAAAATATTTCTTTTAAACACACGTCTTCTCCGTAGATTTGACAGTTGCTGGGAAAGCCCTTGTGAGCTATATTCAGAAACAATTGTTGGTCGGTGTGTCACGTGACCAGCTTGCTGGTCGGAGGGACAACGTGATTGGCTGATTGGAGATGACGATCTGCTTCGTGAACTGGTCGGTGTATCACGTGACCAAGTTCGGGGATATTCCCTCACTAGACGCGTTCTTTCCTTATATCACAGTAAACGTAAGCTTACTGGTCGACTGATGTCTGTAGCAGAGAAGTCTGTACTAGTACGCTGGAGGGATTACAGGAACTAAAAAACTGGAATCACAGTAGACGTGAGCGCAAAGAATGTACTTCCGACCTTCTTGTTTGGTGAATCACGTGATAAACTTCGTGACTGGTCGGTGAAAACACGTGACCAGCTTCGCGAAGACACGCGATTGGCTGACTGGATATGACGTCAGAGGTCGCGTTCTTTTAGCTAGCCGGCCGGCTGATGCTTTAAAAGCAAAGAAGCCTGGACCAGTGCACTCTGTAGATGAAAATCCTGGCCGGTCTGAAGTCGGTTCTTCTTCTCAGCCGGCTGTACACTCAAACCAGTTTCCTGGCCATCCACTGCCCTTACTACCGACACAGGTGCCGGGTCCATAAGGGTGGAACTGAGAGTGACAAAAGTTCCTTCTATGTAGTAAATACTGGAGAGGTCGGTTGAAGAGATCTGAAGAATTCACCTCTTGCTTCTGATGAAAAAATACTCGAGCTAGGCTGGTGTGACTGATGCTTTACAGCAGAGAAGTCGGTACCAGTGCGCTCTGAAGAATTCATCTCATGCTTCTGATGAAAAAATACCAAATACGCGAGCTGGGCTGGTGTGACTGATGCTTTACAGCAGAGAAGTCGGTACCAGTGCGCTCTGAAGAAGAATGCAGCTTGGAAGGGGAATTCCCTCTATATACAGTGTTGAAAACTACGTAGACTGAAGTTTTCCGTGATTTGCATTTGTAGTAGTAGAAGACGTTTCTATGGTGACTGTAGCTGGAATGTTACAGATGGTACATTCAAACAAAAGACACGGATAAAAATACCTGTAAGTAGAAAATCTATAATTCCTCAATATTGTCGATCTGCCCCTAACAACACAATGGTTGAATGGGAGGAAACTAGAAAATGGCTGCATTTATATATATATACCGTCTTCATAACTGCCCTATCATCAACACTAAATTGAGTCAGCTAGGGAGCGTTTCCAGCAGATTTCTAAATGTATATCCGTGCTTGAGCAGAAGATAACACTTCTACACTGAAAATATCCACATATAAGGTTGAAAATCCGTCATAAAGCACACTTATCCTTTAAAATTCTGGAGATGTTGAAAACACGTCTGCACAGTACACGCGCCAAACGAAAAAGATGCTATGACGTCATGTTGTCTAGACAGGAAGTAAATACCATGCGCCACCTGGCGAATGCACAGTACTGGGACCGGCCAGCCGGTGGAAACACAGGACGTCTTTTTCTGGCGTTTGGCGGGCCGGTCTGCGCCGACCGGTTTAGCAATTGTCCATTGGATAGGATGTATTAACGCAATAAAAAGCTATTTTATGACCCCAGTTTGACCCATAAGAGGGGGCCAGGGGGTAAAACTGACCGGCTATTTAGACTCTCCATATATGCTTTCCCAATACATCTTAATACATTCTGAAGCTATAAAAGCAACAATAAAGGAGATAAAGGCAAAAACTCAAAATCGGCTATTTTATGACCCCAGTTTGACCCATAAGGGGGGGGTCGGGGGGTAAAACTGACCAGCTATTTAGACTCTCCATATATGCTTTTCCAATACATCTTAATACATTCTGAAGCTATAAAAGCAACAATAAAGGAGATATAAGGCAAAAACTCAAAATCAGCTATTTTATGACCCCAGTTTGACCCATAGGGGGGGGCCGTGGGGTAAAACTGACCAGCTATTTAGACTCTCCACATATGGTTTCCTATTACCTCCCAGTACATTTTATAGCTCTAAATGCAATACTTAAGAAGATAATAGGGGGGTTGGCCTAAATTTAAGGCTTTCAGATTGGAAGGTGTCAGAAAATCACTCATAAATGAGACATTTTTCAAGAGATTACTCCCAAAATCTAATCAGCTTGCGTTTTCGATAGTATGAACAGGTGTGTCAAATTATAAGGCTGTGTAGCAAGTAGTTTTTCCTGGACTGTGATGACGGGGGGGGTGTACTTCAAAAAATAGTTTTTGATCATGTGACCTTCATAAAGGTCAAAGGTCAAATTTAAGCATGCAGAAAAATTTTCCCACGCCTAAGGTATATAACTGCCAAATATGGTTTGAAACCTTCTAATAACTAGATTGGGCCAACTCGGCGCCAACATATCCCCAGACAGGTCATCACTCACGCCACAGGTTTTGATCGGGAATTTTTAAAAACATAATTACCCATTATTATATGAACTTCAGCACATCAATCTACTCTGTTTATATCTTCCAAGGAAGATGGTGTATCCCCAGACGCCGAATACATAACTCAAATTATATTTTCAATCTTCCTGTAATGATAACTCTAAACCTATTTTCAAAGTATTTAAATGATTGATGATTGAATGTCCATTCTAAAATAATAATCCCAAAAGAGCATATCTGTTTCTATATTTGTTGACAAATAAAATATTATTTTTAACTCAACTCATCATACTTTTCAATCTTCCTTCAAAGTATTTAAATGATTGATGATTCAATGTCCATTCTAAAATTCATAATCCCAAAAGCGCATATCTGTTTCTATATTTGTTCACAAATAAAATATTATTTTAAAAAAAATTATTTATATTATTATTTTATTATATTATTTTTAGAATTTGCAAATTGTTTTCAGTTATTCATTTCCTCTATACCTATATATGTGGTCCATATATATGCAACCTAAATATGTGACACAATCTCAGTTCTGACTCCCCTTTGTGTTATATGTAATGAAGCCCACCACCTCCCACCCCCACCCCTCTCCCCTTCTCCACACCTCTCTCACTATTACACAAGATCTGCAACCCCATTGAGGTCTTTGTTTCTCATCTGATATCATTAAATACCTTTGTTTATTTAGTGTCACTCAATATAGCTGGAGGTCCCAGAGGTGGGTGGGGGGAATCCGGGTGGGGGATGTGGGTTGGGACTTAGTTTAGTTTATTAGTTTATTATAGTGACATGTATTATGTTGACAAGGATTATACAAAAACTATTGAAGTAATACCCAGCCCTATATGGGCTTATAAGTCACTTTAAATAGAGAGTTAATAACAAACAGAGCAAACATATTTTGAGGTAAGATACAGTAAATAAAGACAGCAATTCAATACATAAAAATTAACAATATAATTTACTTTTTCTTTCTTGCCACAAATCAAAAATAAAATTAATAACCATATTGACATTCATATGAGTTAATACCCTTGATAATTGATCTATTAATAATTCAGATTTATCTATATTTAAAATTTTGAAATATTTCATACGAATCAGCTCTACAGCTGGACAAACACAAACAAAATGTATCTCATCTTCTACATCTTTTTTACACAGTTTACATGTACTCTCAAAGAGATGGAGTGCTACAGCATAAATGGTAAACAAACAATCTATATAAAAGGGGTACTCAAATACAAAAAGAATTGAGAATTTTAAGTATGTGATTATCAACTGAAATGAGTTCATAACTGTAGGAGCTGTGTCAAAATTAACTGAGGCAAGTTGAATAAAACTGGGCTAGTTGAGGGTTAAAAATCCCCTAGTTTTACTACATACGGATATAATTTCATTAATATTGGGACTTAAAGCTCACTTAAAGTGTCCATTTTGTCTACTTGAATATGTTTAACCGGCGTTTAACCAGTTTCATTTTAAAAAGTTAAAAACTCAGCAAGCAGAGGTATAACACATAAAAATAAGTTCTTAAAAGACTAAGATAGCCATAACATTATTAATATTCAAAATTTAAATAGACAGGCATTTCCTTTTAAAAATTCAAAGATTTCAGCTCTATAACCCACATAGTTTGACAGTTACTGGGCTTTAAAGTGGCATAATGTCCATAAATTGGGTTTCTGTGGGCATTTTACAATTGTTAAAGAGACCTTAGCAATTAAACTACAGATCTGAAACTTTTTGGGGGACATACATAACAAACAAAAATTATATATAATACAGTTTAAGACTTGTCACACTAAGCATTTCCAAATAACAGGGCAAAATACGGAAAAAATGTCCAAAAAGGCACTTGGGCGAGTGTCTATGGCCCTCATACACAGGTTAAATGTCTACTAAAAACCTGGATTTTCGCCATATGTAAAAAGGACATAATAATGCATTCCCAGATGGGATTTCAGCTCCATCAATCACATAGTTTAACAGTCACAGGGCTTAAAGGTGGCAAAAAGTCCAAATATTGGGTCTCTGTGGGCCTTTTAGAGATCTCGATGTGGCTTTCAAATTAAAGCTTCAGACTTAAAATTTGTTACATACTAAGATTACACATAGAATATGTATCTAATAAAGTTTGAAACTTCTCAGACTTACCATTTCCAAGTTACAGAGCAAAATATGTGAAAAATGTCTTAAAAGGGTCACTCAGGTGGGTGTTTAAGGTCCTCATACACAGGTTAAATGTCTACTTGAAGCCTTGATTTTTGGCACATGTAAAAAGAACATAATAATGTATTCCCAGATGAGATTTCAGCTTTATCAGTCACATAGTTTAACAGTCACAGGCCTTAAAATTGGCAAAAAGTCCAAATACTGGGTCTTTATGGGGCCTTCTAGAGACCTAAATTGTAAATTTTAATTACTTAAATGTAGCTTTTATAAGCTACAAGCTTACCATGTGGGACTTAATGCTGTTCTCGGGTTGCCACACCCGGGGCCAACGTCTTAGAAAAAAAGACAGTTCTTGTTAGCCACCGGATACACTGCTAGTTGTCGTCACGTGATAACCTCTGACCTCTCGCCCTACTTTCTCGTTGAAATTTTCTAAAACCTACCCCTCAGCTGTAAACAGCGGGGAGGCAGGGTGGGACTCTTCTAAGTCCCACATGGTAAGCTTGTAGCTTATAAAAGCTACATTTAAGTAATTAAAATTTACAATTTTATTACGCTACAATAGCTTACCATGTGGGACTTAATGCTGAATTCAACCGCCCGGTGGCGGGATTACAGCTGAGACTGGAAGGTATGTCATTTTTTCTAAGATTTTGAATTAATATGTATAGAATAGTGCCAGAAATACCAGTCTGAGTCCCATTTACAGTGCCCCGATCCCGAAGACCGGGCCTGTAATGAGCCAAAAACCTAAATAAAATGAGAGACAGTGCTGAAACTGTCTAGATGTTTGATTGTAGGACGGAAGTGCAGCAGTGCTCACTTCGAGGTCTAAGGGTCCCTGAGGGCCCTTCACTAGTGACTGACCAACCCATGGTTGGACATCTCATAAATTTTTTACAACCTGAATATGAGATTAATGACAACTAAATAAGTCCTTAATAGAAGTTACTTGATAACTGAAAAACAAAAATGACCTTACCCGTAACATCTTGAAGGTAAAGGAATACCTAGTTCCTGGGAGAGACTCCTGAAGACTTGGTTGTAGCGGATGTGCCCCCCCCCTTTTTTTCTTTCCGAGGACAACTGGTCTGAGGGGAAGGATCTAGGACTTGTTGTGCCGCCACTACGGGTCCCAGATACATATTGTTGTCGGTGTCCGACCAAGTAAGGTCTTTTAGGAAAAAATTTGTAAATGTGTTGTGAGCTTTCCAGTGACAGGCTTGCATGATTGGTCCACCGATACCCCACCGTAAAAGGCCTTAGAGGCCGCGAAGGCCCGGATGTCATGCGCTTTGACTTGGACCAAGTCCAAGGCTTGTTGATCTGCTTGTTTGTAACAAAGTAGGATGGTTTGTTTCAACCATGAAGAGAGAGTAGGGGTCTGATGTCTGAGGTATGTCCTTTCGTAAAGGAGATGAAAAGGAGAGAACGAGACCCTCTCAGGTCTTTGTTCGGTCCAAATAAAACCTCAGGGCCCGCACGGGACACAGGGTCCTGTCTTCCTTAAATTGTCTATCTACAATGGTAGTCAAAGCAGGAATAGTCACCGGAGCTACACTTTGAGAACCTTCTCTTGCTAGTTGGTTTTTGGCTATGAAATCAGAAGAGGGGAACAAGGCAACCTTTTCCCATTGGCCTAGATTAGATACTTGTTTGCGACCCAGGCATGGATTTCGCTGCGGCGATTGCCGGAGGCCAAAGCTAGCAAGAAAGCAGTTTTAGAGTAAGATGTTTGAGGTCTGTGTCTTTCATGGGCTCAAATGGTGCTTTAGTGAGCTCGTTAAGGACAACAGAAAGGTTCCACTTGGGTAAATTTCTGGAACTCTTAGGACGATCCCTGTGAAAACTGGAGAGTAACCTATGAAGGTCTGCATTGTGTGCAATGTGTTGGGCCGTTGGGCCCAAAGTGTCAACGATTGCAGTCCTGTAACCATCAATGGTCGAGGGGCGCCTGTTTAAGTCTTGGTACAGGTACATGAAAAAATCTGAGATTTGTTTCACAGATGGAGTGGAGAAAACCACCGAATTTTCTCTGCACCATTTTTCAAATAGGGCCCACTTTGACCTGTAGATGGTCCTTGTTGATGACCGCTGAGGGGCAGCAATTCTCTCTGCCACCTCCACAGAGAAGCCTTGTTCTTGGAGTTGTCCACTCCTAGACACCAGGCGTGGAGGTTCAGCTGTTGTGGATTGTTGTGGAACACATAGTTGTGGGACTGTTTGAGTAGGGTCGTTGACACTGGGAGTTGTAGTGGGATCTCTGTTGAGAGCTGCACTAGGTCCCAAAACCAGGGCATCCCTGGCCAGCCTGGGGCTATTACGATGATCAGACAATAACATTGCCTGATCTTTTGGATTACCTTGTGAAGGAGCCGTAGGAGGGTACGCCTAGGCCGTGAGGTTGGTCTAGTTTATGTTTAGAGCATCTATGTCCCAGGCCCTTGGGTCTGGGATAGGAGACACGTACAGTGGGAGCTTGTGGTTCAGGTGAGTGGTAAATAAGTCTACATGAGGTGTGAACCACTTCTGGCAGATCTGTTTGAACACCTGGGGGTGAAGAGACCATTCTGTTGACTGCACTTGGTTGGACCTGGACAGTAGGTCGGCCATCACATTCAGGCACCCTAGAACGTGCCTGGCTTTCAATGTTATGAGGTAGTGATGGCCCCAGGTCGTGATCTTCAACAGGAGAGCGCACATCTCTACTGAGTGTGTTCCTCCTTGTTGTTGATGTAGGCTACCACTGTTGAGTTGTACATCGCAACTAACACTGTTTGATTCTGGCACTGGTCCTTGAAGTCTCGAAGGGCCAGGGAGACCGCCTTCAATTCTAGGACATATATGTGTAGCCTTTTTTCCCGATCTGACCACAGACCCTTTGTGGAATTTTTGGTCTAAGTGAGCGCCCCAACCTTCGTGTGAGGCGTCGGTAAAGAGTTGGATACTGTGGTGTTTGGGATGAAGGTCTGCACCTTTCATCACGTTTGAGGGATTTTGCCACCAATCTAAGTGGGCTGCAATGGCTTCTGTCCAAGGAAGGAGGTTGTCCAGCGACTGAGGATATCTCCAGTGCTCCTTGAGATGAAAATGAAAGGGCCTCCTGTGAAGGCGTCCCTCCGGGACCATTTCTCCGTTGAGACTAGCAACCCAATTAGAGACATCAAACATCTTGCAGTCAAAACACGTTTTGACTTGAGTAGTAGGATCAAATCCTGAAGTTTGAGCCATCTCTCTTGAGTGGGTTTTACAAGGGCTGAATCTAGGTGGTATTCGTAGCCCATGAACGAAAAACACCTGAGTAGGTTTCAGTTCTGATTTTTCCTGATTTATTATCCACCCCAAGGACTGAGTTAGGTCTACCACTGCCTATGTGTTCACTTGGGCTTCCTCCTGAGACTGGGACCTGATCAGCCAGTCGTCCAGGTATTGGTGAATTCTGAGTCCTCTTGAGAGGGCCATTAGTTTCACTTCCTTTACGATCATTGTAAAGACCTGGGGGGCTGTGACTAGTCCAAATGGGAGGGAGGGAATTGGAACACCTGTGACTTGTAGCAAAACCTTAGGTATTTCCTTGAGTTTGGATGGATGGGGATGTGTAGGTAAGTGTCCGATAGATCTATCGACGATACCCACTCCCCTGGAATCAGGGAGGTCCTGATGAACTCTGGAGTTTCCATTTTGAACTTTTCTACGTGTAGAAAAGTGTTGAGCCTGTTTAGGTCTATGACTGGCCTCCACCTTAGGTGAGGCTTGGTACTAGGAACAGGCGACTGTAAAACCCGAGAGATTTTACATTTTCCACCCTTTCTATTGCGTTCTTTGACATAAGAGACTGGATACAGAGGCCAGGACTTGGTCTTTGAAGGGCCTTGTATTCTGACCGGGTCAGGAGTCTGACTGGACTTGGATTAAAAAGAATGACAGGATTTGTTTGCCAGTCTAATCTGAAAGAACGGAGAACTCCTACTGGTGGACTGAGTGAGGCTGGAGGAGTCATTGGCGGGAAGGGTTTTTATGCCCTCGTCCCCTGGAGTGGGTCAAAAGACCTTGGAGCCTCGGCTACTCGATTTCCCCCTACCTGGGGAAAACGATGGATACTGCTAGGGATGGAATGACCCCCATTGGGGTGGTTCCTGTAGGAGCCTCTAGATGTGGGGAATTGGAAAGGGTTAATTAACAGGGCCTAAACCCTAAGTGTTATTACAGGTGCCTTGATGAGGGAGTTGTGAATGGGGAACTTTAAGATCTAAAGATCCAGTATCTCACCTGAATTCACCATACCCCTTCTGACTACTTATATGCACCATGGAATTGAGTTTGACCTGTCTGGTAGTAGCCTTGCTACTGTTTTAACATATATATATATAACCAGGTTGTATTCAGAAAAAAACCTAGTGAAGAGCAGCTTGAAGCTCAACTCTTGCTGACCAGAAGGGGAGGAGGGGCTTACCCAAGGAGACCCCTAAGGAGATACAAATTTGAAAACTTGTTCCATTTTAAGGGAAATTAAACTGCCCAAGTTCCTGTTGGCCTAGTAAATCATTCAGAGTCCAGACTGTGGAGGATCTAGGCATAATTCCCTGGGGGCAGGGAGGTTCAAAAAACTGCCTAAGTTTCAATGTCCTCAAAAATTGGTTAGGGTGAAGTCAGGCAACCTACTTCCCTAAAATATAGAGCCAGGACTGAATGAAGGACCTTGTTTAGAAGGCCTCTTGGGCTTGAGGACTTGGACTTTTTGAACTTGGACCCAAGCCTCCAATAGGTGATATCTACTGCCAGGCTGGTGAACTATTACTCCAAGTGTGTGTTAGAATTGTTCAGAGTTCTGATCTGGAACCATCATCCGAACATCAGATTTAAGATCTGATCATCCGAGGATTAGATCTAGATACAATCATCCGAGCATCGGATTTTAGATTAGATCATCCGAGCATTGGAACTTAGTGTGACATCCGACCATCCGAGCATAGGATGGAGAAGCAGACATCCGAGCCTCGGATCTGATATTTGAGCATCGGGTCTAGATGCAATGAAAATCCGAGTATCAAATCATACTTGGAATACTGCATCCGATTCTCGGATGCATTAAAATCTCGGATGAACTAAGATCTTATCTGAATTTAAGCAGGGATCTGATCCACCCTGGAGAAAGAAGTTGGATATTATAATTTCTATGTAAGCTTTCCTTAAGGTAAGCTTCGATGTAAGCTTTGTCTTTCCTTCTTGAAGGAACTACACAACTAGATTTACGTAAGTAAATCTACTGTGACACAAGGTCACCTGCCCCACCCGCCTCACTGCAGGTAGGGTTAGTTGTGAGATAAGGAAAGCAGAAATTACACAGAATTTTATTAAATAACATAGAATCTAAAAAGCAAGTACAATATTTCTTATATTATGAAATTGGATGAATTAAAATAATAATGCCAAACTAAGGTTACCTTAGTTTGAAGAAACACGTAATGTCTAGACGATTTGATGAAGGATTCTATTCCTGTATATTTAAGTATTAACATTATAAATGGTAATAATACAGGAAAGAAGGGATAAAATATTATATTTCATTTTATTTATTTATTTTATTGATAAACGTACTGTAAGAAACCCGCGTCTCTCAGCACATGCGGTCTAGACGTGACGTCATCACACGGGTTTCCCCGAGGATTCCCCCAGTTGGAATCGTGCTTTATATCATATTTTAACCCTTAAAATGGACCAATAGAGTAGAAGAACGGGGATAAACCCTTGCAAAATTTATTTTATTTGATTTCAACAGGCATATATTCCTGTATATAAGCTACTTACACGAGACGTGCAAATTGGAAGAAATGCTGTCTCGATAAAAAAACGGAAGTGGTTTCGATTATTTCACTCGACAAGGACTCGTTTGTGTTACATTTATACACTTTTAAACCCTAAAAATGGTCAAATAATGAAGCAGATAGGGGTTAAATATTTTATTTTATTTTATTCTACTGACAGGCATATATATATATCCTGTATTAGAAACCACATAAACGAGTCGCCATTGCTTTACAACGTGAACCCGGAAGTGGACTTCCGTTGTAAAATATAGTAAAGATACTTATCTGAACTATGAAAAGACATCGAATTGTGATTCTATGTAATAAAATAAAGAAACTGATGTAGTTTCCAGATCCAACGACAAGTATATCCTTGTAAAAAAGAAATAATATTCCTTGTAAAATAAAGCATTGTAAATTCGCGTGGCCAACGAGAAAGTAGGGCGAGAGGTCAGAGGTTATCACGTGACGACAACTAGCAGTGTATCCGGTGGCTAACAAGAACTGTCTTTTTTTCTAAGACGTTGGCCCCGGGTGTGGCAACCCGAGAACAGCATTAAGTCCCACATGGTAAGCTATTGTAGCGTAATAAAATGTGGCCTTCAAATTAAAGCTTCAGACTTAAAATTTGTCACATACTAAGATTACACATAGAATATGCATCTAATACAGTTTGAAACTTCTTAGACTTACCATTTCCAAGTTACAGGGCAAAATATGTGAAAAATGTCTAAAAATGGTCACTCGGGTGGGGATTTATGGTCCTCATACACAGGTTAAATGTCTTCTTAAAGCCTTAATTTTTGGCACATATAAAAATAACATACTAATATCTTCCCAGATAGGATTTGAGCTCTATCAGTCACATAGTTTGACAGTCACAGGGCTTAAAAGTAGCAAAAAGTCCAAATATTGGGTCTTTGGGAGCCTTTTAGAGACCTCAATTTGACCTTCAAAATTAAAGCTTCAGACTTAAAATCTGTTACATACTAAGATTACACACAGAATATATATCTAATACAGTTTGAAACTTCTCAGACTTACCATTTCCAAGTTACAGGGAAAAAGATGTGAAAAATGTCTTATAAGGGTCACTCGGGTGGGTGTTTATGGTCCTGATACACAGGTTAACTGTCCATTAAAGGCCTAAATGTTGGGGCACATATAAGAAAACACAGATATATTCCCAGATGATATTTAACTTAGATGAGAGACATAATTTGAAAGCTACAGTGCTTGAAAGTGGCAAAAAGTGCATAAATTGGGTCTCTGTGGGCACTTTTGAGACCTTAAGTCGACCCCTTTGGGTAAACCTACAGCCCTAAAATTTTCTACAGACAAGGATTACATATCAAAGTTATACCTAGCACAGTTTGAGACTCATCAGAATTACCACTTCCAAATTATAGGGCAAAATATGTGAAAAGTATAGCAAAAAATCCCTAAGTGGGGGTATTTATGGGCCTCAAGGACAATTTTCTCCTCAACTTAAAGTCGTGATTTTCGGCACATGTACTAAGAACATATTAATGTGTGGTCAGGTAAAATTTCAGCCAGCTGAGCATCATAGTTTGTGACCTACAGGGCTCTAAGTGGCCAAAAGTCCAATTTCTGACCTTAAGGTGGCCATAAGTTCTTTTTTACTGGGAGTTTAAGGTCACCTTAAAATAGGGATCTTCCTTTGGGCACCCTTAACATGTGTACCAAGTTTGAAAAAAAAATATTAATTTGTTTTTGAGTTATCGCGTCCACAAGGAAATTTCTACGGCGGCGGCGGCGGCGGCGCGACGGACCTGAATCCAATATATCCCCGACTTTCGTCTGGGGATATAATAAGGGAGATATTCAAGGGAGACCATAATGCGGCAGCGGCGGTGGCAGCGAGGAAACTGAGGCGAAAACAAATAAGCCCTTTCAGGGACGCTTAATAAAGGGGACTGTTTTCTTGTGAGTAACTGTTGTAAGTTTCTTGTTAACTTGTAAGTTTTACCTGTGAGGATATTGCCCACAGATCCAGAAGCCACTACAAAGTAATGCATGAGATGGCGGACGTTTGTGCTCTTTCCACCACCACTCCGGCCCAGTAAGACAATGGACTGGTCGGCACGAGATGTCAGCATGTCTCTGTATGCAGTCTGTGCAGTCGCGTAAATGTGAGGAGGCATGTCTTCTGGCTTACAGCCCTGGAACATGTGGATTACCTGAAAAAAACAGAACGGAACATGTGGATTATCTGAAAACACAGAATGGAACATGTGGATTTCCTGAAAAAACAGAATGGAACATGTGGATTACCTGAAAAAACAGAATGGAACATGTGGATTACCTGAAAACACAAACTGGGATATGTGGATTTAACGAGAACACAGACTAGATCATTCTAATTTTCTAAATCTAACAGTACTTTTATAGCACTACATCTTTAGCTGACGACAGACTCTAGGTGCATAATACAGAAAAGCAAAAATCCACAATCATATACCAGAGACATAGCAGGGAGAGCCTGGAACACATGTGGAATACCTGAAAAAACAGAATAAAACATGTGGATTACCTGAAAACACAAAATGGAACATATGGATTCACTAAAAAAACACAAAACGAAACATGTGGATTACCCTGAAAGCACTGAATGGAATATATGGATACTTGAAATCACAGAATGGAACATCTTGATGACCTAAATATAGTGTTACGATTGAAAGTAAATATGGAAACCGGGTCCTGAAAACAAAAATTTGGCGAAAACCAGATTCATTCGAATTAGTATATACCAAACTGTAAAGTCTTCGTTGTGTGTATATGAACAATTACATTGACTAAAATGCGGTTTATTTTTTGATAAAATATGAATATTTTGGACATTATTTCACTGTATATTGGCGCAATATTACACAAGTAAATATTTTTTAGGGCAGGGTCGGCAGCATATTTTTCATTTCGGTATCCCGCCAGTGTAAAACCGTACCGATTCCGGGATACCAAAAGAAGAAATTTTGTTCTAGCATATACCCAATTGAATAGGCCCACCAACCGGAAGTAGGATTCGCGAAAAGAAAACATTGCAGTTCTAAAAGAAATCACTATAAAAATGCTAAAATATATAAAAATATTGGATAAAAGTTGGTAATTTCTTCAGATTTAAGGTTTGTTTCTAATACTTTACGTTTTCTCACAATATTATACACTGACATTCGAAATACCGGTGTACCACGAAATCCGGGGGGGAGGATGTCCTAGGATATCCTGCCCCGGGGGGTAAATTTCCTAGGAAAATCCTCCACCCCAGGAAATAACCCACCCCGGGGGGGGGGGGGGGGGGGATTTCGTAACAGATCTTCTAGGAAATCCTCCCCCCACCATACTGTAACTACACAAATTTTGTATTAAAAAACTGAAAATCAACAGTGTCAGCTAGATCTTGTGTATTCTGAATTTTGTCAATGTACTATTGCAGAAGTGGATAAATGTTTTAATTACAAATCTCAAGGAAAGATGTTAATACGTAAAAAATTTAAAAGTTATAAACCATTTTGGAATAGTGAATTAACTAGCTTATGGAAAGATATGTGTCATAAGAAAAGGTCAGCTCGATGTTTAACAAGTAATTTACAACATAAAAATTCATTAAGAATGAAATTTTCAACTGCAAGAAAAACATTTGACAAAAGACTCCGATATTATGAGAGGCAATATAACAAAAATATTATTGCAAATATAGAAACTGTAAGTTCTTCAAATCCCAGGGAATTTTGGCAAAAAATAAAAACACACTGTCAGTGTAATAAAAAATTTATCCATCTATCTACATATTAACAAAATGAAATATATTATGGAACCCCCCTTTAAATGCATACTTTTGTCACTGGCATACTTCCTGTATTATTTTCTGAAGAAATCATTAGTGATTTTTACTGTTGTTGGTAACTCCCAAAGAACCCCGAAGTGTATATTTTGCATTTATATCATTCAGTATAATTTTAATAATGAGCAGTTACATGGATTGGAAATAATCAAATCAATTTGAATACATTTATATAAGGGACAGCCCAAATAGTATTCATAAGGGATATAAACTGAACAAATTAGAATATTAATATGATTATATGTCTTAATTTTCAGTTACCTTTTTATGGCTAAGTTAGATTCATGTAACCTAAGCCTTTGATGATATATTTTTTTAAAACTGAAGCCCCCTCTTGCCCCTCCTTGTTTATTGTTGTATGCTTTACATTCTCCTATGAATTGATCAAAGTGTAACAGTTATCCTGTCTTCACTTTGGAAGGATTACAAGTGCAATTGCCCCTACAAAGCTAACTGTTTGATGTATTTATGGTGTATAATTGCAATTTCTTTCAGATTTTTGTGTATAAATACCAGGGGAAAATGACCGAAATCATATCATTTTATAATCTCATTGGAGTATTATGTAAAATGGATGCTGAAAAGGACAATTTCACAAGTTCTGAGGAAGGGACACAAAATTTGGTTTCTAACAGACAAGTTTGTCAAATTTAAGGAAGATACAATTCTTGTTTTCAATTATGTGGCTAATCAAAAGTATCCTGAGGGGATGTACTGTACTACTAATTCTGTTGTGATGTAATTCTGGGTCATCTATGATGATGTGGTATAAAAATATATTATTAGTTTGTTGATGCAGGTGTGTGTTTTTAGAATTTTTGCTGTGTTCATTGAATTGCATACTATATTAATCTATGCTTAATAAAGTTTATCAAGAATTTGATGATTTTTCAATATAAAATTTTTTTCAACAGGCGGGGGGGGGGGGGGGGGGGGGGAGGATTTCCTGGTGGGGGGGATGATTTCCTAGGAAATTCTCCCCCCCGGGGGGAGGATTTTCAGGGGGGGGGAGGATTTCCTTTTACACCGGCTGTAAAGTTTCACCACAGTGTTGAAGTGAATTGGTCCCGATACCGAGATACCGGTGTTACCGACCCTGCCCTAATATTTTTTAAGCATTTTTGTGCCATACTTTATATGTTTGTTGTGAAATATGTTCCATTTTGGGAACCGGTTCATGAACTTCTGTCACCGGATTTTGTTTACGTTTATATGAATTGAATAGAAACCAACTAACCGGTTTGCCGTCTTTACCACTACCAGAATATAACAACAAAGAATAAGGATTACCTGAAGACACAGAAGCCGACTTACTGATTAATGAATATAAATAATCCTCATTCTTACGGCCTGTGAGTAGACGGAGAGTGGATACACAAGACTCACTATAAACACTGACCCTATTCATTCTCAGTAGATGGACAGTGGATGCATGCAGTTCACTTAGAGAAGTGACCTCCCTAATTCTTACCTTCTCTGAGTAGATGGAAAATGGATGCATGGGGTTCACTGAGAGAAGTGACCTCCCTAATTCTTACCTTCTCTGAGTAGATGGAAAATGGATGCATGGGGTTCACTGAGAGAAGTGACCTCCCTAATTCTTACCTTCTCTGAGTAGATGGACAGTGGATGCATGCAGTTCACTTAGAGAAGTGACCTCCCTAATTCTTACCTTCTCTGAGTAGATGGAAAATGGATGCATGGGGTTCACTGAGAGAAGTGACCTCCCTAATTCTTACCTTCTCTGAGTAGATGGACAGTGGATGCATGGGGTTCACTACAAGCAGTGACCTCCCTAATTCTTACCTTCTCTGAGTAGATGGACAATGGATGCATGGGGTTCACTAAGAGAAGTGACCTCCCTAATTCTTACCTTCTCTGAGTAGATGGACAGTAGATGCATGGGGTTCACTACAAGCAGTGACCTCCCTAATTCTTACCTTCTCTGAGTAGATGGACAATGGATGCATGGGGTTCACTAAGAGAAGTGACCTCCCTAATTCTTACCTTCTCTGAGTAGATGGACAGTGGATGCATGGGGTTCACTACAAGCAGTGACCTCCCTAATTCTTACCTTCTCTGAGTAGATGGACAGTGGATGCATGGGGTTCACTGAGAGAAGTGACCTCCCTAATACTTACCTTCTCTGAGTAGATGGACAGTGGATGCATGGGGTTCACTGAGAGAAGTGACCTCCCCAATACTTACCTTCTCTGAGTAGATGGACAGTAGATGCATGGGGGTTCACTACAAGCAGTGACCTCCCTAATTCTTACCTTCTCTGAATAGATGGACAGTGGATGCATGGGGTTCACTATGAGCAGTGACCTCCCCAGGTAGGTGTGGATGAGGTTGCTGGCATAGCGCTGACGTGTGGTGTGTAGAACGCTGCTCTCATTCAGATACCGTAGATTACACAGGTCTTCTACCCGGTCGTACTGAGGAGGATTGGCCTGGAAAGTACATTAAGATTAAAAATAATATGGTCACAATTATCACAAATTATTGTTACGATCAAAAGTAAATATAGAAACCGGGTCCCGAAAACAAAAATTCGGCGGAAACCGGATTCGTTCGAATTAGTATACACCAAACTGTAGTCACACTGTAAAATCTTCTGCACGCGTACATAAACAATTACTTCAACTAAAATGCGGTTTATTTTTTTATAAAATCTGATATTTTGGATATTATTTCACTGTATATTGGCAAAATATTACACAAGTAAATGTTTTTCAGCATTTTTGTGCAATATTATATACGTTTGAGGTGAAATATGTGACATTTCGGGAACCGGTTCTTGGACTTTTGTCACCGGATTCCGTTTACGTTTATATGAATCGAATAGAAACCAACTATCCGGTTTGCCGTCTTTACCACTATCACAAATGTATGATCTGCTGCTCAGTGCAAACAGACCAGTGACACAAACCTTATACATTTGGTCCAACAGAGAAAATTTATCACAAAATGTACCAGTTTTTAAGGGATTAATAACCAGAGAGAACACCACCTTATGGTGATACTGAGGAGGCCTGTAACATACTGTGTGTACTAGGGCTGCCAATGGTTACTCGAGCATTGATAGACAAGTTGGTTTTTGCTGGTACTCAAGTCCACTTTATTAGATTACTCACACCGTACTGTATTAAAGCCTGCAAAAATGAAACTTTTGTTTAAAATATGCTTCACTTCTGCATTTTTGCCACATAATATCAATTCAAGTTGTGATTTTGGATTAAAAACATATAATTTACTCCATATTCTATAATACCTGGCTAAATAGAAGACGTTTTTCTTCAAAAATTTTGTTTCCATTTGTTTACAGAAGACTTCTTAGTGGTTGGTACTAAAACTCATGACTACTCAAATTTCGGTCGGTTGTCAGAGTACGGGTACTCGGGGCTGTTTTTGAGCACTCGCCCCAGCCCTAATGTGTACACTAAATGCTCTAAATGCAATACTTTTCAAGCAAAAAGTAATTTAGTGTATGATTTTGTGAATTGTAATGCATTTAAAGATAGTTAAGAAAGATCCAGCCTGATGGCCACACAAGAGAATCTACTTGTGGCCTGGTACATATATGCAAGATAAGGGAAAAATCCCTGCAATAGAGAAATTGTGATAAAGTGTTTTAGTTTTCACACTCTGAATAGGCGTACCTCACTTGTAATGGCTCTGGAGAACAGATTTGTATGCCTTCAACATTTTTTCATTCTCAATAGATATCTTTTAAAATAAACAGCATGTCTCTGGGCCTTATTCTCTTGGAAGAGAAATTGTTCACATGGACATGTATGCTGACACCGTAGTGTTACGTGTATAGGCACTGTGCCAATGCAGAGAGTTGTGTATTTATTACCATCTAAGGTAATCATGTTATTGATTTTTCTTTTGTATTAAGTGGTATTTATGTTAATTATACTTTGTTGCATTGATCTATTTATAGACTGGGCGAAATCCCTCTAGGCTTCTATAACCTCAGAGATTCTATTAAAAGTTTTGGGGAAACGCCCCGGGGGGGATGCATTTTTCAAAAGGGGGGGGCGACTATTACCTATATAAAAAATCAACTCTCGAGTCCAGTGGCAATGGGCGATAATGGACGCTTACAGCCTTGATTTCGCTTGCCAGCATGCATAATGGTGGGAGACCTTGAAATATTGGAAACAAACCTTAAATTTGAAGAAATTATGAAGTTTATCTCATATTTTTCCAGATTTCATTGCGTTTGTGATCATAATTGCTTCATTTTGTTGTGACTTTCTTTATTTCTCGTAAGCGGTATTCGATTGGGGAAGTACTAAAACACATCTTTTTCCAGAATCCCGGAATCGCAAAGGTGCTGGCTGTTGAGAGGGATGTAAAACCCCGAAATATGAACTTTGCAAAGGTAGACAGGAAGGGCGGGGGGGGGAGCGACTAATAGGGAGGGGCGTTAATACGGATAAATACGGTACTTTTCAGAGCTTCCTCACTTATTCTGGTGACAAGTGTTACCTTCAAGTTAGTTCTATAACCTTCTGGTCACTTGCACAGCTATAGATAACTGCTGTACATCTGGCCTATAGGCTATAAGGAGAGTTAATTGTGTCATAGAACTACTAACAAGTGGATATAAACTTTTTGTGTTGTGGTGAACTCTTGTTGGAGTGAACTGGTTACAGTGTGTGGATCTACCAGAGAGTAGATTTGCTCTACTTTGGATATTGTTTGCATCTGGATACAGTGTGTGGGTCCACCAGAGTGGATTTGCTGTGTTTTGGACATTGTCCATATCTAGGAGCGGACACCATAGTTGTGCAAACTCTCTGGATATCTGTATGCAGACATTTTGTGTTGTTTGACATTAAAAGGATCACAGGAAAAGGACATTTCCTCCTATCAAACATTGAACAGATCACAGGATACAGATATTTGTGTGTTAGTGGAGATCGGATGGATCACAGGACAGATTGCTGGATACAGCGGACAAACTTAACTGTTAGTTACATGGATATCATTGTGGACAGTTCAGATTGGTTTTGTTGCTGTATCATTATAATTGAGAGCACACCAGTTGACTGTAATCATTATTTTATATGTTAATAAATTTGTTAAGTAAAACTTTTTGTTTTTTCCCATTGCAGCTGTCCTGTTTTAACTTAAAAGCAACCAACAACTGATACCGCACTTGCCTTGTGACCGTAACAGCAGGGTGATGCCATAATGTCAGCTGACTGTCAAATCAGCTCACATAAAATATCATTAATTAACTTTAGTACATAACGGCCCAATTAGATAATACATCAAGAGATTTATATTTTGCTATTTATAGTTAAAATATGTGTGTTATTTGAAGTGATTCTTCAAAAAGTTACTTAATAAATGAATAATATGAAGGCCACATTTAAGGCTGATAAGTTATAAACATTCAAAACATTCTAAATACAGCAATAATACCACCTGAAAGTACTGACAATCTACAATTTAATGACCACATGATCATTGACAGTTTCCAAGGTAGCTAAATAATTCATTAAATTTATATTTTTTGTATTATTTTGAAGAAGTATCTGCCAGAAAGCCTAAAATAATAATTTTTTAAACAACAGGTGCTCAAATAATCTTTGTTGATTTTGTTATTTTCACCTCAATGAAATGAAAAGTGGAATACAGCTTTACCGGCTGTTTCACTTCAACACACCAACCTCACACTGACACACATAAAGGTTGAAACTATCAACTCAATTTGTCACCAAGTAGCTGTGTGCATCAATCAACCTTTTGAATAACCAGTTTCTAATAAAAGCCATCTTTGGGGGAAAACTAGAAATAGCACGCCCTGTTGATAGTAGCCCCCAGTGGGGTGGACATAATTAAAAATGTCAGACGCACGTGTCAAACATGTAAACATTGCAAACAATATTACAGATTTCTGGATGCTAAAAAAGTAAAAAATTCACACAAACTATTGTGCGATTTCCAAACAAAAGATCTTACTTTATATTTCTAAGCTAATGTACAATTAAAATGCTTTAAATGCACACATTTCGCATGAAAAAGTTTAAAGTAGAGTAAATTATGAGGTGATCTTGATACAGGTGACCAGTCCAGCACTGTTGGTGAGGATATGTTGATTACCCTATGTTTGGTCACTACATTTCACTGTTTCAGATTGACATTTACCTTCTCTACGTCCTCTTCCTCCACCTCTATCACCTGTCCTCCCTTCTCTAGCTTCACACGACACTTGCCTGCACTGTCTCCACCTTCCTTGTCTTCACGAAGTAATTTGGCGGCAGCAAAACCCCCCTTATGGATGAGCCAGACCTTCTCAGCAAGTAACCAGGCCTTATCAGAGGCCAGTTGTTCTTCACTGCGGGCCTGTAAACACAAAAAAGGTGAACAAACCAGAACAAATAATACAGATAGAGCAGACAGACTGGAGACAACCACACATGCTGGAGATATAGCATGCAGAATGCAGAGAGAGAAGACAGACTGCAAACAGAGCACAGAGAAAGCTGAAAGAGCACAGAGAATACAAATAGAACAAAAAGAATTGTGATACAGAAGACAATCTGCAGACAGAACACTGAGATTGCAGATAGAGCACACAGAATGCAGACAGAGCACAGAGAATGCAGATAGAGCACAGAGAATGCAGATAGAGCACAGAGAATGCAGACAGAGCACAGAGATGGAGATAGAGCACAGAGAATGCAGATAGAGCACACTGACTGCAGACAGAGCACAGAGAATGCAGATAGAGCACACTGACTGCAGAGCACAGAGAATGCAGACAGAGCACAGAGAATGCAGATAGAGCACAGAGAATGCAGATAGAGCACACTGACTGCAGACTGATCACAGAGAATGCATAAGGAGCATAGAGAATGCATAAGGAGCACAAAGAATTCAGATAGAGCACACTGACTGTAGACAGAGCACAGAGAATGCAGACAGAGCACAGAGAATGCAGACAGTGCACAGAGAATGCATATAGAGCACAGAGTATGCATATAGAACACACTGACTGCAGAGCACAGAGAATGCAGATAGAGCACACAGAATGCAGACAGAGCACACAGAATGCAGACAGAGCACAGAGAATGGAGATAGAGCGCAGAGAATGCAGACAGTGCACAGAGAATGCAGATAGAGCACAGAGAATGCATATATAGCACAGAGTATGCATATAGAGCACACTGACTGCAGAGCACACAGAATGCAGACAGAGCCCACAGAATGCAGACAGAACACAGAGAATGCAGATAGAGCACAGAGAATGCAGATACAGCACACTGACTGTAGACAGAGCACATTGACTGTAGACAGAGCACAGAGAATGCAGACAGTGCACACAGAATGCAGACAGAGCACAGAGAATGCAGATAGAGCACAGAGAATGCAGATAGAACACAGAGAATGTAGATAGAGCACAGGGAATGTAGACAGAGCACAGAGAATGCAGATAGAGCACACTGACTGCAGACAGTGCACAGAGAATGCAGACAGAGCACAGAGAATGCAGATAGAACACAGAGAATGTAGATAGAGCACAGGGAATGTAGACAGAGCACAGAGAATGCAGATAGAGCACACTGACTGCAGACAGTGCACAGAGAATGTAGATAGAGCACAGGGAATGTAGACAGAGCACAGAGAATGCAGATAGAGCACACTGACTGCAGACACTGCACAGAGAATGTAGATAGAGCACAGGGAATGTAGACAGAGCACAGAGAATGCAGATAGAGCACACTCACTGCAGACCTTGCACAGAGAATGCAGATAGAGCACAGAGAATGCAGATAGAGCACACTGACTGTAGACAGAGCACAGAGAATGCAGATAGAGCACAGGGAATGCAGACAGAGCACAGAGAATGCAGATAGAACACAGAGAATGCAGATAGAGCACAGAGAATGCACAGTACACAGAATGCAGATAGAGCACAGAGAATGCAGACGAAGAGCACAGAGAATGCAGATAGAGCACACTGACTGCAGACAGAGCATAGTAACTGCAGACAGAGCACATTGACTGCAGACAGAGAACATTGACTGCAGATACAACACAAAGAATGCAGGTAGAGAAGACAGACTGCAGACATATCACACAGACTGTAGAGAGAGCACACAAAATGCAGAAATAGACCACACAGAATGCACAGTGATATGAATGGGTACTATCAGCAATCACCATTCTACAAAACACGCATACTAACAAGTGAAACAGATTTAAAACAAAGCTGATGGTTTTAAACTGTGTATGAATTTAGAAAAGTATAATTCCACCCACGTGACATATTGGTGTCAATAAGTATTGGAGTCAATAAGCATACAAACAGCTGTGCAGTGAAGTGATTTGCATGTCCACTCCATTGACCTACATGTCCAGTGAACTGACCTACATGTCCACTGGACTGACCTACATGTCCACTGAACTGACCTACATGTCCTCTGAACTGACCTACATGTCCACTGAACTGACATGCTTGTCCACTGAACTGACCCATATGTCCACTGAACTGACCTATGTGTTCGCTGAACTGACCTACATATCCACTGAACTAACCTACGTGTCTACTGAACTGACCTACATGTCCGCTGGACTGACATGCTTGTCCACTGAACTGACATGCATGTCCACCGAACTGACCTACATGTCAGCTGGACTGACCTACATGTCGGCTGGACTGATCCATATGTCCACTGAACTGACCTATGTGTTCGCTGAACTGACCTACATATCCACTGAACTGACCTACGTGTCTACTGAACTGACCTATATGTCCGCTGAACTGACATGCTTGTCCGCTGAACTGACCTACATGTCCACTGAACTGACCTACATATCCACTGAACTGACCTACATATCCATACACTGATAAGATCTACATGTACCCTCCTGCAGTCTAAACCCTCTTACCTGCACATTATACTGACTGACATGTCCACTTCTCCCTTCTATATATTTCCACAGTCTGTTAATCACTGTTTTATTGCTTTCCCATACAAATGCACGTTTCCTGTTCATTTTATCCTGGACTTATATGCAGCCATTGAGAGACTGGCTGCCCAATCCTGTTGTATGGTAGGTTATTGCTTCTCTCTAATAGAATGTAAACAATCCACCCATCTCCACCTGGATGCTTAAATATCCTCCTACACAGCACATCACTACACACTAAACAGATGCAATACATACAACTGACAAGCTAATTTGTTTATCCAGTACTGATAAAGTGTTTGTTCTCCAGAAGATTCAGGTGCCATAAGAGTGCATGTTGTGATGGTCTGTCACACAACCATGTGACCTTCTGACCTGTGTTATTTGATCTAGGTGTAAACAATGGACAATGAATTGACCTATTCTGACCAGTAACTATGAAGTATTATAGTCCTGGATAGGGAAATTCTAATTCTAATTAGACTTTTATAGTGCTTAATCTCCCCATACAAGAGGACTCTAAGGCTAACAATTTTAATTGTAGTGTCACAGACGGTAGACCGGATAATAGGTTTAGAACCGCTTCAGGACTTTGTGCGTCGGATCCGGTATTATATTTTTGAAACCGGAACCCGTTTTCATTCCAATACCCAACATTGCCAGTAATATCCTGATGTTATAGTCAATCAATAAAGTTGATTTTTACGGCCTAATTAGCGATTTTTTCTAAGTATTTTTCCATCTTTAGTTACGTTTACCACCGTGATATATTGATCAATAAGGGCAAGGTCAAATATCTCATCTTTTTGATTGGGTAACACAAACGTTTTGAAATAACTGCCAAATTTTGTTTTGAAGCTCCATTGAACTGGAAAAAAAATACATCTGTGAAACACTAAATAAATTAACATCCTTGGCAATATGGATATAAAACCAATTGATAAAATGGACTTGAATACTAAGGCAAGCACTGAGAAAAAAATAGTAGACTTCAAGTCTTCTAGGTCAAATGCTTCTTCAGTCTGGAAATATTTTGGATTTTATGAGTGTAATGGCAAACTGGATAAGACCAAGGCAATTTGTAAGATCTGCAAAGCTGAGAAACCATATAGTGGTGGATCAACCTCAAATTTAAACACTCATCTCACCAACTACCATGCTGATGTTTATGGTAAGAAGTCAGTGGAGCAGCCAACCATTGTCCAAAAATTTGGTTTTGTTCATCAAACTCCCCTGTCAAAGGACTCAAAGGCATATAAAGATATAACAAGGAAAATAACCGAGTGGATAGTGAGTGAATTGCTACCACTTTCAACCGTGTCAAAGCCAACATTTAGGGATATGATCACTTCTCTCAATCCCCGGTACACACCACCATGTACTGATACCCTTTCAACCAAGATCATTCCAGAGGTCTATGCTAAAATACAAGCCAAATTACTACAAGATCTGGAAAGGTCTCAGTGCTTTGCCTGCACAACAGATGGCTGGACCTCGCCAGCAGTTCAAAGCTATGTGACAGGTACTTATTAATTGAAAGTTTGGGTTTTTTGTCCTGTTTGATAACCAGGGTCATATTAGGACAACTTCTCAAAGTTCAAAGTTTGAGTTTTCTGTCCCGATCAACAGCCAGGGTCTTATTACGACAAGTTCTCAAAGTTCAAAATTGGGGTTTCATGTCCCGATCAATACCCAGGGTCATATTGCTAGTACAGGCCCATATCATTTGTCACTACTACTTCACGTGTGTGTGGAATGCACACACAGATGACAGCATGTAATTAGATGGACACATCCTCAGCTTTTTTACTTGTCAACTATTAATTTAGTGAACCTGAAAGTACTAACCCACTAAAATACTATTTTGTTCTTTTTTGTTTAATCTAACCTAAAGCTGAATACAATAAAATATTAAATACATTATTGTCTTTGTTTTGTCCATTCTCTTGTGGATTTGATTTCTGGCCAGGACTGAAGTTGGTAGATCCATGACAGTGCCCAGTGGTTTTCAGTGTATATATTGCTTTGCTCTTGTGGATTTGAGTTCTGACCAGGACTGGAGTTGGTAGATCCATGACAGTGCCCAGTGGTTTACAGTGCAGAATCTTTACTAACAAACATGTACTACTGCCTGTCATAATATGTACTGCCTAATGTGTTGAAAGCAACATTAAGGCCCAATCAATCAAAATTTAAAGCAATGTCTTTTAACAGTTCTATAAAAAATTTCTACTAAACCATCAAATTCCTTTCCAGTTACAATCCATTTCATCAACTCTGAATGGAATTTGGCATCTGCAGTGTTGCAAACAAGACCACTTGACATTTCACATACAGCTGAAAATTTGGCAGATGTATTGAGAGCCTGCTTTGCTGAATGGGGTGTAACAGAAAAAAGTATTTACGGTGTTACTGACAATGCTAAAAACATTTTAAATGCCTGGTCTGTTTTGGGAAAGATAACTATCCCATGCATTGCCCACACATTAAATTTGGCAGTTGGGAAGGTTTTGAAAATTGGGCAAGTTTCCAATGTCCTTGGTCGTACACGCAGGTTAGTGGCCCAATTTCACTATTCTACCACTCTTGCAGCCACTCTTAAAAGAAAGCAGCAATTACTCAAAGTCCCAGAGAATAACCAGATGGAATAGTTGCTTTGACATGATTTGTAGAGTACTTGAACAACAACTCCCCATTTGTGCTGTCCTGTTGGAAAATCCATCAAAAACCCATTTGAGTCTCGAGACTAAAGACATTAAGTTGCTTGAAGACCTTAGGGATTTGTTGAAGCCACTTAAAGAACTTACAATACTCATGAGTAGCCAGTCATATGCAACCCTCTCAATAGTTCTGCCCTCATTGCACAAACTGATTAACAAACATCTGGCCATCAATGAGTCTGATTCAAATGTCATTAAGGATTTTAAGACCACTATGTTGGAAGACCTGAGAAAGCGCTATGTATATGGTTCTAGTCCAAGGAAAGTCCTGGTCCTTGCTTCATTTTTTGATCCAAGGTTCAGAGATTTAGGCTTTGTGTCGTTTGATGAATGACAAGAGGCTCATGATACTGTCAAGAATCAGCTTCTGGCTCTGTTGCAAAATTCCACTGATGAAATTCAAACTTCTCACACAGCACTTGCTACTATTAAGCAAGAGCCACAATCTGATTCTGTTACATCCAACAAAACAAGTGCACTCCCTGACCATTCCCCAGCTACTAAAAGGCCCAAAGTAGAATTTGATTTCACTTTTGACGATGTTATTTGTTGTGGGGTGGAGATGGGCGAGTTGATAATGATTGAAAAAGTGGAAAAAGAACTGGAGAAATACATAAAAGACCCAGTTGATATTACTTCTCTGAGAGAAAAGAGTTTCTGCCCACTCAAATGGTGGAAAAACAAGGATTTGTATTTTCCAGCATTAGCCAATATTGCAAAAAAGTACTTGTGCATACCAGCAACATCAACACCCTCAGAACGTGTATTTAGTCTCGCAGGTAACATAGTTACAAAGAAAAGGTGCCAGTTGTTGCCTGAAAATGTTGATAGGTTGGTTTTTTTGAGTTCAAACAAAAAATACTTTTGTTAATTTTCATTGCAGAAATGAACAGCTACTCTGTGGTGTTGATGTTGCTGTTTAACTGTTTCTTTTTTCACTTTTTTTATTAAATGACAATATACATTTGTCAAAGTACTTAAGCATTCTACTTTTCAGTGAAATTTGGACTTCAGCAGAAACTGAACAAATTGTATTTTTTTAATGGTGATGGACCAATTGTGTTTATCTGCTGCTTTATTTTTAATAAATGGCCAGAAGTGCCTGTAAAAGTAATTAAGCATAGTGTTGGTTAAGAAAAAGTTGCACTTTGGTGAAAATTGGACAAGGTACATTTCATTTGCCATACATATGTCTTGCATGTTTTTTTTCTGGTGATGGGTTATTTTGTTCATTTGTGTGTATTTGCCATATATATGTCTTGCATGTTTTTTTCTGGTGATGGGTTATTTTGTTCATTTGTGTGTATTTGCCATATATATGTCTTGCATGTTTTTTTCTGGTGATGGGTTATTTTGTTCATTTGTGTGTATTTGCCATATATATGTATTGCATGTTTTTTTCTGGCGATGGGTTATTTTGTTCATTTGAGTGTATTTGTGTTATTACTGTATTAATTAGTAACCATTTTGGTAGTTATGCACTCGTTAATAAACTTCTTGTTCTGCTGCTGAATGGTGATTGTTTATATCTACCTTAATCTTTTTACCTGCCTCACCTATCTAAGATATTTCGACTTTCCACATTTTTTGACATCTACAAAATGGCAACCGCTTCCTGTCTTCACAGGTTAAATACAAGAGCAATATAGTGGAATTACTTGGATATATGCAAACACGAGTTTAAAAAGGTAAGTTTTCTTTATATTATGACAACATATTAATAAGAGGAGACTTTCGGTTCAAATTCGATTACGTTTGATTTTCACGTTACGGTTACCGGTTCCGAAAATTCGTTTCAATCGTAACACTATCTAATTGTAATTCTAATTGGACTTTTATAGCGCTTAATCTCTGTCATAAAGACAGACTCTAAGGCGCATCACACAAAAAACATTGTTCAATATTCATAAACCAGAGACATTGCAGGGGTCAGCACCGCGGAGAAAGCAGGAGATTGGAAATTTAGGGTGGATATGCTTTTCCAAAGAGGTATGACTTCAGCTTTGACCTGAAGGAGGCAAGTGAGTTTGCAGAACGGACCTCGTCAGGAAGGTCATTCCAAATCATAGGTGCGCCATACGCAAAACTGAGTCCAAAATGCTTTCGAGACTTGAAAACTGAAGCAAAGTGGGGTACCTCAAGAAACATGCCATCAGATTGACTTCGACGAGTGTTATATGCACTATGTCTGGGTATGAGAAAGGGTTCAAAGTATTTGGGGTTACCACTGTGTAGGAACTTATAAACAAGCACGGCAGTCTTAAAGATAGAACGGTACTTAATCGGCAACCAATGTAGTGCTTTTCTAACTGGAGTGATGTGTGAATACTTGGTGGTGTTGGCAACAATTCTGGCAAGACTGTTCTGAACACATTGAAGTTTGCGCAGATCCAGAGCTGAGAGACCTCTGAACAGAGAGTTACAGTAATCAAGACGACTTCCAACCAGAGCATTGGCAGCCATGAGGGCAGCTTCTAGTGTAGGGATTGGTGCTCGATCTTTCAATATCGATCGATCATCCCACGAAACTCCCGATATCGACACATGCTACCAGCATTTCAATATCGAAACCACATATAAGAAACAGACAAAAATAAAATAAACAGAGTAATTTTACTGCTAAAATAAACATTTATTATATAAACACAATAAAAAGCACATTTACAGCCAAAATAAACTGGTTAAAGTCTGGCGCCATCTTTGTTTATATTGTCAGTAACAACTTCTGGTTTCATGGAAGAGAAATAAAACCTGACAGCTAGTACACAAAAAAGCATGAAACTCTTATTTGTTTGGATTTTTGTTTGTTTTATTTTATTTTATATTGCAGAAATATATTTTTGTTGTGTAAATAATATGTTTTGATAATTTCGTGAATTAATATGTTCACGTTTTCAAAGAACTTGTATTATCGCCCACGGCTTACGTTACTGGTCCCGATATTGAAATATCGATCGATCTGCCACCCTAAATTTTCATTCGATATCGATCCTCAACATGGCAGTCGATCCCTATACTAGCAGCTTCATGTGTCAGATGCCTCGGAGTCGCTTAAGATCACGGACACTAGCAAACCAAGCCTTGCAGACTTTCATAACATGGCAAGAGAATGAGAAATCTGAATCAAACCAGACACCAAGGTTCCTAACTGCATCTACTGGTGATATAAGATTACCGAGTATATTGACTGGGAAGGAGTGATTAAGTTTTTCACGCTGAGACTTAGAGCCAAACACAATGAATTCGGTCTTATCAGGATTTAGCTTAAGCTTATTTGTAGAGAGCCATCTCTTAACATCTTCAAGGCAGCGTGACAGTTTATCAAGGGCCGAGGCAGCATTTTTATGTGTGAGATGCACATACAATTGTGTGTCATCATCATAAAACTGGAAACTAATACCAGGATGATTCTGTATGACTTTACTCAGCGGAGTGGTATAGAGTGAAAAAAGGATTGGCCCCAGAACAGAGCCTTGAGGCACACCATACAATAACTTTTTGGCATCAGATAAAATTGACCCTATCTTAATGCACTGTACACAGTCTGAGAGATAAGACTTGAACCAGTCGAGGACAACCCCGCTGACATCGAACCAGGAGCTGAGAGAATCAAGAAGCGTATCATGATCAATAGTATCAAACGCTGCTGATTGATCCAAGAGAACGACAGCAGTATCCTCACCTTTAGCAAAAGCCAGATGAACATCATTCTTAATTGAAAGCAATGCAGATTCAGCTGAGTGACCTAGTTTATAGGCAGACTGCCTGATATTCTCTAGTCCGTTCACACTAACATGGTCATTCAATTGAGAAGCAACAACACGTTCAACAAGTTTCGATATGAAGCCCAGCCCTGAAACAGGCCTGTAGTTTTTTAAGTCATTTGGTGGTAGTGAAGACTTTTTAATCAATGGGGTTACAATAGCCTTCTTAAACTCATCAGGTACAACACCTCCTGACAATGAGCAGTTAAGAAGCCTGGTAATAGAGGGAAGTAAAATATCTATACATTCCTTAACAAGAAATGTGGGCCATGGATCTAATAAACAAGATTTACAGGGTGACTTCATGATAATTTTTCTAATTTCCTCCTGAGAAACTTGTTTAAAGGAGCTGAAATTAGGCGCATCGGGTGGAGGAGGAAGGGAGAATGAGTCACTAGAGGAAAATGAGTTTCTGATTTTAGCTATTTTGTCACTGAAGAAAGTGACAAACCTGTCAGCAAGACCTTTCTTAGATTCATGAGAAGGGAGTACTGCTTCAGGACCAGAGTGTAGTGCAGAACGCAAGGCCTGCCATAGCTTCTTGGAGTCGTTAGCATTTTCTCTGACCAGGTTTCTGAAGTAACTTGCCTTATCTTTGTTGACCAGTGAATTGCACCGAGCAATCTGTTTTCGAAGTCTAGATCGATTTTAGGCAGATTTATCTTTACGCCAGATTCGTTCCAGTTGTCTGTTGTTTTTTGCCAGTTGGTAGGAATCAGATAGCCAACCAGTAGCTTGTTTAGTAGAAGTTCGAGTAACCAATGGTGCATGCTTATCAAGCAATCTGCTCAAGTCACCTAATTATTGTTCACACAGAACACTGACTGTATCACCCGGGCGTCTTACGAATGAGCAATTTCCCAAATCCTTACACAAACTGTCCACGTCAATTTTATGATACCTCCTGTAGGTGACCACTTTTTCCTTATTTGAAGGAGGATTAACTGAATCAAGCTGAGCAAGGACAAGAGCATGATCGGAGATAAATTCAGCAACTCGTACATTGGAAAAGCTACTGGCATCAGTAGGAGTGAGAACAAGGTCTAGAATATGACCATGAAGATGGGTAGCCGTTTGAACATTTTGTGCAATATTGCATGATTCTAAACAGTTCTGGAATTTAATACTATCATTTGAAGAAGTATCCACATGAATATTAAAATCACCACAAATTAGGAATGAGGGAGAAACTGAGGATAAGTATTCTAAAAGATTGAAAAATTGGTCCAGGAAACTGTCAGAGCATGAGCCAGGTGGACGATAAACACAAGTTAACACAGCGGTTGAGCCGCGGACCCAATTGCAATGCTAATATTTTCAAAGGAACTGAATGTAGGAGTATCCACTGATCTAAACTGTATAGCTTTGTTGATAAAAAATCCAACACCACCACCCCAGCCATGAATATGGGGTTTGTGGCAGAATTTGAAACCTGTTGGGGTGATGGAATGTAGAAGACTGTCCGTATCCTCCAGGCGAATATGTGTTTCAGTGACAGCAAGAATGTCGACAGAATGTGCTGATACAGTATCATTGATGCACGGTCCCTTGTTTCTTACAGACCGACAATTTACTGCCCCAAAAGAGATTGGTCCAGGATTAAGCGAGATATCACCGCAAAGCAACAGTAGGGTCGCAAGACCATGATGCGTAGCCACATAAGGGAAATGATGTGTATTCAGGACATAGCTATGGAGTCTGTAGGGGCGTGGTAATGAATTAAGACCATGAGCAGACAACGGAATAAACACTTTGGAATCACTGTATCCTGACTTTCTCCAAAACAACAGTAAGAGAAACACCCAGCGGATGGTAGACATTGCACTCCAGTTCCCTAAACTAAGAACCAGACCGTGAGGAGTAACACCAGTATGCCTTAATACTAAGTTATTTTCTATGTGACACAGTTTATCCACTGTAATTCCATTCCGTGGGCGACTCACAGGCACCCTACACTCCTCACTGAGCCTCTAGAATAAAAATTTCCCTAAAGTGATTCACAAAGAGGATGCCCTTAAGCTAAAGGAAGTATTGGAGTGACTAGAAACTGCAAACAGATAAAGATATTCAGAAGATATTGACAGCCACAACAGTGAAAAACAACAATGGACTAAAATAAAAATAATATAAAATAAAAATTAAATCACAATAAATTTGGGCCGATAATTCCCGCCAAATGGGCAATAATACTCGTACTATCAATAAGCATGCAAATACAAGCTACAACATTGGTAAAAAGCCAGATTATACAGATGCTTTGGATATTATTTAGTTTTCCATGCAAAAAATGTTGAAAATGGTTAATAATCGAGTAGAATTATACTCCAAACAGGGTTTTAAGGTTTGTTTACAAAAAGACGTCTCCGCGGTGCGCAATATGATTTTGAAAGAAAAACAAAACCAAACCAGAAGAGCAGTAGACCAAATTCCAGTATCCAGAGACAGAAGAGGGGTCAAGCACCACGGAAAACACCAGGGGATGATCCACACTAAGGCGGGTATGCTTTGGTGTACAGGTAGGTTTTAAGCTGCTTTCTGAAGGAGGCTAGGAGGGAGAGGCACGAATCTCATCAGGAAGAGCATTCCACACAGTGGGAGCATCAAAAGCAAAACTATTACCAAACTGTTTGACAGATTTATGAACAGAAGGGTAGAATTTTGGAATGACAAGGAAATTGCCACCACTTTGGCTGCACATGGTGCTGTAAGAACTGGTGTAGGAAGAAAGATATGAAACAAAATACCTAGGAAAACCTGTGTAGAAACTTGTAAACAAGTGTGGCTGTCTTAAACACCATGCGCTGTTCAACAGGAAGCAAATGCAATTTCTTAAGCACAGGAGTTATGCTAGTATATCTACTGGTGTTAGATACAATTCTGGCTGCACTATTTTGGATGCACTGTAATTTGCACAGATTGAACTTGGAGAGGCCCCTGAAAAGTGAGTTGCAGTAATCCAACTGACTAACAAGAGCATTAGCCACAAGTACAGAAGCATCATGAGTAAGAAAACGCTTGACATGTCTGAAATTGCGGAGTTTGACAAAACAACTTTTGCAGACATTTTGAACATGCTTGGACAAGGAAAAATCTGAATCGAACCACACACCTAAATTCCTGACTGAGTCAACAGAGCAAAGTGGACTGCCCAAGATATCAATTGGAAAACAAGCTTTCAACTTGTCCCTCTGTCTCTTCGAACCAAAGACGATAAACTCAGTCTTGTCAGGATTCAGTTTGAGCTTGCTAGTAGACATCCACTCTTCAGGCACCTGTTCAGTTGTTCAAAGGCAGCAGATGCATTCTTCTGGGATAAATGCACATCAACTTGGCTGTCATCTGCATTAAATGAAACTTTATTCCTTTATGTTTACCGATAATCAAACTGAGGGGGTGGTGTACAATGAGAACAATAAAGGGCCCAGGACAGAACCTTGGGGGACGCCAAATAGGAGTTTACAAACATCTGACAAAGTAGAACCAATTTTTATTGACTGATAACGGTCTGTTAGGTAGGATGTGAACCATTTCAGAACAGAGCCACCGACACCAAACCAAATACGGAGGAAACTGAGAAGAGTGGAATGATCTATGGTATCGAAGGCGGCAGACAAGTCTAGTAGTGCTGGTATTGTTTATCGATATTGAAATATTTATCGATCCATGCTAAATATACTGATATCGATAACGTAGGGTACAATATCAATATCGGAACATACTACTAAATAGACGCAATTAAGCTGTTTTCCATGTAAATAAATCATAAAACTTGAGAAATATATTGCTTTTCCTATCATTTTTTGTCAAATTTCACTTACCGCTAAACCGGAAACGCCATATTTGTTTACGTTTCGGGAAACTTCTAAAACTCGTGAAAGCGTTTGGAAGTTCTTTCTCGGAAAACACCCATGACCCGATATTTCAATATCGATTGATACAGAAGTAAAAATATGGTTTGATATCGATATACATATTATTATTCGATACCAACACTAAAGTCTAGCAATACTAAGGCAGTGGGTTCACCTCTTGACAAAGATAAGTGATACAGTATGTACAGTCTCACCTCAAAATGCAATACCTCCAGGAATTGAAGTTAGTTATATATTTGCCTTTTCAGTTGCATTTCAACTTCCCACTTAGGGACCTGGCTGGATGTCCCCACTTGGTGGGAAGTGAGACATACACCCAGTTCAGAAACACTTACTTTTTTGACACTATTTTACAAATAGACAACTGGTGATTATTATCTCTCACAACTCGTCAAAAGATTCTACACAGGGCTGAAGGGCACGCACTGGTGTCTATTACCCGCCCCCCACAATGTGTCTAAAGATTCTACACAGGGCTGAAGGGCACGCACTGGTGTCTATTACCCGCCCCCCACAATGTGTCTAAAGATTCTACACAGGGCTGAAGGGCACGCACTCATGTCTATTCCCCCCCCCCCCAATGTGTCTAAATATTCTACACAGGGCTGTGAAGGCCACGCACTGGTGTCTATTACCCACCACTATGTGTCAAAAGATTCTACAGGGTTTCAGGGGTCAGCTGGTTCATTGGACATTTTGTAGTGACAGGGAGTGGGGGAGTGGGGGGGGGGGGGTGTGTGTGTGTGTTAGAATCACAGATCTTGGTTTCCTGTTACTCTCTGTGTTACTAATCTATAATTGCAATAATAAAGGAGATATTAAGCAATAATGGTAAATTTATCCCATTCAGGGTCACAAAATTGGTCTTGAAAGGAAAGAAGGGGGAAATGCCACATCAATAAATCTATCTTTATGACGCCAGTTTGAACTTGACAATGGGGATACGGGGGAAACAAATCTTCAATCAGTCAATTATGGTCCATTTATAAGAAATTCAACTGGCACCTAGATTTTGATGTGAGGAAAATTTTGCTGCAATTTGTTTATCTATATATTAAATGTGGCAAAAAAATCTGGTCCAAAGAAAGTATAAGAAAAAAAATTTGGGTCATGTGACCTTGATAAAGCTTAAAGGTCAAAATTATGCCTGTAAAAAAAAAACTTCCCATGCCTAAAGATGAAAATTACCAAAATTAATTTTAATAGGCCTTATATCAAAGGAGACATTCAACTTAGAAATACTGCGTCATTAGTTGTCTGAAAATCGGGCACTTAATTAGGAAAGCTTAATTTGGAAAAAATGTTTTTTTTTTTCTGTTTGATATCACCAGTTTTGCAATTATTCTCATGAAACATAACTAAAATAGCAATTTTCGTATCTTACATGTGAAAATAATGCCAATTGTGGCTATGTTTATAGTAAATGGTTATCTTTGAAGGGTAATGGTAGGAATACTTGAGTACCACATTGCTTGTTTTAACCCCATTTCTAAAGCTGTGGATGTTTGTGGGGATCGTACCTATTTTTGCCCAGTAAGGATTTTGAGGTTTTTGTGCCCTATTGAAAAGCTTCGGTGCAGAGTTTAAAACACATTTCACCTCAAGTTTAAGTAGCTGGTGGAGTGGGTCTACAGCTTCAGTTTAACATACAATTAGAGGAGCCAGATTTCCCCTACTGAAATCATTCACATTAATTAGAACTTGGTGAAGATCAAACATAGTCACAAAGAAAACTGAGTGAATATAATTATAGTTTGCTTGGACAAAATGGAGGAGCACTATGGAATTATTATAAGACTTTTGCAGATAACTTTGGCAGTAAGCCATATAAAAACTTGGACAAATCATACCAGTTGTTCAGTTATAGAAGTGTATAAATAGTTTCTGAGATGATGGCGAAGATACCTCATTCAATACAGTTTAGTGTTTTCATGAATATAAACTTAGGCTCCACTTCACACTGGGATCAAAATACAATCAAGTCCAGTACATGTGTGATGTACAGCCTTAAATGCCCTTAATCTCATTATAAATGGAGTTGTGGAATATTGACCCACATTAACATGTACACAGATTACCTGACATCTTCTCACTGATTACAAAGTGGTCATTCACATCAGATTATATAGTTTGTGCAAACACTTGACATGTATGTGAGATAACATGATAAGCCACTAGAACTTTCATACAAATCTCAACTACTTCAACAGAAAGTGTTGACGGTTACAGACAATATGTAAATACTATTGTACAGACACATACCACATAATGTCAGGCCTTTACAGTTCTATTCAGGTCACTGAACTGTCCATTTATTAAATGATTTAAACTGTTAATTTACTTGTTACACCAAATACCAATAACAATCATATGACCACCTAGGTCTATTAATTTATCTCACAATACCTGCATGTGTGTTTTGTATCATTAAACCATCAAAAGCTTATTCTGTACAATAAACCCTCAAATATAACCCAGAGTATAAGTCTCAACCAGCCTCTCAAAGTCAAAGTCAAAGTTGGGGTTTAACGTCCCGTTCAACAGCCAGGGTCATATTGGGACAGGTCCTCAGCATTGCCACTTGTGGGACTCGAACCCACAGAGGTGACAGCCTATGATTACTCAACCAGCCTCTCAATCTGGGATGAAATATCTTCCATGTTTATCAAAATTAAGAGCTTTAATGACAATCTTATCTAGCTTCTATATACTGTAAATACCTTCCATAAATGAACAGAATTTCCCATAAATCAAGAATCTGTAGCTGTCACCAGTGTATGTCATGAAACAATGCTCTAATATTGATAATAAAGGCCAAATTATAGTTTGGTGTTAAACTTACCTGCAGCTGATAAAATGCACAATGAAGTCAGATTGGTTTCATATTTGAAGTCTCATAACAATGGCAATATTGCAACAGTACAATTGTAGACCCTTGGACCTCAACTGGTTTGACCAGAAGACCTCCAAAGATATTGTTTTGAAAGTTTAACATGATCTTTTCAGCTCCCTTCTGTATGGACTTCAGGGTTAACCTCAAAAATATCATTTGTATCAATGTGTGCTTCAATATCACAAGTTTGAAAAGATTACACCAACTTAGTATATAGTAGGGAGTGGTCGGTTTGAAAAATATGTACATCGGGAGGTTGCGTCTAACCCTAACCAATATTTTAAGTTTTCCTTCAGTTATATGAGCTGACAAGCGAGATTGAGGTTATAAATTGTCGTAAACAAAACATGCCAGTTCTGCTCAACGTAATTGTTACTTTATTACTGTATAAAGTCTGCAAATGCATGAAAATTGGGGATAAAAGCTTATAATTTCTTCAGATTTGGGGTATGTTTCCAATATTGTAACTCTTTCCTCCATTGTATGTGTTGACATGCGAGGTGGCACTTGTAAAATCTCATCACGGTATATGCTCTCGATACTGAGACACCGGGCCTACCGACCCATCCCTAGCAAAAAGATTAGAGCTGTTATCATTAGCGATTTCTGTAGATCGACGCTCGCCTGTTAGATGCGAGTTGAACTCGAGTAAATGACACAAAAATAAATAAAATAACAATGTCCAAATATTGTCATCAAGGGATCCGCCATTAACGTCTTTCGTACCATTTCATTGCAAGGAAATATTGTTGCCGGTTAAATTGTGCAGATATGTATGAGCACTTTATGGAACAGTCACGTAAATAAGGGAAATAAAAAAAACGACCATTGCTCATTGATTTTTTGTCTTTATGGTTAGATAAATTGCAAGAGTGCTGGTTTTATAACAAGATTAGTATATCGTAGTTTATTTCTTAAAAACTCGAGTTTAAATTGCATAAATCAATGTGGTCCCTAAATATCGCCCACTGAGTTACGACTTGAGTTTCGGTCAACTCGTTACAGCACTATATAGGATTCATCAAAAATCAAAGGTAACCTACAAATAATATGATTTACAAAAGGTAAAAATGTATATGGTCTTGTTATAAATATGTGACCAGAATGTGTAAAACCTGCCAGGCATCCACACCCTGATATTAATATCACACCACCACACAATACCTGGTACAGTTATGTAAAACTTGAAAGGCTTTCACACCCTGATATTGATATCACACCACCATACAATACTTGGCCAGGCTGACATTGATATCACACCACCACACAATACTTGGTCAGACTGATATCACACCACCACACAATACTTGGTCAGACTGATATTGATATCACACCACCACACAATACATGGTCAGACTGATATCACACCACCACACAATACTTGGTCAGACTGATATCACACCACCACACAATACTTGGTCAGACTGATATCACACCACCATACACTACAATACCCAGTATATAACAGACTTCTAACCACACAGTCAACTCACCTCTTTGTTTTTGAGCCGCATGCTTCCACTGCGTTGTAATGTACCTGTTTTCACACTCTGCTCTGCTATGTGCACCTCCTGACCTTCTAAGCCTGACCTGAGGCTAAGTTCACTCAGTTCTGGGATAGGTTGAACTTTAAGGGTGACTGTGTCAGCAGCATTTCTGATGATTTCAATCAGCTCCTCCCTGGACAAGTTCTCCACATTTGCACCATTCACCTCCAGCAGGCGGTCTCCTGGCAGTAATCCTGATGACCCATTTTTAGATCCAGGCTCTGCAAAGATTGCAGATTTCTTTTTTTCGGTGTTGTCTGTGACACCTCTTTCTAGGACTGTACCTTTGCGTAGTGAGAAGCCAAAGTGGCCGGCTGGCAGCCTACGGACAGTCAGTGTTCTGGGCCTGAGAGAACGAGGTGGGGCGAGGCTTGGCAATTGCAAGTCTATGTTTTCATAAATCTTCTCAGCAGGACTAGGTGGTGCTACTGGGATCTCTTCATCTAGTTCAGTTGGCTCTGATTGGAACTCAGGAGGAGGTTCCAGATGATGTCTGTGCAGACTGTGAGGTTTACTCAGTGTCACAGGCTTCTTAGGAGGTCCAGCCCTCATCTGTCCACTATCAAAGTTCCCAATTAGACTCTTCACTGACCGCTGACGGCCAGTCTTCTGTTCCTCCATCAGCTCATTGCCCACTGTATTTTGCTCTAATGTCAAGGTGTCATCGATATTGCCTGACACTCCCTGATTTGGGATTTCTGGCCCGTAGTTTGACTTGTCTTTCAGAATGCCTTTCTTGGGTTTGGGTTGCACAGCTGGGGGAACACGGACTGTTCTGCCGAGGTCAACCCTTGCTGAACTGGTGTAAACAGGAGTCTGTTCCTCAGACATAACTGCCATCCCCTCCCCTCCCTCCTGCAGCAAGCCTTTCTTTGCCTCATCAAGGCGTCTCAGTTCCTCTGATGTCAGCGGCTTGCTTACTTCCTTTTTCTTCTTCTCCTTTTTGTCCCGTTTCTTCCTATCCTTCTCATCACGGTCTTTGTCCGTGTGTTTCTTCATAAAGCCGAACATCTTACTCAAAAGCTTTTTTCACCATTCTACAAATACAAAATGTGAAAGTGTTGGCACACTTGAGTCTAAGCAGCATAAGTTAGTCACATTTTTGGGAATTGTTTTATTATATAATTATGTAGTCCGTATTGTCTGTGTGACACCATATTGGCAAAGCTGATTCAAATTACACACAAATAAAAGATTCACTGGGGCCCAAAACCTTGTTGCACTGCTGCAAAAATAAAATAACCCAAAATTAATTTTCGCCATTTTATGGTAATAACTCAATTACCAAAACCTCATGAAAATAAAAGTAGACTAGAGGATCGCTAGTGAAGCAAAGTGATTGTTTTTGCATGGCAAAAACAAAGCATCCCAAAAGAAAGATGGTGTTGGCTGCTTATAATAGAAAGAAGATCTTGCCTAGATACCCTGTCAATCTAAAATTATATCGAAAAAAAAATTGGAAAATTTAAAATGGTTTAGGAGATACAAGCAATTTTAAGTTTTTTGGCAAACATTTGAAAATTTCAAATGGCTGACACTTTTGAAAAGAGGAAAAATTTTTGAAAATTGAGTATCTTGCTTAGATACCCTGTGGATCGAAACTTTTGCCGAAATCATTTTATACCGCATGATTTAGGAGATACAAGCAATCTGAAGTTTTTCCATTTTTGTCAAAAATTCGAAAATTGAAAATGGCCGCCATTTTTTGGAAAGAGGAAATATTTCTGAAAATTGAGCAGAGTATCTTGCATATATACCCTACGGGCCAAAAATTTCGCTGAAATCGCTCTACCTCGCACGGTTTAGGAGATACAAGCAATTTTAAGTTTTACCATTTTTGTCAAAAATGCGAAAATTCAAAATGGCCGCCATTTTTGGAAAGAGGAAAAAGTTTTGAGAATTCAGCAGAGCATCTTGCATACATACCCTGCGGGCCAAACATTTCGCCGAAATCGCTCTATCTCGCACGGTTTAGGAGATACAAGCAATTTTAAGTATTACCATTTTTGTCAAAAATTCGAAAATTAAAAATGGCCGCCATTTTTGGAAGGAAGAAAAATTTTTGAAAATTGAGCAGAGTATCTTGCATATGTACCCTATGGGCCAAAAATTTCGCCGAAATCGCTCTATCTCGCATGGCTTAGGAGATACAAGCAATTTTAAGTTTTACCATTTTTGTCAAAAATTATAAAATTCAAAATGGCCGCCAATTTTTGGAGAGAGGAAATTTTTTTGGAATTGAGCAGAGCACTTAGCAGAGATAACCTGTGGGTCAAAAATTTCGTTGAAATCGCTCTATCTCGCACGGTTTAGAAGTTATTAAGGGATTTGTATTTTCCTCGTTAATAAAAATTTTAATGCTTAATTAATTAGCCATTTTTTAATGGAAGTCCACCAAAATCTAATCATTTCCAGATCTTTATACCATGCATCCATATATCAAATTTCAGGCGAATATTTTAAACGCTTCTTAAGTTATCATCCGGACAAGCAAAATCCTGGTTTTGGTCATGTGACTTCTCTGAATGGTTGAAATGTCATGACACCAAATTCAGAAAATTTTCCCAGGGCTACTAAATATATGTGCCAAGTTTGAAGAAATTCCATCCACTAGTAAAGACGCTGTAGGTAGGCAAACTTGCGGAGCCGGCAGATACGGCGGAGCTGGCGGACCCTTCCGCGAGAATTCCTCCGATATGCAAACAAGCGTCCCTCGTGGGACACTTAATGACATGTACTCGATTGATTACTGACAAAACTTTTTTTAAGAAATTAAAATTCTGCCTAAATATTAAAAAAATCTTTTTATTTTGTGGTCAGAGTGCAGACATTTTTATTGGTTATTACCTCCAGGGGTATCCTTTTCATGACCATTGATTTGTTTGTTAGCAGGATTACACAAATACTACTGGTTAGAACTACATGAAAAAACCAATCCAATTTTGAGGGTGATCTGAATCACAGCCTGAAAACAAAATAAAAATCGGTATTTTCCCATTTACTCATTATTCTGTACCTCAGTAGAGCTCTACACTATCTGCTCTTACTTAAACAAGTTATTTTTAGAAAGACGTGATAAACTGTTCACATATACAACTGTGGCAAACGAGTGTTTCAGTTGTTGGTAGTTGGCAGGGTTAATTTCAGGATTGTTTTTTTTTTTTATTATTGGTCACCAACAAAACAAGGAGCAGTCTGTATATTGACCCAATTAATACACTACATACATTGCAAGTACACAAGTAGCAAAAGACAACACACTGAAAAAACACACCAAAAACACATTACACAACTGACAAAAGTACACGACAACTTGTGTTTTGGTGTTAAGCATTTGGTCGATCTTGTGACAGAGTAAGAAACAAAGTCAACTGGCACAATTACCCTGGAGAGGCAGAAGCCCTCACCCAATGAGATTAGAGTTTACATAATTTGTGGAAGTTTTAACCACTGAGATGACTTGTTAGAAAGCTATATCTAGTAGTGACGTTTTCAAATTTTTGAATGTCTATTTTTTTGGAGTATGTTTGTGTGTAGGTTCAGTAAAAGTTGATCTGTCTTGTCTGCGTTATACATATACTTTCATATTTTAACTAGAAATAGGACGCCCTGTTAAGAGTAGCTGCAACATATGAAAAGAAACAGGATAGCATAGAAGAACACACATTATCATGTGTAATGTCCACCCCATGAACGTTTTGCAACAATTGTACAGTAGTCTTACAAGACCCTGTTTCATTTGTAAAACATATCAACAATGCTTAAATATTTATTAGTATATCAATCAGAGAAGAACTGAATGTATTTTTCCCATGCTGGAAACTGCTTGCCACTGTCCACTCGAATTCAATTTGTGGAATCTAGGACATAAAGAAAGTGTAAATAGCTGTAATTTTGGTGATAGGAAAACATTTTTGTAAATCAGAACAGAATAACTTGTTCTGACGAATCCAGGAATTACCGCCTCCTAGAATACTGCTCTGCTAGAAGACTGCCCTCCTAGAAGACGGCGAATGGACATAAGCCCCCTGACATAAGCCACCCTGACATAAGCCCCCCTTTTTCTGCTGCAGAGGACAGAAGCCTCCCCCCCCTCTTATTTCAGTGAGGGTGACAAAAGCCCCCCCCCCCCCCCCCCCCCCCAAATATTTATAAGAAGTCATCTGTGCCTATTAAAATTATACATATTCAATATTGTACACATTTCACTACCTAACTATACTGACTCAGACTGCACTTTATATATTAACATATAAAATCAAAATAATGTTTTATAGAGCTCATTTGAGGCCCCCTTCAAAGTATTGCTGAGAAACCCCCCTTTCTAATGAATAGTTCAGGAATCAAATACTATATTCATCAACAAAATATACTGACTACAGTTTATTGTTTAACATATCTAATTAAAACAATGTATTACAGAGCTCATTTGAAGGCCCCTTTAAAGCATTGCAGAGAAGTCCCCTTTTGTAATGAATAGTTTGGATAAACTAAAGGTTACTTTAATTCAGGTCAATTGCAATTGCCATTTATTCTGTAAGTTTTCATTTGTTTCAGGTATAAAAGGCTTGCTTAACTCTCTTCACATCATTACAATAAAACATTAAAAAATTACACAATAATATAAAACTTGAAGAAATAAATGGAAGGGGGGGGGGGGGAGGCTCTTGTCCTAATGGAGGGGGGCTTTAAATTGTCAGGGCGGGGGGTTTAGTCATAAACATGTCAGACCAGGTAGGGCTTGTGTCAGGGGGGTCTTTTGTCCTGAAATCTAGAAGGCTGCCCTACTAATAGGTGCTAGCTATTAATAGGTTTTTTGTAAAAGATTCTAAAATTCAAAAAAATAGCCATTTTTAGAGAGAGGAAAATTTTTTGAAATTTCATGAGAGTAGATTGCTTAGATACCCCGTGGGTCGACGATTTCAACAAATCGCTCTATCTTGCACGGTTAAGGAGACAGAAGCAAATTAGTGGTTTTGCATTTTTGGCAAAAATTCAAAATGGCCACCATTTTGGGGGAGAGGAAAATTTTTTTGAAAATTGGCAAGAGTAGATTACTTAGACACCCCGAGGGTCGAAAATTTCGACGAAATCCCTCTATCTTACAGTTTAGGATATAGAAGCAAATTTGTGTTTTTGCATTTTTGATGAAAATTCAAAATGGCTGCCATTTTTGGGGAGAAGAAAATGTCTTGAAACTTGGCAAGAGTAGATTACTTATACACCCCCGGGGTCGAAAATTTTGACGAAATCCCTCTATCTCGCACAGTTAAGGAAATAGAAGCCGATTGGTGTTTTACCATTTTCGGCAAAAATTCGAAAATTCAAAATGGCCGTCATTTTTAGGGAGAGGAAATTCTTTTTAAAATTGGTAAGAGTAGATTGTTGAAATACCCAGTGGATCGAAAATTTTGACAAAATCGCTCTACCTCGCACGGTTAAGGAGATAAAAGCAAATTTGTGTTTTGCAATTTTGGCAAAAATTCAAAATGGCCGCCATTTTTGAAGAGAGTGAAATTTTGTTTTGAAAATTGCAAAGAGTAGTTTGCTAAGATACCCGTGGGTCGAAAATTTCGACGAAATCGTTCTATTGACAAAATTGCTTTATCTCGCACGGTTAATGAGACAGAAGCAAATTTGTGGTTTTCCACTTTTGGTAAAAATGCAAAATGGCCGCCATTTTTGGTGAGAGGAAAATTTTTTGAAAATTGCCAAGAGTACATTGCTTAGATACCCTGTGGGTCGAAAATTTCGACGGAATTGCTCTATCTCGCACGTTTAAGGAGATAGAAGCAAATTTGTGTTTTTGCATTTTTCGCAACAATTAAAAATTTCAAAATGGCCGTCATTTTTGGGGAGAGGAAATTTTTTTTGAAAATTGCCAAACGTATATTATTTGGATACCCTGTGGGTCGAAACTTTCAACAAAATCGCTCTATCTCACATGGTTAAGGAGATAGACATATTTATGTTTTTTGCTATGTAGCTATTACTCAGGAGGTTAAAGCTATTCCATCAACAACAATACCAAGCAAGCAACTGATCCTATAAACCTTCACACCAAATTTTACAAAGATGAGTTAAATATGTTCCCTTCAAAAGAGTGAAAACAGAAATGCAATTTAGAGTAGGCTCAAAGTAGCAAAGCAGCTATTATTCGGATAGCTACAAAGCTATCATTGACCAAAAGCTATCCTGGCCAAACTATTGACCCAATTATCCTTCATAGAAATTTTTGTGAAGATAGAAAACATTGTTTCATTAAAATGTCCAGAAAAAAATCAACTCAAAATAGCATAATAGCTATACAGCACAGTAGCTATTACTCAGTTAGCTATAAAGGTATTATCACCAAAAGCAATCCCAAGCAAGTTACTGATCTGATAATCCTCCATCCCAAATTTTGTGAACATAGGTGAAATACTTTTCCTTTAAAATGCTTAAAATAAAAAAGCTACTCAAAGTAGCTAAGTAGCTATTACTCAGTCAGTTATACAGCTATTATCACTAAAAGCAATCCCAAGCAAGCTATTGACCTAACTATTGCTCATACCAAATTTGGTAAAGATATGTCAATTATTTTTCCTTATAATGCCTGGAAACAAAAGAAGTACACAAAAGTAGCTAAGTAGCTATTACTCAGTTAGCTAAAGAGCTATCTTCACCAAAAGCAATCCCATGCAAGCCATTAACCCAATAAACACCCATACCAAACTTGGTAAAGATAGGATAAATACTTTTCCTTGAATTGACCGGAATCCAAGTGTGATGATGGAAGGCGGACGCCGGACAGCGGATGACGGACGGCGGAAAAAGCAAAAATATAACAAAGTTTGTTAATCAAATTTACCGGGTATTATTGTGTTTTCTATAAGCTATTACTATAGCATTTTTCTTTTTGTTTGGGGTGGCAACTCAGTTGTTTATGATTCTGATATTTAATTGCTCAGGCTCTCAACTTTGACGTCATGGGATCAGTGTGGGAAATTCCCGCCGGACCAGCAGACCAGAGCCTGCAAATATATGGTCGGGTCGGGAAAATTGGTCTCCACTTGGACCGGGAGTCCTGCATCGTTTTGATTTAATTTACAACATGTAGAATTCTTTAATTTTAAAGAAAATAACCAAAAACTTGCAATCTCTGTCCATATTTCATGTCACGTTGGTAGCTTGTATTATCGCTCATCGCGACAACCATTCAAAACATTTCCGCTGTTAATATTTTAGCCATCCAAATCAAACAATATTCTGTGTGAAGTTTTCGTTCCCATCTTTTTGATAAATCGTTTTGATCCATTTTGGAGTATTTTAGGCTGTTTTTTCTCAATTTTTTCGACTCAATTTTCTATGCCATTTGTACAATTTAACACCCTATCTGGTACTTTTTTGAAGAAGTTCTTGGGTAAACTATTGGATGAAGCAACAGAGGAATTTGGTTGGTTAATGTATAAAAATAAGGAAAATGTGATTGAGCAATGACCTGGCAATGCTCACAATGTTCCAGCCTAACTAGAAAAAACAAAGCATCACAAAAGGTTAGATGCTTTATAGTATAAAGTAAAAAAAATAGCATCAGAGATGCCCGTACCCCACAGCCTGGGGAAATGTTTTTCAACACCATGAGATATAGAAGTAGTATAACAGTACAAAGTTCAAGATACTTTCAGAGCAGTGTCAGTTATATTAAGGTCCAAATAATGCTTAAGTAGAGAAAATACCATCTAAGGAAAAGAAATGTATGTAAAAATGAAGTATTAAAACAAAACAATTCAATAATAAAATGACAGCATTTATCACCCATGCATACAGAAGTGGCAATACATTCAATGAATGCTTATGTGTGGTGTTGGAGAAAAGCCTGTGGCTCACATGATAAAATTCCATCCTTTACAATGGGAACTTGCAAAAGGAAATTTTTAATGAATTCTAATATGACTTTAACAGTGCTTAATCTGCATCAACAGACAGACCCAAAGGTGCAACAAGATTTCAAGGTCAATACAGCAAGGTCAAAGGTCAATCAGTGTCACACCATGACGTGGCATACCTAAAACCCTCAACCAATGTCCTTACCAAGTATAAACTTCCTACACCTTACAGTCTCTGAGATATAGCCTGGACGAGATTTTATAGGTCAAGGTCACTACAGCAAGGTCAAAGGTCAAATCAAGGCCACACTATGACGTAGCAAACCTACACCCCCTAACCAATGTCCCTACCAAGTATCAACTTCCTACACCTTACGGTTTCCAAGATATAGCCCGGACCAGATTTTATAGGTCAAGTTCACTACGCCAATGTCAAAGGTCAAATCAAGGTCAAATCAAGGTCACACCATGATGTTGCACAACTACTACCCCAACCAATGTCCTCACCAAGTATCAGCTTCCTACACCTTACAGTTTCCGAAAAATAGCCCGGACAAGATTTTATAGGTCAAGGTCACTACGGCAAAGGTCAAACCAAGGTCACACTATGACGTTACACCCCCTAACCAATGTCCTTACCAAGTATCAACTTCCTAAACCTTACAGTTGCTGAGATATAGCCCGGACAAGGTTTTATAGGTCAAGGTCACTACGGCAAGGTCAAAGGTCAAATCAAGGTCAGACCATGACGTTGCACACCTACACTCCCCAACCAATGTCCCTGCCAAGTATGAACTTCCTACACCTTACGGTTTCTGAGATACAGCCCGGACAAACTATTTCCCGCCGCCTGCCCGCCCGACCGCCCATCCGGACACCATGGGTGAAAACAATACCCCGACAGCCCTTAAGGGCTGTGGGGTAAAAAGGTTTTTGAAAAGAAAAACATGCAGCGCTGAGAGAATAAGCTAAAGTTAAGGAGACAGTGTGGAAGTTTATGCATTAACATGAAAGAAAAATGTAAGCTTTATTCTGTTTTCTATGGTCATAAATTGTGTAAAGTTAATTAAATAAATGCTATAGTTTGTAAGAATAGTAGTTTTAAAGTAGATATAAGGCAAAACCAGAAAACCTGCTATTTTATGACCCCAGTTTGACACAAAAATTCAAGACCCCTGTCAGAATTTTGAAAATTTCAAATTTTTTCCAGAAGCGTCCTTACTACTAGCGGTGCAAGGAATCATAACATTGCGAACCGAATCGATTTGCAAATCAAATTTTGCGAACCAGATCAATATATGAATCAACTTAGTTTAAAAAAGCTTTTTCAATCTTGATGCTAAATATTGTGTCAGTATGAATATCAATGTCTTACTAATACATATCAGGCATTTAAAGGAAAATTTGCTAAGGAGGAAGGTGCAACTCAATAAAAGCCTTTCTCAGATTCTAGCACCTTTTTGGTGTTTTTACATGAAACAGCTTGTCATTGCCATAAATCAAAGCTACTATGTGTAGTTCCTTTCATTTAGGAGGCCTTTATGACGAGTACCCACCTAGCTCAAACAGGCTCAGACCGAGTGTTTGGACTACAAAAGAGGTTGGGCAGTTCTAATTGCATGTTAAATTTGTTTCCACAGACATGATTAACACCAGAGTTTGTCGTACAAAATTAAAGACGCTCCCACAAGATCAGAGAACACATTCTTAAATAATAACAAGAGGAAAGTTCTGTCCTCACATCTGAATAGAAACAGATATTAAAATAGATCACTACCTGTACTCCAGTAACTCCACACACACACACATACACACCACTCACACACACAACCCACTCAGACAATCCTCTCATCTGCAGAGTGAGTGAGTGAGTGAGGGGGGGGGGGGGGGGGGGGGGGGTCAGTCTGAGTGTGCAGATGAACACATGTAAAGTTTGCCAGTTAGCCATTCATAGCTATGAAATCACCTACAAGTCCGACATTTAACTATGTTATAGCTGAAAGAAAACTAGCTGAAAAACATATTAAACAAAATGCTCCAAATGTAATACTTCCAAGTTATAAGTGATTTACTGTGTGAATTGTAATGTAATACTTAAGGAGATAATAGGGGGGTTCACATGAATTTTAAGCTTTCTGGTTGGTACCTGTGAGAAAATCATTCATAAATTGGTCAATTTTCATTGGATCGCTCCCAAAATCTAATCAGCTCGAGTTTTTGATAGTATGAACATGTGTGTATAATTACAAGCCTCTGCGGTCAGCAGATTTTGCTGAGCAGCGATGACGGGCGGGTGTACCCAAAAAACTATTTTTTGATCATGTGACCTTGATAAAGATCAAAGCTCAAATTTAAGCCTGTGGAAAAATTTTCCCACGCCTAAGGTATATAACTGCCAAATATGGTTAGAAAGCTTCCAATAATAAGGGAGATATTCAAGGGAGACCATAATGCGGCGGTGAGGAAACCGACGCAAAAACAAATAAGCGCCCTTTTCAGGGACGCTTAATTACAAGTCTTGGGGCCTGCAGTAATTTTCAATGAATTTCCTACACTGCATGGGATTGAATCCAGAGTGTGTTGTTCTGAACAGACTTTAGCTATTACAAGGGGGAAAAAATGAACTTGACCTTTTAGGAACTCTTATTTTTCGCTAAATACTTAAATTTACATTTAAGTTTTAGGCTTTGGAAAACAAGTTTTGTTTGAGAGCCGTTACTGGATTAGATCTTTCCATTCTCTGGATATTCAATTATGAAATCTTGGTAATTTAACGACACTGGTCATATATGGCAGATAATTACTTGACCTTGTTGGTCAAAGCTGAAGTTGTTACAGCATTTGAAGTTGGAAGTTTAAAACACAAGAATTTAAGACAGTGGCCTTTTAAAATTATATCAGACATGACCTGTGACCTTTCTAGATTTGGGAAATACAGAAAAGAGTTAAGTGTGGTGACCTTTCAAGGTCAAAGGTCACAGTGGAGAGAATTCATGTTGAATTATGGTTATTTCTTAGGTCAGTGATCAATCTCAATGATCTTCAAACGTCAGGTTTTTCTTACTCTACAGTTTTGCTTTGCTATTTGATCAGTAAAATTTGATGCTCATGTTCACATGACACCTTCCTGTGAACTCTGACTTCAACTGGAATTAACTTTAAAGTTAACATTAAGTAATATGCACAACCTGGGTTGTGGACTGTGAACTGGCTGTGGGTTTAGTATGCACCAGAACTTGGCAATGGTTATCCTGACAGGGTGACCAGGTTGTAGAGTACCGAACACCGATCAACATATATCCATCACCACATTGTTTGTCAGTCAACCTTCCCTTATATATGATTAACCAAATGAGCTTTGCGGAAAAATTGACAACCATAATGGTAATAGCAAATCGTTGTGATTTTGGGGTAGCATATTAGCTTATCACAACTGACTGCTGATACTACATTCAAATACTATTACATGTTGATGAAGATGATATATAAAATGGGAAGGAATAAAAACTAGAGGATCGCTCGCAGAAAAAACAGATAATGTTTTTGCATAGCAAAAACAAAGCGTCCCGAAAAGGATATAAAGGTGAGTGCTAAAGTATTAAGAAAATGCTTCGTTTCTAGCCTTATACTGTTGTGGCAACCAAAGTCAGCGCAGTCTGCTCTATCTAGCACGGTTTTCAAGATATAAGCATTTTTGTGTTTTGCAAAAAATAAAAAAATTAAAAATGTCCGCTATATTTGGCGAGACAAAAATATTTTGAAAATTGGCATGGCTACTCTGCAGAGATACCCAGCAGGTCCAAAATTTTGTTGAGTTCGCTCCATATAGCACGGTTTTCGAGATATAAGCATTTTTGTGTTTTGCAAAAACTTTGAAAATTCAAAATGGCCACCATTTTTGGGGAAACAAAAATTTTTGTCAAGACCACTGCCGCGGTGTGTTTCTCCCGCCGAGCATTAAAGCAGAAGAAATAGCTTTTCCGAGATATTCACAATTTTTCATTTTCGTGTGTGAAAGCTCTTCCAAAAGTAGGTGAATGAGTTATTTGATAAAAATTGGCTATCTGCAATACTATTAAGAGATAATTCACATTTACTCATTTTGAGTAGGTGAATAATTATCTATGGGTCTGAAACTTCACCAAGTGAAAGCTCTCCCAAAAGTAGGTGAATGAGTTATTTGAGAAAAATTGGCTATCTGCAATACTTTTAGAGATAATTCGCATTTACTCATTTTGAGTAGGTGAGTAATTAGCTATGGGTCTGAAACTTCACCATGTGAAAGCTCTCCCACAAGTAGATGAATGAGTATTTGATAAAAATTGGGTATCCGCAATACTTTTACAGATAATTAGCATTTACTCATTTTGAGTAGGTGAATAAATAGCTATGGGTCTGAAACTTCACAGAGTGAAAGCTCTCCCAAAAGTAGGTGAATGAGTTATTTGAGAAAAATTGGCTATCTGCAATACTTTTAGAGATAATTCACATTTACTCATTTTGAGTAGGTGAATAATTAGCTATGGGTCTGAAACTTCACCAAGTGAAAGCTCTGCCAAAAGTAGGTGAATGAGTTATTTGAGAAAAATTGGCTATCTGCAATACTTTTAGAGATAATTCGCATTTACTCATTTTGAGTAGGTGAGTAATTAGCTATGGGTCTGAAACTTCACCAAGTGAAAGCTCTCCCAAAAGTAGGTGAATGATTAATTTGAGAAAAATTGGCTATCTGCAATACTTTTAGAGATAATTCGCATTTACTCATTTTGAGTAGGTGAGTAATTAGCTATGGGTCTGAAACTTCAGAGTGAAAGCTCTCCCAAAAGTAGGTGAATGAGTTATTTCAGAAAAATTGGCTATCTGCAATACTTTTAGAGATAATTCGCATTTACTCATTTTGAGTAGGTGAGTAATTAGCTATGGGTCTGAAACTTCACCAAGTGAAAGCTCTCCCAAAAGTAGGTGAATGATTAATTTCAGAAAAATTGGCTATCTGCAATACTTTTAGAGATAATTCACATTTACTCATTTTCAGTAGGTGAGTAATTCGCTATGGGTCTGAAACTTCACAGAGTGAAAGCTCTCCCAAAAGTAGGTGAATGAGTTATTTGAGAAAAATTGGCTATCTGCAATACTTTTAGAGATAATTTGCATTTACTCATTTTGAGTAGGTGAGTAATTAGCTATGGGTCTGAAACTTCACCAAGTGAAAGCTCTCCCAAAAGTAGGTGAATGAGTTATTTAAGAAAAATTGGGTATCCGCAATACTTTTAGAGATAATTCACATTTACTCATTCTCAGTAGGTGAGTAATTCGCTATGGGTCTGAAACTTCACCAAATGAAAGCTCTGCCAAAAGTAGGTGAATGAGTTATGTGAGAAAAATTGGCTATCTGCAATACTTTTAGAGATAATTCGCATTTACTCATTTTGAGTAGGTGAGTAATTAGCTATGGGTCTGAAACTTCACCATGTGAAAGCTCTCCCACAAGTAGATGAATGAGTATTTGATAAAAATTGGGTATCCGCAATACTTTTACAGATAATTAGCATTTACTCATTTTGAGTAGGTGAATAAATAGCTATGGGTCTGAAACTTCACAGAGTGAAAGCTCTCCCAAAAGTAGGTGAATGAGTTATTTGAGAAAAATTGGCTATCTGCAATACTTTTAGAGATAATTCACATTTACTCATTTTGAGTAGGTGAATAATTAGCTATGGGTCTGAAACTTCACCAAGTGAAAGCTCTGCCAAAAGTAGGTGAATGAGTTATTTGAGAAAAATTGGCTATCTGCAATACTTTTAGAGATAATTCGCATTTACTCATTTTGAGTAGGTGAGTAATTAGCTATGGGTCTGAAACTTCACCAAGTGAAAGCTCTCCCAAAAGTAGGTGAATGATTAATTTGAGAAAAATTGGCTATCTGCAATACTTTTAGAGATAATTCGCATTTACTCATTTTGAGTAGGTGAGTAATTAGCTATGGGTCTGAAACTTCAGAGTGAAAGCTCTCCCAAAAGTAGGTGAATGAGTTATTTCAGAAAAATTGGCTATCTGCAATACTTTTAGAGATAATTCGCATTTACTCATTTTGAGTAGGTGAGTAATTAGCTATGGGTCTGAAACTTCACCAAGTGAAAGCTCTCCCAAAAGTAGGTGAATGATTAATTTCAGAAAAATTGGCTATCTGCAATACTTTTAGAGATAATTCACATTTACTCATTTTCAGTAGGTGAGTAATTCGCTATGGGTCTGAAACTTCACAGAGTGAAAGCTCTCCCAAAAGTAGGTGAATGAGTTATTTGAGAAAAATTGGCTATCTGCAATACTTTTAGAGATAATTTGCATTTACTCATTTTGAGTAGGTGAGTAATTAGCTATGGGTCTGAAACTTCACCAAGTGAAAGCTCTCCCAAAAGTAGGTGAATGAGTTATTTAAGAAAAATTGGGTATCCGCAATACTTTTAGAGATAATTCACATTTACTCATTCTCAGTAGGTGAGTAATTCGCTATGGGTCTGAAACTTCACCAAATGAAAGCTCTGCCAAAAGTAGGTGAATGAGTTATGTGAGAAAAATTGGCTATCTGCAATACTTTTAGAGATAATTCGCATTTACTCATTTTGAGTAGGTGAGTAATTAGCTATGGGTCTGAAACTTCACAGAGTGAAAGCTCTCCCAAAAGTAGGTGAATGAGTTATTTGAGAAAAACTGGCTATCTGCAATACTTTTACAGATAATTCGCATTTACTCATTTTGAGTAGGTGAGTAATTAGCTATGGGTCTGAAACTTCACCAAGTGAAAGCTCTCCCAAAAGTAGGTGAATGAGTTATTTGAGAAAAATTGGCTATCTGCAATACTTTTAGAGATAATTCGCATTTACTCATTTTGAGTAGGTGAGTAATTAGCTATGGGTCTGAAACTTCACCAAGTGAAAACTCTCCCAAAAGTAGGTGAATGAGTTATTTGAGAAAAATTGGCTATCTGCAATACTTTTAGAGATAATTCGCATTTACTCATTTTGAGTAGGTGAGAAATTAGCTATGGGTCTGAAACTTCACCATGTGAAAGCTCTCCCACAAGTAGATGAATGAGTTATTTGATAAAAATTGGGTATCCGCAATACTTTTACAGATAATTAGCATTTATTCATTTTGAGTAGGTAAATAATTAGCTATGGGTCTCAAACTTCACCATGTGAAAGCTCTCCCAAAAGTAGGTGAATGAGTTATTTGAGAAAAATTGGCTATCTGCAATACTTTTAGAGATAATTCGCATTTACTCATTTTGAGTAGGTGAGTAATTAGCTATGGGTCTGAAACTTCACCAAGTGAAAGCTCTTCCAAAAGTAGGTGAATGAGTTATTTGAGAAAAATTGGCTATCTGCAATACTTTTAAGAGATAATTAGCATTTACTCATTTTGAGTAGGTGAGTAATCATCTACAGGTCTGAAACTTCACCATGTGAAAGCTCTCCCAAAAGTACATGAATGAGTTATTTGATAAAAATTGGGTATCCGCAATAGTTTTTGAGATAATTAGCATTTACTCATTTTGAGTAGGTGAGTAATTAGCTATGGGTCTGAAACTTCACCAAGTGAAAGCTCTCCCAAAAGTAGGTGAATGAGTTATTTGAGAAAAATTGGCCATCTGCAATACTTTTAGAGGTAATTCGCATTTACTCATTTTGAGTAGGTGAGCAATTAGCTATGGGTCTGAAACTTCACCAAGTGAAAGCTCTTTGGGATAGCTGCTCTGCAGACATACCCTGAAGATAAAAAATTTCGTCGAAATCGCTCTATGTAGCACGGTTTTCGAAATATTAGCATTTTTGAAAATTGGCATGGCTACTCTCCAGATATACCCTGTGGGTCAAAAATTTTGTCGAAATCGCTCTATCTAGTACGGTTTTCGAGATATAAGCATTTTTGTGTTTTGCAATTTTGCGAAAAATTCGAAAATTCAAAATGGCCGCCATTTTTTGCGAGAAATTTTTTGTTTGAAAATTGGCATGGCTACTCTGCAGAGATACCCTGTGGGTCAAAAATTTCGTCGAAATCACTCTATCTTGCAGGGTTTTCGAGATATAAGCATTTTTATGTTTTGCAATTTTTGCGAAAAATTCGAAATTTCAAAATGGCCGCCATTTTTGGCGAGACAAACATTTTTTCAAAATTGGGATAACTACTCTGCAGAGATACCCTGTGGATCGAAAATTTCGTCGAAATCGGTCTATCTAGCACGGTTTTCGAGATATAAGCATTTTTGTGTTTTGCAATTTTTGCGAAAATTTCAAAAATTCAAAATGGCCGCCATTTCTGGCGAGACAAAAATTTTTTGAAAATTGGGAAAAGTACTCCGCAGAGATATCCTGCCCGTCAAAAATTTTGTCGAAATTGCTCTATCTAGCACGGTTTTTGAGATATAAGCATTTTTGTGTTTTGCAATTTTTGAGAAAATTTCGAAAATTCAAAATGGCCGCCATTGTGGGCGAGATAAAAATTTTTTGAAAATTGGGAAAACTACTCCGCAGAGATCTCCTGCGACTCAAAAATTTCGTCGAAATCGCTCTATCTAGCACGGTTTTCGAGATATAAGCATTTTTGTGTTTTCCTTATTTGGAAAATTCGTAATGATTAATTAATCATTAATTACTCGGCCATTTCTTGACCAATCAATGCCAAAATCTAATGATTTCCAGATTTTAATAGAATGAATGTATTTGCCAAGTTTCAGGTGAATTGATAAAATTCCTTTCAAGTTATCATCCGGACAAGCTTCCCCATCGAAAAAAGACATTTTTGGTCATGTGACCTCTCTGATTGGTTGAAATGTCACTGCAGCATATTCAAAAAAATTCCCCAAGACTACTGCCTAAACCTGTCAAATTTGAAAAGAATCCGCCTAACAGTTACAGAGTTATACGGAAAACAAAATGCGGAGCCGGCGGAGCCTGAAGCTCTCCCATACACAAACAAGCGTCCCTTGCGGGACGCTTAATAACCTATGGTGGGCAGGTTCCTTGCCCTGAGAAAGCGCAACTTGACAGGGGTGGAGCCAATTTTGGATGGTGACAATGGTGGTGGTTGAGGTGGTGATCACACAAATTCATGAAATACAGTAACACTATATAATTCACTGTTAGTGACAGATGTGTACAGATAAAAACTCTTACTTCAGAGAACTCTATTCTCTTGCATGCATGTCAGTCATAATTGATCAATCTTGTTCATTTCAAATTTTTGCCACAATTTTAAGAATATATAAACTGTGTAATAGTGCTGTAACGAGTTGACCGAAACTCGAGTAATAATATTAAAATGTATTTCGGGAAAATATACTTGAAACACTTGAATTTTAGAATCTTCTTATAGGTCACGTTTGTGTCCCAGATTAATATCATTTTTTTTTCACTTCATAAAACCACATTTTGTCTTTATCAAGCTTTGTTCAACAGTAGAGTTTTTTATGCAAATTTCAAGTTTTATGTGGTGTTATACCACGGCTCTACACACAAGTACAGCTGTGGTAACCATATCTAACATATTTGGTGTTACTTCAATATATTAAGCAGTGCTAGGATATGTTAAGAATTTGGGGTGCAATGTGTGGTACCTCTACAAGCTAGCAAACTTCAATCTATTTCAATCATAACAAGCATTCTGACGCATGCATTTATCTCCCGCCATATAAATTAGATGTACTAAAGATAACATATTTTAACAAGGTGCTCTAAATGTAATACTTTTAAAGTTATAATTGATTTAGTGCATGATGTCATGAATTTTAATGCATTAAAAATTATTTTAAAAATTCATTAAAAAAATTTAGCATGTGGAAGCTCTCCAGAATGTAGGTGAATGAGTTATTTGAGAAATATTGGCTATCTGCAATACTTTTAGTGATAATAGGCAGTTACTCATTTTGAGTAGGTGAGTAATTAGCTACGGATCTGAAAATTCACTAATTGAAAGCTCTCCAAAATGTATGTGAATGAGTTATTTAAAAAATACTGGCTATCTGCAATACTTGTAGAGATAATTCGCATTTACTCATTTTGAGTAGGTGAATAATTGACTACGGGTGTGAAACTTCACCAAGTGAAAGCTCTCCCAAAAGTAGGTGAATGAGTCATTTGAGAAAAATTGGCTATCTGCAATACTTTTACAGATAATTCACATTTACTCATTTTGATTAGGTGAGTAATTAGCTACGGGTCTGGAACTTCACCATGTGAAAGCTCTCCCAAAAGTAGATGAACGAGTAATTTGATAAAAATTGGATATCCACAATACTTTTAGAGATAATTAGCATTTACTCATTTTGAGTAGGTGAATAATTAGCTACGGGTCTGAAACTTCACCAAGTGAAAGCTCTTCCAAAAGTAGGTGAATGAGTTATTTAAGAAAAATTGGATATCCCCAATACTTTTAGGGATAATTCACATTTACTCATTTTGAGTAGGCGAGTAATTAGTTACGGGTCTGGAACTTCACCATGTGAAAGCTCTCCCAAAAGTAGATGAATGAGTTATTTGATAAAAATTGGATATCCGCAATACTTTTAGAGATAATTATCATTTACTCATTTTGAGTAGGTGAATAATTAGCTACGGGTCTGAAACTTCACCATGTGAAAGCTCTCCCAAAAGTAGATGAAGCAGTTATTTGAGAAAAATTATGTCATTATTTTGCCACAAATAAGAAAATAGCTATTACTCACTTATGGCATGCAATAGAACCCCAAACTATATGCATTTACCCTACAGTCACAATTTCAAAGTAGGTATTACTCGGCTATCCAATGTGCAACAGGTCTGAAACTTTACTATATGATAGGTTATCAAAAACTAGATGAATAACATATTTGAAAAGATTTCCCTACCTTCAATACTTTTGAAGATATTTGACATTTACTTCTTCTGTTACTTAGCTACAAATGAGAAAATAGCTATTACTCACTTATGGCAAGCAATAGAACCCCAAACTATGTACCATCTTATAGCTAAGAACAAAGTAGCTGAACAACATATTTTAGGAAAATACTCCAACTGCAATAGTTTTGGAGTTACAATAGCTTTACTCAACAGTCAGAATTTCAAAGTAGCTATTACTCAGCTATCCAAGGTGCAACAGGTCTGAAACTTTACTATGTCATAGCTTACCAAAATGTAGATGGACAACATATTTGAAAAGATTTCCGTAACTTTAATACTTTTGAAGATATTTGACATTTACTTTCTTCTGTTATTTAGCTACAAATGAGAAAATAGCTATTACTCACTTATGGCATGCAATAGAACCCCAAACTATGTACCATCTTATAGCTAAGGACAAAGTAGCTGAACAACATATTTTAGGAAAATACTCTAACTGCAATAGTTTTGGAGTTACAATCGCTTTACTCACCAGTCAGAATTTCAAAGTAGCTATTACTCAGCTATCCAAGGTGCAACAGGTCTGAAACTTTAGTATGTGATAGCTTACCAAAAAGAAGATGGACAACATATTTGAAAAGATTTCCCTAACTTCAATACTTTTGAAGATATTTGACATTTACTTCTTCTGTTATTTAGCTACAAATGAGAAAATAGCTATTACTCACTTATAGCATGCAATGGGACCCCAAACTATGTACCATCTTATAGCTAAGGACAAAGTAGCTGAACAACATATTTGAAGAAAAATTTGTTACTGCAATAGTTTTTGAGTTATGAGCCCTTTACTCAAAGTAGCTAAGATTGCTATTACTCACTTATCTTTAGGCCTAAGTCAATAAAACCAAAAAAAATTTGAAGGGCATGAAAATTCATTGGGACAATTAATTTACAAAAAATCTGTAGCTGTAGTAGTTTTGGATAAATCTGTGTGACTAACTAACGCACGCACGCACGCACACACACACAGACATCATTTCATAATCTCCATCCCGGGCTAAAGCCCGGCGGGAGATAAAAATAGCATCAGAGATGCCCGTACCCCACAGCCTGGGGAAATAGTTTTCAACACCATGAGATATAGAAGTAGTGAAACAGTACAAAGATCTGGATACTTTCAGAGCAGTGTCAGTTATATTAAGGTCTAAATGATGTTTAAGTAGAGAAAATAACATCTAAAAGAAACAAAATGTATGCAAAGATAAAGTATTAAAACAAGACAATTCAATAGCAAGATGACAGCATTAATAAGTCAACTTAAAACTATGATGCACACCTACAACCCCCAAGCAATGTCCCTACCAACTATCAACTTTCTACACTTTACAGTTTCAGAGATATTGCCTGGACAAAATTTTAAAGGTCAAGGTGACTATGGCAAGGTCAAATGTCAAATCAAGGTCACACCATGTGTGATAGAATAACTAGGTGTATATATGTGTGTACAGTCACTGGCATTCTCTGCTGATGTTTACAGCAGAGATATATTACACTTACTGACCTACAGTTTCATATCCTGATGAATGTGTTGTTTGTAACCAAGTGTGTCAAATTGTGAAATGGTGAAATAGGTGAGTTGCAGTTTTAACAAAAACAGGATTCACACCATGATGTTGCACACCTACAACCCCTAACCAATGTCTAGTGCTGAAACGGTTATTCGTACTAATCGATTAGTAGGTTATCAAAGCACTAGTCGACGCCAATATTATGAAATCGGTTAATTGTTTTCTTGTGTATATCACCACATAGCGGATTATACGCGATCGTTGGAACTGTGAATATCTTGAGTTAAGACCTTAAAACGTATCAAATTAAAGCATTTTATATGCATTTTATTTTTAAAATATCAAAATATTACATTATTGGCCAATTTACCTGAATAGTTTGGTGAATTCTTTGCTTTTCAGCATCTCGCGATCCGCCATTTTGTTTGTTTACATCCGGAACACACACGTTTTCGGTATTTCTCATGCTTGCTAAACGTCAGAAACAATTAATCGGTTAGTCGACGGTTAATGCAAGCGACTACCCGGCTATCAAATTTTCCTAATCGTTTCAGCTCTACCAATGTCCCTACCAAGTATCAACTTCCTACACCTTACAGTTTCTGAGATATAGCCCAGACAAGCTTTTACAGGTTAAGATCACTACAGCAAGGTCAAAGGTCAAATCAAGGTCACATCATGATGTTGCACACCTCCAACCCCTAACCAATGTGCCTACAAAGTATCAATTTCTTACACCTTACGCTTTCAGAAAAAGAGCCCGGACAACATTTTACAGGTCAAGTTAACTACGGTAAGCTCAAATCAAGGTCACACCATGATGCTGCACACCTACAACCCCTTACCAATGTTCCTACAAAGTATCAACTTCCTACACCTTACGGTTTCCAAGATATAGCTCGGACAAGATTTTATACATCAAGGTCATTACGGTAAGGTCAAATGTCAAATCAAGGTCACATCATGACGATGCACACCTACAACCCCCAACCAATGTCCCTACCAAGTATCAACTTCCTACACCTTACGCTTTCAGAGATATAGCCCGGACAAGATTTTATAGTTCAAGGGAACTACGGCAAGGTCAAAGGTCAAATCAAGGTCACACCATGACGTTGCACACCTACAACCACTAACCAATGTTCTTACAAAGTATCAACTTCCTACACCTTACGGTTTCCGAGATATAGCCTGGACAAGATTTTCAAACTCAAGGTCACTGCGGCAAGGTCAAAGGTCAAATCAAGGTCACACCATGACACTGCATACCTACACCCCCTAACCAATGTCCCTACAAAGTATCACCTTAGAGTTTCTGAGATACAGACCAGACAAACTTTTCTCGCAGCCCGCCCACCATGGGTGAAAAACCAATGTTTTCAAGACCAGTAAAAATAGAGAATCTACCATAAAATCTTATAAGTTTATTAAAAATAAGGTAAAAAATAAAACCCATGGATATTTGGGGAAATTTCACCGTATTTTCATAGAGGCACAAATGGCATCCTTTGTGATCCTAAACTCTTTGGGGTAGTGTTAGGAATTGGTCTGACAAATTAGAATCGTTTAATCAGTAATCATTTTTTTATCATCATAATTGTTTTTCTAGCTTGGTTTTCATTTTTTAAAGTAATTTCATTATTTTTTGTCCTTAACCACAAACGTAAATAATCCCAGGCTATTAGGTTTTAGTGGGGGATACGTTAGCAAACCAGTAAATTGAAAGACTCAGCAAGTAAAAATGTTATAATCTATTAAGGTAACCCTACCATTCAGGTGATCGACCGAGTCTGACTCGGTTGTTCCAAAATGAGGAATTGAATTGGAAAACATGATTTCGAGAAAATATTATATTATTGCCCCTTAAAAATGATTCGAAAATTATAAAAATTTCTATTAATTAAACATGTATTTAAAATTAATTTGTAAGAGTACTTATGGAAATCAGACATTTTTAATACCATGAAAACCCCAGCATGGATCACCATACTTAAACTTGAGAAGTTTCATCACATTTTCGTAATATAACATGTTTTAATGAAGGAAAATAAATGACTGCAGATATTTAATACATTTTATAGCAATTTATGGCAATATTTTATTGTGACAAAAGCTACAGGTGTCATTTGTGCAAGTAAATAATCTGTCGCCGAGTTGGTATCGGCCAGTGTTGGCGAGTTGGCTTGTCGGCGACTTGCAGGTATTAAGCCTTATTGGAGTTCCGTTCGTGGAAAATGTATGTGGATAAACAAATCTACGTAGATCTAAACCAGGAAGTGATTTCAACATGATAAAAATGCAAAAATATATATATATTCGTGCATAACACACATCATGCTTAATTTTTACAAAAAATATACATATTGATATACAAAATCATAAATTTTAATGTGAAAATATAATCTTAACTATTGTTTTAAGCCATTTAAGGTGGGCAAAAATAAGGATTATTGGAACTGCGTGAATCTATCTTTGACTCTACTTTTTTATTTATTCAAAAAAATTATTTACACTTTTTAAGGAAATCATTTTATTTTTTGGTGCTTTTTATTTAAATAAAGCTGTAACGTGTTGGCAAATAATTTTTTTAAGTGTTGAAAACGCAAGAAATTAGATGTTGAGGAACTATTTTTGCACGGAAATATCATATATTAAGCATTCGTAATTATTGAAGTAAAAATATGGTATGTGTACCATATTGATGACATTTTACTGTAGTTTTAGATTTCCCCTTAGTTTAATGAAATTAGTTGTGGATATGATAAAATATTACATAAAATGGTGTGTACACCAGAGGAAAGTAAGATGTTATAAAACCACAAAAGTTAATATATGTAATATTTTCTTTATTGTGGCTGGATGTTAATAGGCAAAAACTAGAAATAGGACGCCCTGTTGATAGTAGATGCGAATAGAAACAGGATAGCATAGAAGAACACACATTATCATGTGTAATGTCCACCCAATGAACCTTGCCCAAATTGTACAGTAGTCTTACAAGACCCTGTTTCATTTGTAAAATATATCAATGATGCTTAAATATTTATTAGTGTAGATGTAAATTATTTCAGCTTCATGCCTTTTTGCATTGGTTGGGTTGAAAATTTTGACGAAATCACTCTATCTTGCACGGTTAAGAAGATAGAAGCAAATTCCTGTTTTTCTATTTTTGGCAAAAATTTGAAAATTCAAAATGGCCGCCATTTTTGGGAAAAGGAAATTTTTTTGAAAATTGCCAAGAGTACATTTCTTAGATACCCTATGGGTCGAAAATTTCAACGAAATAACTCTATTTTGCACGGTTAAGGCCAGTTTGTGTTTTTCCATTTTGGGCAAAAATTCGAAAATTCAAAATGGCCGCCATATGTGGGGAAGGGAAAATTTTTTGAAAATTGCAAAGAGTACATTTCTTAGATACCCCTTGGGTCGAAAATTTTGACGAAATCGCTCTATCTCGCACGGTTAAGGAGATAGAAGCAAATTTGTGTTTTGCCATTGTTGGTAAAAATTCGAAAATTCAAAATGGCTGCCATTTTTGGGGAGGGGAAAACTTTTTGAAAATTGCAAAGATTACATTACTTAGATACCCTGTGGGTTGAAAATTTCGACGAAATCGCTCTATCTCGCATGGTTAAGGAGATAGAAGCAAATTTGTGTTTTGCCATTGTTGGCAAAAATTCGAAAATTCAAAATGGCCGCCATTTTTGGGGAGAGGAAAATTTTTTGAAAATTGCAAAGAGTACACTCCTTAGATACCCTGTGGGTTGAAAATTTCGACGAAATCACTCTATCTCGCATGATTAAGGAGATAGAAGCAAATTTGTGTTTTGCCATTTTTGGCAAAAATTCGAAAATTCAAAATGGCCGCCATTTTTGGGGAGGGGAAAATTTTTTGAAAATTGCAAAGATTGCATTCCTTAGATACCTTGAGGGTTGAAAATTTCGACAAAATCGCTCTATCTCGCACGGTTAAGGAGATAGAAGCAAATTTGTGTTTTGCCGTTTTTGGCAAAAATTCGAAAATTCAAAATGGCCGCCATTTTTGGGGAGGGGAAAATTTTTGGAAAATTGCAAAGATTGCATTCCTTAGATACCCTGTGGGTTGAAAATTTCGACGAAATCGCTCTATCTCACACGGTTAAGGAGATAGAAGGAAATCACTCTATCTCGCATGATTAAGGAGATAGAAGCAAATTTGTGTTTTGCCATTTTTGGCAAAAATTCGAAAATTCAAAATGGCCGCCATTTTTGGGGAGGGGAAAATTTTTTGAAAATTGCAAAGATTGCATTCCTTAGATACCTTGTGGGTCGAAAATTTCGACAAAATCGCTCTATCTCGCACGGTTAAGGAGATAGAAGCAAATTTGTGTTTTGCCGTTTTTGGCAAAAATTCGAAAATTCAAAATGGCCGCCATTTTTGGGGAGGGGAAAATTTTTGGAAAATTGCAAAGATTGCATTCCTTAGATACCCTGTGGGTTGAAAATTTCGACGAAATCGCTCTATCTCACACGGTTAAGGAGATAGAAGGAAATTTGTGTTTTGCCATTTTTGGCAAAAATTCGAAAATTCAAAATGGCCGCCATTTTTGGGGAGGGGAAAACTTTTTAAAAATTGGCAAGAGTAGGATTCTCAGATACCCTGTGGGTCGAAAATTTTGCCGAAATCGCTCTATCTCGCACGGTTAAGGAGATAGAAGCAAATTAGTGTTTTGCCATTTTTGGCAAAAATTCGAAAATTCAAAATGGCCGCCATTTTTGGGGCGGGGAAATTTTTGGGAAAATTACCAAGAGTACAATGCTCAGATACCCTGTGGGTCGAAAATTTTGACGAAATCGCTCTATCTCGCACGGTTAAGGAGATAGAAGCAAATTAGTGTTTTGCCATTTTTGGCAAAAATTCGAAAATTAAAAATGGCCGCCATTTTTGGGGCGGGGAAAATTTTTGGAAAATTACCAAGAGTACAATGCTCAGATACCCTGTGGGTCGAAAATTTTGACGAAATCGCTCTATCTCGCACGGTTAAGGAGATAGAAGCAAATTTGAGTTTTGCCATTTTTGGCAAAAATTCGAAAATTCAAAATGGCCGCCATTTTTGGGGAGGGGAAAATTTTTTGAAAATTGCAAAGATTGCATTCCTTAGATACCCTGTGGGTCGAAAATTTCAACGAAATCGCTCTATCTCGCACGGTTAAGGAGATACAAGCCATTTTATGGCAAAAATTCGAAAATTCAAAATGGCCGCCATTTTTGGGGAGGGGAAAATTTTTGGAAAATTGCAAAGGGCTAATTCCCCTCCCCAAAAATGGCGGCCTTTTTGAATTTTTGCCAAAAATGGCAAAACACAAATTTGCTTCTATCTCCTTAACCGTGCGAGATAGAGAGATTTCGTCGAAATTTCTTTAGATACCCCGTGGGTCGAAAATTTCGACGAAATCTCTCTATCTCGCACGGTTAAGGAGATAGAAGCAAATTTGTGTTTTGCCATTTTTGGCAAAAATTCGAAAATTCAAAATGGCCGCCATTTTTGGGGAGGGGAAAATTTTTGGAAGATTGCATAGATTGCATTCCTCAGATACCCTGTGGGTCAAAAATTCTGTCGAAATCGCTCTATCTCTTACGGTTTCTGAGATATTAGCAAATTACTCAAAAGTAGTACTGAAAATACACAATGAACTACCTAAATGGCTATTACTCATGTACTGACAAAGCTATCAGTCCCAAATGCAATACCAAGCGAGCTATGGACATAACAATCTTGTATTCAAAATTGTAGTAAAATATCTTTAATTATTTTGGCTTAAATGCACGGAAACCAATGGGTACTGAAAATAGCTGTACTTAAGTATTACTCAGTAAGCAAAAGAGGTACAACAGCCAAAAGCAATCCCAAGCAAGCTACTGACCCAATAAGCCTGCATACCAAATTTGGTGACAATAGCTCTAATACTTTTCCTTTAAATGAGCGGAAACCATGCGTGACGCCGGACATCGGACGCCGGACAACGGACGGCGGAAAAAGCAAAAATAATATATCCACCCCCCAGGGGGGTGGACATAATGAATAGAGGCACTGTTAAATTCCTTTCCAATAATATAGCAATTTTTAGAATATTCTGGAAAGATCCCATGTTGATGTCCCATGTTTTGCCAAGATTAGAGTGAAACCTATTTTATAAAATGTGATATTTTTATCATTTTAAAGGCAAATTTTTGCTTGTAATAGTTCTTAATTGAAGCAGTTTGATGTATTTGCCAATTTTTGGATTAAATGGTGAAGAAAACTTTTTCCAGGTATATTGTTAAAACAACCAGAAATTAAGGACGTTAGCTGTTGTTCGCTGCAGTGTCTAGCCATTCAGAGGACAATTATAACTGGGGACTATCCACCCCCACACTTTTCTAGCCATGTCTGATTTTGAAAGTGATCACTGAAAATTTATAACCTTTCAAGGTGTGGGGGAGGATAGCCCCCAGTGAAAACATTAACTGGGATCAATTGGGTGTTTGTAAATAGAAGTCACAATGCCATATCAGCTCAATAAAATATATTCATAATTCTCTTGTTAAATGGATTATCTTACTCCAGCACTGTTATATTCAGTGCCATTAATTTTATTTTAAAGTAAATTTTAGATAAAAATGGTTCTATACTATTGTTTTGTACTAAAGTGTGAATTCATTTACATTGTTAAAGAATGTCTTATCAGAGGAAATAATTTGTTACAAGTAGGGCTGCAAGCGAGCCCGAAAATGCGCCTCGATTCCTCGTTTTAGAAGAATCGATTCGGACTCGGTTAATCGCTTGATTATCGCCCACGAAATAAACTGCTTCATATTTTGACATATCACGCCTTATAAAATGGTTACAAACCACACAACAGGAAGGAATTTTGATAATTTATTGAATTTGGGAGAAAAGACGCATTTATATTGCAAAATATAAGAAACTTTAACCATCTTTATATTGCGAGATTTGAGGCGTCTTCGAAATACGTTATAATAAAATGCCATCTTATATTAAAGCTTGCAAATACTTAAAATATATAAATATTGAAATGGAAATGCCTTATTAGTAAAATATATAAACATATTCATATATTTGAAGAAAAAATAGAATTTTGTGGTAGATTTTACATCTATGTTTAGTTGTTTTCGAAGATCCGGTTCACTTTTCTTGCCTCGAGTATTTAACTGAATCGTTTCGCTTCCGAGTAACCGAAGAATCGTTGCAGCCTTAGTTACAAGTACATATTTTTAAACAATAGTGTCTCCAGGTTTCCTATTTTTTGTGAAATTGTCTATGAATAACACTGGGAATATTATGAATATTTGCTTTTATTCATCTTCCTTTTTTATTAAAAACTGATGTATTGGTGAAAATGTGACTAAAAACGATTTTACATGGGAAATAATGCTGTCAAAATAATGCAGATCATAAAACTTAAAGTATAATGCTATAAAAGTAGGGTGGATATATTTTTTCTTGTTTTCCCATAGCTCTGTGACCTTTTTACATCTGTTGACTTTTTAAAATTTATATTTATATGTCTAGAATTAATTTGTACAATCAGGCTTAACTTAGCCACACTTGTAAAACAAAAGTTAAGCCTAAGACTTGTCAGTTAATATTACCCCAGAGCATTTTAAAGCTGTTATATGAAAATATGAACATGACAACTCTACAATGATTATTTTATCTTTTTCAATTTTTAAAATAGTTTACTCACTAGAGCTGTTATCATTAGTGAACTCGAGTTGAACTTAAGTAAATGACACAAATATAAATAAAATAACAATGTCCAAATATTGTCATCAAGGGATCCGCCATTAACGTCTTTCGTACCATTTTATTGCAAGGAAATACTAGTAAAATTGTTGCTGGTTAAATTGTGCAGATATGTATGAGCACTTTATGGAACATCCACGTAAATAAGGGAAATAAAAAAAACGACCATTGCTCATTGATTTTTTTATGTCTTTATGGTTAGATAAATTGCAAAAGTGTTGGTTTTATAACAACATTAGTATACCATAATTTATTTCTTAAAAACTCGAGTTTAAATTGCGTAAATCGATGTGTTCCCCAAATATCGCACACCGAGTTATAACTCGAGTTTCGGTCAATTCGTTACAGCACTATTACTCGCCAATATAGATTAAAATATATTAAAACAAAATCTGATCTAATTCTTTCACTCTTCATATTGAAAACATATGCATGCGTCTAGGCTTTAAATAGAATTTTCCATTTTAGACTATCCAAAGGCATTTACAAGAATTCATAATTTGTTCTGTGACCTAAAACTAAGGATCAAAATCATCAGAATTCACCACAAAACCATAAAAAGACAACATGAATTTAAATTCTGTGTACTTTATGCTTCCAAATGATGTACAGTATGTTAAAATTAAGGAAAAAAAGTTTTTTATATATTTTAAACGGGTAATTAGTGAATATTCTTGTTCGCACGTGGCCATTGTTCTTCCACTTTCTCGACTGTAAACAAGGTTGCCGCACATGCGCACTTGGAACCCCAATAAGGCTCATTCGGGGAGCAGTCTGCTTCCTAGACCGAGTTTCTGTCCCATCGCCAATTCTTATTGATGTACTGATGGACACAATGGCGAGGGACAGAGCTCACATGTACTTGTTTTCTGTGTAAACCTTGAACTGTGGGGAATTATTGCATTCACTTTAAAAAGTTATTGTTATGTCTATTATAGCTGTATCCAGGTTCCAAAACATATGTTGTTAAATTAAACTACTTTTAGAAGCCAGGAATTTCTTTTGTACTGCCTTGCTACCAACTATCGCCGGGTACCAATTATCGCCAGACAGAATTTAAATAGACATAACTTGATAAAAATGACATCCCAAGTTTCACAAATAATGTAAAACTATTTCCAAAGTGAATAAAGCAAATACACAAGAAAAAGCTTTCAAAATATGTGGCCATTACTGAAATATAGACGTTTCATTTACGGGCGGCGATAATTGGTACCCGGCGATAATTGGTAGCAAGGCAGTAGAGAACTATGCAATGTTGAAGGTTTGTTTACATTTTGAAAATAGGTTGAAATATATACATGCCAGTTTGATTGACATGAATATAAGTGAAAGGCACATATACATAGCTCAAAGAATGTAAATAACACTTTATACTTGAGAAATTATGTGTACAAATACGCCGTTCAAAATTTACACAGAAAACAAGTACCCGGTACATGTGAGCTCTGTCCCTCGCCATTGTGTCCATCAGTACTGTATACTGCCTTGCTACCAATTATCGCCAGGTACCAATTATTGCCAAACAGAATTCAAATGGATATAGCCTTACGTCTTGATGATTCGCGAGTTTTAACGTTTTAGTTAAGAGCGTATTTCACGTCAAAATATTTTATTTTGCAGCAATTTGGATGTGTTTTATAACACTATAAATACCAAAGCACCATTTTATGTTATAAAAAGTGAAAATAGATGCTCTTATATCCAAGAAAAACGGCCATACTCGAATCAACAAGACCCTCGAATCAAGGATACTTGACTATAACTTCACCAAAGTAGCATCCCAAGTCTAGCAAATAAGGTAAAGCTATTTCCAAAGTGAATGGAACAAATACACAACAAAAAGCCTTCAAAATATATAACCATAGCTGAAATATGAACATTTTATTTCCTGGTGGCGATAGTTGGTAGGCGGCGATAATTGGTAGCAAGGCAGTATCAATAACAATTGGCGACGGGACAGAAACTCGGTCTATCTGCTTCCGTGTTAAGTTTAAATTGAACTGTGTCACAATTATATGAATACTAAGCGATAAATTTACGGGGCATTTAAAGTCGTAGAGCTAGCAGTAATTTGTAGCCCAATATCCGAACTTACATGAAATATTATGATAAGTTTTCTTCAGTTTACAAAGTGTACTGTCGCTTTTAAACAGGAAGTTAAGTACAGTACACTTGAGCGCGCATTATCGCAATTATCGGGATTAAGTGTCAGTAATTCTATTTAACACAGACCTGTGCCACATTTTCAATCAAAACATCGGAAGTATCGGAAGATTTTGGGGGCGGTCTCTGGGGGATTACTAACACTTAAATGGCTGGTTATAAAACTCGGAGTTGGAGCTGGAGTTGGAGCTTTACTCGGAGCCGCACCTCTACCGCACCTTTTTACCGCACCCCTCCTCTGATTGGTTGTCTTGATACTGCCACTGCACCTGATATAGATCTTGGTGTACAACTACACCCGGTAACAGTCATCGGAACGCCACAGTGAAACGGAACGCAAATACTATTGTAAACAAATGACATTGAAAGCCACAGATAATTACGTGAACATCAACCTATTGTGTTTTATGTCATTATTGTATCTACTTTAGGTCATTTCTGCAATAATGGACGATAAAAAGTCTTTAATTTGGGTTTTTCCCAGGCGTGCTTAGATTCAATGAAATGGGGGTTCAGCACTGAATTGAAGAGGCCAGAGCCAGTACCTGGCGCACATCACTGTTTTTATGAGCATACATTTTTTCATCAAGCAAATTTTACATTAAAACTGTGAACAGTATTCTCAAGATGTGTTCTACCGAATTTGTTCAGCCTTTATTACCTCCAAATGGAATCCATAGCTCCTTAATATGGAATTCAGTGGGCCTGTACCCAACATTCACTTAGATAGTGTGCAATACTCTGGTTATCTATGTTCCAAAGTATCTTCTGAGTATATGTTATTACTGGGATTTATAATTAATTATGTAACTTATTTCTCTTGAGAAATTATATAAGTATAATAGTATTAACATTTACATTGTTGCTTTATCTCTTTACCATTTGTGCACCTATATGCAATAAAACTGAATCTATTGCAATGTTTTTTCTTCTTTCCATGTTGCTTTATGGTTTCCCCAGACCTTCAGACTTTCCTAGTTTCTTTTAGTTCAATTTCTGATGGACGTTATAATCAGTAGTTAAATCACTGATTCCAATTGGGATCCAATGGCCCACCAGCTAGTGGGACAGCAAAGGGTAATTTGGATTATTAGATTTTGAGTGTCAGAACCAACATTATTTTCATAAAATGGTGAAAGTATCATATTGGACCCTTATTAATAGCCTGAAAACTGATAAACTTAAGTTTCTGCAAATTCATTACCTCTAAAATATAGTCAAAAGTATTTTCTCTCATCAAATATTTGCACTATGTTCTACAGTGATTTAAATTTATAAACAAAACTTCAATAAGATTTTCTATATAGCTATCTTCAGTTGTCATTTGTTACTTATTTTGATCCTCAATTTGTCTTTGACTCCTTTGAAAAAGATGCGACATGTATCTTGGGATTGCTTTTTTTTTATTGCTCTGAGGAATTTCTATGTAAATTATTTTCAGAATTTCACTATAAATTCAAGAAGTCAGTCAGAATCATAAAGTAGATCATATCACTTGTATCAAACTGGGTAAGGTGTTGTGGGGAAAACAGTGCAAAACATTTGGTAGGTCATATCAGTTGCAGTATTTTGGGTTGGGTGTTGTGGGGAAAACACTGCAAAACAGTGTACAGGTCATATCAAAGGAGGTAGATGGCAGTGGAATACATTGAACAGGTCATATCACAATGACAATATGAAGCCAAGGTACATCATGAACAGTTTAACCAGCATACATTCACAGTTTTTATGTGAAATAGTAATACAAACAAAATGCATGGAGAAAAAAAATTGTTCTAAGTGTATTCAGAAGCTTTGGAAATATGTTATATACTTAGAAATTAGTAAAGTTAAAGATTCCAGTGTCTATCATATATATTGAAAGTGTCATTAATGCATGACAGAACATAAATTTTCTACAAGCAACAAGTTCGATATATTGTTAGCCTTTGTAGAGAAGGCTGAAAAGTCTCAAAGCTACATAAATCTACAAATGAAATTTCTTCCAAGATCTTCAATTTGCTTGTGACTTCTTAATAATTGTGTAATGTATATGGGACTACATTTAGTAATCACAAAGTTTTTAAATAGATGTTCATATAATACGAAATAATTCTAAAAATCACTATTCAAATGGTGTCAAAAATATCAGAGTTGCACACAAACAACTTTGATGAGGGACTGTGAATTGAGTGAAGGCTGAGGTTGGGGATCAACTATTCTCAAATATTAGTGTGCAGATTGAGAGAGTCCACTGTAAGATATCAATAATATGGTGATTTTAGTAGATCCTGATCGAGTTCTTTGGGGGAAGGGATCAAGAAGTTTGAGTACATAGTGTGAATGAGTGTTGAGAGACACACACAGAGGCTGAGTGGGGGATCAATGATGAATGTCTTGAGGATTGTTTTACAGATGATATTTTGATAATTATTTGTCTGTAATGAATTTTAACACAAGATAATAGCAAATTTTGACATGTTCAAAGGTCAACATGTATCTCTATTTGCTTCATTTTTATTTATTGCTCATTTATTATCTTCTCATTTGCTTATTTCATGGATCATATAAGTGACACATACCTGATTTATGGGTTCTTAACCTTATAAATATCTTTGGCAATACCCAAGAAACTTTGATCAAGTAAAAAGTTTTATAAACTACAATGAAATGGTGTAAAACATTAATAGCAAATATCATAATTGTAACATCTGTAACAATATGTCACATATACAATGTCTCTATCAAAGTTCCTTAGCTCTAATGCAAATGATTTGTGTGATGTTCTTGATGTTGATTCCATTGAAAGTCAGTCGAATAAAATGACTTGAATTGTAAATGCTTAAATAGTCAATGTTTGATTGTCACCAGACGCTTGAAAGATAATGATTTTCATCCCAAATTAGCCAACATTTGTAAAAGCTAGAAAAATAATTTTACTTTTTGCTTTAGAGGTAAAAGTAACTCAAATAATATGCACATATTTTCCACCTCCAAAGGCAGTTGCTTCAATTGGACTGGTTTCCAAATAATTATGCTGCTAGCTTTAGTAAATAGAAACCACTGGGAGGGTACGGTGACACAGTGGGTAACACCTTCTCCCACCTCTGAGGTCTCCGGTTCAAACCCTGAACTGAATATGGGAAAGTTGGTAGCTACTTTCTGATTGTCAGCAGTGACGATTAAATCCAAATAATTAAATAAATAAATCATTGAATTTCATTTACCACCACTGTGGTAACCAAAGTGGAAGTAAATCAATTCAATTCTTTGGATTTGTTTCTTTGTTGAGCCTTAAAGTCTGTATTTTTATGGAGATTAAGCTCTATAAAAGTCATACAAAAATTAGAAATTAATGTAAAGACCCAACAAGCACATATTTAATTTCTGGTACTTTAGTCAATCAGTATTCCAAAAAACTAATGACGGAGTAAATTAAGTAGGAACCATTATAAACATTTTGATTTTAAATACAATGTATCTTCATTTTATACAATGGTATGGGTTTACTACTGCCTCATACGTAGCACAAGTGTCCCAATGGCCCACTCAAATTTATTTATGAAATAATAAATGATCATCCGACCACTAGAGAATCCTGCCCAAGCTGTCTATTGCCGTTCCGTTTCACTGTCCAGTTTACTGACATGAACCACTGAGTAGGTACTTGTGTTATTCATCACTTAAGTACACAAACGATTGGCCAAATAAAACTGAAATATTATATATATTAAGGTAAAATATGTATCTCCATTTTACTACACAAAGGTTTAAATAACAGTTTTAGTTTAGTACTGACGTGATGTAAAAATCAATAAACCGTTCTGATCCACTGTTACCCGGTGTACCAGCATTTGATATTTTATTTGTTTTAAATATTGCGAGAAGACAGAGTGAGGTGCGGTGACAGTAAAATATTAGAGAGGTTGCGAACAACGTTTCAGAAACGCCCCTTACAAAAAACGCAACATAATTAATCAATACGAAAGTCCATCAGACGGGGCAGAGTTTTTGTTTGCGCACAACGTTTGAAAAGAGGAGGTTTTAAGGCCAAAACTAGACATAATTATTATTTACACAAAGATTGCAAACTATTATGCATTGTTTAAGATGTATGAGACTTTATAAGAAAATCCAGTTTTATATAATATTCATACTTAATCCATCATAAATCAAAATAAACTGTCAGAAATCATGGTTAATTATTTACTAACATGGATATCCCATTGATAGAAGATTTATAGAAACAAAAAATTGCATGTCTTTGGCCTTATTGTTTCCATTAATTGGAAGAGTTTCTGACAGGTGATAAAAAAAGGCTGGTCGTTGTATACTTGGACTTTTTAAAATATAATACACTGGCTAAATATAGTCTATAGTACTTGGGGAACTCTGTACTGACATGTATAACACACTTTATTGGCCAAATAATTAATAAATCCACAAGGGAAACAAATTACGTGGCGAAGTCATTTGCCACGTAAAAAACGTAACCTTGTGCAGCTAAAACCTTATGAAATTGCATCACACACAGAAATCAATGACGTGTAACGTAACGGACAGTAGATACGGGCATCAAAAACGTTGTTCGCAAACTCTCTAAAGCTGGATCATATATTTGTAAAATATTATTAGAAACCCCATTGTAGCCTCACGTTTTCATCACTCTGTGGGTGTACAAGTACTACGTATAGCATTGGAGGGGGGGGGGGGGGGGGGGGGTGCGATGGGGTGCGGTAAAAATATTTGTACAATAAAATATTGCTGGATCATATATTTGTAAAATATTGTTAGAAACCCCATTGTAGCCTCATGTTTTCATCACTCTGTGGGTGTACAACTACCAGCATTTGATATTTTATTTGTTTTAAATATTGCGAGAAGACAGAGTGAGGTGCGGTGACAGTAAAATATTGCTGGATCATATATTTGTAAAATATTGTTAGAAACCCCATAGTAGCCTTATTTTGTCACCGCGTGCACAGACTCAAAATTCGCCATATCCAGTATGTGGAATAGGTAGGTACTTAAATAAATCTCATATCTGGGCTGTGTGGCACAGGTCTGTGCACTCAAAAATTCGTCATATTCAGTATGTGGAATAGGTCTGTACTTAATTAAATATTATATCTGGGCTGTGTGGCACAGGTCTGTGCACTCAAAATTCGCCATATCCAATATGTGGAATAGGTCTGTACTTAAATAAATCTCATATCTGGGCTGTGTGGCACAGGTCTGTGCACTCAAAATTCGTCATAGCCAGTATGTGGATTAGGTATGTACTTAATTAAATATTGTATCTGGGCTGTGTGGCACAGGTCTATGCACTCAAAATTCGCCTTATCCAGTATGTGGAATAGGTCTGTACTTAAATAAATCTCATATCTGGGCTGTGTGGCACAGGTCTGTGCACTCAAAATTCGCCTTATCCAGAATGTGGAATAGGTCTGTACTTAATTAAATATTGTATCTGGGCTGTGTGGCACAGGTCTGTGCACTCAAAATTCGTCATATTCAGTATGTGGAATAGGTCTGTACTTAATTAAATATTGTATCTGGGCTGTGTGGCACAGGTCTGTGCACTCAAAATTCGTCATATTCAGTATGTGGAATAGGTCTGTACTTAATTAAATATTGTATCTGGGCTGTGTGGCACAGGTCTGTGCACTCAAAATTCGTCATATTCAGTATGTGGAATAGGTCTGTACTTAATTAAATATTGTATCTGGGCTGTGTGGCACAGGTCTGTGCACTCAAAATTCGTCATATTCAGTGTGTGGATTAGGTCTGTACTTAATTAAGTCTCCTATCTGGGCTGTGTGGCACAGGTCTGTGCACCCAAAATTCGTCATAGTCAGTATGTGGATTAGGTCTGTACTTAAATAAATCTCATATCTAGGCTGTGTGGCACAGGTCTGTGCACTCAAAATTCGCCATATCCAGTATGTGGAATAGGTCTGTACTTAATTAAATATTGTATCTGGGCTGTGTGGCACAGGTCTGTGCACTCAAAATTCGCCATATCCAGAATGTGGAATAGGTCTGTACTTAATTAAATCTCATATCTGGCCTGTGTGGCACAGGTCTGTGCACTCAAAATTCGCCATATCCAGTATGTGGAATAGGTCTGTACTTAAATAAATCTCATATCTGGGCTGTGTGGCACAGGTCTGTGCACTCAAAAATTCGTCATATTCAGTATGTGGAATAGGTCTGTACTTAATTAAATATTATATCTGGGCTGTGTGGCACAGGTCTGTGCACTCAAAATTCGCCATATCCAATATGTGGAATAGGTCTGTACTTAAATAAATCTCATATCTGAGCTGTGTGGCACAGGTCTGTGCACTCAAAATTCGTCATAGCCAGTATGTGGATTAGGTATGTACTTAATTAAATATTGTATCTGGGCTGTGTGGCACAGGTCTATGCACTCAAAATTCGCCTTATCCAGTATGTGGAATAGGTCTGTACTTAAATAAATCTCATATCTGGGCTGTGTGGCACAGGTCTGTGCACTCAAAATTCGCCATATCCAGTATGTGGAATAGGTCTGTACTTAATTAAATATTGTATCTTGGCTGTGTGGCACAGGTCTGTGCACTCAAAATTCGCCTTATCCAGAATGTGGAATAGGTCTGTACTTAATTAAATATTGTATCTGGGCTGTGTGGCACAGGTCTGTGCACTCAAAATTCGTCATATTCAGTATGTGGAATAGGTCTGTACTTAATTAAATATTGTATCTGGGCTGTGTGGCACAGGTCTGTGCACTCAAAATTCGTCATATTCAGTATGTGGATTAGGTCTGTACTTAAATAAATCTCATATCTAGGCTGTGTGGCACAGGTCTGTGCACTCAAAATTCGCCATATCCAGTATGTGGAATAGGTCTGTACTTAATTAAATATTGTATCTGGGCTGTGTGGCACAGGTCTGTGCACTCAAAATTCGCCATATCCAGTATGTGGAATAGGTCTGTACTTAAATAAATCTCATATCTGGGCTGTGTGGCACAGGTCTGTGCACTCAAAATTCGTCATATTCAGTGTGTGGATTAGGTCTGTACTTAATTAAATATTGTATCTGGGCTGTCTGGCACAGGTCTGTGCACTCAAAATTCGTCATATTCAGTGTGTGGATTAGGTCTGTACTTAAATAAATCTCATATCTAGGCTGTGTGGCACAGGTCTGTGCACTCAAAATTCGCCATATCCAGTATGTGGAATAGGTCTGTACTTAATTAAATATTGTATCTGGGCTGTGTGGCACAGGTCTGTGCACTCAAAATTCGCCATATCCAGAATGTGGAATAGGTCTGTACTTAATTAAATCTCATATCTGGCCTGTGTGGCACAGGTCTGTGCACTCAAAATTCGCTATATCCAGTATGTGGAATAGGTCTGTACTTAATTAAATCTCATATCTGGCCTGTGTGGCACAGGTCTGTGCACTCAAAATTCGCCATATCCAGTATGTGGAATAGGTCTGTACTTAAATAAATCTCATATCTGGGCTGTGTGGCACAGGTCTGTGCACTCAAAATTCGTCATATTCAGTGTGTGGATTAGGTCTGTACTTAATTAAATATTATATCTGGGCTGTGTGGCACAGGCCGGTGCACCCAAAATTCGTCATAGCCAGTATGTGGATTAGGTCTGTACTTAAATAAATCTCATATCTGGGCTGTGTGGCACAGGTCTGTGCACTCAAAATTCGCCTTATCCAGAATGTGGAATAGGTCTGTACTTAATTAAATATTGTATCTGGGCTGTGTGGCACAGGTCTGTGCACTCAAAATTCGTCATATTCAGTATGTGGAATAGGTCTGTACTTAATTAAATATTGTATCTGGGCTGTCTGGCACAGGTCTGTGCACTTAAAATTCGTCATATTCAGTGTGTGGATTAGGTCTGTACTTAATTAAATCTCATATCTGGGCTGTGTGGCACAGGTCTGTGCACCCAAAATTCGTCATAGTCAGTATGTGGATTAGGTCTGTACTTAAATAAATCTCATATCTAGGCTGTGTGGCACAGGTCTGTGCACTCAAAATTCGTCATAATCAGTGTGTGGATTAGGTCTGTACTTAATTAAATCTCATATCTGGGCTGTGTGGCACAGGCCTGTGCACTCAAAATTCGTCATAGCCAGTATGTGGATTAGGTCTGTACTTAAATAAATCTCATATCTGGGCTGTGTGGCACAGGTCTGTGCACTCAAAATTCGTCATATACAGTATATGGATTAGGTCTGTACTTAATTAAATCTCATATCTGGGCTGTGTGGCACAGGTCTGTGCACTCAAAATTCGTCATATACAGTATATGGATTAGGTCTGTACTTAATTAAATCTCATATCTGGGCTGTGTGGCACAGGTCTGTGCACTCAAAATTCGCCATATCCAGTATGTGGAATAGGTCTGTACTTAATTAAATCTCGTATCTGGGCTGTGTGGCACAGGTCTGTGCACTCAAAATTCGCCTTATCCAGTATGTGGAATAGGTCTGTACTTAATTAAATCTCATATCTGGGCTGTGTGGCACAGGTCTGTGCACTCAAAATTCGCCTTATCCAGTATGTGGAATAGGTCTGTACTTAAATAAATCTCATATCTGGGCTGTGTGGCACAGGTCTGTGCCCTCAAAATTCGTCATGTTCAGTATATGAAATAGGTTTGTACTTAAATAAATCTCATATCAGGGCTGTATAGCACAGATCTGTGCCCTGAAAATTTGTCATATTCAGTATATGGAATAGGTTTGTAGTTAAATAAATCTCATATTGGAGTTGTGTGGCACAGGTCTGTGCACCCTAATTTCATTATATCCAGTATATGAAATAGGTCTGTACTTAAATAAATCTCATATCTGGGTAGTATGGCACAGGTCGGTGCCCTCAAAATTCGTCATATACAGTATATGGAATAGGTCTGTACTTAAATAAATGTCATATCTGAGGTGTGTGGCGCAGGTCTGTGCCCTGAAAATTCGTCATACCCAGTATATGAAATGGGTTTGTACTTAAATAAATCTGATATCTGGGTGTATGGCACAGGTCTGTGCCCTCAAAATTCGTCATCTACAGTATATGGAATAGGTCTGTACTTGAATAAATCTCATATCTGAGTTGTGTGGCATAGGTCTTTGCCCTCATAATTCGTCATATCCAGTATATGGAATAGGTTTGTACTTAAATAAATCTCATATCTGGGCTGTATGGTGACCTCAAAATTCGTCATAAACAGTGTGTGAACTAAGTCTGTACTGAAATAAATCTCACATCTGATTGGTAGGGCACAGGTCTGTACACTAAAAGTTCGACATATCCAGTATATGGGATATGTCTTCACTTAAATAAATGTCACATCTGAGTGATATGACAAAGGTCTGTGCACCCAAATCTCGCCATATACATTATATTGAATAGATCTGTATTTAAATAAATCTCACATCTGAGTGAAATGGCAGAGATCTGTTGGTCGTAATTTTATTGTATAAAAAGCATGGAATAGGTGTGTAATTAAGCAGATGAATGAATTTTTATGATATGACCTAGATATGTAGTCTGCAAGTTTGTATGTCTCATGACATTCAATATGATTAATTCAGGCATTAATATTATTGTTATCCTTTTATAATTACAAAATAAACACACATCAGTGAACCAGAAGAGAAATGTTTACAGTGTGTAAAAGCACCACGAGCACGAGTACTGTAGACAGGTAGTAAATAACCAAATGTGAAAATTCCAATTCTATTTATAGAGCTAAACATAAAAATACATAGGCTATTTATAGAGCTGTTTCTCATTGGATGAATATTCCCTTATATCTCTATTGCAAATTGGCTTGCTATAACACACTCTATATTTCATTATATGTGTTACAGAATTTGATTGACAGTTTCGAATATCGCCGAATGTGGCAGAGGTCAGTTCATTATAGAACTACCGTCCGTGAATTCCCGGAATATTAGACAAGCGTTCTGTAGCTGCATGAGGCAAAGTATGAGAGAAAACATTTTAGTAAAATAAATTTTCAGTTCTTTCCTCTCTTTGTGCGATTGTGAGGTTTGGAGTGATTGTTATTGTAAGGGTTTATTAATGTTTCTAGACACTCTTGTCAGGGTTTCATTGAAATACAGTTAAAACGCCACCAAACCATAATGCCCCCCATAATACCACTCCATAACACCACCGGGTATTGTGATATATATTTCAACTGACCAGGCTGACCCTGCTCTGCTATGGGGACTTTACATTAGGTCAACAAGTGATAAATAAGAATATATAAATAAACATTGTTTAACCTTTTAAAAAATTAAGACTTTTCCCCACTTATACATAAAGCCGCGGTTCACATAAAGGATATTAAAATGCCACATGTGCACATAAAAATTGTGTTACAACAAGGTCCAGATTACATCACCTTTTCTCTCCACCAATGAGAATTATTATTAATTTTCTCTCTTTAACAAGCTTTAATTCTGTTTAGGAACAAAATGTAAATTATATACTTCACATTAAGTATATTAATGTTGGTTAGTGGTGGCGTTATGGAGGTGGCATTGTGAAGGTGGTATTATGGTTTGGTGGCATTCTCAATATTTTCTGTTTCATTAATATTACTGGTTCTAAATGTGCAGCAAAACACTAAAGCGCATGGTTATGAAGGAGCTATTTCAGGGTTAAATGTTCAACCATAGAAAGTTGTAAAATCAATCAGTTGTCCAAGTGCTTAATCTCCGTATCTGCAGATTCTAAGGCACACCATCCAGTTCGTTTGGCATAAATCATGAAGGCGTTAGACATATTCCAAGTCGCACCCAGGGAGGCAATTCGGTGTTCGGTAGTTAGAAACTAAGGTGGAAATGATTCTGAAATAAGTAGGTTTTTAGTCAACTTTTGAAACATGAGAGATTTGGAGCCCTGCACATATCATGTGGAAGATCATTCCATAACTTTGGGGCATCATATGAGAAACTGTTGTTGACGTGGACCTTTGATTTATGGATGGAAGAACAATAATGAGGAACCTGGAGGAACACATTTTTGGGGTTAGAGCATCTTGTGTTCACTACTGATTTGTACAATGAGAGATATTGTAACGAACCGGGCGGTCGGGTTGTAGTTACAAGTACTGTCAGGATGTTGCAACTACCTTAATGTAAGTTTCAGTCTTCACTAATCAGCTTCCCAATGAAGTGTGCTGATTTCAGTAGATGTATCCTGGGGTTAATCTAGACCAAGCGCCTCTACTCTTAGTTTGTCAACTGGTACTGTGGGTTCTTGGTTCATATATACCTTTATACCCCAGAGATACAAAGTATATCAAAACACACCAAACTAAATATGAAGTAAAGTTAGAGAAATAAACTATATGGTAGATGATTTTATATGTATCTATACCATAACCTTTATCACTCTCGGCATTAATATTACCGGTATGATTTTCTGGTTATGGGATATTTTCTATTCCTGTTCTATATAACTATGCACAATAGGAATTGAAGCAAGCAGATAGAGAACAGATCAACCTTTATTAAATAATAGTCAACAAATATACAAGTAATAAGTAAACCAAGAAGTATATTTAACAAATACTGAGTATAACAAATCTAGTAAATTAGGTCAGTAAATCAAATAATATTAATGGGACTAATAACTCATACTAAGGGTACTTTCAGGAAGCAAATCAAATCTATCTTATAAATTATATGGAGCTATATATACTACAATTAATGCCAATATACTTTACTCGGACTATGGTCAAACTGACCTTACTCGGACTGGGACCTATGTCAGACCAGTGTTCAGATCTAGACCTAACTCGGACCTTTAGTCGGACCTAGACCTTTGTCGGACCTGGACCTTACTCGGACCTGTTGGTCGGACCTGACCTGACTCGGACCTGTTGGTCACTTCAAATATAATTAATTCTAAACAGGTTATACCTCAACAGTTTAGTACATTTGATGGTTTCTAGAGCTTTTTCTGGCTCTTTACTCGGACCTTGTCTGTGACAACTGATCCACTGAGCTCTGTGCTCACCTCCTTATATAGACTTCAGAACACATCACTCCTGTGAACCTACACCAAAAAGGCACTACATTTCAAAATTAAAAGATACAAAACTCATACTAACCTTCAAGCTTCTAATAAAATATAGCAATTCTTGTTAGAATAACCTTTTACATGCAAATAATTTAATACATTCACTATTTCAAACCAGTAACCTTAAACATTTACTTTAGAGCGGGAAAATTAATTCGCGGTAAATAAATTACTTCCAACCAAATATGGCGGCTAGTACCAGACAGTTAAAATTGTGAAAATAAAGCAAAATACTGTGTTTCACCATCAAATAACAGACGAATATGCAAATTAGGGTTAATATTATTCAAAATATAAAAAAAATTGGACATAAAACCCTATAAATATGCAAATATTTAACTCGTTAGTGATATGACAACAAATAAGCCTAATCAGCATTCCGATTCTCGCAAAGCATTATGGGAAGGTATCGGGATAAACAAAAAACGTCTGTAATAGAAGAACCAGGAAGTAGCGAATATGTAATTTATGTGATTTATCTATATATAAGCATTTATCTTATAAAAAATATAATGGAAATAGTGTAATAAATTATATAAATTAGTTCTGTGAAGAATACTGAATTTGTGTAAGATAATTGTGGCAGTTTTGACATAAATCCCCTATTTTCGCCCAGTTGTAGCTTAACTGGTGTAACAAATTCATCAATAAGGCCTCAATTTTCTTCGATATTTCCAAAAATATTTAACTTACAAATATGTTATGTACTTCATTGGAAAGGTATTTAGACAGCTTCTGCTCGATTTATTACATTAAATCCATGGAGAAGTGGAGAAGGAATCATAAGTTTATTTTTTATTTTTTTAAAAATTTTTCGCAATTTCATCCCCCCATTTATTCCATTTATTGTATTTTTTTATTGATGGACTTATTTTACTTATTATTTAAAAAAACTGGTGGGTAATAAATAAAGCACTCATTGCATTTTTTCGTATATTTATGTAATTATTTACTGATAGTTTTTTATATTTTTGTACTATTTTCCTATTATTCTATTTTTTAGCCTCATTTATATTAGCTTTATTATGCATTAATCTTAAGTGCATTATTTGACCTTAAGTTTTCTTGTTTAAGGTCAGCCAGGGAGTACAAAAGTCCACCACCGAAGGGACTATGCTGCTCCATTTAATTATATTTTTCTGCCCTTTTTAACACAAGTAAATAATATATATACTGGGTAGGGGAGGTTGGCTAGCCTGCCATTTACAAAATTGAGATATTTATGTAACAATATTAAAAAAAATTTAAGATTAAGAACATATTCATTTTTGACAAGCTGTGATGACAATAAATATCAAAATAAGAGTAATTATTTCACTTTTAAGGAATTGTAATTCCTACTTTTAATTTTTTCCTTTTTTTAAAAGAAAAAATGGATCACGGATGTACACAAAAACGTATCTTTTGCCCACATTTTTTAATATTTTATTTACACACACCCCAACATCGGTTCTCCTCATATTCATTCCATTAAAATCTGCCCATAAATAAAAAATAACCAAATTTTTGAAACTAAATTTTTTCAACTGCATTTCTCTAGTGAGCACAACATTTTATCTAAAATTTTCCAAAAATTTTGAGCAAATATGTACACAACTATTTTCAAGTAATTAACATATACAATTTCTGGTGTTCTCAACAATTTTCAAAATTTATGAGTTAATACTTTAACTCATATAAAAAAATGTCTGAAACCACAATAATTTTTAAACATATGTTTATAATTTAAATAATCAATCAAAAATCATCTCCAAAAATAACTGTACAGGTCAAGAAACCCCATTTCCCACACCTTAGAAGAATAAAAACAATATTTAAAAGTACCTGTTCTTGGCAAAAAAACCCACTATTCTGTAGATCTATATGTATATTTTTATAAAAAAAAATAAGCTTAGCGTGTGTAGTGTACATATTATTTTCTCTAAAATTCTTCTGAAAATTTTTGCTGATTTTTTTTGGCAAATACACAAGTATTTTCAACTAATTAACATGTACGTACCAATTGCTGGTGTTCTCAACCATTTTCCAAATTTATTAGCTGATATTTTAACGTTTATTTCAAATAAAAATATATCTGAAACTACAATAGGTTTTTACATATAAATTTAATTTAAATAATCAATGAAAAATCATCTTCAGAAATAGCTGTACATGTTAAGACACCCTATTTTCGCTCATCTTAGAAGACTAAAAACTATATTTTAAAATCTTTTTTCCTGGTGACAATTCCTTGCTTGATAGATCGTTATGTATATTTTTTATAAAAAATAAGTTTTATGTGTTTTATGCAAGAAATTATGTAGTATTTACTCTTTTCTTCATGTAAAAATCACTTCCTGGTTCAGATCTACGTAGATTTGTTTATCCCGAAACGGAAGTCGGGACAATATGTTCACGCATGCGTACTCGAAATGCTGATTAGGCTTATACGGACCAAAAAATCGGCTACTAAACCTCGGAAATCGCCGAGAATCCCCGAAAATTGTCATCCCGGAAACGCTCGTTTCCTACAATATGGTGCAAAATATTTTTTAAAAAATAGTTAAAATGGCTTAGAATCCAATTTACTGGATAAACATGTTATCACAATATTATAATTTTTGTACCATATCCTTAGCAAATTGAAGACGTATCTCTCCAGTAAAGCCTACTCTCCATAGCTCTCCCATCTCCTTGGTATCTTTGTTGTTGGTCTGCTATGTCTCTACATTTTGATTTATTCTTTCTCCCTTTATGGTTCTAGTGCTTTAGAGTCTACCATACAATGGAGATCACAATCATATTTGAAATATTGTGTTATATTCTTATTACTTGTTTGGACACGACAAACTGGCATGACATCTGCTATTGCATTTAATTTTGGCCTTAAAGCATTTGCACCTGTTTGTTTTACAATGATTTGCACTGCAGTTGCATTTCTGAAACCCCTGGCCACCACTTCTAGAACTCTCAATAGCTGCTTCCCTGACTGATACCTCTCTTTCTCTATTGATATCACTGTCTTTAACAAGATCCTGGCTACGAACTTCAAATTGAGACCTTGAAAAATGTCCATTCAGTACTCCTGCTGTAACTGCGATTTTGTACAATTCCCTTTCTTGGTCTTTTTCCACAATTTTGCCCATCAGATTTCTCGGGTCTCCTCTGCCATGGTCAACACTGGGAATTGGTATAGTTACAGTATTACCAGTGTCTGCTGGAACTAAAGCCAAGCATCTCCTTTTGATCATTCTTCAGCTTGGTTTGATTGACAGCGCTTGGCTGCCACCCAATGATGCAAGATGTGTGCCTGTCTCTCCTGTATGTTCACCACCTGTGGGGTAAGGACTTGAGGTTCATGAGGAGTAGAACTGCATCTGGTCTCAAGGGGTTGTTGTCCCAGGTGTACTGGTGTCAAAGAAGGTGCTTCTATAGCATTAGTGGGAATGAATTCTTCTGTATCTGATGCTGGCACTTCCAAATCACTGGTTACATCTTCTGGTGGTTCAGAATTTACAGAGGAGTGGATGGATAATAGATCATCTTCTGGCAGTGATCTTGCCAATCTAAATCTGATATTTTTGGACCTGCGAACTTCAGCACAATAGGAAATAGCTTATTTTATATCACCAGCAGCTATTCTAGAGATATATAGGGATTGCTTGTGGATGCAACAGTTCATGCAGATGTACCTCATGTTAAGGTTAATGTTGATGTTAATTATATGGACTTTAAATATCTTGGTAGATTCAATTCAAATTTGGGTACATTGGGATAACCAGTCCTTCAGTTGAGGTTTTATTTTTAAGTTGACTTAAACTCGCTTTTACAACAGAATCAAATTTACTATAATCTCTTTCTTTAGTCCAGCACAGTTTAACTAAAATGGCTTGATACATTTATTTTGAATTGAGTTTAAAAAAGTTTTTCTATGTTTCCATACAGTATATGGAAAGTGGCTTCACAGATTTCATTCTAATTTAACATGTTTATGTAACTGGCCTTAGGTAAGTGCCCTATGTTAAAACAAAGTTCCAGTAATAACAGAATTATATTCACTTTAAGTTTGGCAATTTTTGGGCAATATCTCAAAGACTGCCATTGATACTGAGCATATATAGATTGTGGGTGTAACAAACCTTGAACAGAACCCACATAACACAATTACCTTAAACTCCCTCACAGTCACAAACATTGAGTTTAAGGTAAGGATGAACAAGTTGAACATGGTATGTTGAAGTTGTGTTTTTTTTTTTCTCTGTGGGAAATAATGAGGAAAAATAATGGAATAATACCTCCTTGGAGAGTAAAAAGTGGAGGATAGTAATTATGAATATATAGATAGCATCTGATGAAAAAAGATAGAAGTTAGTTGTATGTTTTTTGTGTGAATTTTGAGAAATATAAAAGGATTTGATACTATTATAATATAACAAGACTGCATCTATAGAGGTCAAAAAGGCTTATGTGAGTGTAAAAAACATATCTATAGGTAAAACATAAACTACTACCACAAAAAGACAGAGGTAACAAGTTTGGACAAAGTTACACTCTAATGAATAATATCAAATGAAAGGTCTGGCTTGAAAGAAAGCTTTTGTAACAAAACATTGCAGGAGATGGAATGCATGATTGACCGATATTATTCTAGTGTTTTCAAAGACAGTGGGGTGAATACCAGTGCACTAGGAATTACAAGTGATATAAATGAAATTTCAGTAGAAAAACTTTGGGCGTGTTGAAAAACTTTATAGACCAATATTATTGTAGTTTTGTGTCTTCAGGTTCATTAAAATTGGACTCTTTTGAAAGGTGTCTCTTAATTAGGGACAACAGCCAAGAATCTAAAATGACAAGTACACCTGTGGATACCATGGATAACCTGAAACAAAAAAACATTGACTCAATGTTATCTTCAAGAGAATTGACCTTACAGGATAAACTTGATCCAGTTTCAGAAAAGCAAAATAAATAGAAAAGAAAAAATATATCCCCAATAGGACTGATTGATTTTTAAGAACTATCGGGTTCAGTGCATTTCTACAGAGAGTGATACTATAATGCCAACAAGAAGTGCCAAACCTAGAAAAAAAGGCAGAGTACATGCAAAAGATATAGCATGATAAACTGTCTGCAATCACGGAATCAATGACAAATGCTTTTATGAAGGAGATTATGAGTTTCAAGGGAGAGATAACAGAACTTATGAGTGTTTCACAAGCCAAGGAACAGAAGATTATGGAAACATTAATTGAGAAGGTAGAGTCACTTGGCAAGTTTGTCAAAGAAAAGGACCAAAGAGTGGATCAGCTACAAACTGAACTAAAGCTTCACAGAATAAAAACAGAATTCTTGAAGGCAGGCTTACCCGCTTGGAAAAACTTGTGGGTGACTTACAGGAGGATGCGCCTCAATGAAAAGCCCATCCTATGGAAAGAAACTTGTTATTTTACAACATAAGTGAAACAGAGAGGTCCAAATGGTAGAGAGAATGCTGCAGATGTATTACTGAATTTCTTGGCATCAGAGTTGAAGATTCCAGAAGAATAAATGAAACGGGTAACCCTCAAAAAAGTACACACGATTGAAAGAGTCACCTCCAGAACACGACCTATTATAGCAAAGTTTCAATCCTTTTCCCAGAAATTGAAAGTCCTTAGCTATATAAAAAATCTTGCTCAAAAAAGTTAGTATTCACCAACCAGATACATCCTGAACTGGATGAACAGATAAAGATACTGCTACCCCAATACAAGATGGCCAAACAGCAACAGAAAACTGCCAAATGGATAGGTGAAAAGCTGCTTATCGACAGTCAAGTAACAAGTGTGCAAATTTTGATGTGGACCAGATTTATAATACAGTGAAACTGCACAACGCTCCACTAATTACAAGACAAGGAAGTACATTCCAGGGTGACTGAACTGATGTGTTCAATGCCGATCACATTGTACCAGTTCTACATGCATTACATGCTGATGTTCGCCTTGCCCCAGCTGCACACAATGTTTATGCTTACAGGATCTCTAAGCAGGATGGCATCATTGAACACTTCGAAGATGGTATGGATTTCAGCATCCTGGACCTACCTGATTTAACTTGATTGAGGAGGTAGCAAGACAAGCTATTTCATAGATGTTAGATGGACTAATTTGATTGCAAATTTTAATAACTAAGTAAAACTTATCAGAAATATTGTAGTTTTATAAAAAAACATTAAGAATTATCCCAAATAGACATTTTAAAAAAATATTAAAATATAACTGTGAGGAAATAAATCCAAAGACAAAGTATAAAATAAATGTTGCTGTACTCTCCAACTTATGAGTTTTTTGAAAACTAAATGAGTTTAGTACATACTGGATGACTATAACTTCAATTATCATGTCTAAACTAATCAATGATTATCATGCAATGCTATATTTTAAGTCAGAGCAACTGCACAATTTCATCACTCTATTTCTATCTGTCCATCTATGTAAACTGAATGCCAAAACAATCATCAGTATGTTATAGTCGATAAACTGTCCAAAAAATTTGGAAGATTAAAACAAAATACATAATTTATCAAACCCAATACTTTTATATGTGTTAGTTCAAATAAAATATTGTGTTTCTTGATTGGTGCAGTAAAGTGTTTTAAACCAGTTGACTCTGTTGAAAGAGAAATTTCTTCACTATGTGCAGTGTCAATTTAGTAAAGCTGTGTGAAGCTGTCCATTTGGTTTATCCTGTTATACTGCTGTTTATTTCTATCATTGAGACAAGTACTCCTGCAGTAATAGAGTCTTGGTAAAATTAAAGCCATTTTTAGTGTAATAACATTAAAATAAATGGATGCAGCCAAAGTCCTATGGCAAAGTCAAAAATACTTTTACTAAAAATACTTGAGCTAGTTGAACTAATACACAGTACGACATAAGGCATTTTGAACTCCTTGTATTCTGACAGTATATGCCTTTTTTGTGTGCTAAAACAGTGAGTTACAGTAATCCAGGCGACTGTTATTAAGGCAATTGCCACCTTCACAGCTGTTTCATGATTTAAATACCTGCGGACTCTTTATAGTTCCCGGAGATGGTAGTAACATATGCAACATAGATTAGCCACGTGTCTTTGCATTGAATTTTCAGCATCCAGGATGACACAAAAGTTTCTGACTGATTCAGCTGGTTCCATGATATTGCCAAGAAAACGTACTGGGAAAGATAACTTAAGGGAGCTTCTGATTTGATCATCACCAATCATTATGAATTCTGTCTTGTCAGGATTTAATTTAAGTTTATTGTTTCCCATCCATGCCTGGATGGCCTCAAGGCAAATTTGCCAGTTCAGTGGTACTAGAATCAAAGTTCCTAGAGTCATGTTCCAAGTAAATTTGTGTGTCATCTGGATGTAACATTGAATTTAGATATAACTGAACCGAGAGGGGTTGTATATAGGGTAAAAAAGGAGTGGGCCTAGGCCTGAGCCCCGAGGAACCCCATGAGGGAGTTGAAAAGCATCTGAAAGATGTCCATCTATTTTTATCCGCTCTTCCAATGTGATGCTACTCACTAGGTACATACAAATATCGGACACTTATAAACATAAATTAGCAAATGTTGTCCAATCTTTACAAAAGTCATGTTGTCTCATGTCACTTCTGGATAGGTGTTCTTCAAATTTTATTTTTAAGAAATTCTGATATTCAAATATATTCAGGCTGCACTTTTTACTGGCACAGTGAAAAATTAAATATTTGCCAAGATATATATTACATTAACTGGTAAAAAAGATTTTTTAAATTTGGTATTGCCAAAATGTAGGTTCCATGGATCTCAGCTCAATCAATCAATCAATCAGTTGTCCAAGTGCTTAATCTCCGTATCTACGGATTCTAAGGCACACCATCCAGTTCGTAAGGAATAAATCATCAAGACATTAGACATGTTTCAAGTCATACCCAGGGACGCGATCCGGTGTTTGGTAGTTAGAAGCTAAGGTGGAAATGATTTCTTAAATAGGTAGGTTTTTAGTCAACTTTTGAAAAAGGAGAGATTTGGAGCACTGCAGATATCATGTGGAAGATCATTCCATAACTTCGGGGCATCATATGAGAAACTGTTGTTGAAGTGGACCTTTGATTTATGGATGGAAGAACAATAATGAGGAACCTGGAAGAACAAATTTTTGGGGTTAGAGCATCTTGTGTTCACTACTGATTTGTACAATGAGAGATATGGTGCAAAATACTTAGGCTGGCCAGTGGTGAGGTACTTTTACACCAGAACTAGGGTTTTGAAGATAATTCGTTGTCTGATGGGTAGCCAATGAAGTGTCCTAAGGCTGGATGTGATGTGAGTGTACTTTGAAGCACCGGTGACAAACCGTGCAAGAGCATTTTGAACATATTGGAACCTGATAGCATTACAGGATGACAAACTGAGAAATAGAAAATTGCAATAATCTAAGCGACTGCTGACCACAGCATTTGCAATCACCACTGATGCATCAATGGAGAGAAACCTGATACGATGAAGGTCCCTGAGGCTAATAAAACAAGATTTGATGACAGAATTTATGTGATTGGTGAAACAGAACTTTGCATCAAACAAAACACCCAAATTGCGTACAACATCTGTGGGAGAGAGACACTTACCCAGGATATTCACAGGAAATGAGTCACTGAGCCATTTGTATCTGTCTTTGGCACCAAAGACTATGAATTCTGTTTTATCAGGGTTTAAGCTTAATTCAAAATTAATTGATCTCTGTTACCAGGTTCTCACATTTTCAACGTTTTTTCACAATTCACAAAAAGATGTAATATAATCTCGAAAGTTTTGCCACAAAAAGAATAGAAAAGAGTTTTGGTTTAATTAGTCTTAAATAAATAATGATTAAAATAATATTCTGAAAATAACTCTGTATTGGAACCAATTGAGAACATTAACCCTGATAGAGTAGAAACAATTGGTATAAATGTTTATCCTTGTATCTGACTCAATTGCTGTGTTAAGTTCAGTTTCCCACTTCTCAAAATGGTCAAAGGAATTTTTTTTAGATGAAGAACATAATGTGGTATAAAAATCCTGAATACCTTTTTTAGATTTAGAAAGCATATTTATTGGACTCAAAAGAAATGGTCTCACAAAGTGATCATCATCTAGTGTGCCTTCATTGTAAGATTTGCATATTTGAGATCTCTTCACTTTGTCTGGTTAATTATTCCAGATAAACTTGTACATTATATGATTTAGCTGAGTTAGTTGTTCTAATTTTGGGTTAGGAAGTGATAAAACAGATGGTTAAACTTTGGTATTATTATTAATAATAATAATAATAAATAAGTTTATTCAGCAAAGTATTGCAAAAAAAAACAAATAAAATAAAATAATGCTGAAAGGTTAGGGTTTTCAAAACTGTTATTTTTCCAATAGGTGTAAGATATAGACTTTTCCAAGCATTTAATGTTTGTTTAATTTGACATATAGCAGCAGCATACACTGAAAATCCTTAATTTGTCAAAATGGTGCCTAAAACAACAAGTTTCCTTAATGACAAATTTATATGCCATTTTCTTGTTGAATGATAGTCAAATGTTGATAAATTATAGGTCATATTACTTGAAAGCTTATGACAAGAAAATTAGAGCACTTAAAATTAATTTCATAAGAATGTCACCAATAACAGATGCCTAAAATGACAAATTAATTGGACTATCAGGGTTATTTTCTTGTCATAAGTTTGTCAGTTAATTTGTTTAACAAGAAAATGACAAGTTTAAATTTGTCATTTAGGAAGTTTGTTATTTTAGGCACCATTTTGACAAATAAATGACAAATTAATATTTGTTAGCGGTTTTCAGTGTAGTTTAAATCAATCATCTTCGCTTAGGTCCACAGAGAAATCTAAGAATCTGAATTGGGTATTTCCCCATATTAATTTTCTATTTGTATCAAGTTTATCCCTTGAATATCTTTTTTTACCCATCCAGATCAATTTTGTTTTGTCAGTATTCACATTTAGGCCTGATAAATCACCAAAATATTTCAAGTGTATTTAATGCAGCTAATAAGGAGTCTTTTGTCCCATTCAGGATAAGAGATGTATCATCAGCAAACTGTGTTAGTTTCATGTGTTTATTTTCTATTCTGATACCTTTGATACAAAATTTGAGCACATAGTATGAACTTATATGACGAGATAGGATCCCCTTGCCTACATCCTCCTTCTAAATCAAGAAATTCTGAAGTAATACCACACTGAACTATTGTTGCTTTAATATCATTGTTAAATGTTTTAATCCATTTCAAGATGCTAAGTTCCAAAACCTAAAAATTTTAGCACAGAGTATAGGAATTTCCAAGAAATGGAGTCGAAAGCTTTTTAAAATCGATTTGAACAAGGAGACCAGGAATTTCATGTGGGTCAGTGTATTGCATTATGTCATAGATCAGTCTTGTGTTTTCACCGATGAAACGCCCACTGACAAAACCTGTTTGGGTTGTTGAAATTAACTGACTGAAGTAAGTTTTTAGACAATTTGCTATTGCTATTGAACCAATCTTATAGATTACAGATAATAACAATATAGGGCACCAGTTCTTTAGGTACTGTCTCGGCTTGTTTCCTTTAGGTAAACAGGTTATAATGCATTGCCTCAAAGATATAGACATTTTGCCAACTTTATATTGTTACGGTCACGGGCAAGCGCTGTAGCAATTACCGGTTGTCTTTAAGTTGTAACAGAAAAAGCAAAAAGTTAAACTTAACAAATTTATTTAATAGTCAACAATAATGATTACAGTCAACTGGTATGCTCTTAACTAAACACACTAATACAATAATAAGATCTAGCTGACCTGACCACAGAGATTATGAATTAAATTTATCCGCCGTATCCAGCAATCTGTTCCCTAATCCGTCCTGTAGTATATTCTGTGGTCTGTCCAATGTCCTGTGGTCTGTCCTGTGATCTGTCCAATATTCACTCACACACAGATATCTATATCTTGTGACCTGTCTCACACTCAACAACACAAAAGGTTCTTGTCCTGCTATTCTTTGTATATCCAGTCACACAGAATGTCTGTCTGGAGATATTTAGAGAGTTAACACAACTGTACTGTCTGCTCCAAGATGTGGAAAATGTCGAAAATGCAGTAAATTCACTCTCTGTTATATGAATGTACAATATCCAAAATATCCAAAGTACAATAAATCTGTCCAGATGATGTATCCAGTTCACTCCAGTAAAAGTTCACAGCAACACAAGTTATATTATATTCCAAAACACAATAGCTCTCCTTATAGCCAGCGAATGCAAAGCACTTGTGGTCAGATGTACATTCCTTATATACATTCACAGATTTCTCTGGAATTGTACAGAACCAACTCAAAAAAAGCTTGAGCCATCTAGGCCAAAGGAGGAAGTTCTAGAAACTACTGGTAATTGGGTTTCCCCAAATCTAACATAACCACTGAGGGGGGGATTTCCCCCAGTCTGTGAACAGATCAATAAACACCAAAACACAAAAGTCAATAACTCCCTTACTTTAAATGTCAACACACAAAAAGAACCAACAACACAATTATCTTTTATGACAATGTATAAACATAAAGCTTAAATTAAACAATGCACCAACATAGTGCCTAATATATGTAATATACAATGTACTAATATAGTGTCCAATATATGTAACAATATGCATGATTTAATGCTCCAAGAACAAAAACTTTTAGTTTGAAGAATTCAGCAGGGAAGCCATCAATTCCAGGACATTTTCCATTTTTCATTGATTTCAGGGTTGAACTTATTTCCTTTTCTGTAAGGATACCTTCTACCTGTTGTGATTCATTAAAGGATAGTTTTCTTATGTTATGAATGTCTTGGAAAAATTCATTTAAATTATCTTCATACAGACTCTGTTCTTTTGTTTAAATAGGTTGGCATAATATTTTTGCAGCTCTTTCAAAATTTGATTTTTGTCTGTCATTACATTATTTTCTTATGTTACAACTCGCTTGATTGTTATGATTTTCAAGTGCACAGGCTTTTCACTGTACTGAAGCCACTGTGCTCTTGAATGAATTAGGGTTCCGTATAATTTATCTTAACTAATTTTTTGCTGCTCCTTTTTTTGTCCTCAATAAGTTCTACATTTGCCAATTCCACTTTTTTTCAGTTTCAATATCGAACTTGAGTGCCTTCTCTCTTATATCAATTTTGGTTTTCAGTTCTGTTGCAAATTTAATTGTTTCTCCTCTTATTTTGAGGAGCAAAGTTTCGAGAAACTGTCCATCATTTATTATAAATTGTATGTCTGAATCTAAGATATGACTTATATTTTCTGTTCTGTAAACAGGTATTGCATAGATTTCTTTTTCTTTTTCAATTAAGTAGTTGAACAGATTTAAATATTCTTTTTGTTTAATCAATGAGCAATTAAATTTCCATATGCCCTTTCCTCTTTTAAATTTACACAAAGCCAAGGTTAGTTCCACAACTGAATGATCAGTCCTATATCCTGGCCTTATTTAACAACTGTTTACCAAGTCCAAAAGAGCATCTGAGACAAGAAAATAGTCTAGACAAGATTGCCTTATTGGATTTTTTCTGCGCCATGTAAATCTTCTAACGTTTTTATGAAACATCCGAAACACGTCAATCAAATTAGAATTAGACATCAAATCAATTACTGCCTCCCTTTCCATTAGGTTTGTTGACATGCAAGTAGTTATTGGTATCAATGGCAGGATCTAAAGCAATATTGAAGTCACCACAGATAATACAATATGCCTGCTCATCAGAAGCTAGTAATAGATAGAAAATACAACTTGCATAAGTATGCTCTTATCAAAGGTTAAAGTTGGGGTTTTACATCCTGTTCAACAACTTGGGTCATATCTGGACAGGTCCTCAGATTTTTCATTTCTTTGATTCAAACCCACACAGAGGTGAGAACCTGTGATTTGATGGCAAATCTACTAACCCTCTAGACCACTAAGGACCTCCTCTTTGGCTGGATGCAGATCATAATTTAATCATAGAGTTGGGTGATCTCAGAAACTGGTTTACATGGAAACCTTGTGTGTACATATTAATATGGTTGACAAACAACTCAAATTGGGTATACATATCTTAAATAGTGTCTTTAAAGAGAAATAGATCACAAGCACACACAACTGGAAAACAAATCAATCTATATGACCTTGCGAAAATGTCAATTCCCATTCATTCAAAGGTATTTTTGCTGGCAGCGGAAGCAAAAACTTTAGTTATCATTTTTGCTTAAGAAAACACTTTTGACAATCACAGAGCTATCTGCCGTGTCTGTTACTATCACCTCAGGGATCGCTGACATGTCTGTAAATTCCTGTCAACACTTCAATTTTTGTGGTAAATGCTACGGCCAGCAGTCAACTAGACTACTGTAGTTCCCTACTAAATGGGGTCAGTAAGGCCAGTGTTGTCTAACTTCAGAAAGTTAAAAATAGCATCAGAGATGCCCGAACCACACCCTGGGGAAACAGTTTTTTTTCAACACCGTGAGATATAGAAATAGTGAAACAGTACAAAGATTGGGATACTTTCAGAGCAGTGTCAGTTATATAAAGGTCTAAGTAATGTTGAAGTAGAGAAAATAACATCAAAGAGAAAGAATATGAATGTAAAGATAAAGTATCAAAATGAGACAATTCAATAGCAAGATGACACCATTAATAAGTAAACTAAAAATTATGAAGCTGTAAAGTTTATACATTGGAGAATAGCTGTCAATGTAAATAGCACAATTATGTAAAAGGACATATAATAATCAGTTGCAGGAATCCATATATCTTTATCATAAGAGAAAGATGTCTCAAATATGGCCGGTGAACACACTCCGACAGAGTCAAAGTTAAAGGATACACCATGATGCACACCTATACCCCTCAGCCAAGTGTCAACTTTGCACACTTTACAGAATCCAAGAAAAAGCTCAGGACAAGACTTTATAACTCATGGTCACTACAACAAGGTCAAAGGACAAATCAAGATCACCCCATGATGTTGCCGGCTACAACCCCTGACCAATGTCCCTATCTAGTATCAACTTCCTACACCTTACAGTTTCCTAGATATAGCACAAAACACTTCTGAGGCCAAGGCCACTACAGAAAGGTCAAATTATGGTTATACCGTGAAAATTCGACCTAACTGCTCACCCACCCATCCAGACACCATGGGTGAAAACAATACGCTGACAGCCCTTAAGGGAATCAGGGTATAATTGCTCTCTATCGCCCTGTATTCAGACTGGTTTGTTTATTTGTTTGTTTGTTTATTTGGGGTTTTACGTCACGTTTTCTACACTGTACAGGTCATATCACGACGGGTAGTTGGAAGGGCAGAGGAAACCAGTACATATAGTTCGCTAGGGTTCTGTACTGTAAACTGCCGACCAACGGCAAGCAACTACCAGCTTTCCCACTTACGGCCATGACGGGGATCGAACCCCGGCCGCAGAGGTGGGAGGCGAGAGTGTTACCACTCTGCCACCGTGGCCCCTGTATTCAGACTGGAGTAAATCATGTCACACCCCATGTAGAACAACTCCATTGGCTTCCCACTACATATTTCAGCTATTTCAACTATAATCTCTTTATTTTCAAAGCCAGGACTTTCTCCCAAGCTATACAACCTTTAAAATATTAACTAGTTATATGTAGCTTTTATAAGCTACAAGCTTACCATGTGGGACTAAATGTCGGGTGGCCACTGCCACTCTGCCAACTCAAGAAAAGGAGCATAATACTGAGTGTCTTATTTAGTGAAAACACATGCTATTGAGGCAATCTAGATAGTGATATTGAATGCATCTTCCATCTTCGAGTTGAAAATTTAGCCTATACCCCTCTTAGCTGTAATACAGTGCGGAGGCAGGGTGAGACTCTCCTTAGTCACACATGATAAGCCTGTAGCTTATAAAAACTACATTTATCTAATTAAAAATTTTCAATTTTATTGCACTACCAACATCTTACCATTTTTTCTGAAACAGCTTTATTGTCAATAAAAAATGAGGTCCATCTATCTCTGGCAGGCAGTGAACCTAGGGCTCTAGTACTTCTTGATTTATCAGCCGCATTTGATACCATAGATCATAATATTCTTCTTGGTTACCTTAAATCCTGGTTTGGTCTTGGTGGAACTGTACTGAAGTGGTTTGCTTCCTACTTGGGTGATCCTTGCCAGACCGTCAAGATAGGCTCCACACTATCTGAATTAAGCAAGCTCATCTCATTTAGTCCCACATGGTAAGCTCATTCCCAAGGTTCTGCTCTGGGTCCATTGCTGTTTTCACTTTATACTACACCACAATCGTCCGCATATTAAATTCCATTTCTATGCGGACAATACTCAGCTATACATCCATCTCTTCCATAGGAATGCTTCTGCTGCTCTTGCCAAGCTTAATGCCTCCCTTCATGATGTGCAACGATGGATGTCTCTTAGTAAAATGAAGCTCAACTGTAGTTATTGTCTTTGGTTCTAAGGCTCAGCGTCAGAAGATTTCCTCCCACTTTCCTGTCAGTATTTTTGGTAGCCTGAACATGTCAAGAGGACTTACAAAGCATGCTTTCTTCAGATGCGCGACCTTCATAAAATTACTCCAGAAGTGGCACTCCTTGCTGCAAATGCCTTGGGGAGTAGTCATCTGGACTGCTGTAACTCTCTGTTTAGAGGTTTGTCATGTTTCAATCAGCACAAACTGCAAAGTATTCAGAATACCCTTGCTCGTATTGTTACAAATCATAGAAAGTATGCTCATGTTACACCCATTCTGAAGCAACTCCACTGGCTGCCCTTTAAGTACAGATGTATGTTCAAAACTGCAACACTAGTTTATAAATTTTTACATAGTGGTTCTCCTTCCTATTTTCAACCATTCTTGTCTCTCAGCAGCTGTTCCTATAGTACCAGGCGTAGTCAACCAGATCATCAATACCTTACTGATCCTACTTTCCGCTCATCAGTCTTCAAGTCAGTCAAACATTTTGATCACAGCTTTGCCTTTGATGCTCCTAAGATCTGGAATGAACTCCCTCATGATGTGCGCAGTGCAGCATCAGTTGCCTCCTTCAGAAAGAAGCTTAAAACTTTACTGTTTGCAAAAGCCTATCTGCCATAGCCTCCCTGTCTCCCTGTTTCCCCTTTGTATGACCTGGCTATGCCCATTGCTGCTTAACTTCAGTGAGCAGAGAAATAGTCATCACTCTGTGCCACAATTCATGAAAGTTCGATGCAAAAAGGACATATGTATGGGAAAAAGCAAAAAGGACATGTGTCCTTTTAGCTATTGGAGGGCAAGAGAGGCAAATTCAGAATCCACAGGTGTTGTCAATTTCATCAAAGTCCGGAGACAAAAAAAAAAGTGTTCTGTAGAAATGCGAGCTCTAGCGAGGCTCGCACTTAAAAAGAACTGATAGAAATACAACCTCCGACAATATATCCACTAATAAAATAAAGTCCCAGTTTTTTTGTGCTTCTAGCAATATGGTACCCAACGAGAAGGAAGATGCATTCTATATCACTATCTGAGTCACCTCTAAAGCAGGTGTTTTCATTGAATAAGGCACTCGGTCAAAAAAAAAATTCCAAAGTCAAAGAAATTACTCAAGGTAGTGTTGAAGACGGTAAACCAGAAACCTATTTGCCAACCGAAAGACAGTGATCCGGTTACGTTTTGTTTTCTTCTAGCCAAAACCGGTTTCATCACATATTTCATAATTTTAACTTAAGTTTTCCAAAATATTGAACTACAACAAATATTTCCCAGTATTTTATAATATTCTATTGCTATATCACACGTTTTGTCCTCGAAAGTACCTTGTGGTTCTTATTTATATGCAAGTTAAAGCTCATGTACATGTTTCAAAAACTTATTTCTTCACGTTTTATAAATCAAACGTACCCGGTTTTTCGCCGAATTTCTGCTTTTGGAAACCGGTTCCAAAATTCGCATTCAACCACAACACTAACTCAAGGGAATCAATACTCTGGTGTAGAACAGACGAAAAGACTTAAGTGTACCTGCTTTATTGACACATAAGAAATCACTTAAATCCTGTGCCCCAAAGTCATTGAAAAACACTCTATATCACATTTATAACATAAACTTGGTTTCATATTTCCATGAAAATTCAAGATGGATGCCATACTGGGAGAAAAATCACTTTTTCCAATGTTTAATAAATGTAAAGGTCGATATTCTATGGGACCATAATTTTCACTCAAATCACTAATCACTCAGACCTGCTCTATCTCACTCTGTTTATGAGATAAATACATTTTTATATTTTTTTGCAAAAATCCAAAATGGCTGCCAAAATGGGAAGAAGCTGAGTGATCTAGTATATGCACTCTTTTATATTTCATGCATCCAGAATGCATTTGAAGGTGCCAAATCTTGCTACATTAAACAGTTTAACATATTGCTACATGTTCCACAGCAATAATTACACTGAAAGTAGCACATATTAGGCCAAATGGAACTTGTGAGCAGATCGCTTGGTAATAGCAAAGAATGCTATGTGCAGAGGTATATAAAATAATACATAAAAAATAAAGGAATAAGTTATTTAATTGGCTAAGGAAACATCTTTACAGAAGTCTATCACAGTGACACTTGTGCATACGTTATCACAGTGAACTAGAGCAAATATTTTGAGTTAAAATGCATGCGACTAGAGCTATGGAAGACCAACATGTTGCATTGTTTTGCTATGGTTACTCTGATAATGCACTGCTAGTTACTCACCTCAACTAAAATAATGTTATCACATGGTCACAAAGTCAACAGTATACCAAAACATGACAAATAACTGATGTAAACACAGTATACCAGAACATGACTGATGTAAACACAGTATACCAGAACATGACAAATGTAACTGATGTAAACACATTATACCAGAACATGACAAATAACTGATGTAAACACAGTATACCAGAACATGACAAATAACTGATGTAAACACATTATACCAGAACATGACTAATGCAAACATTTTATTTCTGAGTGTTACCGACATAAATACATTATAAGAAATTAACTGCTGTGAAAAGTACTATTGGAAGTAGAATTAGAACACTTTGTTACTGAATATTATGTTGAAAGGTTTATTTTTTTTAAAAAAATTTAAACTTAATACATTTAATGGTGATTTCCTACAGACTTCAAGCCACAAGGGCTCTTCGTCCAAAGCTGAGACAGTTAGCAAACTCAAGTCACTACCTGTCTCTGCCGACAACTAACCAGTGAACTGTTTCTGTATGCAAATCCACCTACCGTATTTATCCATGTAAACGCCCCAAGGGCGATACATTTTTTTCAAAAGCGGAAGGGGTGGGGGTGGGGGTGGGGGGAAGGCTACTATTATAGATAAAAAATTCAACTCTCAAGTCCAGTGGCAATGGGTGATAATAGACACTAAAATGGCGGGAGAGCTTAGAATATTAGAAACAAACCTTAAATCTGAAGAAATTTTATACTTTTTCTCGCATTTTTACATATTTTAATGTCTGTGATCAAAATTGCCATGTTTTGTTGTGATTTTCTTTATTTCTCATAAGCGGTATTCAAATGGGGAAGTACTAAAACACATCTTTTTTGGAATCCCAGAATTGCAAAGCTGCTGGTTATTGAGAGGGATGTAAAATGCCAAAATATGAATTTTGCAAAGGTTGAGAAGAGGGTGGGGGATTACCAGTAATAGGGAGGGGGCGTTTGTAAACACTGTAAAAATACGCTAACAAATAAACAAAACACATTACTGTAAACTGTAGTGTAATCTGCAAGTTAAAGTCATACTTCAAATTTCTAATGTAATATCGAGATAAAAAGCTATGAACTGGTATGATTTTAGGGTGTGGTTCCTAATATAAAGAATTAGAATAATCGCAATAAATCTCTTAAGAGGTATTATACATAAGAAAACATTTAAGACTGGTTCAACAATATTGGCAGCAGCTAGTGCTTGTTACTGATGTTTCCATTTATTACTGAATATAATTGAGGTAAATACTCAATTACTGAATATAAATGATGTAAACACTTGATTACTGAATGTTGCCGATGAAAACACTTTACAAAGTAAAGCTTAGTAAAATATACCACTGTATAGTAAGAAATACCACTGTATAACAATTGTGCTGGTTGATATGCTACAGTCAATTTGTGAATCGCGTAATGACTGAAATGACCAGTCATTATGCAGAATGACTAAAATTTTTTAGTCATTTCATGTATTGACTGAAATATATGGTTCATTTTTACACAGGTTGACTTGTGTTGTTTTTCATCAAAACCTAAAATTGTATATTTCAAAACTTTTGTACATTGTTACCCTGCATTGTGAACATTTGCGTGATAGAGAACTGTTATGGGTATTAAATATTAAACTATTTTAATCAAATTAATAACTTTGGAATTCTCACATACTTTCTGTATTTATATTCAAGATTTTCAACCCATAAACCCATATTTATGCAATAGACTCTACTGTCATTTAAAAAATATTAATAAAATATTGAATGGTTAGGTGTACTTTAGTAATTTTAAAATCTTATGTGCATTCTACATTCATTATATTGTGGTTTTTAAAACTAAACTCATATTTTGTGAGAGAATGTAAAATAACAGGCCAATGAAATAAAAATGAAAGTTATGTCTCGTTTGAAGACTAATCCTCATTTATCCATCATAATTTATAATACAATTTTGCCTTTCATGTTATTAATTAAAGACTCGGTTCTATTGTGGCAGGTTGTTAGGAAACCTTGAATTCTTTGAAGTGAATCTTGCCTTAATTGCAGTGCAGCTCTTTTCATCTTATTACGTTCTTTGGGGCCATGTTAATGTTGTTTTACCAATCCACACAAAGAGCCTGGTTATCAAAGGTGGAGTGACCTTTAATGTTCTAAAATAACTAGAACAACTTAATCCATTCTTGTAATAGTTAATAAAGCCTGAGTCGGATCACTTCTAAACCTAACTCACACCTGAGTAGTGAGTACCATTGTAACTATAAATAACCCTTAAGATGCATGATATATATATATACCCTATATAGCCCTGCAGTACCATATGAAATGCTCAGGGTCAGAATGAGTAATATTCACACAGAAAGGAGTGCAGTGTCTTCTTTCCAACCAATTCAGGCGATAGGTATATAGACTTATAGAATTTTGCAAATTTAATAAGTAAATTAAATTTTTATAAATTTATAACCTATCCAATGGACAATTGCTTTACCCGTCGGCGCGACCGGTCCCGCCAAATGCCAGAAAAATGCGTCCTGTATATACTACCGGCAGGACTGGTCAGTAGTGTGTATTCGCTAGGTGGCGCATCATACTTGCTTCCTGTCTAGACAGCGTGACGTCAGTTCATCTTTTTTGTTGTCTAAACATATTTAGACCCCTAGTAAGCTGGTAGCGGGGTTGGTTGGGAGGGCCTTGCCTGTCCATTGGATAGGGTATTAACTTATAAAAATTTAATTTACTTATTAAATTTGCAATTTTATTGCGTTAATACATCCTATCCAATGGCCAATTGCTGAATAACTACCGCTGGGTCAGCGGGTAAGTTACTACGGACTTAAGTGAACTCATAAATTATAACAAAATTCTCTCTGGCCTAGGTTGACTTAAGTCAAGAAACCTGTAGGCCTATGGTCGGATACCAGAGCCTGGTTGCCGGGTTGTATACTAACGTGCCCCCCCCCCATTTTTCACAGACCTGCTCTGAGGTAGGGGAAGAGAGGGATGAGTTCAGCCCCAGAAGGCAATAACCTCCTGAAGGAAAGCATGTCAATTAGGTCCATGAACTATTAACACTATGTACATATATTAGTGTTCTCAATAAACCCTTTTTAGTAGGACCGGGTAGGTAGTGATTTCAGCGATAATAGCTGAAACTACAAAAATCTCCATATTTACAGACTTAAAACCTAAAGAAATAGTGGGATCCAACCATTTGCTTTATTTCTTGTCGGCCACTTTTTTGCATTCAAAACAATATTACACGGAAGAAATGTGAAATAAAAAAGACTTCTGTACATTCAAAACACGGTTGTTTATATAAAAATGGAGTCACATGACCTATCACAAAGCATTAGACTATTGCTCGAATGTAGTTTCGGAATTGAAACTTCATTTTTATTTCAGGTTGGTAAGTGAATTTTATTAGCATAAAATTATTAACCACTGCGTTAAAATATTGTACTCTTATTTATTTAAGGAGTGCAAGTCACTATATAGCCAATATACAGCATTTTATGGGCTCGAAACTAAGTAACTGTGTTGATATACTGACGATTTTCAAAGGGATCCGGTATTATAAACAACCAAAATAAAAGATAAATAAAATACTATAAACGATGTACACAGGTGAGAAAACAATATTCTTGTGTATTTTAATTGAATAGTTTTATTTTTAAGTGAATTAATGAAGTCGATATATATATCTGTACTCGGTCAGCCAACGTGGGCGATATTGGCCGAAATAAAGCTTAGATTCGGGTACTCTGGTATGTGATTTCGGATTCAGGTAAATATTCAGGGTTCGGGTACCCGGATACCCATTGAGATCACTAACATATATACAAATCTCAATAGGGGCTAATTGTGGATCTGCTGAGCAGCCACTACTGGGCCCAATTGAAAAAGCTCTGAAGCAGCTCAAACCACCTCCTTCAATAGAACTGTATGAAGGTGTTCTGTCTGAGGTCCTGTTCCAATAAGTAGCGCAAGGCTCTGACCGGACATAGGGGCCTATCAGACTTGAGGGACTTATCCAGAGTTGGGGCCAGGGCTGGCATAACCACTGGGGCCACACTCTCCTGGGTCACACTCCTTGGCCAGCTGGTTCTTGGAAAGAAAGCTGGGTGCTGGGCACAAAGACACCTTTGACCAGTCTGACTGGTGTGTGATGTTTTTGTTTTGCCAAGCATGGATCTCACTCCTGCTTTTGTCTGAACCCCGCGCCAAGAGGCAACACTCTTGAACGTCAATGCTTCAAAAGGCCTCTTTAAGGGGTTCGAATGCAGCCTTGACAATTGGTGCAAGACCTGGGGGAGGTTCCAGGAGGGGGATGCCCCTCCAACCCTTAGGTCTGTCTGTATGTGAACTGTCCAGAGACGAGGGACATTCTCATCTTGTTGACATTTATATTGGTGAATTACTCAGTTGTCAGCAATCACTGATCTGGTTCATCCTATTTGAGGAGCCTCAATTTGTGCTGCCACTGCCTCAGAGAAGCCCTGCTTCTTGATTGCTGAGGCTCTAGAAGCCATGCATGCAGATATAAGTTTGACTGATTCCTGTGAGAAGTCTGATTGAATGGTTGAGTGAGCAGGTTGGGCAGGTACACAGGAATCTGACTTTACATGGTCACAAGATCCCAGAACCAGGCATGTTGGGCCACCTTGGAGCAATCAGAATGATTCTCCTGCATGGGTAGTCCTACAACTTATTCACAACTTGCCCAAGATAGCTACCAGTGGGAAGGCATATGGGTCATATGGATCCTCCCATGGCACACTGATTGCATCACTGTCCAGATTGCTGGCCTGACACCAGTGATACAAGTTGAGGCAGTTTGTTGTTGAGCCAGGTGGCAAAAAACAGGCCCACTTGGGGCTGGTGCCACCAGAAGCATATTGCTTGGAAACTCTGACAGGAGGGGCCCTTCTGTCTGTCCTGTCAGGTTTGGTCGAGCCTGGAGAGCTTGTCTTCTATGACATTCAGCCACATGGAATGTTGGGCTAGAGTCACCGGTTTCCTGGAGGACCAGGTCAGGATTCTCCATAGTAGGACACAAAGAGGCCCGACTTCATCCCCCACCTCTTTCTGAATACAGGCAACCACCATGGTATTGTCTGTAGCTATGAAGCAAAATTGTTCAACCAGAGGTCTTGGAACTCTTTAAGGCCAAAAGACCGCCTTAGTTCCAGATACTTTTATGTGTAACTTGCTTCTGGAAGGGACCAGGTTCCCCTTGCAGTGTGTTCCCCCAAGTGAGCACCCCACCCTTCTTTGATGCATCTGTAAGGATTGAAGAGCATATTTAGTGGGTGTACTGATTGACCTTGAAGCACACTGTATTAGTGCAGCTAACATTTAGGGGTGGAGGGAACTGGGAACGGGGGTTACCTTTTCTAGTTATTCTGGTACTCTCCAGCTGTTCTTCTAGTGCCACTGTATCAGCCTCGTGTGGAGACAACCTAGGTGGACTTGCTTCTCTATGGCAGTCAGTAACCCTATCAGGGCATCAGTTGCCAAACCAGGCATGTGAGTCTGGGGAGAAGTTTCTGGATTTGCATTCAAGGTCTACCAACGCTCTAGGGCGGGTCTGACCTTACCCTCTTAAAGCTGAACTGGAATCCTGCTAAGTCAAACTTGCTTGGGGTCCAGTTCTAATTTTTTTTCTACCATTCAAACTTACTCCTGACACAGAGCTACTAGAGACTGTGTATGCTGGAGACAGGTTTGGTGGGAACTGGCTTGGACCAACCAGTTGTACTGGTGGATTGTGGTACTTTGTAATGCTAAAGTTAGACCTCCTTCACCATCACCGAGAGAAAAATCCCATTGTACTGTGAACAGAGCAAAGGGGAGCGATTGAACTTGCAGGGAAGACCCTGGATGTGAAAAACTCTGGTACTTCCTTGTTGGTTGAATGGGGTGAGGGAATAGGCAACCTTGAAGTTATCCACTCCCATTCGCTGAAGAGCAGTTAATATGGTTCCCGATGTTTCCATTTGAATAATTCAGGGTACTGAGCCACTTCTGCCTGGAGACCTGGTCAAGCCAGTCATTTCTGGAAGGTGAGAGTGTGGCCTTCCTGGGAGATTCTTATGAATTTGGGACTGGCACCTAGGGTGGCCCAAGTTTTGAGCAGGCAGGTTGAGCCAAAAAAAACAGTGTCAACACTGGTGACAGGCTAGACCTCACTGATCCAAATAGGGAGCAACACCATCCAAAAGGATCTGCAACCTTTAGGTCATTTTCACACAACCCCACTGTGGAAACACTAATAGCCATTATAACAGCCGTGACCCCTGGTCTGATTAACTGATATTTTTCCCATTGCTTGTGATTTAAAAACTGGCAAAAATGGGTTATAATCTTTAGGGGAAAACTTGCAGACTCAGGCCCCTTGTGTCAGCTGACACTGGTCACAGGCTTGATAAATGGCAAGCTGGGTGGCCAGTCTAATTCGTGTGTGGTCTGATAAGGGAAGGTTGACTGGTAGTTGTTGGACACATCTTTGCTTTGACAGTCTTCCTCAGACACTGTCTGACCAGCTAGGAGGTCCTGAAAAGTGGGCTGACTGACTGGTCCGGTAGATTGAGATACGGTCATCTCACTGGGACCAGTGACTGGTCTAAGAATTCCCCTGTAGCCAGTTTCTTAGGCAGCAACTGGTTGGCCTAAACACCTACTTGGACCCTTAAAAACTTCTGCTGGTCTGTTAGCCAGTCCTAGAAACCTGCCCAGTACCGGGTCCTAATCGGTTATATGTGAAGCAATGCTTTGTAACCGGTTCCTGGTGGCTCCACAGTTCTGCGAAAACTCACTGGAGTTGGCAGAACTGGGTGAATTGGACTATTTCTTAGCAGGGATAGGCTCATATGAAGCTGCCTTCTTCCTGTCCACAGTGGTGGATTCAGCAGCTTTTCTCTGTAACCAAATCTCTAACCGGTAGGCTGGTGCTTCTCTGTAACCAAGTTTTCTGGGGAAAAAGCTCAATGAATTTAGACAGCACAGGTCTGTACCATTAGTTAATCCCTTGGTAGATCTGCCGGTCCAGTAGCCTAGTGTTCCAGGTTCAGTCTGGTTACTTCACCGGTATCTCTCGGTTAGGTGTGTAGCAACTGTCAATGAAGGTTGTGTAAGCCGGTAGGCAATGTTTCTGTAGAAACTTCCTGTAACCGAGAAACCTCTGTAACCGGTGAACCTGCTGTCAGCACTGGATTTGAAGCTGGCTTCTTCCCAGAAAGGGTGGGAACAGCAGATTTCTCTATAACTGGCACTTCTCTGTAACTGGTAACCCTGCTGTCATCACTGAACCTGTTGACTGAAGCTGCCCTCTTCTTGCCATTATTGGTGGGATCAGTAGGTTCTGTGTACCAGCAATTCTATCCTGTTTAACCAGTAGCCCTTGCTGGACTTCTGTGTAACCCTCATCACTGGCTGGCTAGAGACCCTACCGGTAGCCTGAACAGGACTGGTACCGGTCAAAAATTCTGCACTGGGGAGACAAGGGTCTAAGTGGACACAGCAACTTCTCTAACCGATTCCGGTAGATCAGTCCTCTGTAACCGGTTCCGGTAGCCCTAGCTGTCTTTTGTTTTCTTACTCTGGACCTGCCCCAGTACCCATATCAAGGTAGGGTCTAATAGGGTGGAGAGGGTTAGCAGGGGACCCCAATGGTAGTCTGAACAGAACTGGTACCATTAAAACTCATCACAGGGGGTCTATCTATTGTCATCTAATTTCTTCAGGTCACCACAAGCGGTAGTCAGACCAGGACTAGTACCGGTAAAAGTACTGGTCATCTTCTTCTTGCTAGCTGAACCCGTCACAGTTGGGGATCTGTGCAGCCACATTATTTCTTCAGGCCAACAGACAAATTGCTGGATTTCTTCTTGCTAGCCTGCTGGTAGTTGTATGAAGATCTGTGAAGTCACATGACTGGCACTTCAAAACTCGCAGATTTCTGTGACCGCTTGTCATCTAATTTCTTCAGGCCAACAGACGAGTGTGGTAGATTTCTTATTGCTAGCTTTGCCAGTCGTTGTATGGAGATCTGGGTAATCACATGACCAGAACTTTAAAAACTCACAGATTTCTTGTCTTCTGTTGATTCTTGTTGAGGCTTGCATACTTGTGAAGTCACATGACCAGCACCGGCTTAACATGAAGAATTCAAAGGGCTCTCTACATTTGCTAGTGACTAGCCGCTTAAAATATTGATGGTTGAAAACAATGCAGACAGGAATTCTATTTCTAGATCTCGCAAGCGACCTGCCACTTGCCACATAGCTGGAGTTGAAGACTTCAATGAAGACGATGCATTCTTTGTAGAAGGTAAGGAAACTCTTTAAAACAGCATTTATCCAGCATATTTCATTGTCGTCTATCTTCTACTGCCCCTATCCTTAACACAAGGTTAAATCGACTAGGGACAAAACTAGCAACATTGCCGTCTGCATATTTTCTCGTTGCTTACTGCCCTATCATCAATATTAAATTGAGTCGACTAGGGAGCGTTTCCAGCAGATTTCTTATGGTGAATGTGTACTTGATATGAATAACATTTCTAAAACAAGGGTGACGTGGACCTGGTTAGCTTTCACCCAACCACAGAGTCGAATCTTAGGACAGCACTGAGTGTTGAAATCTGCAAACTCTGTATTATCGCCAGCATTTGGAAACCCTTTTCAGATTTTTGTAGCGAGATGGGTATTTGTAGTGACGTGATGTGAAAGGTTTACAAATATAAAGGGTCTGTAGATGCGCAGTTTTACAAGGCTGGTTTAAGATGAAAACCACCAGCATATATTTCCTGTCCACGGACTTGCCTCATTTATATTTTAATGAGCAAATATGCGAAGTCACGGCAGTTCTTTGTGGGGTGTTTCCTGATAATATTTTACAAGGCTGGTTTAAGACGAAAACTACCAGCATATTTCCTGTTCACGGACTGACAGTTTGAATTTTGCTTTTGAAATGAGAAGACATATTTCAATTTTGAAGCGTGGATATATAAAGTACTGTATATGGATATTTTACAGAAGCAAATTGTAAGTATTTAAATAAAATATTCGTGTGTTGTTTCTGCAATATTACGAATTTCCACAATGAGCGAAAATAGGGAGCCGTAGATTATACTGTATTTTACCGCTGTACTGTGAAATTTTTCTGCCGTCCATTTTATAAAATATTGTCAGGAAATAAGATTACCGAACTGCTTTATTTTGTAAATATACTGTAAAGCAATTTGGAAGACAACTTCCTCCAAATAAGAAACGGATTGACAGAAAAATGAAACATGATAACTTCTAGGACATGCAAAATCGCCCTCGAGTGGTTGAATGTAGAACTACGGAGTTTGAATATTTTCATTGTCTCTGCCAGAGGTGTCCTCGATTTTGATTGGCTGAACGAAAAATGTATAGTACTACCGTGACGTCACCTCATTCATTAATTTCTTTGCGGTTTATTTGTTTGACAAATAATTGAGTACACGTAGATGTGCAGACAACAATTTTACATTAACAGTGACTGCGTGGTAAACCCTGCAGACAAATAAATTAATTGGGGATTCACGTCTAGAAACCAGCAGACGAAACCGTTAAAAAAGACTCGTTCGAGTAGACCACTACAATTGGTAACACAATAGTTTCTAGGACATACGGGACCTTATAGAAAGCCAGACGTTGTGCCAGACATGCTTTTTACTTCATAAAATATAACTTAATAAAAGCTCTAAAAATCTTCAAAATGGCAGAGTGTATAATATACACCTTAATGTACCGATATGTGAACAAATATTATGCAGAATTTGATATTTAAGGGCTTAAACGGCGAATTTAAAATCGCGGCCGCAACTCAGTACATAACTCGAATCAAAGATTCGACTAATAAAAAACAATGCAATTAAGTTTGAAAATCCGCCATAAGCCACACTTTTCTTCCAACTTCAAAAACACATCTACACACTACACGTGCCAAACGAAAAAGATGAACTGACGTCACGCTGTCTAGACAGGAAGCAAGTATGATGCGCTACCTAGCAAATGTACACTACTTGACCAGTCCTGTCGGTAGTATATACAGGACGTCTTGTTTGGCGGGACCGGTCGCACCGACCGGTAAAACAATTATTCATTGGATAGGATGTATTAACATAATAAAAATGTCTAATAATAAATTGATAATAATTAATAGACTTTTATTGCTTTTTTTCCTATTGATTTATCTCAATTCAGCCATTAAGCGTCATGACTAGACCTTATTTTCAGTCATTACATGACTGAAAATTTTTGTCATTGCTCGTAATGACTGGTTACACAGATCGAGTGTAACAGATACACCACTGTATAACAAGTGTACTGGTGCATATACCACTGTATAACAAGTGTACTAGTGGATGTACCACTGTATAACAAGTGTACTGGTGCATATACCACTGTATAACAAGTGTACTGGTGGATATACCACTGTATAACAAGTGTACTGGTGGATGTACCACGTATAACAAGTGTACTGGTGGATATACCACTGTATAACATATTACTGTTACTAAGTCAGCTACAATTGAAATACACAGCCCTCTCAGTGGAAAAAGTTACATATTTATGCCCAAACTTTCTCCTGTCAGTGTTGAGTGTAAACTTTCTCCTGTCAGTGTTGAGTGTAAACTTTCTCCTGTCAGTGTTGAGTGTAAACTTTCTCCTGTCAGCCATTCTTGTAGAGTCAGCACTTTCTCCTGTCAGTCATTCATATGATAAGTCTAGACTTTCACATCAATCATTCCTATGGTGGTGTACTACACCTTGCTCTAACTGAGGTGGGATGTGAAGCCAGCGACGTAAAGTTTTCTCCATCAGTAAGTCCACGCTCTTATCAATGGGTGTCACTATAAAGGGGATAGAACCCAAGCCTATAGCAGTCACAGTCCACTTCTGTGCAGGTCCTACAAAACATGCATTCCATATTGTAAAGGCTCAGTCCATATTGTATTTACAAGGCCAAGCAATCATTTGGTATATAGTATTGTGGAGCCCTTTCTACACAATGTTTAAGTGAAGCAGGTGGCAGAAATCAGCCGTACTAGGGGCGATATTTTCTAGGAACATGCCATGAAAATCTCTTACCCACCTTTTAGCTGTATTAACAGTACAATAATAGAACTTTTCCCAAACTTGCTTTATTTTAAATGTAAACAAAACACATTACTTTTACTAGTGTTGGGACAATCAGATGTCTGCTCAATTAATTTTCGGGGATAGTGTACAATTGTGGTCATTGTCATTTTTTGGTAATCTAATTTTCAGCTTATTTCTTACCTTTCCAAATGTACCTCAATATCCACACTATTTTTAAACATTTTTGACATTATTATTTAATAAATTGACAGATTTGTCATGAAATTATAAAGACAGGAAGTGTGCAGTAAATGAAAACGCTTCTCAGCGCATTCAATCAGCGGGCCAAAATAGAAAAACAAATGCCCGCTGAAAACCAGAAGGGCTGTTTGGAATTTCTTGTTTGGAAATTCTTGTTTGGAAATTTGCCTGCTTTTATGAGAGTGATCATGCATTCAAAACAATATGGCTCCCTTGTTTGTGTCACCTAATAAAAATAAAGGAATATTTCTTAAAACCAGGTAGGCTGGCCCTTATAGTAGTAATAAATACCTCATGCTCGGCATCTGTTACGCTATTTATGCCCCGCAAAAAGTCTTTCATAATTCCTTCGAGCCTAACAGCACTAGTGCATTATATAAATTTTTGCTGGGCATAAACTGCGTAACAAATGCCCTCACACTCAGTATTTCTTCCTACATTATAGTGTGTTTATATCTACCTCCGTATTTACAGGAAGTGGGTATTTTCGGTAGATTCTAAATGACAGAACACCGTTATTCTAACCAGATTGACCTATACCTCATCCCGGAAAGTGTTGCTCAAATAATGACCAACAATGGAGTAAAATAATCGATTAGGGATTCATCATCGGTCGGAAAAAAGGGAGTAATCAACCATGAAAGTTGGAGGCGAGTCCCAACACTAATTTTTATATAGCACTTATAACTTGATGTAACTAAGCGCTGCTACGTAAAAATGACATGAGCATGTTTCATTATGTATGTTTTGAGCTGTTTTCTAAAGTCTAACAGTGATTTTGAGGATCTAATGTTTACAGGTAACTTGTTCCACAAAGTAGGAGCAGCAAAAACAAAGGCCTGCTTTGCAGTGCTTTCCATAGTTATGTCTAGGTATTTTTACAGGGTACCTTCCATTCTTACTTTACCTGTTATGAGTTTCCTTTGAATATTATAAAACCTTCCATTCTTACTTTACCTGTTATGAGTTTCCTTTGAATATTATAAAACCTTCCATTCTTACTTTACCTGTTATGAGTTTCTTTTGAGTATTATAAAACCTTCCACTCTTACTTTACCTGTTATAAGTTTCCTTTGAATATTATAAAACCTTCCATTCTTATTTTACCTGTTATAAGTTTCCTTTGAATATTATAAAACCTTCCATTCCCAGTTATGAGTTTCCTTTGAATATTATAAAACCTTCCATTCTTACTTTATCTGTTATGAGTTTCCTTTGAATATTATAAAACCTTCCATTCTTACTTTACCTGTTATGACTTTCCTTTGAATATTATAAAACCTTCCATTCTTACTTTACCTGTTATGAGTTTCTTTTGAATATTATAAAACCTTCCACCCTTACTTTACCTGTTATAAGTTTCCTTTGAATATTATAAAACCTTCCATTCTTATTTTACCTGTTATGAGTTTCCTTTGAATATTATAAAACCTTCCATTCTTACTTTACCTGTTATGAGTTTCCTTTGAATATTATAAAACCTTCCATTCTTACTTTACCTGTTATGAGTTTCTTTTGAGTATTATAAAACCTTCCACCCTTACTTTACCTGTTATAAGTTTCCTTTGAATATTATAAAACCTTCCATTCTTACTTTACCGGTTATGAGTTTCCTTTGAATATTATAAAACCTTCCATTCTTACTTTACCTGTTATGAGTTTCCTTTGAATATTATAAAACCTTCCATTCTTACTTTACCTATTATGAGTTTCTTTTGAGTATTATAAAACCTTCTACCCTTACTTTACCTGTTATAAGTTTCCTTTGAATATTATAAAACCTTCCATTCTTACTTTACCTGTTATGAGTTTCTTTTGAATATTATAAAACCTTCCATTCTTACTTTACCTGTTATAAGTTTCCTTTGAAAAAACCTTCCATTCTTACTTTACCTGTTATGAGTTTCTTTTGAATATTATAAAACCTTCCATTCTTACTTTACCTATTATGAGTTTCTTTTGAGTATTACAGGCATCCCAGTGAATTTTAACGGAAAAAAAGGTTTTTTAAAAGGCTATTTTTGAAGAAAAAAAGGTTTTGAATCTGAAAAAAAAGGTTTTTCCCCTATTAATATTGCACTCGCATTGTTTTGAAATACACTGTAGCAGTTCTAAAAGATACACTCACTTTAAAAGTTCTAAGGCCATAAGAATAACTTTTGAAAGAAAGATTCTGGATTTACCTTTTACCAATAAAAACTATATTGCGACAAGTCGCAATAACAAATATCAAGACAGACCATCTCTCACACCACAGACATTGGGTATTTTTTGTAGCACCCACTTTGTGTGATTCACAAGTATTATAAATCATTTTTCATTATTTTGGGGTCAACCTTCATGCAATGATAAGATTGATCCTTAAATGCTTTTCTGTATATTCTAAAACAGTAGCACAACAGTTTTGTAGGGATTGTATTGCTTTATTAGTGGAGAGATTAAATATCATAAAATACTGTGATTAGATCTCAGGGGATTTGCTTATATCTCAAGAATTTTAGATTTCTTTCTTAAGATTGAAACAAGAGGAGAGTGCCCGTGAACGGGCACTGTGTCAGCTGACTGGGTGTTTTTGATTTGTGAAGGTGATTAGAGGACAGAATAATTATCAGGAAAAGGGCTGTACAGAAATACAGTAAATGGTAACTGAACAGCAAGTTCGAAAGAAATACCGAAGCTGGCAGAAGAAAAGGATAAAAAAGTTGTGCCCTGTAAATGGTATTATGAAGGAAAATAACAAGGTAATTGTTTAAGTGTAAAAAATAGGTTAAAACATATTTAAAGAAATACTACAAATGCAATATCCTCGTTCGACCTTGAAGAAGGGGTCCAAGGTCAAATCTAACCACACAAATACATTCCCAGCCCATGATTTCCTGTGGTTTACCATTCCAAACCTCTAGGACCAATTATAAATGAGTTATAAGCACTTTTAAGCTTGGCTGTCCTCATTTGACCTTGAAGGAGGGGTCCAAAGGTCAATTCTGACCATACCAAAAGATTCCGAGCCAATGATTTCTTATGGGATGGTTTACCATCCCAAATCTCTGTCACCAATAATAAGCGAGTTGTAGGCACTTTCAATTTTCGCTATCCTCATTTGACCTTGAAGGAGGGTTCCAAGGTCAAATCGGACCATATCAACAGATTCACAGCCCATGATTTCCTGTCTTTTTACCATCCCAAACCTCTGGGACCAATAATAAGCGAGTTATAAGCACTTTTAAGTTTGGCTATCCTTGTTTGACCTTGAAGGAGGGGTCATTGAAGGTCAAATCTGACCACACCAAAAGATTCCCACCCCATGATTTCCTACAGGTTGGTTTATCATCCCAAACCTCTAGGATCAATAATAAGGGAGATATAAGCACTTTTCATGACTGACAAAAAACACCTGTGGCGGCCATCTTGTTTCTCAAAATGAGGCCAAAAATATTCCCAGACAACATTTTATGGTTATTAATATATACTGCAAACTTAAGAAAGCTAGCTATAATATTTTTTTTCATCAGAGCAGTAATGGTGAAATCTCTCTCTACACACTGCGGCTATCCAGTGGATATAATGATTTACTCAACAGTGAGAACCTGAAAGTAGCTATTGCTCAGCTATGCCATGACATAGAGGTCTGCAATTTCACTATGTTATAGCTGACCAAAAATTCTGTGAATAACATATTTAACAAATTACTCTAAATGTAATAGTTTTCAAGTTACAACTGATTTACTCAACAGTGAGAACCTCAAAGGAACTATTACTCAGCTATGCAATGAGCTACATGTCTGAAATTTTACTATGTTATAGCTAACCCAAAAGTAGGTGAACAACATATTTAAGCAAACTACTGTAAATGCAATAGTTTTCAAGCTACAACTGATTTACTCAATAGTGAGAACCTGAAAATAGCTATTGCTCCGCTATGCCATGAGCTATAGGTCTGTAATTTCACTATGTTATAGCTGACCCAAAAGTAGGTGAACAATATATTTTAACAAAATACTCCAAATACAATATTTTTCAAGTTACAGCTGATTTACTCAACAGTCAGTACCTGAGAATAGCTATTGCTCAGTTGTGCCATGAGCTATAGGTCTATAATTTCACTATGTTATAGCTGACCCAAAAGTAGCTGAATAACATATTTGCACAAATTTCTGTAAATGCAATAGTTTTCCAATTATACCTGATTTACTCAACAGTGAGAACTTCAAAGTAGCTATTACTCAGCTATGAAATGAGCCACAGGTCTAAAACTTCACTATGTTATAGCTGACCCCAAAATAGGTGAATAACATATTGAAACAAAATACTCTAAATGCAATAGTTTTCAAGTTATAAGTGATTTACTCAACAGTGATAACCTAAAAGTAGCTATTACTCAGCTATGCCATGAGCTACAGGTCTGAAATTTTACTATGTTATAGCTGGCCCAAAAGTAGCTGAATAACATATTTATATGAAATTCTCTAAATGCAATAGTTTTTAAGTTACAAGAGATTTTACTCATGATGGAAGTTACTGAAAAGCCCAAAAGTAGCTATTACTCACTTAGCTATTGAGACAGACACCCAACTTACTCACCATATTGTAGCTATGAAAAAAGAAGCTGAATAACATATTTTAACAAAATGCTCTAAATGCAACACTTTTCAAGTTATAAGTGATTTACTCAACAGTGATAACCTAAAAGTAGCTATTACTCAGCTATGCCATGAGCTACAGGTCTGAAATTTTACTATGTTATAGCTGACCCAAAAGTAGCTGAATAACATATTTATACGAAATTCTCTAAATGCAATAGTTTTCAAGTTATAAGCGATTTACTCAACAGTGATAACCTAAAAGTAGCTATTACTCAGCTATGCCATGAGCTACAGGTCTGAAATTTCACTATGTTATAGCTGGCCCAAAAGTAGCTGAATAACATATTTATACGAAATTCTCTAAATGCAATAGTTTTTAAGTTACAAGTGATTTTACTCATAATGGAAGTTACTGAAAAGCCCAAAAGTAGCTATTACTCACTTAGCTATTGAGACAGACACCCAACTTACTCACCATATTGTAGCTATGAAAAAAGTAGTTTAACAACATATTTTCACAAAATGCTGTAAATGCAACACTTTTGAAGTTATAAGTGATTTAGTGCATGATTTCATGAATTTTAATGCATTAAAAATTATTAAAAAAATTTATTAAAAAAAAAGTAAGACAGATCCAAGTCTCATACTCACACAAGAGAATCTACCTCTGGCCTAGTACATATATGCAAGATATGAGAGAAATCCCTGCAATAGTCACTGAGAAAATTGTGATAAAAAGTTGAAATTTTCACACTTTTGGTGGGGGTACCCCCCTTGTAATGTCTCTAGCAAACAGACGAACACACAGATTTGCATGCTTTGAACAATTTTTCATCCTCGATAGATAAGGTATCTTTTAAAAAAAAACAGCATGTCTCTAGGTCTTGTAGTTTTGGAGAAGAAGTTGTTCACGCGTACGCCCACGCCGCAGAGTGATGACATAAAAATAACATATACATATGCACCAAAGGCAAACACATAAATGTCACAGTATCTACTACCACCCAACCCCCATCCCCACTGTTTATGCAAACAGAAGCACCACTCATTGAGGGATATATCCCTAAAAATATGCATGCTACAGTGATTCTGCTACATGAAAAGTCCGGCCGGACATTCTGTCCTAAGACTAGGAAAACGTTTAGGACATTTTCGGAGAATTTAGGACAGAATTCTTGTCAATCAAATTTTCATTCTACAGGTTGCTAAAATTAAGTCATTAAAGTCAATGACCCTATATGAATGGGATATAAAGTAAAATTTACTGAATCATAATAAAAATCTCATTTTAGTTAAAATGTCAAAAAGTCTTACGATGGTCAATGATCATGTATTATTAAAACGAGAACTCTCAGCCCTAGAACCTAAGTGTGGTGAATCGGTGATCCATGAGATTTTCATGCTATTAAAATGTCCACTGGCAGTAAACATTACAGCAAATAAACTTTCAATCTGATTTTTTTTCAGTGCAATTATTAATAAAAAGAAATATTAATCAAAGCAAAAATTCAGAATGTTACAGTAAAATTTATGTGGAACCCTACAGAAAACAAAATCTACAATTACACGAAAATACCAGATGACCATAATTAATATTCATGAGAAGATATGAGGACACAGATTTTCCATTTGATTTCCTTGCAACATTTTTTAAAATGGAAGCATAGACGAAAATCAAATCATTTAAACTCGAGAACTCACGGCCATAGCACCCAAGTCATTAATATTCAAGAGAAGATATGAGGACACAGATTTCCCCTGGGATTTCCTTGCAATATTTTATAAAATGGAAGCATAGGCGAAGATCAAATACTTTAAACTCGAGAACTCACGGCCACAGCACCCAAGTCATTAATATTTATGAGAAGATATGAGGACACGGATTTCCCCTGGGATTTCCTTGCAGATCACGTGGCTTGTCACGAGATTTCATAAAAGACGTCTAGACCTTGCTACAATAAAAAAATTTAAAATCACGTAGATCTCGCGAGATTTTAGGGTTGTAACGTGACTTCATATTTTGTAAATAAAAAGACGTCTAGATCTTCTATTATCGCCCACGGATACGACTCGGACAATATGTCCTAATATTCTATTTAAAATCGGGGTTTTGTTGCAAAATTCGGTCGATGGCCGACGCGAATCTGAAACCCTGTGCTAAAATACACTTCATGCAAGGGGGAAAAGCAGATACTGAAAGGAAAAGATTGCCCGAAAAAAGCTGATATTTGTCACAGTACACAGGTCAAGTTCTGGTTTAAATTTAAACATACTCAATAAGGATTACAGCTATTTTACATAAAAAGTGGTAAAGTTCACTTGCAAAAAACTTAGTTTATGTTAGTTTAGCAAGACTAAACAAAAATAGGAAAAATTTCACATAACCAAATCACTTTCCACCTTGAAGCAGGGCCCCAAGGTCCAATCTGACCACATCAAAAGATTCCCAGCTCATAGTTTCCTATAGGTTGATTTCATAATGTCAACCTCTAGGACCAATAATCAAAAGATTCCTAGCCCATGATTTCCTATATGCTGGTTTCAAATTGCAAACCTATAGGACCAACAAGGGAGTTTAAGCACTTTTAACTTGGGCTATCTTCAGTTGATCTTGAAGGACAGGCCCAAGGTCAAATCTGACCATATCAGAAGATTCCCAGCCCAAGATTTTTTATAGGTTGGCTTTTTATGTCAAACCTCTAGGACCAATAAGGGAAATATAAGCACTTTTCATGATGTAAAAGAAACGCTCGTGGCGGCCATCTTGTTTTTTCAAAATGAGACCAAAAATATTTCCAGCCAAGATTTTATAATGATGAAGATATCCTGCAAATTTGACATCTCTTTACTGTAATACCCTTTGTTCTGGAGGGCCAACAAAACTCCCTGCTGAAAGTCGAAAAACTCCTGTGGTGGCCATCTTGTTTTTCAAAATGAGGCCAAAAATATTCCCAGGCAAGATTTCATTGTTATGAATACTGGTATATCCTGCAAATTTGAGAAGTTTACCTATAATACCCTAGCCTCTAGAAGGGAAACAAGAAGCACTGTGGCTGCATACTCCTACGTAATCCATAGTATTCATCGGATGCTATCCAGTAGATACAATAAGTTACATGTGGGATCTTTATGGGCTTTAAAAATTGTCTAAATGTCAATTAACTTTGAATTTGCCATATATGAAAAGAAACATCTGAGATTTTAGCTCGGTAGGGCTGCATTAAAGTGGAAAAAAGTGTATAAAATGAGCCCTAGTAGGTATATTTTTAATGACCTGAATGTGACCTTAAAATGTAAACTAAAGAGTTAAAATTTTCCAGACAAAGGTTACACATACAAGTTATATTTGTGAAAAAAAAAACAGAAAAAGTCCCCCAGATAGGGTCTTTGAGTATCATACACAGGTTCAATGTCAACTTAAAGCCTTGATTTTTGGCATATGGAAAAAGAACATATTAATATATTATCAGACAAGATATTAGATGGGTGAGGGGCAAACTTTGAAAGCTATAGGGCTTAAGTGGGAAAAACCTCATAAAATTTGTCCCTGCTTCCATTGTGGAAACCCTTAGGTTATGGTTCATCTCCAAATACATGTTTGTGCCATGTTGAAATGAATCCATGAAAGTGTTTTTGAGTTATCACACACACAAAACATACAGTGGCAGTGCAACAAATCTGAAACCAGTATGCTCACAACTTTCTTCTGGGAACATAACAAATGTATATCCTCCTATGTTTTAGGCATTCTTGGAGACTGATTACTGCTGTTTCAGACTGTTAACTCCTCTCTCAGACCAAACATTTTGCTGGTATCACAATGGCAACATCACTGTATGATCTGCACAGAAGTCAAACAGTCTGAAACACTCAATTATAGCTACATACACATAAAAAGTATGAACAATAAACTTAAATTTTCATCGACAAATTTGACTGCTGGAGAAAAAAAGGTTTTAGCTTGAAAAAAAAAGGCTAAAAAAGGTTTTCACGACATTTTTCAGCTTAAAAAATGGTTTTTGTTGAAAAAATGAGAAAAAAAGTTTTTTTTAGCAAAAAAAAAAGGCTAAAACCTTTTTAAAAGGTTCCCCTGGGATGCCTGGTATTATAAAACCTTCCATTCTTACTTTACCTGTTATGAGTTTCCTTTGAGTATCATCTTCCACTCTTATTTTGGCTGTTACGAGTTTCCTTTATAAAATATTCCACCCCTGCTTTACCTGTCAAAAGTTTCCATGAGTTGCCCCACTATAACAAACATATGATAATCGTGCTGTACCTACCTGCAGTAGTACATAACTTTATGCATTATCACTACTGGTTTACCTGACAAGATCTGCCGTTTGTGTAATACAGTCCCCACCAGCCAACAGATACGGTTGATTGTGAGTCCTGGAATGAGGACAGAAGCCAGACCCTGCCAAATTAGAGTGTCCACCACTGCAGAGATGACCTGTCTTCTCCTCATGGAGTCACTGGGCCAGCCGAGCTGAAACAGTGAGAAACTAATGACATCGTAGAACTAAAGCTAGTAAAGCTAATTGCTAAATTCCTAATAAATTCAGCTAGTAACCTATAACACTGTGTAGAGTGGTGAAGTGACAATCGTATTCATCTCCAATGGCTGAGCCTATTGGTCCTAATTCCAGCCAACGGTTTTAATGGTGGACTGTGCCTTCTTGTACAATTAACGACTTAGAGGATTTCCACACCAGTTTGACGCTTTATAAATTACATCAATTAGCCATGTGTTTTATATTTACAACCTCTGGACAAACTGGTCTGCACGACTTTCCTCACTCCCATCACTGATCTGGTGTGATATAACTTCTATCAATGTGCCATTATATCCAATTACAGGAAGCTTACCAAGGTCTGTTGACACCAGTTATCTGTCGATCTAAAAGATATTTTGTGTAAACAGGATGGCTCCGACATAAAACATACCCTATATAAACAGAGTACATTACAGTTGACAGTACTATATTTATAACTTCATTTATCTCTCTTTACACTATGAATTCTTGTTTACTGCAGTATATAAAGCCAAATTCCCCTGTTATAGCCTAACCTGTCTAGCCTGGTGTCCTTTGTGTAAAGCATCAGCACAGACATACGCACTGGCCACTCCATAGCTAGCACGCACCCAACTCACTGTCACCTGCGCCCTGAAGGCTTCCCCTACTTCATTGGCATAGCCTACAGTATGAAAAACCATTGCTAAGTTTGTTAAATAAGAAGAAAAATATTGCACATTTCACTAGTGTTTTTTCTTCATCTTTTAAACACTTACTAATCGACCAGCAGGATATCGCTCAACAAGACCTCTACTGCGGTGGTTACCTGCCACCGAGAATTATGTAAAACTGGTAGTGTGATCTTGAAACAGAGTTCCAAGCCCAAGAACCAACAACTTTAGAAAATACGGTATCACAAATGGCCACTTCCAGTTTCACGTAAGGTAAGTAAACATTGGATTTCTACTTTGTGTGGCTGTTTTTGGTAAAATATGTTGCTGGTTTTCGTTTTTGTATGTATATTTATTATGAATTGATGTTTTAGGCGATTAATTGCTGTCAGTACTTTGTAACCGGTAATAGACAAAATTCTCATCGGCAACGGCTAATCGATTAGTATTGCCGGCCCTATCAGTTACTCTATTTTTATGTTTCAAAAAGTTTTCATTCTTTTTTTTTACATGCATTTCTAAGCCCACTTGTAAACCAGGGCTTTACCATGTTATACTTTACCATACTTCCTTTTACTGGACAACATTTATTGCAAGCTTCATTAAATAATTTCACAAATTCATTATACACTACATTGACATCTCTTTTACTATATACTGTTTCCCACTTAAGTTGTTTCAGACACTGTTTAAGCATTTCTACATTGTTACTACTGATATCCCTGACAGATCTATATTGTTTTCTTGAGTTTTTTCATTAACTCTTTCACTAATCACAAATATAGGAAAGTGGTTTGTAATGTCATTTATAAATATACCACTGCTTATTTTATCACCAATATTGTTAGTAAATATGTTGTCTATTAAGGTGGCACTTCCAGAGCTTACTTTGGTTGGCACCTTGCATATAATGGTGGAACACACTTATACAGGTATGTACTGACAATTTCTAAACATATTTTGTGTAAACTTGCTGTGATATGCGTTGTTTACCGCTGTTACGTCGAAGTTCCATCGGAACACGCTAATGATCGGCCAGTGAATTTTGTCACCCCAGTGAAGCTCATCACCTGCCGTAAAAACGTTTAAAGACAGGCAATATTCACATTTAAATAAATTGAATAGCTTTTTTCAATGGCAAGGTATACATGTATGCCATAACTGGACAGTAAAAACTCTTTAATATTGTCATAAAATGCAAGTGACGAACTTCACTGGGGTGACGAGCTTCACTGGCTGAGCAGTACAAACCTTGTTAGCTAGTGTTTTGAATGCATAGAATTCATCTGGAAATGCATCCTAAGATCACAGTACATGGGTTAGCATGAAGTGGGTCGATTTTTCAAGTGTCTTTAGTGCTGTGTAAAAAGTAGATTGGCCAGAAACACTATGTTTGGCAGACATACAGAAGAAAGTGATAGCAGCAACAAAATGCAAAAATTGGTTCAAAACTTTTTCTCTCAAATGTAAATTTGTACAAAATCTTTGAAAATTATCTGTACCAAACATTCATGAAGTGGGTCGATTTTTCAGTCAAAACTACTTTTCCAATATTCATACTTTGACTAAATCAATGTGTTTCTTGGATTTACCTATTATACTTAAAAGTTCACAGAAAATGTTCGCCAGAAAGAAAATGGCAATAAATTCATGATAAATAGATCTGGTTTGTGAATATGCCATGGTGTAATTGCAGTCAGGATTTTCCCTCATATGAGAAGGGCAATAAAATTTATTTTTAATAATTTAAATTATTAGATTTAACCCACATCAAAACAACCAAATCTGATCATCTTTTATAATTTAAATACTGTAAAATTTTTTTTTTAAATTTCATGATACAGGAATACAGCAAACTTTTATTTTGATAGAATTTCTTGAAAAACTGACCCACTTCATGAATCGACCCACTTCATGCTAACCCATGTAATGTATGCGAAACCTCTCCCTTTTTTACCGCACTAAATTAACATTCTAACATGACATGTCTGTGTCCGAGATTCTGATTGGCTAAGACACGAAAAATTGCTCTGTAAAACCCTGCATAACCTCATGAGTTCTATTTTATCGCTCACAATGCTGCTCCGCAAAAAGAAAACTTGAAGTAACAGCTTAGATTTTTTTTCATTAAATAGACAAATAATGGTAAATACGATATTCAGGGATTCTTACATTTGAACATAGAATATACTGATTTGAATGTGCTATAGTTTAACGACATTTATCAAAGAAAAGGGTTGTTTTAATTTGTGGCTCTTCCAATATTTCAACGGTACCCTCGATAAAAAGATCTTTATAGAATAATTCGTATATTTTTCTATAAAATAGCTTCAAAACTAATTTTTATAAGATCTTCTAAAATGTCATGTTAGAATAGAAATAGACAACTCCGAGCTCGGGGTTATAGTACTAGGCTATTTTACAACGATTACCGCATTAGAATCACTCAGGCTCAGGCTTCGCCTTCGTGATCCTAATATCGCTAATCGTTGCAAAATCGCCTATAACCCCTCGCTCGTCGTTGTCTATTTCTATAGCGACATCACCAAGACACTGAAACCTCTCCACACCGCCCACGAAATATGTTTCATTATCGCTCAAATAGTTACCATACTGCACTACTAGTTCATTTGGCCACTTACCCAGATAGCGTACATACGTATCACGAAAAAAATCCTTTTTATCGCAATGACCCATAAAATCTATTTCACATAACCCACATACAGTACACAGTGTGACAACAAAACGGAACCTTCAACCTTGAACTTTAAGACGGAAACAGCAAAAGCAGAATGACTAATTACCGATAATGGCTTTGTTCACCGAAATAATAAATCAATAGGCGTATTTCACAACCGTAATCCATCGAATCTAGATTCCTCAGATCAACAGATTCGCTTCCCAGCAAGCATGATCATATGGGGCCCATGTGGGCTATAGGCGGGCAAATAGCAATATGGGTCCTATAAAGGATATCTATGGGCACAAAATGCCCAAAGGGGGCCCATATTGGTCCCATTTATATAAAAATATGTAATGTTCCCTAAATAGTACAAAATGGGGAAAATAAAACAGATTTAATAATAGATTAATTTGGCATCATGTTGATTTGGACTTCGTAAAGAGTGGTAAACAAAAGATTTATTATCACAATGTTTAATATGGGCCCCACAATGGTCTTTTGTGGGTGATTTACTGGTATAAGGGTCCCAGCTAGGTCCCATATATAAATCCTAGAGGAAAAATGTCAATATATATAACAAGTGTTCTTTATTCACTTCTCATCTGATTTTGAATGAAAAAAATCCAAAAATAATAAAGGTCCTATTTGAGAAAAACAACTCGCCACAAAAGCTTTTTAAATAAAAGTGTACATGCATATTGGTTGGACCTGTGAAGGTCAAAAATGGGTATAATATTCTCACAAGGGTCCCTCATTATTATCACATACAATAGCCATTTTATAACTCTGTAAATGTATTGTCAAGTTTTTGTGAAAAATGTATTAAATTAAATTTGTTGTATATCTCACTAATTAATAATCTAGTGGTTTATATTACCTCAATTTACCACAAACACCTTTTTCATGTATAAGAGTACAGAAATCCTAAGTCTACAGTTGTGGAAATTCTGTAAAATTTTAGTTTCTCTTAGTTTAACTCAAGGGGTCATTTATAGGTCAACCCCCTATCTCATGCAGTACAGAGATGTTTATCTTTTCCCACAGATAGTATTTTGAGGCAATGCTAGGAAAATGTGAAAACACCCCATGGTGTAAAACAGAGTAGCCTTTCTTCACTAGGATGCAAATTACAGTACAATTTAAAGATTATAAATATGTGTGAGAAATCTATGAAATTTGTAAAAATTGTGTAAATAAGGCTAAAATAATAAACTATGATATTTTTGGTGGGGATTCATAATGAAAAAAAATCTTTATTAATCAAATAATGCATGTGCTTAATTATATCAGTTAACTGAGGATTTCATCATGTGTTTCACTTGTGTCTTGACAAGGCTATGTAGCTGTTTTAGCTTGGGCCATCTGGAAAAAGGGTTTGGGTGAATCATTAAGTGATGAGTTTCTGATACACATTTCTGTATTCTGTATAAGACAAGCTTAGACACAAATGTGGTACATCATAAGATTTTGAACTTGAAATGATTTGAATTACATTCTGGAAATTGGATAGTAGTATAGTATGAATCAAGATTGTATTGTGCATATTTACAAAGGCTTCATTAAAGTGTATTAAAATATTAGACACAATATGTGGGCAAAGTGTGAAGGAAATTGCGGACTGTTCACACAGATCAACTCATTTTTGAGCTTCTATTACATGCGAGCTGAACTGTAAATGGACCTTGTGTTGGTAGTGCACATTTAAAAACTGAGCCAATCCATATATGAGAACCTATATGTAGGACCAATAAGGACCTGGATGCAGTTTACCATATAGTACCCTTGTCAGACCCACATATGACCCATATACAGAGTCCATACTGGTCCCATCACCAAACCATCACCAAAAACCATCTGGGCCCCATGTTCAAATTACAAGTTGGGCCCATGTGGGACCTATTTATTTTAATTTAAAGGCCCCATATGGGGCCCATATATGACCCTTATTGATAAACCATATTGGTCCCATCGGAAAACCGTTTGCAAAAACTGACTAGGGCCCATATAGGGAGCCCACAAAGGCCCCATATAAGAACCCATTTGGGACCCTTGTTGGTCTCATATGTAGTGCTGGCTGGGTTGTGTTGTGACTTGAATCTGAATCTGGATTATGAATCCGTTGACCTACCTCGAGATTCATTGGATTACCCAAAATTCTTTGTAAAATAATGGTGGCAACATGTGGCTGGAAATTTTAATGTTTGGGAAATTTTTATTATACTGTAATATGATAATATTATATTATTATTATTATGTATTTATACTCAGCGCAATATCTCCATATACTACAGGACTCAAAGCGCTATTTAACCAATCCGACTGTACAGGTATAGCCCCAACTCACAAGTAACTGACATTCCCCTAACAGGAAGATAGAGGCTCAAGGATGACCATTTATCAACGTCTTTGAGGTTCTTTAACCTGCCACGGGGGATAGGACCCAATGACAGAGGACCGCCATTTTAAGTGGTCATCCGAGCCACTGTGTATCTGCCTGTACCTGGGATTGAACCCACGTCCTCTGAGTTCCTAGACAAGTGTGCTACCCGCTAGGCCACAGTGGCAGATATATTACTGCATATTATTTTATATTAATATATGATATTTATGTTGGTTTATGTTATGTTTTAAATTTGGATTCAGATATGCAGAAAATTGTATTTCACAAATCTAGCTAATCCAAAGAATCCAAATCTGAATCTAGATTCGACGGATTACGTTTGTGAAATACGCCTAATGCTTGATTTAGCCATTAAACATATATTTAATAAACATTTCGATTGATAAATGCTCCATTCGTTTCAAAGTGTCAGTGTTAATTTCACATCAGATTGAGAAAATAGGGTTCCCAATCCAGTATAAATCTGTTATTATTGGTTCTGGGACCGTATTCACAAAGGGATCAAGCCCAAACTTAATTAATTTTCAACTTTGAGCACAGAAGAATGGACCTAGCTATACAAGCCAGCACCATGCTATGGAAAAATAGTAAACACTTCCTATTGTGTAGTCCAGTCAGTAATTTTTTGTTTCAGCGACAGACCCAGGAGTGAGTACAATAAAGAGTACTGATAAGATAAATATGTGAACCCCATGACACCACAGAGCTATTGTGTTCTCAGAGTGATAAAATGTTATAACTGAAGAACTTGGGTTCATGCTGGTTTTAACAAGTGATTTTCTTATTCTATCTAAATATATTTGTCTTGTACAAATATGTATGTATTCAAATGTAAGAGCTAAGAAGGATGAATCAAAATAACCTAGCTATAACACAATTTTTATTATTTTTATTATTTTTTTTCTTGAAAATTTTTCCACTTCTAGGGAAGGTACACAATTAACATACTCATGTCATACATTTTCCCATATTCAATATGTTTTTGTTCCAAAATATGACTCCTTTTCCCTCCAGAAATCAAACATGGATTTACTGTTGAAAATGTGTACATCCATGTTAGGATCAATTTTCAACCTACATCACCCAGATTTCTTGTCTAAAACATAACTACTTTTTCATGTTGGAAATCTAAAGAAGATTTAGTGTTGATAATTCTTGTGAAACATGATGGTCTGTGCTTGCTGGAAAGTCATTTAAAATGATATAAATTTTGTTGTTTATTCAGGATCAAAAGTGGGCAGAGTCTAAATTTTTGGAATAAAAGGAAATATTTAAAATATTCCATTGTGAAGAAAAACTGGATGAACCAAATTAATATTAATGTATATTTTGTAAAAATTCAGGGATAAAAAGGCTGTTTAAAATGTATTATCTTGATTACTTCTGCTTTGCCATGTAAGATTTTTCCCATTTTTTTTGGCTCAGTTGATCCTTTCCTTGGGAATACAGACTTCATCCAAAGATCAGCTAAGCAAATTTTCTTGATCCTAATCTGATCTTGAGCTAATTTTCCCCACAGTTTCAACTGTGTTAGTGAATACAGTTCCATGAGGTTGGGTACAACAGGAAACTATAAAGTGATATTCATTAGGCCCATTCCGGTGGTCAGTAATTAAAATATTTATTGATCATATTTATTGATCTCGCAGTATTAATTTTTTGTGCTCTGGTGGTACCTTGCAATGAGTAAAATAAGTCCTGAATTAATTATTATATCTCACCAAATTTGTATGAAAAGTGTTTGTGGCCTGGACAAGATTTTCAAAAGGTTATTAATTTAAAGGTCATAGGGTCATGGTCAAAGTTCAAGCTGAGGTCTGACTTTGATGTTGCATAACTACATCCCCTAAGGAACATCCCTGGCAAATTTTAACTTCATCCAACTTACAGTGCAGCCACAACCTTGACAACCCCCCCCCCCCCCCCCAATACTTTAATTTTACTATTTTCTGCCATTTTCATAAATCCAGCACTTATTCATTTCATTGCAGTGGTACTTATTGCAAAGATTATCGGAGCTACTGCACAGGTGGGCATTGCCTAAAGGAACAAGTATATATGTGCCAATGGAACAAAGCTTTTGATAGAATCTACTTTGATCTTGAACCCTTCGAAAATTCAAAAGTAGTATACAGTGGGCAGGAGACTCCCATACTGCAGTTGTTGGGGTTAACTTTGGTTGTTCTGTGCATACGCAGTGGAGCACTTTTGTTTCCAGTGTGCATGTGCAGTGGAGCCTGAGTAAGCAATCTGATTGGTTGAGGGATATTGACATCACATCACATGACTAAATGCTGCAATCTGATTGTTTGGGGTCGATGCAGTCATTTGAGTGGTTGAGTGGTGAAGATATCACAGGATACAAGCATGATTGCTAGGTTCTACTTTTGAATAATGCCATGGTTGCTAGTGTTTTTTTAAAATAATGTCATCATTGCTAGGGACTATTTTTGAATAATGCATTGGTTGCTAAGGGGTATTTTTTAATAATGCGATCATTGCTAGGGGCTATTTTGAATAATGCCGGGGCCACAGTAGTAGAGTGGTAACACTCTCGCCTCCCACCTCTGACATTGGAGTTCCAATCCCAACCCAACCTCAAGTGGGAAAGCTGGTAGTTGCTTGCTGTTGGTCGACAATTTACAGTACAGAACCTTGACCAACTTTATGTACTAGTTTTCTCTGCCCATAAAACTATCCGTCATGACATGACCTATACAATGTGTTGTAAGCGACATTAAAACCCAAGTAAATAAATATTTTGAATAATGCCATATTTGCTAGGGTTGCAATGGTTGCAAGGGGGCTTTTTTCATAATACCATCGTTGCTAGGCATCTGTTTCAATAAAAACATGTTTGCTAGAGCTATAAAGCATGCTTCAGAAACATCTGTTTGATTTATTGAACATTTGCATATTTATAGGACATAGATTTAAACAGGTCTAATGTCATGTTTCAAGAAAAAAGCACAGGACCTCCACCCTCTCTCAGTTGGGATATCTGTCAGCAGTGACATCTCCCCCTTGGGGAGAGGGGCTGCTCTACTGACACAAGGTTGAAAAAGAGGGCCAGCAGACTGTGCATACCTTGTCTGTTAGTCCAAATATGTTTTGTGTTGACACAAAGTGACACAATGTGCTATTATATTTATCACAATGTGTATTGGTTCATGTGTTGAAAGCCTGTGTTTAAGGTACTTTATAATTATCAAGTACATTTCCCCAATTTTCAGTTCAGTTTTACATTTGTGACCCCCTCAAGTACTCAAACAATGAGTTTTCTTCATATCCTACTGGTAATCCAATCAGTCATCGCTGCATATCAACACCACAGCAACTCAAGCATTTACTGTCCTGATGTTATTAGTTTCTGGTGTGTTTCTGTTGATAACCTGGTGATCATCAGCGACTTCCATATTCACCTTGAAACAACATGCTCAAATTCAAAAACTTTCACTCCCTGATTGAGTCATTTCACCTCATCCAAAAAGTTAACTTTTTCACTCATATTCATGGACATACTCTTGACCTGGTTCTAACCAAAACCAACAATGAACGTTTTTCTTATGTCCAGACCTCTGATGCCTTTTCCGACCATTTATCAATTAGTTTCACCTTAAATCGTTCATTTCCTATAGATCCCAAATTTATGCTACTGTTACTTTCCGAAAATACCGCAAAATTGACAAAGTGAAAATAAAAACAGATTTTGCTTCTGAACTCCTAGTCAATCCTCATAAGTAAGCTGATGCTCTGTACAACCAATATCACTCAACCTTAACAGCTACCACCCCATGCTAAACATGTCAAAGCAAAGTACATTCCAGGATTGGTAAATGAAAGCGTTATAGTGGCTAAAGTGATCAAGTGTTTGTTTGAACGCATCTGGTGCAGAAACAAATCCACCTTCAATAGATCCCAATGCAAGCAGAAAGTTTATCAATCTAATAGAATCTGAATTCCTGTTAACAAAAATTCAAGAAAATCATCACAACCCACAAAAATTATGGTCCTAGGTGATGTGTTGCATAGACTACCAGTCAAGCTGCTCCCATCGATAACCCCCATTCCCCTCAGCTGCTGGCTAATAAACTTCTTTTTTGAATTGTCTACTTGGTTAGAAATTATGTGCTGATGTAGAGATAGCAAGATTTTGGGTAGGAAAAATTTGGCAGAAAATTTTCTCCTGATGCAGAAACAAACACCAGTATAAAAGCAAGAGACTGAAGTTGTCAGTTAATAAAGAAGAAGTGGAATGAAGTATTTCCTAAAACTTTTATGCCAATTCCTAGTGCATTTCCTGCAATGGTGCAGACGTGAAGAAAACCAGGTATACAAAGCTTTTATTATAATGCAAAGCAATATGTAAAATCTCTGTGAAGGATTGCTATTGTTTCTCTTGTTTAATTTGACATTACTGAGAGTGTCTGGTTACTCCGAATAAGAAAACACTTGTTAAATATTTAATACATTGAGCGTTTATGTTTAACTAGTCAACCGTGTTATGAATGACAATGTGTCCTCATAGCACAAATTCTTTACTATGATGATGTGTCATATTTAAAAGCAATCTTGGCTTTATCAAAACAAGTCATAGATCTTTTCAATGCATTATCATAGCAATGATGTTTACACTTCCATTGCTTGATGTACTTATTATGTTGTCAATGTTGATGCAACAGTTTAATGATGTCACAGTGTTATATGTAATCATGAGTCTTCCTTTTTTCATTATGATATACTATTTTTTCAGTGGATGTGTTTTATTGGACACTGTTTTATGAAACATCATACAAAATATGTTATAAGTTGAATAGTACTGAAGCTTTAGTGTACCCAGTATAATAATATAAATTTTTATCAAGACATTTAACACTAACACCCTATATTATTAATGGCAAATGTGAGCAAATAAATGGTTCTGCTTTAGCTGAACAAGGGTATGAAAGCAAAACTTAATGTAATCAATTATTTCTCAACAATATCAGCAATTTTCTCCAAGTGAATTAGATTCAATAAAGGGTTCTACATTAAGGGTTTATATAGACAGAGACGATACATTGTTGATTGAACTTATCTATATGAATCATTTTTATGTTTCAGAATGATAGCCTGCTGCAGCAAGTGTCATAAAGTGTTTAACAGCCCAAAACATTAGGGAACATGAGTTTAAATGTGAGACTCAACACCAAGAAACGACTGACCTATTTGGTATGTCCGCGGCTTTCGATACTATCGATCATGACACACTCCTATCCAGTTTGTCAGCTAGGTTTGGCTTTGCTGGATCGGCCCTAAAATGGTTTAGATCCTACCTCCAGGATCATTTTCAGTCAGTCAAGATTGGTTCTAGTCTGTCGAATTAGTTCAAATTGAAGTTTGGAGTCCCCCAAGGTTCTGTCTTAGGTCCTCTTCTGTTTGCCCTCTATACAACACCTCTTGGTCAAGTCATCAGAAAATATACTAGAGTCAAATACCACTTTTATGCCGACGATACTCAGCTGTTCATTCACTTATTCCCTGATGATAGTCTCAAGTCTTTTGACCGTCTTAAATCCTGTTTGAATGATATTCAGGTCTGGATGTTTGAAAACAAACTCAAGCTAAATCCTGATAAAACAGAATTCATAGTCGTTGGTGCCAAAGACCGATACAAATGGCTCAGTGACTCATTTCCTGTCAATATCCTGGGTAATTGTCTCTCTCCCACAGATGTTGTACGCAATTTGGGTGTTCTGTTTGATGCAAAGTTTTGTTTCACCAATCACGTAAATTCTGTTATCAAATCTTGTTTTATTAGCCTCAGGGACCTTCATCGTATCAGGAGGTTTCTTTCCGTTGATACATCAGTGGTGATTGCAAATGCTCTGGTCAGTAGTCGTTTGGATTATTGCAATTCTCCATTTCGCAGTTTGTCATCCCGTAATGCTACTAGGCTCCAATATGTTCAAAATGCTCTTGCACGGTTTGTCCCTGGTGCTTCAAGGTACACTCACATCACATCCACCCTGAGGACACTTCATTGGCTACCCATCAGACATCGTATTATCTTCAAAACCCTAGTTTTGGTTTATAAGTACCTCACCACTGGCCAGCCCAAGTATTTCGCACCATATCTCTCCTTGTACAAATCTGCCATGAATACAAGACGTTCCAACCCCAAAAATTTGTTCCTCCAGGTTCCTCATTATTGTGCTTCCATCCATAAATCAAAGGTCCATTTCAACAATAGTTTCTCATATGATGCCCTGAAGTTATGGAATGATCTTCCACATGATATCCGCAGTGCTCCAAATCTCACGTGTTTCAAAAGTCGACTAAAAACCTACTTATTTCAGAAATCATTTCCACCATAGCTTCTAACTACCGAACACCGAATCGCCTCCTTGGGTACGACTTGGAACATGTCTAATATCTTGATGATTTATGCCTTACGAACTGGATGGTGTGCCTTAGAATCCGTAGATACGGAAATTAAGCACTTGGACAACTGATTGAACATTGATTCATTGTATGTTGAATAATTTTAAGTGCCCCTTCAACTGAAAAAAAAACATAAACAGACATGTACCAAATAAGAGTTTATGAGTACCACAACCCAGATATTAAAAATATGACAGGTTTCATCACCGTTTTTCCACCAAATCTATAAAGGACCAACACTACAGATGTCACTATTGATTCCAAGCATTGAACCCCATTCTGTGGAGGCCAGAAGGTTTCATTGTGGTTACCGCAACTATGTAACAACGACAGAAGAAAAGTTATGCGCCCATCAAGTTTACCAGCTACCATCACAGGGGTGCTTTACAGCCCTATGCCTGGAGAAAGGGGGAGGCACCTTGGGATGCAGGAGATCAGGCACTGAGATATATGTATGATGACAACAGGCAAGTGATTTTAGCTGATGCGAGAAGTGAAGCGAGTATAATTTGTCCACAGTGAACATGAGAACAGCATGGCATGAAATCAATGATAAATTGGCAGAGATATTTGAGAATCAGCAGGGGGTGTCTAAGGTGGCCATATCTTTGGAGGAGATTTTCCGAAATACAGAGACAGGACAGTACCCTTATTTTGCTCCCAGTACAATGAAACTGGTTTTCACACTCTTTTTTTGATTAGTAACACTATTTGAGATTGTAAGAGAACAAGATTAGACTGGATCTGATAGAGCACATGTACCAACTGAGACCCAGCAATATGTGGTATCCTTTTCTTCTGACCAAATCAGGTTTGACATTGTTTCCACAGATATTCCATTGGGAGATGGATTGGGGCCAGACTTTGTTCTGAGAAACCATGCTTCGATGTGTTTAGATAAAAACTGCTGTGATGAAGAGTATAAGGATGAATGGTGTTTTTTCCATTGTTTGGCTTATACCCAAGATGAGCAGGTGCCAGCTTTGGTGGACCAGTGCCTTTGGTGCTGATTTTGACCAGATTCACCTGTACTTGATGCTCGATTTGCACCAGTACAACCAAGGTTCCATCAAGTTTCAGACCAGACACCAACCCACCAATGTGAGCATGCGTAGCAATGTCCCTTCTTACAGAGATCCTCAGTGTTTTGTGATTGAGAATCCAAGCTCTTGAGCCAGAAAGTGGGTTACCTGAGGAAAATTTCTTTGGAAATTTATGTTTTGGCTTCTCCGGTGGGACGTTTTGGTGCAAGAAGAAAATTTGAAAGTGAAATTGGAAAAGAACAAGCAAGAAATACTCGTCTTGGGGTTTAATTAGGCCAAGTATGACAGGAACTTGATCAAAAGAGAATTTGCCAAAGTCATGGGACTCTGCGAAATGAAAGAGTATTTTGTGGTGAAGAAATCCAATCAGTACCTATGTATTCTCACCCACAGTTTTTTCTTTGACATTTTGCATTATTTGGCCCAGGGTATAGCTATGCCAATTTTTAAAGGCATACCAGAGGAGGCAAAGTTTTTCTTTCTCTAAAAATGGCTTGACAATGTTTACAAACTGGATTCTTCCAGTCTTCCCCACTCCCAGGCCTTTTATTCAAGTTTGAATCAGAACACTCTGGGAGACACGGAGGAGGAAGTGAGGGAACTAGAAAAATGTTTTTGCTTACAGAAACAAATCGTCAACAAAGGTTAGATGTAATAAAGTAGAAAAGTAGAAAAAGGTTTTTGAAAAGAAAAACCAGCAGTGCTCAGAGAAGAAGCGAAAGTTAAGGAGTACTTTATTATCCCAGTTTAACCCATAAGGGGTCTGGGGGTTGATGTGACCACCTATATAGACCCTCCACATTTGGTTTCCTCATACCTCTTAATATATTTTTAAGATGTAAAAGCAATAACACAGGAGATACAAGACAAAAACTATTTTATGACCCCAGTTTGATCCATAAAAGGTTTTAGGGTTAGGAATTAGTTAGGGGGAACTTTGAATTACTTTCTATACTCTCAACACATAAGGTTTCTTATTACCTCCAAATACATTTTATGGCTCTAAATACAATACTCAAGAACATAATAGGGAGTTTATATGAATTTTAAGCTTTCTCGTTGGAACCTGTGAGAAGATCACTCATAAATTTTCACCAGAACTCTCCCAAAATCTAATCAGCTTGTGTTTTTGATAGTATGAATATGTGTATGAAATTACAAGCCTCTGCGGTTAGTAGATTTTGCTGAGCGGCAATGATGGGTAGGTGTACCGCCAAAATATTTTTTGATCATGTGACCTTGATAAAGATAAAAGGTCAAATTTAAGCATGTGGAAAAAATTTCCCACACCTAAGGTATATAAGTGCCAAATATGGTTAGAAAGCTTCCAATAATAAAACAGATATTCAAGGGAGACCATAGTGAGGCGGCAGCAGTGAGGAAACTGAAGTGAAAATCAATAAGTACCCTTTCAGGGATGTTTAATTACCAGTTTTTGCAAAGGATGTGGCATAGAGAAAACATAGCTTCAGGGATATTTTGATCTATTACAATTTAGATGTTGAACCTATTGTGGAAGCCGTGCAAAAGATGCATGTCTTCTGGACATTGAATATCATAAAAGAAGCCATTTCTATCCTGGGGATTACCAGAAAATTTCTGTTTCAGCACACCAAAGCTTACTCAAGTCTCTATGGACAGGAAGACAAGAATCTGTACCACACCATCAAGAAAAAACATTGAAAAAGCATTATTACCACCTCTTATCAATAGGTGGAGGAAATCTTGGTCACTGGTGAAAAGGTGTGTCGAAATATTGTGGGCTACCACTGTAATGCAATCTATTTATTGGCTATAGAAGAAGTGATGCCCACATGCTATTTTGTAAGAAGGGAAGCTCCCCAATTTAAACCCAAAGTGAATGGCAAGTATCTCCATATGTATGCTTGGATAGACACAATGTCTCAAGAATAGAGAGTTGACATTGCCCATAGTCTCAATGAATGGAAAGAACCCAGTATAGGACCTAATTTTTGTGATGGGTATGGTGCTGCGAATAAAACCATCTACTATATTGGGTGCTATTTCCATGGCCATTAGTGTTGACTCACAGTTGTGGCTTGGAAGAAATATGCCAAAGGGATGGAAAAGAAGCAGCAACACCAAGGACAAGTTAGACTACCTGAAGACACAGGGATACAAGGTTGCTGACATGCAAGAGTGTGACTATCAAAAGACCAGTTTAGACGCATATCTTTCTCCTTATTATCAGATTCACAGGATATGAGCAAAGGAAGTCTTTACAGGATGTTTGAAGTGGATATTGAAGTGCCTGAAATTTTATGGGAAACTTTTTAGAGATGAGTCTCCTGTTTTGTACATGTACTGTCCCCTCTGAGGTGATTGGGGACACCATGCAACACATGTAGAGAAATATGACATGGGCAAATGACCCAGAAAGTTGCTGGTAGGAGGAATGAAAGCCAAGAAAATATTGCTGCTCCACCTTTACTGAAATGGTATTTGGACCATGGTTTTCGCAATGTCCAAAGTCTATCAGGTGATTGAATTTTCTCCCGGAAGCTGTTTTTGGAATTTCAGAGAAAGTGTCTCAGATGCCAGAAAAAGCCAGGGATGAGAATCCAGAAAATTGAGACACCATGAAATTGTTAGGTGAGATTTAAGTTATTTTTGTTCACAACATTTGAAATAAATTGTGTATTGTGTTTTGATTCGTTTAAAACAGTTGTTTTAGCAATTCTTGCACATAAAATTTTTAATTTCTTTCAGGCAACAGTGCATGATCATGGATCAAGACAAGCACAAGAGAGTGGAAAATGTCAAAGGGGACAGAGATGTGGGACTGAAAGTGAATTTACCCACCTTCAAAAACTGCATTTGCTGGGAGACAATTTGCAAAAACTAGAACTGACTAAAACCAGACAGAAACTGAATTTACCTGTGCAGATTGGATGTTCCATCTGGCAATATGCTATGCTGAAAATGTTGGAGTGGCACTATGACTTCCTGAATGTGTTTGTAGACAGGAGTGACTTTGAGTACATTGAAAGGGATACTAATAGTGCCTATTGTACCATCACAGCCCCTTATTTGGAACAGCTGATTAAACCATGAGAATTTATGGATCTTGTCATGAGCAGATTTGTCCAAACTCTTACTGATACCTTTTACTAGGTTATAGCTGACCCATAAGTAGGCGAACGACATATTTAAAGAAAATACTGTAAATGCAATATTTGTCAAGTTATAAACTAGACAAAAGGTTTTTGTACACAAAAGCAGATTGAAGGAATATGATAATGCGGCAGCGGCTGTCTGAAAACTGGGGGTGAAAACAATAAGTGTCCCTTTTCAAGGGACCCACAATGATTTACTCAACAGTGAGAACCTGAAAGTAGATATTGCTCAGCTATCCAAAGCGCTATATGTCTACAATTTCAGTATGTTATAGGTGACCCAGAAGGTGAATATTATATTTAAACAAAATACTGTAAATACAATACTTTTCAAGTTACAACTGATTTACTCAACAGTGAGAACCTGAAAACAGCTATTGCTCAGCTATGCCATGAGGTACAGGTCTGCAATTCTATTATATTATAGCTGACCCAAAAGTAGCTGAATGGCAAATTTGTATTGAAATGAATGTGAATAAGATTCATTTGAAATAATATGTGCCATTTTAAATATTTTATACCATGATACTGATTCAAGAAATGGAAAAGTCTCAATCTATCTTTCAACAGCTGTTGGCTGTTGTATGTTTTTGTGCAATGCAATCCAGTAAAGAGCTTTGTTGCTGACCTTTGTAATGTCCTTAAGGTTATTTTTACATGACACTGTAGTATCCTTAATTACTGTACAACTTATCTTTGTTTTTCTTAATTCATCTTTCCTTTTATAAGGTATTGCACTTAACATAGGTTATCTAAATTTGTCTTAACCTTTGTAACCTTCATCTGTTATTATGTCTTTAATAACTACCACTGATATCTTTTGAAATTTTACAGTATTTAAATTCTAGGGGCTTCTTGCCTGAGCAAATGTATTTGTTATCAAAAATGAATTCAGAGCTAATTTCTTCCACATTACAGTGTTCTTTCCCATGAAATAGCTCCCAACAATCAAATACCTGTTTGTGAAATAGTGAGACATCCACCTCCGGAATCAGGTGGTAGTTTTTTTAACATTTCCTTATCTATGTTCAGTAAGTACTGAAATAATGCTTGCCAGTTTCCATTACGAGTTTCCATCAGTCTTTTAATCCATTTAATTTTTGCAGTTATATGAATCGTATAGATATCAGGCATTTTCAGTCCATCGCTGCCATAATTTCCAATTAATGTACTTTTTTATTTTGGCTGGTTTATTTCCCCATATAAAGGTCAGCAGAAGTGACAGAATGATGAAGAAATTAAATGATATATATGTGGCCAAATAAGCGTTTTTACTATTAATACCTTTCCTTTCAATGATAATTTTCTGCTCTGTCAGATATTCATTGTAGATTCTATAGCCTTTACTTTATTCTGATAATTAAGGCTAATTGCCTCACTTTGGGTATTTGAAAACCAGATACCATGTTTTTTAAAACAACTTCTGTTGACTGATAATTTTTTAAAAGATATTGGAGGTTTACAATTTTTGATTTAGATGTACCTATAGGTATGATCTCAGTTTTTTCCATATTAATTTTAAGGCCTGACCTGTTTTGAAATTGTTTTAGTAGCCCGATTGCCGTTACGATTGACTTAATGTCATTTACCACTGCGATTTAGCTCTAAAGATTATTCCATATTTTTTTTTCTGATTGCACCTTTTCCCATTCTTTTTTAACTGTGATATACTCCTGTAAATACTCATCAACCGATAGTTTGTGTTCCAGGTGTTCTAGTTTATTTAATAACTTACGTTCTTCTTTTTTTCTTTTTGATAGTAATTTTGAATAAGATATAGTCACTGTTTGTATTCGGCATTTAACAAACTCCCATAAAGTATTTTTATTTTGTATATAACTTTCTGCTCTTATTGAGTTTAACTCTACCAACTTTCATCAAATAACAGTTTGTTGTTAAATTTCTAAAACTAGCTATTTCTCACTTAGCTATTGGGATAGACATCCAAGTTGCTCACCATATTGTAGCTATGGAAAAAGTAGCTGAATAACATATTTTGACAAAATGCTCTAAATTCAATATTTTTCAGTTATATGTGATTTAGTGCATGATTCCATGAATTTTAATACATTAAAATTATTTTAAAAATTCATAAAAAATATTTAAGAAAGATCCAGGCCTGATACTCACACAAGGGAATCTACTTCTGGCCTAGTACTTACATGCAAGATAAGAGAGAAATCCTTGCAATTGTCAATAAGAAAATTGTAATAAAGCGTTGAAATTTTCACTTTGTGTGGGGGTAAATACCTTGTAAAGGCTCTGGGGAACAGATGAACAGATATGCATGCCTTGAACAATTTTTCATCCTGGATAGACATCTTTAAAAAAATACAGCGGCCTTGTAGTTTTTTGGAGAAGCTTTTCACATGGCCGCAGATGCCGCAGAGTGATGACAAGTCAGCTGACATATAAATACCCCTAGCAACCATATTATTATTTAAAAGTAGCCCCTAGCAATCAAGCCTGCATCCTGTGACATCATCACCCCTCAAGCAATCAGATTGCAGCATTGTGATGTGATGTCATCAATCAGATTGTAGCATTAGTCACATGACATCATCAACCAAATGACATCATCCCTCAATCAATCAGATAACAGTATTTAGTCATGTGACTCCATCAACCAGATTGCAGCATTTTAGTCACGTGATGTAATCACTCCTCAAGCAATCAGATAGTTTGCTCAGGCTCCACTATGCATGCAACTATGCAAACAAGACTACCACACTGATATATATATATATATATCCCTTGCTGTTTGTTTTACAGATTTATGATGGGATAGATTTCAAACAACATCAGGGAAATCTTGGCTATAACCATAACATAGTCAATTATTCACTATATTATTGCTGTAACAAAGGCACATAGTCTATTCACTACTTTATTATCATTTTTACTTTATGGTAACACATGTCCTGTGATTAGACCAGAACTCAATAACTAGATAGATATATACCAACAGATAGCATTCCACTGTCAGATCGACGCTGGCTATTGGTTGCATAGTTGGCAGATTTGCCAACATTGTGCTGATATTGGCTATTGGTTGCATGGTTACTAGATTTTACCAACATTAGCCAAACAGCGAGCTTGCCAACCACTACTAAGGCTGCATATCTGTATATTTATTCACCGATGGGCCAATGGGTGGATTTTTATTCAAGATGGTGGTGAGCAATCAAACAGGATTTGGGGAAACTTAGTTAAATTTTATTTATTATTGAATGTCTAATAATTATATTTCAGTGAGCCCACAATTTTAAACTAATTATTTAGCAATATAAGACTTAAAAGTAATATTCTCATCAGAAATTCACAATAAAAAGTTGTTACTGAACATAATAATTTTATCATAGGATTATGGAGTTAAGACACTAGTCCACCATTGTTAATGCTTGGTCATGTAACTTATCAGGGATTCCCCTAACTCAGATCTGCCCAAAATCTGTCAATCGTTTGCCTTCTGTTAAACAATGGTCACATAATTCCATGCTGCAATCTGATTAGCTGATGCTATAGTGGGAGTACAATTTTTACCAGTCGACGGATGTAGCATCTGCCAGCCAAAAAGCCATTACGCCAATGGTGGCTGGCAACATAGAAATGATGGATGTAATGATGTTGGGTTGTCACAAAGTGTCTTCATAAGATTTTATTTTTTTTGTAATTTGAGGGTCATTATGATTTTGGTTCATAGTTTTAATGCTCTTCTGTACGAGGTCATTGTGGGTTCACTATGGTAGTTTACTATGGTTTGGTTATTTGGTTGTGTTCATGCTTCACTACACACAGTATTTCATGGAATGTGAACTAGTTTCTTTACTTCAGTTTGAAGGAAGTCACATATTAGGCAACACATATTCTGTAGCACTATTTTGTTGTTTGGAGATTTCCAGCTTTAAAGGTATTGACTATATTTCATAGTTTTGTATAAATATTAACTTATTACAAGCAGAACAATTTCATAACATATAACAAAGATTTTAATGTTTTTAGTTACTACAAATGTGTTCATTTCCATCATCATGACATAATTACACATACTTACACAATTTACATGTATATAAGTTAGACTTGTGTAATTATCTAGCATATTGTGAGTATTGTTTCATAATTTTCAGCTGGTTTCAGTGTGGGGAATTTATGGTGATGATTGAATGTTGGTATTATTAATTTATGGTGGAAGATGTGATGGTTTATTTTTCACTGGAGATACTGTATCATGTTGCTGAATGTCATCTTTTATCTTGCTGAAGATGTGGTTGTTGATTATAATGTTGATGAACGTCATCCTTTATCTTGCTGAAGATATGTTGGTTGGTTATGATGTTGCTGAACGTTATCTTTCATCTTGCTGAAGATATGGTTGTTGGCTATGGTGTTGCTGACTACCATTTTTACTGGAGGACTTCATGTTACAACTGACTTTCATTATATCTGACTTTCAGATATATATGTTTTGTACATTGTATTGATATTCGTTGTATTTCATTGTCATATGTTGTACTGATGTGCATGCATGATTTAGAGTGAGAGTGTGTGTGTTGTTGATTAGTGTATATGTGGTTTTGCTTGTATGTGTATACATAAACTTTTATTAGTAGACTTTTATACTTTGCTCATTAAATATAAACCGAATTGAGGTAGTTGTGAATAAACAACAATAGATAAGACCTACTTGTGTCATTTGCCATACTAGCCTCAAAACGACCCTGTGACATGGGCCAATGTCAGCAAGTGAAGATAGGAGTCTGAAATCTATTTAGGAGACCCATTATCCTGAAGTCAGAGAGACCTTCTATGTTCTTGTATTTCCATTTTGAATTTCTCCACCAAGAATGAGTTTTGAATTTCCCCACCAAGAATGAGTTTAGCATGTTTAGGTCTATGACTGGCCTGGAACTAGAAACAGGCGACTGCAAAACCCAAGAGGCCTTGCGTTTTCTACTGTCTCTATTCTGTTCTTTGACAGGAGAGATAGGATACAAGGGGCGAGAGGTAAATCCTTTTTCTGGTATTTGTAACCTGATGGCTATGTGGCTAGAATTGGTCTGTTGATGAATGGACGAACACAATCATTTGGGGTGCAACATCCATCATAAGGGCACTTTCTATAATTGCCTCTTCTGTTATTGGGGGCACAAAATGGCTGGTTTTGATAGGGCCTAAAGCCCCCAGACAGTTTAGGAGTGCCTTTTTAAAGGAGAAATTCTTCCACTTCCTTCATCAACTGTGAATGGAATAGCAGAAAGGGGCAAGTTCTTGATGCCTAGTCTTCCCCAACTCAGATTGGAGATGGATCATTTTAGCATCTCTCCTGATGAGACCTGCATTGTTCATGAAGTAATGGATCTCTCTGGATCATATGAGATAAGGTTTTACTCTCATAGGCTATAGGCCCTCTGTAGGTTATGGATCTTCTTCTCAAGGATCTCTAGTCACATGTTTTGACATTTATTATGGCCCTTTCTGGGTTAGTACCTTTGAATTTGGCTCTCGCCCCGCTTGATAGTAGCCTAGATGCTGTCCCTGCAGTTTTCCATTAGGTTACATTCTGAAATAACCTGGTTGAATGCAGCTGAAAAATTGAGGGTACAGATATATTGTCTGGTGTGATGTTCAAATTCTCTTGACTACCTCAAGGGGGACTTTTATCCACTGGGTCGTTGAGGGCCTAGGAGAGATGCAGATGTTAGGAAAGTCTCTTTTTTAGGTCTTGCATCTTTTCTTCAATGTAAGGATCTACCATTTTGTACCACTTTCCTGTGGCTTGGCAATATTTGATACATTTCCTTTCAGGGAGATTAACAATTTGAAGTCCCATTCAGACTTCTCTAGGGCCTCTTTTAGGGAGGGATTTGCAAAGAGAAAAGTAGAAGGTTCTTTGGGTCCAAGTTATTGCTTTTGAGCACCTGCATTCAGGCCCATGAACGAAGTTGAGGACACTGGCATGCTATACCTGGGACCAGGGACATTGAGGACTTACATTTCTATGCCCTCAGTGTATTGGGAGGGTAGGTCAGAAATACTTAGTTCCTTACTAGATATGATAGGGTCAGGGCTAAGTTGCCTTTTTGTGCCAGTTTAGAATCCCTGTAACAATGCAGGAACAAGATTCCCATATCTCACCATCGTCTCTTCCAGGCTCTTAACCAGGAGAGGGTTTTTTAGGCTGAGAGGTAGACTGATTACTCTGATGATGAACTTATACTGGGGGAGTTGTGTTTGCATTTGTCAGTGTGCTTTTTTTTTGCATTTGACAGAGTTCTGGATCAGAATCCGATGCCGAGGTAGCATCTTAATGATGCAGTTTGGTCATCAAGCATTCGAGGTTCAGCCCCGAACATCCTAGGTTTGGCTTCTCAAACTCAACCTTCATTTCTTCACTCAGTTGGTCCAGAGGGCAAAGCAGAGGCTCAAGTAGTGCTAGCTTTTGGTTCTGAGGCGATGCCTGTATCTCCCAAGACAGGACCCAAGGGGGACTAGTGAAGGCAGACTGTTAGGTGATACCCAGCGTTCGCCAACTGCCTTGTGTCTACAAGTGTGCATTAAATATTCATTTATTTTAGAGACAACCTAATTTGAAAATTTTAATTACTTAAATGTAGCTTTTATAAGAAGAACTGTAGAACTGAATGCTAACTCAGGAGGCCGCAGGACTCCGGCCAACATCCAAGAAAAATAGACATTTAGTGTTGACCAAATGCCTAGGTTGTATGTGATCCCTGTAGTGTTCTTCCACAGTGTTCCTTCTTTTCTCATTGCAATTTTGACCATACCCCCTCAGCTGTAATACAGCATGGAGGCAGGGTGGGACTCTCTTCTCTTTTTTTGCACAGTAAAACAAAGCTTCCCAAAAAGGATATAAAGGTGAATGCTAAAGTATTAAGAAAATGCTCTACTTATAGCCTTATACTGTTTTGGCAACCAAAGGTATTGAGCAATCACAAAAATGGCATATATTGATATATGGCCACCTGTATGTCAGACATGTAATACAGATCAATGACATGTATTTAACAGTTGTGATACCACATTGTGTCTAAGGTTTGTAGGGAGGAAACTAATGTGTATATTTTTGGTTGGATGATAGTTATTTGCCTTGGTACTGTCCTCTGAATGGATATTCATTTTCTGCTTTTCTTGAGCTACTGAAAAGCATATATTTGTTGAAAGGGTTAATTATTATTCGCGATATAAGCATTTTGGTGTATTGCAATATTTCCAAAAATTCAAAATGGCCACCATTTTTGGTGAGACAAAAATTTCTTGAAAATTGGGATGGCTACTTCACAGAGATACCCTGTGAGTAAAAAAATTTTATCTCGCACGGTTTTCGAGATATAAGCATTTTTTGTGTTTTGCAATTTTTGCAAACAATTCAAAAACTAGAGGAATGCTTTTGCTAACAAAAGCGAAGCGTCCCTTAAAGTTTAAAATGCTTTGTGGTTTTAATAAGCATGCTGTAAAGCTAAGAATGCACAAAGCTGCACCATATGCTTTACCTCTTAATACATTCTGAAGCTATAAAAGCAACGATAAAGGAGATATAAGGCAAAAACTCCAAAGCAGCTATTTATGACCCCAGTTTGGCCCATAAGGGAGGGTCGGGGGGTAAAACTAACTGGCTATTTAGACTCTCCACATATGCTTTCCCAATACCTCTTAATACATTCTGAAGGTCTAAAAGCAACAATAAAGGAGATATAAGGCAAAACTCCAAAGCAACTATTTTATGACCCCAGTTTGACCCATAAAGGGGGGTCGGGGGATAAAACTGACCGGCTATTTAGATTCTCCACATATGCTTTAGCAATACCTCTTAAATTCTTAATACATTCTGAAGCTATAAAAGCAATGATAAAGGAGATATAAGGCAAAAACTCCAAAGCAGCTATTTATGACCCCAGTTTGTCCCATAAGGGGGGGGGGGGGGGGTCAGGGGGTAAAACTGACTGGCTATTTAGACTCTCCACATATGCTTTCCCAATACCTCTTAATACATTCTGAAGGTCTAAAAGCAACAATAAAGGAGATATAAGGCAAAACTCCAAAGCAACTATTTTATGACCCCAGTTTGACCCATAAAGGGGGGTCGGGGGATAAAACTGACCGGCTATTTAGATTCTCCACATATGCTTTAGCAATACCTCTTAAATTCTTAATACATTCTGAAGCTATAAAAGCAACGATAAAGGAGATATAAGGCAAAAACTCCAAAGCAGCTATTTATGACCCCAGTTTGGCCCATAAAGGGGGGGGTCAGGGGGTAAAACTGACTGGCTATTTAGACTCTCCACATATGCTTTCCCAATACCTCTTAATACATTCTGAAGCTATAAAAGCAACAATAAAGGAGATATAGTGCAAAAACACAAAATCAGCTATTTTATGACCCCAGTTTGACCCATAAGGGGCGGTTGGGGGTAAAACTGACCGGCTATTTAGATTCTCCACATATGCTTTCCCAATACCTCTTAATACATTCTGAAGCTATAAAAGCAACGATAAAAGAGATATAAGGCAAAAACTACAAAGCAGCTATTTATGACCCCAGTTTGGCCCATAAGGGGGGGTCGGGAGGTAAAACTGACCGGCTATTTAGACTCTCCATATACGCTTTCCCAATACCTCTTAATATATTCTGAAGCTATAAAAGCAACAATAAAGGAGATATAAGGCAAAAACTCAAAATCAGCTATTTTATGACCCCAGTTTGACCCATAAGGGGGGGTCGGGGGGTAAAACTGACCGGCTATTTAGACTCTCCATATATGCTTTCCCAATACCTCTTAATACATTCTGAAGCTATAAAAGCAACAATAAAGGAGATATAAGGCAAAAACTCAAAATCAGCTATTTTATGACCCCAGTTTGACCCATAAGAGGGGGCCGGGGGGTAAAACTGACCGGCTATTTGGACTCTCCACATATGGTTTCTTATTACCTCCCAGTACATTTTATAGCTCTAAATGTAATACTTAAGAAGATAATAGGGGGGTTGGCCTAAATTTAAGGCTTTCAGATTGGACATTTTTCAAGGGATTGCTCCCAAAATCTAATCAGCTCGCGTTTCGATAGTATGAATAAGTGTGTCAAATTATAAGGCTGTGTAGCAAGTAGTTTTTCCTGAACTGCGATGACGGGTGGGGCGGGGGTTTTGGTGTGTACTTCAAAAAATTGTTTTTGATCATGTTACCTTCATAAAGGTCAAAGGTCAAGTTTAAGCATGCAGAAAAATTTTCCCACAGCTGAGGTATATAACTGCCAAATATCGTTTGAAACCTTGTAATAATAAGGGAGATATTCAAGGGAGACCATAATGCGGCGGCGAGGAAACTGAGGCGAAAACAAATTAAGCGCCCTTTCGTCTGCACGAATACTGCCAGTTAGCGAACATTTTGTGTCATTCCAGCAAAATGTGTAGCTTTTGAAATTCGTCTATTTTAGCTGTGCTATAGCTATACAATTGTATTGAATACCTCTTAAAACAAACTTCGAGCCAAGTTTTTGAAGCACGAAGCACTGACAGAAATATATGAATGCTTCAAAATAATTTGCATTTTACAATAGTGGTGAAGTTAAAAATATAATTATAATTAATAATTAAATACAAAATAATTATGATTGTGTGGTCAGTATCTGGACTATATTTTTTGTTTGAAGGTTTATGATATCAGATGATAGTCTATTTTTATCAGAAAATATCCTTTAAAATGCACACATTTTACTTACTGTATCAGTACAAGAAAATATATTACCTTTTTAATGTCCTCTGAAATTTTTATACACACTGAAAGATTTTACATCTTCATTAATATAGTGATTAGGGTGATCAAGTTTAAATAAAATGGCCTTAGGTGACTTTTTATGTTTTTATGCCACTCAACTGTCTGAACAAAATTTTTTTTGAAAGTTGGAATGGGTAGTTTTTAGAGATACCCCGTGGGTCAAAACCTTTGTCGAAATCACTCTATCTAGCACAGTTTTTGCGATATAAGCCTTTTTTGGCAAATTTTGCCAAAAATTAGAAAATTCAAAATGGCCGCCATTTTTGACGACACCAAATTTTTTGAAAATTGGGATGGCTACTCCGCTGAGATACCCTATGGGTCAAAATATTCACACGGTTTTCAAGAAATAAGCATTTTTGTGTTTTGAGAAAAATTCAAAAATTCAAAATGGCTGTCATTTTTGACAAGATAAAATTTTTTTGAAACTTGGGTTGGCTACTCCGCAGAGATACCCTGTGGGTAAAAAATTTCGTCAAAATCACTTGAGATACAAGGATGTTTGTGTTTTGCAAATTTTGCAAAACATTTGAAAATTCAAAATGGCTGCCATTTTTGGCGAGACAATTTTTGGAAAATTGGGATTGCTACTCTGCAGAGATATCCTGTGGATCAAAATTTCATCGAAATCACACTATCTAACACCATTTTAAGCGGATGAAAATCAAGATGGCTACTCTGCAGATACTCTGGAGGTCAAAAATTTCATCGAAATTGCTCTTTCTAGCACAAATAGAAGCATTTTTTGTGCTTTGCGATTTTTGCAAAAAATTCGAAAATTCAAAATGGTCGCCATTTTTGGCGAGACAAAAATTTTTCAAAAAATATGTTCTGCAGAGATACTCTGTGGGTTAAAAATTTTGTCAAAATTGCTCTATCTTGCATGGTTTTCGAGATATAAGCATTTTTGTGTATTGCAATTTTTGCGAAAAATTTGAAAATTTAAAATGGCTGCCATTTTTGGCGAGACAATTTTTATTTGGAAATTGGGATGGCTACTTTATAGAGGTACCCTGTGGGTAAAAAATTTGGTCGATATTGCTCTATTTCGAGCGGTTTTTGAGATATAAGCATTTTTGTGAAAAATTCAAAAATTCAAAATGGCCGCCATTTTTGGCGAGACAAATATTTTTGAAAATTGGGATGGCTCCTCTGCAAAAATACCTTGTGGGTATCAAATACCCTGTGAGAATTTTTTTTTGAAAAATGCATTAATTAATCTGCACTGATACACTATGGGTCAAAAATTTCATTGAAATCGCTCTATCGCGCACAGTTTTAGAAATACAGGCATTTCGAGATACAGATGCTTAATTTTCAATTTTACTGCGCTACAATAGCTTACCATGTGGAACTGAAGGCTGAATCCAACTGCTAGGTGAATGCATTACAGCTGAGACAGGAAGTGCAGTCAATTTTTCTTGGATTTTGAATTAGATAGGTTAGAATGAAAATTTAGAAAGACCAGTCTGAGTCCTGCTTACAGTGCCCCAGTCCCGGAAACTGGGCCTGTAAGAAGCCAAAAACCAGAATAATGAATGAATGACTGTACTGATACTGCCAGGAAGTTTGGGATGAAGAAGTGCAGCTATGTTCACTAATGCGGAGTATAACCCCAAGGGCTTCACTACAATGAACACAAGCCCTAGGCTTGAAAATCTCATTAACTTGCCACCCAAATGATGAGATTATGGGAACATTTGGATAAGTCCTTAATACAAGTAAATACTGAAATAAAACATAAAGGGCCTTACCATACATCCTGAGGAGGTAGACGTATACCTAGACCCTGGGATTCAGACTCCTTAAGACTTGGCTGCAGCAGATGTGCCCCCTCTTTCTTTTCTTTCCAAGGAAAACTAGTATGAGCGGAAGGGTTTAGGACTTGTTGAGCCGCTACTACTGGTCCCAGATACATATTGTTGTCGTTATCTTACCAAGTAAGGTCTTTAGGTAAAAATTTGTAAATGTGTTGTGAGCATTACAGTGACAAGCTTGCCTGATTAGTCCACTGATACTCCACCGTAAAAGGCCTTAATGTCATGTGCTTTGACCTGGACCAAGTCCAAGGCTTGTTGATCTGCTTGTTTGTAACAAAGTAGGATAGTCTGTTTTACCCAAGAAGAACGCGGGCCTAATATCCAAGGTGTATCCTTCTCAAATGAGATAAAGAGAAGGGATCGAGACTCTCTTAGGTCTTTGGTTTGATCTAGATAGTACCTCAGGGCCCGGACCAGACACAAGGTCCTGCTTTTTTGAATTGTCTATCTATAATGGTAGTCATCCCCACCAAATCATGTGATCTGGACCTGATATCATTTCATTAGTTAGAGTGTGTGGACATTCTAATCGCTCGAATTACTAATGTTATTAATTACTCACTCAAAGATGGGAGCTTTCCAAACTGCTTCAAAACCGCAAATGTCACCCCCCCGTCTCAAGAAACCTAACCTAGACAGAAATCTCCTCAAAAATTACAGACCAGTTTCCAACCTTAGTTTTATATCTAAATTGATCGAAAAAGTAGTGGCTAAACAGCTAAATAGTTACATTGATAGTGAGGGGTTCTCCAATGTTAATCAATCTGCTTACAGGAGATGACTCTTGGAAGGCTGTTGCGCTCAATTTGTTGGACCTCTCAGCGGTTTTTGACATTATCGACCATAATTTTTTTTTAATTAGACTACCCCCCTCACTAATATCATTTCCAGTTTCAATGTCACCCACCATCTTTATGCAGACAACACCCAAATATATCTAGCACTTGACCATAGGAACTTTGATTCCACTTTTGCCGATCTCACTGAGTGTCTTACCTGTGTTCAAAAGTGGATGGATGGTGTGAAACTGAAACTCAACCCCGAGAAAACAGAATTTATTATCATTGGTGATACACAAGCCAGACAGTCCATCATCCAAAAATTTCCAACCTGACTTCTCATAAATTCTATCTCCCCTACCAATACAGTCAAGAACCTAGGTGTCACCTTTGATTCTGGAAACACCTTCACCAGCCACATAACAAAGGTTTGTCGAGTCTGTAATTACCACCTCAAGGATATAAGATGCATCCGCAAAGTCCTCAGTGTGGAGACTTCAGCCTTGCTTGCTAACTCAATGATCAGCAGTCGACTTGACTACTGCAATTCCCTACTCTATGGCGTAAGTAAATATTATGTGGCAAAACTCCAAAAGATTCAAAATGCCCTTTGCAGAATTGTTTTTAGACTTGATAGAACTAGTCATGTCACTCCCTTTCTTCAAAAACTACACTGGCTCCCTATTACATACCGCATCTTGTTTAAATACAATCTAATTACTTTCAAGGCCATCAAATTAACCCAACCCACATACTAATCATTTTTGATCAAAACCAGCAACCTAACTCGTGGAAATAGGCTATCTCTTTCGTCAGTTTGTCCTAGAAAGGCCATTGGCAGGTGAGGTTTTGCAATGGTTTCCCCCACTGAATTGAACAGACTCCCACAATCAGTCCAATCACAGCACACAATAACAGGTTTTCCGAAGTCAGATAAAAACCTATTTATTTAGACTAGCTTATCCTCCACCATGGTACATCTCCCCGGTTGGGGCTGATTTGGATCTTGACCTGATATGTCCCTGGACTTTCCCTTTTTGATCTCAAGCACATTAGAGGATGATGTATTAATTTTGCGCTATATGTTTCTATTCTATTCTATCAAGTTCAGACAACCTGGAATGTGTCTGGCTCTTAAGGTTATCTGGTAAAGATGGCACCAGGTCATGATCTTCCCAGGAGAGTGCACATCTCCGCCGAATGGGTTCCTCCTTGTTTGTTTACATAGGCTACTATTGTTGAGTTGTCCATAGCAACCAACACTGTCTGGTTTTGACACTGGTCCTTGGACCTTTGAAGGGCCAGAGAAACTGCCTTCAACTCTAGAACATTTATGTGTTGCCTTTTTTCCCTATCTGACCACAGACCCTTTTTGTAGATGCTTGCTCTAAGTGAGCGCCCCAGCCTTCGTTTGAGAAGTCTGTAAAGAGTTGGATACTGTGGTCTTTGGGACGAAGGTCTGCACCCTTCATCATGTTTGTTGGATTCTGCAACCACTCTAGGTATGCTGAAATGGTCTCTGTCCAAGGAAGGAGGCTGCCCATCGACTGAGGATATCCCCAGTGCTCCTTGAGGTGAAACTGAAAGGGCCTCATGTGAAGGCGTCCCTCCGGACCATTTTCTCCATTGAGGCAAACAACCCAATTAGCACAAACATCTTGCAGTCAAAACATGTTTTGACTTTAGTCGTAGGATCATATCCTGAAGTTTGAGCCATCTCTCTTGAGTGGGTTTTACAAGGGCTGAATCAAGGTGGTATTCGTAGCCTATGAACAAAAACACCTGAGTAGGTTTTAGTTCGGATTTCTCCTGATTTATTATCCACCCTGTGTCAGGTTTACCACTTTCTGAGTGTTCACTTGGGCTTCTTTCTGAGACTGGGCCTTGATAAGCTAGTCGTCTAGGTATTGGTGAAGTCTGATTCCCCTTATCAGGGCCATCAGCTTCACTTCCTTTACAATCATTGTAAAGACCTAAATCTGTAACACTCGCCTCCCACCTCTGAGGCCGGAGTTCGGTTCCCGGCACGGCCTCAAGTGGGAAAGCTGGTAGTTGCTTGCCGTTGGTCGGCAGTTTACAGCACAGAACCTTGACCAACTGTATGTACTGGTTTCCTCTGCCCTTCCAACTACCCGGTCTATCACTGGTCTCCACCTTTGGTGAGGCTTGGGGACTAAAAACAGGCGACTGTAAAACCCGCAAGATTTTACATTTTCCACTGTTTCTATTGCGTTCTTTGATAGAAGAGACTGGATACAAAGAGGCCAGAGCTAGATCTTTTTGATGGGCCTTGTATCCTGACTGAATCAGGGGAGCCCTGGCCAGTTTTGGTTTTGAAATGAATGGTAGAACGTAACCATTGGTAATAATGTTTAACACGTTGTTTGAATATTGGTTTGCCAGTCTCTTCTGAAAGAACAGAGGCGACCTGCTACTGGTGGACTGAGGGAGGCTTTTGAGGAGTCATTGGGAGGAGGGATTTCCATGCCCTCGTCCCTAGAGTGAGGTCGAAAACGACCTCTGGAGCCTCTATTGTTCGATTTCCCCCTTACCGCGGAAAACAATTGGTGACTGCTTGGTGGGAAGACATTTTTACAACAATAAATCTGAGCAGTCCGAACCGAGATCTCACAATAAAACTTAATACTTAGCCTGTAATATTCAAAACTTTACAGAATGTGCTATGATCAATAATAAAGTAAATGGCTAAATAGAAACATCCAACAATATGTATATCTTGAGAAAACAGGGAAATAAAATAAGCTTATATCAAACGCTTCCTAGTCATGCGGCCAACCAGAAAAGAAGGAAGACCATGGAAGAACACTACAGGGATCACATACAACCTAGGGATTTGGTCAACATTAAACGTCTATTATTCTTTGACGTTGGCCGGAGTCCTGCGGTCTCGCAAGTTAGCATTCAGTTCCACATGGTAAGCTATTGTAGCACAATAAAAGTGTAAAATATTCTACATATTTGAACATTTTAATTACTTGTAATTAAATGTAGCTTTTATAAGCTACAAGCTTACCATGTGGGACTGATTGCTGTTCTCGGATGGCCGCAGGCATCATGGCCAACGTCTAAGAAAAATAGACATTTATAGTTGGCCGTAGCCTCAGGTTGTCCTCTCGTGGTACACTATGAGATCTCTTCCTACTTTCTCGTTGCAACTTTTAAACCGTACCCCTCAGCTGTAATACAGCGGGGAGGCAGGGTGGGACTCTTCTCAGTCCACATGGTAAGCTTGTAGCTTATCAAAGCTACATTTAAGTAATTAAAATTTTCAATTTTATTGCGCTACAATAGCTTACAATGTGGGACTGACTGCTGAATCCAACCGCACGGTGGAGGGATTACAGCTGAGACCGGAAGATATGTCAATTTTTCTTAGATTTTGAAGTAATAGATTAGAAAGAATGTTTAGAAATACCAGTCTGAGTCCCGTTTACAGTGCCCCAATCCCGAAGACTGGGCCTGTCAAGAGCCAAAAACCTGAATAAAATGAATGACAGTGCTAAAAACTGTCAGGATGTTTTGATTGTAGGAGAGAAGTGCAGCCGTGCTCACTTAAGAAGTGTAAGGGCCCTTAGGGCCCATCCATGAGTGAAAAACCAGCCCTATGGTTGGAATTCTAATAAATTTTTGCCACATGAGATTAATGACAACTTGATAAGTCCTTAATACATATTATGCTTGATAAACTAAAAACAAGAGGAGAGTGCCCGTGAACGGGCACTGTGTCAGCTGACTGAATGTTTATGATTTGTGATGGTGATAATGAGAGGAAAGCATAATTATCAGGGAAAGGGCTGTACAGAAATACAGTAAATGGTAACTGAACAGCATGTTCGAAAGATATTCCGAAGCTGACAGAAGAAAACGACAAAAAAGTTGTGCCCTGCAAATGGTATTATGAAATAAAGTAACAAGGTAATTGTTTAAGGGTAAAAAGTAGGTTAAAAATATTTAAAGAAATACTATAAATGCAATATCCTCGTTCCACCATGAAGAAGGGGTCCAAAGGTCAAATCTGACCATACCAAAAGATTCCCAGCCAAAGAATTTAGGATGGTTTACCATCCCAAACCTCTCGGACCAATAATAAGTGAGTTATAGGCACTTTTTAAGTTTGGCTATCCTTGTTTGACCTTGAAGGAGGGGGTCCAAGGTCAAATCCGACGACACAAAAAAATTCCCAGCCCATGATTTCCTGTAGCTTGTTTACCATCCCAAACTTGTAGGACCAATAATAAGCGAGTTCTAAGCAATTGTAAGTTTGGCTATCCTCAACTGCCCTTGAAGGAGGGGTCCCAGGTCAAATCTGACCACACCAAAAGAATCCCAGCCCATGATTTCCTATATGTTGGTTTACCATCCCAAACCTCCAAGACCAATAATACGCGAGTTATAAGCACTTTAAGTTTGGCTATCTTCGTTTGACCTGGAAGGAGGGGTCTAAGGTCAAATCCGACCACACCAAAAGATTCCCAGCTCATGATTTTCTATAGGTTGGTTTTCATTCCAACCTCTGGGACCAATAATAAGTGAGTTATAAGCACTTTTAAGTTTGGCTATCCTCATTTGACCTTGAAGGAGGGGTCCAAGGTGAAATCCGACCACACCAAAAAATTCCCAGCTCATGATTTTCTATAGGTTGGTTTTCATTCCAACCTCTGGGACCAATAATAAGCGAGTTATAAGCACTTTTATTTTTGGCTATCCTCATTTGACCTTGAAGGAGGGTTCCAAGGTCAAATCGGACCATATTAACAGATTCCCAGCCCATGATTTCCTACAGGTTGGATACAATGATTTACTCAACAGTGAGAACCTGAAAGAAGCTATTGCTCAGCTATCCCATGACATAGAGGTCTGCAATTTCACTATGTTATAGCTGACCAAAACGTCTGTGAATAACATATTTAACAAAATACTCTAAATGTAATAATTTTCAAGTTACAACTGATTTACTCAAGAGTGAGAACCTCAAAGTAACTATTACTCAGCTATGCAATGAGCTACATGTCTGAATTTTTGCTCTGTTATAGCTGACCTAAAAGTAGCTGAACAACATATTTAAGGAAAATACTGTAAATGCAATAGTTTTCAAGTTACAACTGATTTACTCAATAGTGAGAACCAGAAAATAGCTATTGCTCCGCTATGCCATGAGCTATAGGTCTGTAATTTCACTATGTTATAGCTAACCCAAAAGTAGGTGAACAATATATTTTAACAAAATACTCCAAATGCAATATTTTTCAAGTTATAGCTGATTTACTCAACAGTCAGTGCCTGAGAATAGCTATTGCTCAGTTGTGCCATGAGCTACAGGTCTGTAATTTCACTATGTTATAGCTGACCCAAAAGTAGCTGAATAACATATTTGCACAAATTTCTGTAAAGGCAATAGTTTTCCAATTACAACTGATTTACTCAACAGTGAGAACTTCAAAGTAGCTATTACTCAGCTATGCAATGACCCACAGGTCTGGAACTTCACTATGTTATAGCTGACCCCAAAATAGGTGAATAACATATTGCAACAAAATACTCTAAATGCAATAGTTTTCAAGTTATAAGTGATTTACTCAACAGTGATAACCTAAAAGTAGCTATTACTCAGCTATGCCATGAGCTACAGGTCTGAAATTTTACTATGTTATAGCTGACCCAAAAGTAGCTGAATAACATATTTATACTAAATTCTCTAAATGCAATAGTTTTCAAATTACAAGTGATTTACTCAACATTGAGAACTTCAAAGTAGCTATTACTCAGCTATGCAATGAGTCACAGGTCTGGAACTTCACTATGTTATAGCTGACCCCAAAATAGGTGAATAACATATTGAAACAAAATACTCTAAATGCAATAATTTCCAAGTTATAAGCGATTTACTCAACAGTGATAACCTAAAAGTAGCTATTACTCAGCTATGCCATGAGCTACAGGTCTGAAATTTTACTATGTTATAGCTGACCCAAAAGTAGGTGAACAACATATTTAAGCAAAATACTGTAAATGCAATAGTTTTCAAGTTACAACTGATTTACTCAATAGTGATGACCTAAAAGTAGCTATTACTCAGCTATGCCATGAGCTACAGGTCTGAAATTTTACTATGTTATAGTTGACCCAAAAGTAGCTGAATAACATATTTATACTAAATTCTCTAAATGCAATAGTTTTCCAATTACAACTGATTTACTCAATAGTGAGAACCTCAAAGTAGTTATTACTCAGCTATGCAATGAGCTACAGGTCTGAAATTTCACTATGTTATAGCTGACCCAAAAGTAGGTGAACAACATATTAAAGCAAAATACTGTAAATGCAATAGTTTTCAAGTTACAACTGATTTACTCAATAGTGATGACCTAAAAGTAGCTATTACTCAGCTATGCCATGAGCTACAGGTCTGAAATTTTACTATGTTATAGCTGACCCAAAAGTAGGTGAACAACATATTTAAGCAAAATACTGTAAATGCAATAGTTTTCAAGTTACAACTGATTTACTCAATAGTGATGACCTAAAAGTAGCTATTACTCAGCTATGCCATGAGCTACAGGTCTGAAATTTTACTATGTTATAGCTGACCCAAAAGTAGGTGAACAACATATTTAAGCAAAATACTGTAAATGCAATAGTTTTCAAGTTACAACTGATTTACTCAATAGTGATGACCTAAAAGTAGCTATTACTCAGCTATGCCATGAGCTACAGGTCTGAAACTTTACTATGTTATAGTTGACCCAAAAGTAGGTGAACAACATATTTAAGCAAAATACTGTAAATGCAATAGTTTTCAAGTTACAACTGATTTACTCAATAGTGATGACCTAAAAGTAGCTATTACTCAGCTATGCCATGAGCTACAGGTCTGAAACTTTACTATGTTATAGTTGACCCAAAAGTAGCTGAATAACATATTTATACTAAATTCTCTAAATGCAATAGTTTTCCAATTACAACTGATTTACTCAATAGTGAGAACCTCAAAGTAGTTATTACTCAGCTATGCAATGAGCTACAGGTCTGAAATTTCACTATGTTATAGCTGACCCAAAAGTAGGTGAACAACATATTAAAGCAAAATACTGTAAATGCAATAGTTTTCAAGTTACAACTGATTTACTCAATAGTGATGACCTAAAAGTAGCTATTACTCAGCTATGCCATGAGCTACAGGTCTGAAACTTTACTATGTTATAGTTGACCCAAAAGTAGCTGAATAACATATTTATACTAAATTCTCTAAATGCAATAGTTTTCCAATTACAACTGATTTACTCAATAGTGAGAACCTCAAAGTAGTTATTACTCAGCTATGCAATGAGCTACAGGTCTGAAATTTCACTATGTTATAGCTGACCCAAAAGTAGGTGAACAACATATTAAAGCAAAATACTGTAAATGCAATAGTTTTCAAGTTACAACTGATTTACTCAATAGTGATGACCTAAAAGTAGCCATTACTCAGCTATGCCATGAGCTACAGGTCTGAAATTTTACTATGTTATAGCTGACCCAAAAGTAGGTGAACAACATATTTAAGCAAAATACTGTAAATGCAATAGTTTTCAAGTTACAACTGATTTACTAAATAGTGATGACCTAAAAGTAGCTATTACTCAGCTATGCCATGAGCTACAGGTCTGAAATTTTACTATGTTATAGCTGACCCAAAAGTAGCTGAATAACATATTTATACGAAATTCTCTAAATGCAATAGTTTTGAAGTTATAAGCAATTTACTCAACAGTGATAACGTAAAAGCAGCTATTACTCAGCTATGCCATGAGCTACAGGTCTAAAATTTTACTATGTTATAGCTGACCCAAAAGTAGCTGAATAACATATTTATACGAAATTCTCTAAATGCAATAGTTTTTAAGTTACAAGTGATTCTACTCATGATGGAAGTTACTGAAAAGCCCAAAAGTAGCTATTACTCACTTAGCTATTGAGACAGGCACCCAACTTACTCACCATATTGTAGCTATGAAAAAAGTAGCTGAATAACATATTTTAACAAAATGCTCTAGATGCAACAGTTTTCAAGTTATAAATGATTTTGTGCATGATTTCATGAATGTTAATGCATTAAAAATTATTACAAAAATTTATTTAAAAAAAAGTAAGAGAGATCCAAGTCTCATACTCACACAAGAGAATCTACCTCTGGCCTAGTACATATATGCAAGATATGAGAGAAATCCCTGCAATAGTCACTGAGAAAATTGTGATAAAAAGTGGAAATTTTCACACTTTTGGTGGGGGTACCCCCCTTGTAATGTCTCTAGCAAACAGACGAACAGACAGATTTGCATGCCTTGAACAATTTTTCATCCTCGATAGATAAGGTATCTTTTAAAAAAAACAGCATGTCTCTAGGCCTTGTAGTTTTGGAGGAGAAGTTGTTCACGCGAACGCGTACGCGTACGCCCACGCCGCAGAGTGACGACATAATGCCAGCTGACTGACAAGTCAGCTGACATAATAAAAAATGATCTTACCCATAACATCTTGAGAGGTAAACCTATACCTATACCCTGGGATTAGATTCCTAAAGACTTGGTTATAGCGGATGTGCCCCCCCCCTTCTTTTCTTTCCGAGGATAACTGGTCTGAGGGGAAGGGTCTAGGACTTGTTGTTGTGCCGCCACCACTGGTCCTAGATACATATTCTTGTCATTGTCTGACCAAGTAAGGTCTTTTAGGTAAAAATTTGTAAGTGTCTTGTGAGTTTTCCAGTGACAGGCTTGCATGATTTGGTCCACCGATACCCCATCGTAAAAGGCCTTAGAGGCCGCGAAGGCCCTAATGTCATGATTAACTTGGACCAAGTCCAAGGATTGTTGGTCTGGTTGTTTATAACAAAGTAGAATGGTTGGTTTCAACCAAGAAGAAAGAGTAGCGGGTCTGATGTCTGAGGTGTGTGCTTTCTTGAAGGAGATGAAAAGAAGGGATCAAGACCCTCTCAGGTCTTTGGTTCGATCCAAATAGTAGAAACTTCTCTTGCTAGTTGGTTTTTGGCTATAAAATCTGAAGAGGGGAACAAGACAACCTTTTCCCATTGGCCTAGATTAGATACTTTGTTTGCAACCCAGGCATGGATTTCGCTGTGGCGCTTGCCGGAGGCCAGAGCTAGCAAGAAAGCAGTTTTGAGAGTAAGATGTTTCAGGTCTGTGTCTTTCATAGGCTCAAAAGGTGCTTTTGTGAGCTCATTGAGAACAACAGAAAGGTTCCACTTAGGAAGATTCCTGGAACTTTGAGAGATATGGAGCCCCGTTGGGCCCAAAGTTTCAACAATGGCCATCGTATAACCACCAATGGTCGAAGGGCACCTGTTTAGATCTTGGTACAGGTACATAAAGAAGTCTGAGACTTGCTTTACAGAGGGAGTGGATAAATCCACCGAATTTTCTCTGCACCATTTCTCAAATAGGGCCCACTTTGACTTGTAGATGGTCCTTGACGGGCAGCAATTCTCTCTGCCACTTCCACAGAGAAGCCTTGTTCTTGGAGCTGTCCACTCCTAGACACCAGGCGTGGAGGTTGAGATGCTGTGGCTTGCTGTGGAACACATAATTGTGGGACTGTTTGAGAAGAGTTCTTGACACAGGAAGTTGAAGTGGGATCTCTGTTGAGACCTGCACTAGGTCTCAAAACCAGGGCATCCCTGGCCAGCCTGGGGGTATTACAATGATCAGGCAACTGGATTTCCTGATTTTTTGGATCACCCTGTGGAGAGCCATGGGAGGGTAAGCATAAGCAGTGAGACCCGACCAGTTTATGTTTAGAGCATCTATGTCCCAAGCATTTTGGTCTGGGACTGGAGACACGCACAGTGGAAGTTTGTGGTTCAGGCAAGTGGCAGAAAGATCTACATGAGAAGTGAACCACTTGAGACAGATCTGTTTCAACACCTGTGGATACAGTGACCATTTTGTTGACAGCACTTGGTTCGACCTGGACAGAAGGTCGGCCATCACATTCAGACACCCTGGAATGTGTCTGGCTTTTAATGTTATCTGATAACTAGAAATAGGACGCCCTGTTGATAGTAGCTGCGACATATGAATAGAAACAGGATAGCATAGAAGAACACACATTATCATGTGTAATGTCCACCCCACGAACTTTTTGGCAAAATTGTACAGTAGTCTTACAAGACCCTGTTTCATTTGTGAAATATATGAATGATGGTTAAATATTTATTAGTGTACATGTAAACTATTTCAGCTTCATGCCTTTTTGCATTGGTTGGGTCGAAAATTTTGACGAAATCAATCTATCTTGCACGGTTAAGAAGATAGAAGCAAATTTCTGTTTTTCTATTTTTGGCAAAAATTTGAAAATTCAAAATGGCCGCCATTTTTGGGAAGAGGAAAATTTTTTGAAAATTGCCAAGAGTACATTAGATACCCTATGGGCCGAAAATTTCACCGAAATAACTCTATTTTGCACGGTTAAGGCAAATTTGTGTTTTTCCATTTTGGGCCAAAATTCAAAATGGCCGCCATATGTGGGGAGGGGAAATTTTTTTGAAAATTGGCAAGAGTACATTTCTTAGATACCCTGTGGGTTGAAAATTTCGACGAAATTGCTCTATCTCGCACGGTTAAGGAGATAGAAGCAATTTTGTGTTTTGCCATTTTGGGCCAAAATTCGAAAAATCAAAAAGGCCGCCATTTTTGGGGAGGGGAAAATTTTTTGAAAATTGTCAAGAGTACATTCCTTAGATACCCTGTGGGTCGAAAATTTCGACGAAATTGCTCTATCTCGCACGGTTAAGGAGATAGAAGCAAATATGTGTTTTGCCATTTTTGGGGAGGGGAAATTTTTTAAAAATTGCCAAGAGTACGATGCTCAGATACCTGTGGGTTGAAACTTTCGACGAAATCGCTCTAACTCGCACGGTTAAGGAGATAGAAGTAATTTGTGTTTTGCCATTTTTGGCCAAAATTCGAAAATTCAAAATGGCCGCCATTTTTGGGGAGGGCAAATTTTTTTAAAAATTGCCAAGAGTACGATGCTCAGATACCCTGTGGGTCGAAAATTTCGACGTAATCGCTCTATCTCGCACGGTTAAGGAGATAGAAGTAATTTGTGTTTTGCCATTTTTGGCCAAAATTCGAAAATTCAAAATGGCCGCCATTTTTGGGGAGGGGAAATTTTTTTGAAAATTGCAAAGATTACATTCCTTAGATACCCTGTGGGTCGAAAATTTCGACGAAATCGCTCTATCTCGCACGGTTAAGGATATAGAAGTAATTTGTGTTTTGCCATTTTGGGCCAAAATTCGAAAATTCAAAATGGCCGCCATTTTTGGGGAGGGGAAATTTTTTGAAACCTGCAAAGATTACATTCCTTAGATACCCTGTGGGTCGAAAATTTCGACGAAATCGCTCTATCTCGCATGGTTAAGGAGATAGAAGCAAATTTGTGTTTTGCCATTTTTGAGAACTAAGAACTGTTGCCTAAAATGTCTGGAAACCAAGTGGGACGGTAGACGGCGGAAAAAGCAAAAATAATATGTCCACCCCCCAGTAGGTGGACATAATGATGGCACCAGGAGAGCGCACATCTCCGCCGAGTGTGTTCCTCCTTGTTTGTTTATGTAGGCTACTACTGTTCAGTTATCTGTAGCAACCAACACTGTTTGAACAGTTTTGACACTGGTCCTTGAACCTTTGAAGGACCAGAGAAAACGCCTTCAGTTCTAGAACATTTATGTGTAGCCTCTTTTCCCTGTCTGACCACAGACCCTTTGTAGAGGTTTGCTCTAAGTGAGCGCCCCAGCCTTCGTTTGAGGTGTCTGTAAAGAGTTGGATACTGTGGTCTTTGGGATGAAGGTCTGCACCTCTCATCATGTTTGTGGGATTCTGCCAACACTCTAGGTGTGCTGAAATGGTTTCTGTCCAAGGAAGGAGGTTGTCCAATGACTGAGAATATCTCCAGAGCTCCTTGAGGTGAAACTGAAAGGGTCTCATGTGAAGGCGTCCCTCTGGGACCATTTTCTCGGTTGAGAAAAGCAACCCGATTAGCGACATCAAACATCTTGTAGTTAAAACATGTTTTGACTTGAGTCGTAGGACCAAATGCTGAAGTTTGAGCCATCTCTCTTAAGTGGGTTTTACAAGGGCTGAATCTAGATGGTATTCGTAGCTCACAAATGAAAAAACTTGAGTAGGTTTAGTTCGGATTTCTCCTGATTTATTATGCACCCTAAGGACTGAGTCAGGTCTACCACTGTCTGAGTGTTCACTTGTGCTTCTTCCTGAGAGTGGGCTCTGATAAGGCAGTCATCCAGGTACTGGTGAAGTCTGATTTCCCTTGTGAGGGCCATCAGCTTCACTTTTTTTTTTTTTTTACAATCATTGTAAAGTCCTGAGGGGCCGTGGCCTGACTGAAGGTGAAATGGAACACCTGTGACCTGAGGCAAAAGCTTAAGTACTTCCTTGAGATTTGGGTGGATAGGGGTATGAAGGTGTGTGGCTGATAGACTCTATCGACGGCACCCATTCCCCTGGAAACAGAGAAGCCCTGAAGGACTCTGGAGTTTCCATTTGAACCTTTCTACGAGTAGTAAGGTGTTGAGCCTGCTTAGGTCTATTACTGGCCTCCACCCTTTGTTGAGGCTTGGGTACTAGAAACAGGCAACTGTAGAACTCGAGAGATTTACATTTTCCACTCTTTCTATTGCGTACTTGACAGAAGAGACTGGATACAAGAGGCCAGAGCTTGGTCTTGAAGGGCCTTGTATCGTGACAGAATCACAGGAGTTCTGGCTAGTTTTGCTTGATATGAATGGTAGAACCATTGGTGAAAAGTTTAACATGTCTGCACATATGTTTGCTAGCCAGTCTCTTCTGAAAAAACAGAGGCCACCTACTGGTGGACTGACGGAGGCTGTAGGAGTCATTGGGGGAGGGGTTTCCACGCCCTCGTGCCCAGAGTGGGGTCGAAAAATGACCTCTGAAGCCTTTGTTGTTCGATTTCCCCCTACCTGAGGAAAACGATTGGTTACTGCTTGGAAGGAATTGCCCCCTTGGGGGAGTTTCCTGTAGGAGCCTCTTTTCTTATTGTGGTGGGGAACACGAAAGGGCTTATTCTGATAGGGTTTAAAAACCCTGTGGGTCTTTGGGGTGCCTTAAAGCAGGAAGTCTTCTACATCCTTGACTAATTGTGACTTGAACAGAGGAGAAGGCCAAAAGGGCAAATTCCTGAGTTCTTGATGTCTAGAATCCTCTAGATAAGAATCAAGGATGGTCATCTCGGCCTTGCGTCTTAGCAGGCAAGTGTGCCCATTGTATACAATTTCCTCTGGAGAATATGGGATACAGATTTACTTAGGCAGGCTAAGGATCTCTGATAAATAAAAATTCTTTTATTCATTATATCAAAATATTCACAGGCGATTGGCACCTTTCTGAATCTGGCTTTTAACCCTCTTAAAGGTAGCCTTAAGACTGTGACACTTTACCAAAGTAGTGTTACAGGAGGAAGTAGTCTTGCGAAAGTAGCTGTGAAATGATGGTAGAGAGGTTCTGCCTAGTTTGGTGCTCAAGTTCCTTCAGAACTTGTAGGGGAACTTAGCCTATACGGGCTCCAGAGGGATTAGGAGAGATACAGATCTTGGCAAAATCTGTATTGAGCTCCTGAGCTTGTCCTCAAAAACAAGGTTGTCCCACCTTGTAATAATTTGCTGTTGAAGCAGGGGGTTTATATTTACCCTTAGTTAAATTAGAGGCCAGGAAGTCCTGTTCAAATTTCTCAAAGGTATCTTTGAGGTATGGACTTACGGGAGCATAGCAGAAGGGTCTCTTGGCCTGAGCTCCTGTTGGCCTTTACGTCATCCAGGCCCAGCACCGTGGTAGAGGACCTAGGCAAAGTTTTCTGGGGTCAGGAAAAGAAGAATGAGCCTAAGGTCTACTTCTGCATGATGTGAAGGGAGGTCAGACATATCTACCTCCCTGTGCTGGTCATGTTCAGCAGGAGCCTGTTGAGGCTTAGCAGACTTTCTAACAGGGACAGAGGACTGATCTTCCTCTGAAAATGAAGACTGTGAAGAGTTAACTATCTGAATATCTGAGAATTTTATGGTTTTAGAGGAACACACCCTTGAGGATTAAGGATCCGAGTGATCAGATTGAGGATCTGAGTGCTGGGAGCCATAATCGGACTGAAAACTCTGGGTAATTATGCAAGTAAGGTTGCAAGTAGGATCCGACCATCCGAGTGATCAGATGCAATCGGAAGTTGAACCAGGCTTCATATTGGAAGGGAGATCAGATCCACCTCCCTTCCAAAGTCAAATGTTGACTTTTGCCCGGACTAGGGTTCGAAAGACTCTGTAATAGTGCAGAGATTATTATTTTTTAAAAAGGGAACCCCATCTGTGAAGCAAAGGGAGGACAAGGCAATATAACTTCCTGTGAGAGTGCATTAAATAACATAATAAAATTATTTTATAATTAATTTTATAAAAATACACAAAGGAAAAAACGAGTTTTGCTATTGCCAAACCCACGTCACCCAAACAGAGTTGGTGTCCTTAGGAAAGCAAGCACCTGTTGTGCAGAAGAAGATGTTGAGAACAAAGACTTGTTTTTGTGGTTTATTTCATATTTTAACCCTATAAATGGTCCAATCATGTAGCAGATAGGGGATAAATTATTTTATTTTATTTCGACAGGTACAGGCCCTGTATATAAGCTACATATGCGAGTTGTGGTCGTCCATCGTTTCCTTCAAAATGAAGACGGATTGGGAGTTTCCGGAAAAATCTCCCCGATCAAGGACTCAGTTTTGTACTTTATTAGATATTTTAACCCTTTAAATGGTCAAATAATGTAGCAGATAGGGAACAACCCTCAAAATGTTTTATTTTATTTCGACAGGCATTAATCCTGTATATAAGCTACATGTACAAGTTGTGGACTTCAATTCTTGCTTCACGACGTGCACCCGGAAGTAAATTTAATTTGTAAAATATGTTAGATATACTTATCTGTTCTGTGAATTGTCACAAAAATAAGATTCTATATATCCAAATAAGGAAACTGATGTAGTTTCAGTATTCAACGACAAGTATATCTTGAGAAAAACTGTAAAATATTGTAAGTTTATTTCAAACGCTTTAAAAGATGGCGGCCAACGAGAGAAGAAGGACGAATTACCAAACGACACTGCTATGGTACATACTAAACCATGGACTCGGCCAAATCCAAACGTCCATTTTTCTTGGTCGTTGGCTGGAGTCCTGAGGCCTCCCAAGTTAGCATTCAGTCCCATATGGTAAGCTATTGTAGCGCAATAAAATTGAAACTTTAAACTGTAAAAGAAATCCAAAAACTGAACATTTATCCAATACATACAATTGCCTTAACTGTCCTGTCTAAAAGCTTGAGTGTAACCTTTAGACAAAAGTTTATTCTTTAAGTTTTTGTCTGTTGCAAGCTTTATAAATAATGACAATGGAGAAGCTAGTACCTCCCATAATGCTGACTCTGTTGAAGTATGAAAAGATAGCCCATAATGTAAAGGGCAAACACCAGATCAGTGTTGTAAAATACTGCAGTATGTTTATCACAAGAAAAAGATTGTATAAAATTTAATAAACTGTTTTACATGTACAAAATTTAACAAACTGTTTTAACAGTGATAAAACTATGTATGGAAAACAAAACTACAAATGCGTAGTTACAGAACTTCATCCCAGTAATGTCTCGCCATGATTAAGTTCTTAGTTTGACTTGATTAAATCAGTCTCATTGACAATGTCACTTGTACTTTACAGAGTTCAGACTCTTTGCAGCTTATTCAAGATTCAGCGCTATTTTTGAGAGGCTTCAGTGTAGTCCAAGTCACTCAAATCATTTGCTTGAACTTCTTTTGCTGAAAAAAATAATAATAAAACTTTGTATCTAATAAGTGTGACACAGATAAGATAGATAAGCTTTTATTTATTATATGACAAATAATACAATGGGATAGTATGTCACTTAAAATAAAAAATAATAATACAATAACTATTTAGAAGAAATAAAAGAACACCAGTGAATTTAAATTAACTTTTTACTTGTACAACTTTTCTTTTTTTTTACTTTCCAGGAACACTTTATATATTTAAGGAGTTGTCTGGTCGGTTTCTTTAAAATTGAAATAAATATATCTCCCGCTGTTAGACTAAATCAAAATCTTTCAATAACTGTGAATATTTTAAATACAAATCTTTGCAAATTTCAAAGTAAACAGGACAGATACATAAAAAATGAAACTCATCTTCAACGCAATTCAAATCACATAATTGACAAATTCTTTCATTAAGTTTTAGATTAATAAAACGACCACTCTCTACTCTTAATTGTAATATTCCACACATAAACTGGGCAACTAGTGATCTATCAGATTTTTCTAAATTCCACTTAATGTACTTTGACATTTCAAATGATGTTTCAAAGGTTTTATATGTCCTTAATTTTGGTTTATTGTTCACCTCCATTTTCCATGTTGTTTCAAAATTACCTCTTCACCTTACCATTGCCAAATTAATATCACATAGATGCACTTTTTCAAAATGTCCTTCATATCTAGAGTTTCAAACAGAAGTTTTAGTTCTTAACACCAACCATTGTTACTGCCGCACTCTCGACAAAAATTTTCTTTTTGAGTCTCTCAGAGTTCATATTTAAAATTTGATTCCATAGTCACAAGGCATGAAGTTGTCTACAGAATAAAGATGGCAACCATCCCATTTCACTGTATAGTGCTGGTATTGGTGTATACTTATGCAATCCTAATGACAAGCTCTGTTTATGACTTTGTCAATATCTTTAAATATTTTACGCCCCCATACACTAGACCCATATGTTAGAATCAGCTGTACATCAGAGTCGAAAGTTTTGCAAACGAATCTACTTCTGGCCTGGTACACACATGCAAAATAACAGAAATCCTTCAATAGTAAATGAGAAAATTCTGATAAAGTGTTGATATTTCACACTTTGGGTGGGGGTACCTCACTTGTAATGGCTCTGGGACACAGACAAACAAACAGATCTGCATGCCTTGAACAATTTTTCATCCTCGATATATAAGACATCTTTTAAAAGGAACAGCATGTCTGTGGGCCTTGTAGTTTTGTTGAAGAGGTTTTTCACACAGATGGGTACGCATACACCACAGAGTAATGTCATAATGACTGACAAGTCGGCTGACATAAAAAGTAGGTGAACAACATATTTCACTAAAAATAGCTAGCCTCAGCAAGCAAGAACCAAATCCCACAGGTACAACTAAATTGGACAACAACACAGATTTTGGAAAATCTTAGGAACAGCTTTAGTTGTAAGAAGTATACAGACCCAAGGAGATGTTGTCAGATGATATAAGGCCTTATTAGCATGATGGCACTGCATGACCTTGAAGCAAGGGTCAAAGGTAAAATTTGACAATTGCAATAGATTTGCAGAACAAGATTTCCCATAAGTTGTTTTCTCATTCCAAACTCCTTGGACCAATAACTAGGGAGATATTAGGCCTTTTTGTTGTGATCCACCCATTTGACATTAAAGATGTGATATGGCAGCCATTTTGATTTAAAAACAAGGCCTAGATTACTCTCAAGCAAGCTTTCCTAGCTACATACTTTTGTGCAAATCTGATACAGCAATATATGTCGGCCTGCATGGACGTAAATATGATGGACCCACTACCAAATCCATTTTGTTCATATATGTCAGGGCACATAGAGTCACTTTTTGTGAAAAGGCATCTTTCAGGCAGCTTGCTCTGGTTCTATTGTCGGGTGATGTCGCTCTAAATCCTGGGCCATTGAAGTTTGGGTTTGCTAACTGCCGGTCCATTAGGAATAAAGGTCCAATTCTCTGTGATGAAATCCAAACTGGAAATTTTGATGTTTTTGGTCTCACCGAGACCCATATTAAAGCTCTAGACACACCCTCATTTTTAAATGAGTTAACGCCTGAAGATTTTTCCCTTGTTCACACCAATAGAGAAAACAAACGTGGTGGCGGTGTTGGCTTTTTTATTAAATCTGCTCTTGATTTTAAAACCATTCATTCCCCTGAGTTCTCCTCCTTTGAAAATCACACTGTCTGTCTCACTCTTGATGGGCGTCGCTTGTTTCTTGGGGTCATTTACCGGCCCCCTGCCTCATCTGTAGTAAAATTTTTTGAAGATTTTCTGTCATATGTGGGTTTTTTGTCTTCCTTATCCCCCTCCTTTGTCATTTGTGGTGATTTTAATCTTCATGTCGACATTATGACTCCAACAGTCTCTGAATTTAAATCAGTCATGGATTCTTGCTGTCTGTCCCAATACATTGATTTTCCAACTCACCTTCATGGTCATACCTTAGATTTGTTGATGGCTCCATCTGAGTTCTCTCCAATTTCTGATGTGAAAGGTTCAGGCTTCATTAGTGATCACAAAATTATCTCTTGTGTGGTTGACTTTCCATCTTTGGATACACTAATTCAGAAAGTTGTTACCTTCCGTCAGTACCATAAATTGAATATTGATAAATTCAGAAGTGACCTCCTGACTATTCCGTTTGTTAGCTCACCATCTGATGACATAGATTTATTGCATGAACAGTACATGTCTGGTTTGTCTGGCCTTCTAGATATTCATGCACCAGTGAAGACTAAACAGCTCATCAAACCAGCCCCAAGCTGGATAACTGATGAGTATAGAACTGCCAAGTGCATGAGAAGGCAGTTTGAGCGTGCCTGGAGAAGAGACAAATCCCCTGAAAATCGTTCCCGTCTTCGACGGCAGATAAACAGATGTAACCACATCCTAAATAGAAACAAGGGGTGTTTCTATCGTGATCTAGTCAGTGAAAATTGCGGCGATAGCAAGAGGTTATGGCATGCACTAAACAGAACATTGAGTCGGTCAAATTCTACTGTCCTCCCATCCTTTGATGATGAAAAATCTTATGCAAACAGATTTGGTTCGTTTTTCATTGATAAAATTAAAAAGATTCGAGACACTTTTAAATACACCCGATCTCAGGTTCTTCACCCAGACAAGGAGCCACCGACTTTCAATTCCTTTCAAGTTGTCACTGAGACTGAAGTCCTTCAGTTTATCAAGGAATCCCCTTCTAAAACTTGCTCCCTTGATCCATGCCCCACTCACATTGTGAAACAATGTATTGACATTCTTCTCCCTTCATTGACTAAACTAGTTAACTTGTCCCTCAAAAACGGCATTTTCCCTAATCCTTTCAAACAGGCTATTGTCACTCCCCTCCTCAAAAAGTCCACCCTTTCAAAAGAGGATTTGAAGAGCTACCGACCAGTGTCCGGTCTTAGCTTCTTGTCAAAATTGGTCGAGCGAATTGTGGCTGCCCAAATTAGATCTCATATGGATTCTCATGATCTTGGTAATACTTTCCAGTCAGCCTACAAGGTGGGGCACTCGACAGAAACTGCCTTGTTGTGCATCAAAAATGAGATTCACTTATCTCTGTCCAAGGGCATGCCTACAGCACTAGTGCTACTCGACCTGTCTGCGGCTTTCGATACTATCGATCATGACACACTCCTATCCTGTCTGTCATCTAGATTTGGTTTTGCTGGATCGGCATTAAAATGGTTTAGATCCTATCTCCAGGATCGTTTTCAGTCAGTCAAGATTGGTTCTAGTCTTTCGAATTTGTTCAAATTGAAGTTTGGAGTCCCCCAAGGTTCTGGCTTAGGTCCCCTTCTGTTTTCCCTCTACACAACACCTCTTGGTCAAGTCATCAGAAAATATACCGGAGTCCGTTACCACTTCTATGCGGACGACACTCAGTTGTTCATTCACTTATCCCCTGATGATAGTCTCAAGTCTTTTGACCGTCTTAAATCATGTTTGAATGATATTCAGGTCTGGATGTCTGAAAACAAACTCAAGCTAAATCCTGATAAAACAGAATTTATAGTCTTCGGTGCCAAAGACAGACACAAATGGCTCAGTGACTCACTACCTGTCAATATCCTGGGTAATTGTCTCTCTCCCGCAGATGTTGTACGCAATCTGGGTGTTCTGTTTGATGCAAAGTTTTGTTTCACCAATCACGTAAATTGTTATCAAATCCTGCTTTATCAGCCTCAGGGACCTTCATCGTATCAGGAGGTTTCTTTCTGTGGATACATCAGTGGTGATTGCAAATGCTCTGGTCAGTAGTCGTTTGGATTATTGCAACTCTCTTTTTCGCAGTTTGTCATCCCGAAACACTACAAGGCTCCAATATGTTCAAAATGCGCTTGCACGGTTTGTCACTGGTGCTTCAAAGTACACTCACATTACATCCACCCTTAGGACACTCCATTGGCTACCCGTTAGACAACGTATTATCTTCAAAACCCTAGTTTTGGTCTATAAGTACCTCACCACTGGCCAGCCTAAGTATTTTGCACCATATCTCCCCTTGTACAAATCTGCCGTGAATACAAGACGTTCCAATCCCAAAAATTTGTTCCTTCTGGTTCCCTCTTACTGTCCTTCCATCCATAAATCAAAGGTCCATTTTAACAATAGTTTCTCATATGATGCCCCTAAGTTATGGAATGATCTTCCATATGATATACGCAGCACTCCAAATCTCTCCAGTTTCAAAAGTCGACTCAAAACCTACCTATTTCAGAAATCATTCCCACCATAGCTTCTTACTACCGAACACCGGACCACCTCCCTGGCAACGACTCGGAACATGTCTAATGTCTCATGATTTATGCCTTACGGATTGGATGGTGTGCCTTAGAATCCGTTGATACGGAGATTAAGCACCTGGACAACTGATTGATTGATTGATTGATTGATTGAATATTTAAGTTTTAGAAGATATCAATGATTTTCAAACAATCGGCTATGGTGGCAATGCTGTTTTTCAGAATGAGGACAAAATATTTTTCAGCCATTAACATTCTCTGTAAATTTCAAATCTTCAAAAATGAATGAGATATAAAAGTTGACGTAAAAATGTGACAAATGCACACATGCATGCACACACACACTTTCAACAAAGGCATTTCATACAAACACCAACCTTTACCAGTGAGAGATAAAAATACAACTACAGTAACATCGGTTTAATAGTGCCCCTTTTCCAATTAAGAAGTTTAAGACTGAAAAGTATAATCAAAACATTCTAAATGCAGTAGTTTTTCAAGTCATAGCTGATTTACTCATCAATGAGAACTTCAAAGTAGCTATTACTCGGCTATGCAATCAATCAATCAATCAATCAGTTGTCCAAGTACTTAATCTCCGTATCTATGGATTCTAAGGCACACCATCCAGTTCGTAAGGAATAAATCATCAAGACATTAGACATGTTCCAAGTCATACCCAGGGAGGCGATCCGGTGTTCGGTAGTTAAAAGCTAAGGTGGAAATGATTTCTGAAATAGGTAGGTTTTTGGTCGACTTTTGCAATGAGCTACAGGTCTACAATTTTACTATGTTATAGCTGACCCAAAAGTAACTGAATAACCTATTTATGAAAAATACTGTAAATGCAATAGTTTTCAAGTTACAATTGATTTACTCAACAGTAAGAACCGCAAAAAGGCTATTGCTCAGCTATGAAATAAGCTACAGGTCTGCAATTTACTATGTCATAGCTGACCCATAAGTAGGTGAATAACACATCAAATTGCAAATTTAATAAGTAAATTAAATTTTTATAAGTTAATACCCTATCCAATGGACAATAGCTTATCCGGTCGGCGCAGACCGGCCCGCCAAACGCCAGAAAAAGACGTCCTGTGTTGCCACTAGCTGGCCGGTCCGTAGTACTGTGCACTCCCCAGATGGCGCCTCGTACTTCCTTCCTGTCTAGACAACCTGACGTCATAGCATCTTTTTCGTTGTCTAAACCTATTAGACCCCTAGTAAGTTGAAAGCGGGGTCGGTGGGAGGGTCTTGTGTGTCCATTGGATAGGGTATTAACTTATAAAAATTTAATTTACTTATTAAATTTGCAATTTTATTGCATTAATACATCCTATCCAATGGACAATAGCTGAATAACTACCGCTTGGTCGGCGGGTAAGTTACTAGGGACTTATGTGAACTCACAAGTAATAGCAAATTTTAAACCTACGGTCTAGGCTGACTTCGTCAGAAGACCTATAGGTCCAGGCCTGGGTTGACTTTAAGGTCAGGAAACCCTGCAAGGCCATGGTCGGTTGCCAGCAGCCGGTTACCCGGGGCTATACCGCAGTCGCCCCCCCCTTTTTTTTTTGCAGACCTGCTCTGAGGTAGGGGAAGAGAGGGATGAGTTCAGTCCCAGAATGCAAATAAACCTCCCGAAGGAAGCACGCCACACTTAATTCTTATGTACATGAAGAACTGTTATGCACATATACAAATCTCCTCAATCTAAGTGCCACTTGTGGATCTGCTGAGCAGCCACTACCTAGCCCAATGGGTAAAGCTCCGAATCAGCCCAAGCCCCGACCTTCATATAGAACTGTGTGAAGGTATTGTGACTTCAGTGGCGGGCTGACAAGATTGGATCTAAGGAGACTCCCGACTGGAAGACCTTAGAAGCAGCCAAGGCCCTGACATCATGGGCTTTAACCTGATGTTAAAAGTGTGACTCCTGGTCAGAGAGCTCATAACATAGGATCACAGTCTGCTTGATCCAAGAGGAGATAGTGGCAGGTGAGATGTCTTTGTTGAAACCTTTCTTAAAGGAGACAAAAACCACCTCCTTATTCTGCCTGATGTCTGAGGTCCTGTTCAAATAGTAGCCCAATGCTTTGAACGGACAGAGGGACCTGTCAGACTTGAGGGATCTATCCAGAGTCGGGGCCAGGGCTGTTATAACCCCAGGGACCACACTGGACACTCTATGGCCAGCTGATTCTAGGATAGAAAGCTGGGTGATGGATACAGGGACACCTTGGACCAATCGGATTGGTGTCCAATATATCAGTTTTGCCAGGCATGAATCTCACTTTGCACTTGCCCGACCCAAGGGCCAAGAGGAATACCGTCTAGAAGGTCAAATGCTTCAAGGGGGCCTCCTTGATTGGATCAAATGGGGTCTTAGCTGGTGCACGGCCAGTAAGAATTTCCAGGAGGGTATGCCACTCCTGCCTTTGGGCCTGTCTCTGAGGAATCTATCCAGGAGACGAGCGAGATTTCCGTCCTTACTGATGTTGAAGGGTGAATTTCCCAGTTTATCAACAATGGGTGACCTATAGCCATCAATGGTGCTGGGCTGTTTGCCAAGCATGTATCTCACTTCTACGCTTGCCCGACCCCAGGGCCAAGAAGAAAACTGCCTTGAAGGTAAATGCTTCAAGGAGGCCTATAATTGGTTCAAAATGAACTTTGTCAACTGGTGCAAAAACCAGGGAGAGGTTCCAGGAGGGGGCTTCCCCTCCGGTCTTTGGGTCTGTCTCAGTGGAAGCTATCCAGGAGACGAGTGAGATTTTCATCCTTACTAACATTGATGGGCAAATTTTCCAGACTATCAGCTATGGCTGACCTGTAACCATCAATGGTACTGGGCTGCAACTTCCTGTCCTGAAGCAGGTACCTAAGGAAGTCAACAACTGACTTTACAGGTGGTGCCCGAAGTCCACCTGATGAATGATACATCACTTGGTAAAAAAGACCCATTTGCCTCATAGACTGATCTGATTGACCCCCTTTTGAGGAGCCTCAATTCTTGCCACTGCCTCAGACAAGTCCTGCTCCTCGAGTGCTGAGGCTCTAGGAGCCCTGCATGGAGATATTGATTGTCAGATTTCTGTGAGGGATCTGATCGAATGGCTGTGAACAGGCTGGGCAGATTGGGCAGGTTCAGAGGGATGTGGCTGGACATGGCCACTAGATCCCAAAACCAAGGCATGTTGGGCCACCCCGGAGCAATCAGAATGATTCTCTTACATGGGGAGTCTTGTAACCTCTCCACCACTTTGCCCAATATGGCTGATGGTGAGAAGGTGTATCCTTTTAGATCCTACCATGGCCGACTGAGCACATCCACTGCTGTGGCCAGGGGAACCGGTACCGGTGACACAAAACAGAGGTGACTTGTTGAACCTCGTGGCAAATAAGTCTATTTTGGGCCGGTGCCACCTACTGCATAGAGTGGAAGACCGCTGGAAGGAGAAACCACTGTTTGGATGGTCTGGCCTAGCCTGGACAGCCTGTCTGCCACCACATTAGGCCGGCCTGGAATGTGTCGTGCTCTAGAGTCGCTTGTTTCCTGGCACACCAGGTCAAGATTCTCCATAGTAGGGCACAAAGTGGGCCCGACCTCATTCCTCCTTCCTTTATGTATGACACTACTGTGGTGTTGTCAGTTGCTACAAGTACTATCTTGTTTGAGCAAATGTCTTAGAACTCTGAAAGTCAGAAAAACTGCTTAAAGTTCTAGATAGTTTATATACAACTTGCTTCCCGGAAGGGACCAGGTTGCTCTTGCAAAGTGCTCATCTAAGTGAGCGTCCCACCCTTCTATTGATGCGTTGTAACTATTTGCAGAGCATGTTTTATTGGGTGTAATGGTTGGCCTGTAAGTGCATTGTCTTCCTTCAGCCACCATTGTAAATGGGGGTGCAGGGACCTGGGGACTTGGATCACCTTTTCCAGTGATTCTGGTACCCTCCAGTTGTTTTTGTGATGCCACTGAATGAGTCTCATATGAAGTTGGCCTAGATGAACTTGCTTTTCTGTAGCTGTTAGCAAACCTATCAAGGACATGAATTCCCGGACCGGGCAAGCCGGTAGGGATAGCAGTTTCAGCATTTTCTCTTGAAGGTTCTGCCATCGATCTGGAGTCGGCCGGACCCGATCTGATCTGAGGTCTAACTGGTAGCCTATAAAATTGAAGTCTCGTTTGGGCTCCAGCTCTGATTTCTCTAAGTTCACCAGCCAACCTAGTTGCTGACACATTATTTACTAGGTCCTGTGTATGTTGGAGACAAGCCTGGTGGGAGCTGGCCCTCACCAACCAGTAGTCTAGGTACTGGTGGCTTCTTAAATCCTTGTGTATGGCCATCAATTTCACCTGCTTTGGTATCACGGTGAACTCCAAAGGTGCTGTGGACAAACCGAATGGCAGGGCCTTGAACTGGAATGCCCGACCTTGGATGTGAAATCTCAGGCATTTCCTGGATTGTTCTTGTATAGATATATGGACGTAGGTGTCCCTCCTTCAACATTTGTACTACCTAGGGTCCAGTCCCCAAGGCTTCCTAAGTTCCCAAAAAGGGCTTAGTCTGGACCCTATAGGCAGATTGTGTGCCACCTTTGGGACATTTGGTATACTGACAAACATTTCCTGTCCCTCCGGACACTGGTCCGGTCTGGTGACAATGATCCAGATTAACAGTCTCTCTGTTCTTATTGTGGTCTGGTGGGGCTGACACAACTTTTCACATTAATAGACTCTTCGCCCCGGGCCGGCAGCCAGCAAGGTGCAGCATTTACAGAGCAATTGTCATTTGTGAGATGTCTGACCCCTGGCCGGACATGATGACAAATTTATCATCTCTCCAGTCAAGTCCAGCACCGATAACAGGTTTTTGAGAGGTGTGATAAGAGAAGGTTGCCTGGCAGTAGCTTGGGACACTGTCATATCACAGTCATATCACCAAGCCCACTGACTGGTCTAAGAATAACCAAATTTACCTTAGGCAACTCTGTCCGGTACCAGGACTCCATATCCGGTACTTTACTGTAACCAGTAATTCTCTGTAACCGGCAAAAAACTGGCAGGCTGGGGTCACCAATGCATTTTGACATCTACTGGTCTATATTTCGCCAGCTTTTTTTTTTTTTTGTTTTTGTGTGTAACCAGTTGGGGTGAAGCACTGTACAGTAAGGACTGTGTAGCCAGCACCCTGTTAGTATACTTTGTAACCGGTAGGTTGAAGCAAGTGCACAAGGCTGTGTAGCCAGTACCAGCCGGCACACTCTGCAACCAGTTGTTGAAGCAAGTGTACAAAGCTGTGTAGCCAGTACCAGTCGGTACACTCTGTAAGTAGTTGTTGAAGAAGGCTGTGTAGCCAGTACCAGCCGGTACACTCTGTAACCAGTTGTTGCACCAAGTGTACAAGGCTGTGTAGCCAGTACCAGCCGTACACTCTGTAACCAGTTGATGAAAACAAGTGTACAAGGCTGTGTTACCAGTCAGTACACTCTGTAAACAGTTACTAAAGCAACTTAACAACTATCTTCTGTGTTGAATTCAGCTTGCTGTAGGTTTCCTCCATTAATTGAAGTATTTCTTAAATCGCACGTCTTGTTTGAAGATTTGACAGTTGCTGGGGAAGCCCTTGTAATCTATTTTTAGAAACACTTGGTGTTCGGTGTGTCACGTGACCAGCCTGCTGGTCGGAAAGACACGCGATTGGCTGATTGGAGTTCGTCAGTTGCCGCGTTCTTTTGTGATAATTAAACATGCAAATGTGCAGTATACTGCTCATCCACAAACCCCACTACCGACAACGAAGGTCGGTTCATGAGAGAAGGACTGGTATCGCAGTAGATGTAAGTTGTGAAGAATGCAGTTCCGACCTTCCTGGTCGGTGAAAACACGTGACCAGCTTCGTGATTTGGTCGGAAGGACACGCGATTGGCTAACTGGAGATGACGTCAGTATTCGCGTTCTTTGTGCGATGCTTTACTGGCAACTTTACAGTCCACAAAACCCCACTACCGACAACAAGGTCGGGTCTGTAAAGCAGGGACTGTAGTCACAGTAGACGTGAGTTCTGAAGAACGCACTTCCGACCTTCCTGGTCGGTGAAAACACGTGACCTGCTTCGTGACCGGTCGGAAAGACACGCGATTGGCTGACTGGATATGACGTCAGAGGTCGCGTTCTTTTGAGCTGGCCGGCCGGCTGATGCTTTTAAAGCAGAGAAGCCTGGACCAGTGCGCTCTGTAGATGTGTAGATGAAATTCCTTCTCTCTTTCGTGATAAAACCAGTGAACTGGCCATCCACAACCCCCACTACCGACAACAAAGCCGGGTCTGCAAGGGAGGGACTGATATCACCTTCTATTTGTGAGGTTGTAAGAACTGGAGCTTGCCGGTCGACTAATGCTTTACAAGCAAAGATGTCTGGACCAGTGCGCTCTGAAGAAATCTGAAGAATTCATCTCTTGCTGCTGATGTACATATATATAAGCTTACCGGTCGACTAATGCTTTAAAGCAAAGATGTCTGGACCAGTGCGCTCTGAAGACTTCTGAAGAATTCATCTCTTGCTTCTGATGAAAAAACACCAATACTCGAGCTAGGCTGGTGTGACTGATGCTATACAGCAGAGAAGTCTTTACCAGTGCGCTCTGAAGAATGCACCTTTCGTATGCGGAATTCCTTCTATTTACAGTGTTAAATACTACATAGAACGAAGTTTCCGTGATTTTCCATTTGTAGTACTAGAGAAGACGTTTCTATGGTGATTGTAGCTGAAGGTACATTCAAACTAAAAGACACGGATAAAAATACCTTGTAAGTAGAATATCCATTATTTTCTTTAAAAATTGTCGATCTGCCCCTAACAACACAATGGTTAAAGAGAGGAAACTAGCAAAATGGCTGCCTTCATATTTCTCGTCGATCACTGCCCTATCCTCAACACTAAATTGAGTCAACTAGCGAGCGTTTCCAGCAGATTCTAAATGTATTTCCGTGCTTGATCAGTAGGTAACACTTCTACACTGAACATATCCATATATAACGTTAAAAATCCGTCATAATGCACACTTTTCCTTAAAATATCTGGAGATTGTTGAAAACACGTTCGCACAGTACACGCGCCAAACGAAAAAGATGCTATGACGTCAGGTTGTCTAGATAGGAAGGAAGTACGAGGCGCCATCTGGGGAGTGCACAGTACTACGGACCGGCCAGCTAGTGGCAACACAGGACGTCTTTTTCTGGCGTTTGGCGGGCCGGTCTGCGCCGACCGGATAAGCTATTGTCCATTGGATAGGATGTATTAACGCAATAAAAAGAAAATTCTCTACCTGCAATAGTATTCAAGCTACAACTGATTTACTCAACAGTGATAACAACAAAGTAGATATTACTCAGCTATGCAATGAGCTACATGTCTGCAATTTTACTATGTTATAGCTGACCCAAAAGTAAGTGAATAACATATTTATGTAAAATACTGTAAATAAAACAGTTTTTAAGTTACTACTGATTTACTCAACATTGAGAACCTCAAAATAGCTATTGCTCAGATATGAAATAAGCTACAGGTCTGTAATTTTTCTATGCTGTAGCTGACTCAAAAGTAGGTGGATACCATATTTAAAGAAAATATTCTAAACGTAATGGTTTTCAAGTTATATCTGATTTACTCAACAGGGATAACATCAAAGTAGCTATTACTCAGCAATTGAATGAGCTACATATCTACAATTTCACTATGTTATAGCTGACCCAAAAGTATCTGGATAACATATTTATCCAAAATACTATAAATGTAATAACTTTCAAGTTAAAACTGATTTACTCAACAGCGAGAACCTCAAAATAGCTATTGCTCAGATATGAAATAAGCTACAGGTCTGTAATTTTAATAGGTTATAGCTGATCCAAAAGCAAGTGAATAAGATATTTAAAGAAAATATTCTAAATGCAATAGTTTTGAAGTTACAACTGATTTAATCAACAGTAAAAACATTAAAGTAGCTATTACTCAGCTATGGAAAGAGCTACAGGTCTGCAATTTTACTATGTTATAGCTGACCTCAAAGTAGCTGAATAACATATTTTTATACAAATTTCTGTAAATGCAATAGTTTTCAAGTTATAACTAATTTACTAAACAGTGATAACCTCAAAATAGCTATTGCTCAGATATGAAATAAGCTACATGTCTGCAAATTTTTACTTTCTTACAGCTGATCCAAAAATAGGTGAATAACATATTTAAAGAAATACTCTGAATGCAATAGTTTTCAAGTTCTAACAGATTTACTCAACACTGATAACCTCAAATTAGCTATTACTCTTAAAATTCATAAAAAAATAATTAAGAAAGATCCCAGTCTGATACTCACACAAGGGAATCTACTTGTGGCCTAGTACATATGTGCAAGATATGAGAGATATCCCTGCAATAGTCACTGAGAAAATTGTGATAAAGTGTTGAAATTTTCACACTTAGGGCGGGGGGTACCTCATTTATAATGGCTCGAGCAAACAAATGAACAAACAAATCTGCATGCCTTGAACAAATTTTCATCCTTGATAGATAAGGTATCTTTTAAAAAAAACCAGCATGTCTCTGGGCCTTGTAGTTTTGGAGGAGAAGTTGTTCCCGCAGACGCATACACAGACGCATATTCGAATACTTACGAATATGAATACAACTAGACCTACGCATCGGAGAACCGATGCAAATTTGTATCCACCGAAAAGACAACTCACCAAAGCCAGTGAACCATCATTTGACCTTGAAGGAGGGGCCAAAGGTCAAATCTGAAGACATAGAAGATTCCCAGTCCATGACCTCCTATAAGTTAGTTCATATTGCAAACCTCTAGGACCAATAATAAGCAAGTTATAAGCACTTTTAAGTTTGGCTATCCTCGTTTGACCTTGAAGCAGGGGCCCAAGGTCAAATCTGACCACATCAAAAGATTCCTAGCCCATGATTTCCTATAGGTTGGTTTCACATTACAAACCTTTAGGACCAATAATAAGTGAGCTATAAGCACTTCTGAGTTTGGGTATCCTCGTTTGACCTTGATGGAGGGGCCCAAGGTCAAATCTGACCACATCAAAAGATTCCCAGCCCATGATTTCCTACATGTTGGTTTAACATCCCAAACCTGTACGACCAATAATAAGCGAGTTACAAGCACTTTTAAGTTTGGCTATCCTTGTTTCACCTTGAAGGAGGGGTCCAAGGTCAAATCTGACCACACCAAAGGATTCCCAGCCCATGATTTTCTATAAGTTAGTTTACCATCCCAAACCTGTACAACCAATAATAAGCGAGTTATAAGCACTTTTAAGTTTGCCTATCCTCGTTTGACTTTGAAGGAGGGGTCCAAGGTCAAATCTGACCACACCACAAGATTCCAAGCCCACGATTTCCTATACGTTGGTTTACCATCCCAAACTTCTAGGACCAATACTAAGCGAGTTATAAGCACTTTTAAGATTGGCTATCCTCGACTGACCTTGAAGGAGAGGTCTAAGGTCAAATCTAACCACACCAAAAAATTCCCAACCCATGATTTCCTATAAGTTGGTTTACATTCCCAAACCTGTACGACCAATAATAAGCGAGTTATAAGCACTTTTAAGTTTGGCTATCCTCATTTGACCTTGAAGGAGGGGTCCAAGGTCAAATCTGACCACACCAAAAGAGTCCTAACCCATGATTTCCTACAGGTTGGTTTACCATCCCAAAACTCTAGGACCAATAATAAGCGAGTTATAAGCACTTTTAAGTTTGGCTATCCTCATTTGACCTTGAAGGAGGGGTCCAAGGTCAAATCTGACCACACCAAAAGAGTCCTAACCCATGATTTCCTACAGGTTGGTTTACCATCCCAAAACTCTATAAGGGAGATATAAGCACTTTTTATGACTGACAAAGAAATGCCCGTGGTGGCCATCTTGTTTTTCAAAATGAGGCCAAAAATATTCCCAGCCAAGATTTTGTAATGAGGAACATACCCTGCGGATTTGAGATCTCTACCTATAATACCCTTTGCTCTAGAGGGCCACCAAAAGTCCTTGCTAAAAGTCGAAAAAACGCCCGTGGCGGCCATCTTGTTTTTCAAAATGAGGCAAAAACTATTCCTAGGCAAGATTTTATGGTTATGAATATATCCTGCAAATTTGAGAAGGCTAGCTATAATATTTTTTTTTGTTAGAGCGGTAACGGTGAAGTCTCTCTACACACTGCGGCAGCGGCGTAACGAAACGAAATCCATAGTATCCACTATCCACCGGATGCTATCCAGTGGATACAAATATTTACTGTAGGACAAAAAGTAACTGGACAAAAAGTATTGCACCCAGACAAAAAGTAACTGGACAAAAAGTATCAGACATAGGTCAAAAAGTATTCATTTTTTTTTTATTTTGAACTTTTTTGTACATATAAACTAAATTATATATTACATGTACTTTATATGTTTTATGTAAGTTTTATATTTTCCATATGTGACATTTATTATAATGGCATTAACTCCTAAGGGGGTCAACAAAGAATCTTATGTTAGGTTTTGAGATTAACTTAAGTCCTTGGGCTGTGGTTTCCCTGTAGTGTGTGGAATCAAAGCAAAAGTTGTTGTCTTTGTAGCATGAAAGCATAGTTTGAATGACAAGAGGGAAGTGATGTAATTGTAATTAAGGTCATCTTTGAAAGGTATTCTAATGATTGCTAAATGTAATTATGCTTAGAGTTAGAACATGAAACAGAGTGAAAAAGAGTGAAAAAACAACAAAGGATCTCCAAGAAAGACTAAAATACCTGTGTGCTACTATGCAAACTGGTGGAAAAAGTATGAAAGACTTCCTCAAGGGAGCAGAGCATAGTATAATACTGTGTTAAGTTAGCTGATATATGTGTAAAAAGTTATAAATGTTAATGTAAAATGCATTTTTATGTCAGCACTAACATATGTTTCAATTTGTTTCAAATAAAAATATAAAATACTTTTTGTCCTAGTGTGCAGTACTTTTTGTCCAGTTATTTTTTCGTCCTAAGCATTTTTGGACCAATACTTTTTGTCCAGTTACTTTCTGTCCATACCCCAAAATAACCTAGGCCTGCCGATAAGCACATTTAAACTATTTGTACAGACATTTAAAGTGTTGCTCATGCTTTAGTAATGCACGCCAATCTAATAATAATTATACTTATTCTGAAACTAATCAATGCTAAAACTCACCAATTCCTTGGAAGGCGTTCTTGACATTATCCTTGGTACTTGCGTAGATCATCTTGTCCTCAGTCTTTGCTGTATCCGGGGACCTGCAATCAGTAAGCCAAAGTATTTGAGCCACTACAAATGTACCTCACATGCCAAATGTGACAAACACATGGCTTTGAGATGACACACCCATTCAGGAACTAGACCAAGGACACATTGATCAGTGGCCAGATGCAAGATGTATTCACAGGAAAAGGACAAGTATCATGGTTTGGCAGATAAACAGTCTTTTTCAATATAACAGCCAAAACTAGAAAAATGTTTTTGCTAACAAAAACAAAGTATCCCCAAAGGTTAGGTGCAATATATATAGCATAAAGTAGAAAAAGGTTTTTGAAAAGAAAAACATGCAGCGCTGAGAGAAGAAGTGAAAATTTAGACAGTGTGGAGGTTTATGCATTAACATGAAAGAACAATGTAACCTTTATTTTGTTTTCTATGGTCATAAATTATGTAAACTTAATTTAAGTAGAAAAAGGTTTTTGCTAACAAAAACAAGTGGCCCTTGAGTTAATAAAGCTGTAGTAGTTGTGGTATGAGACTGTAAGGAGAAGGTAAGTTTTGGTGTTTTTGTATCCGATGTGAAAGTGGATTATCTAAAAACTGTATCAGTTGCAGTATTAGACTCAATAGACTGTAAGCAGAATAACAGCATGCACAGCTAGGCTTGATCAAGCTCAGGGAGAGTGAACCTTTCCATTTTCTTTCAGTTTTTTTTTTTTTTTTTTTTGTAAGACAGAAAAGATACACACATTGCACACATATTCTCCTCTTTGTTTGAATGGGGGGAAGTGAGACTTAAAACACACACAATCTCACTTCCCCATCTCACTTCCCCCCCCCCCCCCCATCCCCCATACACAGAGGCAATTCTTTTCTCACATGCATTTTTATTTGAGTGAGGGGAGTGGGAGGGGGCAGATCTGTGCAGGAAAAAACTGCTCCTTTCTCACTCCCCTCACTGAAATAAAATGCAGGTGAGAAAAAGATTATTTACTGCAGTAGAATGTTTAGGTTTTACAGCAATTACTTAATTATGTAAGGGGCTACAGTTCTGAAATGTCACTATGTTATAACTGACACAAAACTACGGCAAAACACATTTAATAAAATGCTCTAAATGTAATACTTTTCAAGTTATAACTGATTTAGTGCATGAATACATGAATTTTAATGCATCAAAAATTCATAAAAAAATAATTAAGAAAGATCCAGGCCTGATACTCCCACAAGGGAATCTACTGGTGGCCTAGTACATAGAGGCAAGATATGAGAGAAATCCCTGCAACAATGAGAAAATTGTGATAAAGTGTTAAAATTTTGAGACTTTGAGTGGGGGTACCTCTCTTCTAATAGCTCTGGGGAACAAACCAACAGATCTTCATGGATTTTACGATTTATCATCCTTGATAGATAAGGTATCTTTTAAAAAAACAGCATGTCTCTGGGTCTTGCAGTTTTGGAGGAGAAGTTGTTAACGCGGATGCTGCAGTGATACCATAATGTCAGCTGACTGACAAGTCAGCCGACATAAAAACAGGAATTTTAAGCAAAAAGGTCATTAAAAGTCTTCCTTAAACTTAATCAATGTGTCAAGTTGAACTGATGTCATTGAAAAGTACGTAGGTTGGAAGCTGAGAACCCTCATTTTTACTTCCAGGTAGACATGACTGTACTTGCATTTGAACTCCAAGTTGGAAAGAAAATAAGAATGTCCCTATTTTCATCTTTAATAAGTGTGCAAAATTTAACTGAGGTCAGCTAAACAATACGATAGCTGGATAGTAATTACTCACTGCAAGGTGAGCAATAACTTCAATCATATTGGGACTTAATGTGACCATAAAATAAGAATGTCCCCTTTGTCACCCTTTATAGGTGCATAAAATCTAGCTGAGGTCAGTTAAACAGTAAGATAGCTGGAGGCGGAAAACTTCCTTTTTTCACTGTAAGGTGACCATAACTTCATTCATATTGCGACTTTAAGGTGACCATAAAATGAGAATGTCCCTTTCTGCCAACCTTTATAAATGTGCCAAGTTTTATTTATAAAATTTAAACATTAACCGAGCTTAGGGCTGAAAAGCCCTTAATTTTAAGTTTAAAATGGCCATAACATCATTATTATTTACCATAAGGTAGTAAGAGTCTTCTTTTGATCTACTTCAATATCAATATACATTAGATATGGAAAGAGAAAGGGGCCAGACGGCTTTATTCCAAATTTAATCTAATCTAATCTACTGCTTTGTAGGCGCAATATCTTCCCCACAAAGGGGAACTCAGTGTGCTAACTTAACAAAAATCGCTATCATAAGGTGAGTCGAGGGGTGTTCAAGGTCAGTAATCCGGAGTTGTGGGTGTGAGCAAGAGGGAAGGAAACTAAGTTGGGAAACTGGACTTAAAGAGGTGGGTTTTGAGGTGTTTCCTGAAAGATGCGACAGAGGGGCTATTTCTTATTTGGAAGGGGAAAGAGTTCCAAAGAACCGAGGCATAGTGACTGAAAGAATTGGAAAAATGTTTGATTTAAGAACCTTATAGTCGAAAGTGGGGGTGTGAAGGAACTTGAGTTTAGGGGTGCTTCACCTTGTATTCCTGGGAGAGGTGTAGGGATGAATGAATTCTCTTAGGTAAACTGGTTGACCCTGGCTAAAAATTTTGTATGTAATGAGACCTATTTTGAATTGTATCCTATGTTTGATGGGGAGCCAGGAGTTTTTTCAGCTGAGGGGTAATGTGAGAGTATTTAGTGGAACGGGCGACAACCCCACAGAGTGAGTTTTGGACTAACTGCAAACTTCGTGTAAGTGATAAGAACAGAGAATTGCAGTGGTCCAATCTGCTGCTCACCAATGCATTTGCTAAAAGAACTCATGTATTAAGGTCTAGAAGGGGACGACTTGTATAGAGGTCTCTTGCATGCCCTCTGGTTGACTTTGTGACCTGTGACACATGGTCTGAGAATGAGAAATTGGAGTCGAACACCATTCCGAGGTTCCTAACACTTTGTGCTGGCGAGACCTGATTACCAAGAATATTGATCAGAAAGTGAGGAGTTGCTTACGTTTATTTTTGGACCCTATCAAAATGAACTCAGTTTTCTCAGGGTTTAGTTTTAATTTGTTTGCAAACATGAAAATTTTGAATGTCGCAGCCTTTTGGTTTTTGTATAGAGTGAGAGATATTTGTTGATGAGAGTGTTATGTATTACTGAGTGTCATCGGCGTAGAAATGGTGGTTAATACTACTGTGAGAGTAAATGATTGAGCTAATTGGGTTAGTGTAGAGGGAAAATAGAATTGGGCCAAGGACAGAGCCCTGGGGGACCCCATACTCGAGCACAGCAGGATGTGAAAGTGTGCTACCTACCTTGACCGAGTGTGTCCTTCCCTGACAGGTACGATTTGAACCAGCTAAGTGCTAATTCACTGATACCATAGTAAATACCAGAAATAGGACGCAGTGGCATGCGTAATGTCCACCAAAGGGAAGCAGGAGTTTTGCTCTAAAACTTGGACAAAATTGACAAGAGTAGTTTGCTGAGATACCCTGTGGGTGGAAAATTTCGACAAAATCGCTCTATCTCGCACGGTTAAGGAGATAGAAGCAAATTTGTGTTTTTCCATTTTTGGCAAAAATTTGAAAATTCAAAACGGCCGCCATTTGTGGGAAGAGGAAAATATTTTGAAAATTGTAAAGAGTACACTGCTCAGATATCCTGTGGGTCGAAAATTTCAACCAAATTGCTCTATCTCGCATGGTTAAGGAGATAGAAGCAAATTTTTGTTTTTCCATGTTTGGCAAAAATTCAAAATGGCCGCCATTTTTAGGGAGAGGAGAATATTTTGAAAATTGCCAAGATTACGTTTCTCAGATACCCTGGGGGTCGAAAATTTCGACGAAATCGCTCTACCTCGCACGGTTAAGGAGATAGAAGCAAATTTGTGTTTTGCCATTTTCGGGGAGGGGAAAATTTTTTGCAAATTGCCAAGAGTACATTCCTCAGATACCCTGTGGGTCGAAAATTTCGACAAAATCGCTCTATCACGCATGGTTAAGGAGACAGAAGCAAATTAGTGTTTTTCCATTTTTGGCAAAGTAGCTAAGTAGCTATTACTCCGTCAGTTAGATAGCTATTATCACTAAAAGCAATCCCAAGCAAGCTATCGACCAAACTATTGCTCATACCAAATTTTGGTATAGATATGTCAAATATTTTTCCTTAAAATGCCCGAAAACAAAAGAAGTACACAAAAGTAGCTAAGTAACCATCGTTTGACCTTGAAGGAGGGGCCAAAGATCAAATCTGACATCAGAAGATTCCCACCCCACTATATCCTGCAAGTTGGTTTCACATTGCAAACCTCTAGGATCAATAACTAGAAATAGGACGCCCTGTTGATAGTAGCTGCGACATTATCATGTGTAATGTCCACCCCATGAACCTTTTGGCAAAATTGTACAGTAGTGTTACAAGACCCTGTTTCATTTGTAAAATATATCAATGATGCTTAAATATTTATTAGTGTACATGTAAATTATTTCAGCTTCATGCCTTTTTGCATTGGTTGGGTCGAAAATTTTGACAAAATCACTCTATCTTGCACGGTTAAGAAGATAGAAGCAAATTTCTGTTTTTCTATTTTTGGCAAAAATTTGAAAATTTAAAATGGCCGCCATTTTTGGAAAAAGGAAAATTTTTTGAAAATTGCCAAGAGTACATTTCTTAGATACCCTGGGTCGAAAATTTCAACGAAATAACTCTATTTTGCACGGTTAAGGCCAATTTGTGTTTTTCCATTTTGGGCAAAAATTCGAAAATTCAAAATGGCCGCCATATGTGGGGAGGGGAAAATTTTTTGAAAATTGTACATTTCTTAGATACCCTGTGGGTCGAAAATTTCGACGAAATCGCTTTATCTCGCACGGTTAAGGAGATAGAAGCAATTTTGTGTTTTGCCATTTTGGGGAAAAATTCGAAAATTCAAAATGGCTGCCATATGTGGGAAGAGGAAATGTTTGAAAATTGCCAAGAGTACATTGCTCAGATACCCTGTGGGTCGAAAATTTCAACGAAATCCCTCTACCTCACACGGTTAAGGAGATAGAAGCAAATTCGTGTTTTGCCATTTTTGGCAAAAATTCGAAAATTCAAAATGGCCGCCATTTTTGGGAAGGAGAAAATGTTTTGAAAATTGCAAAGAGTACATTGCTCAGATACCCTGTGGGTCGAAAATTTTGACGAAATCTCTCTATCTCGCACGGTTAAGGAGATAGAAGCAAATTTGTGTTTTGCCATTTTTGGCAAAAATTCGAAAATTCAAAATGGCCGCCATTTTTGGGGAGGGGAAAATTTTTTGAAAATTGCAAAGAGTACATTCCTTAGATACCCCGTGGGTCGAAAATTTCGACAAAATCACTCTATCTCGCACGGTTTAGGAGATATGAGCACATTTGCCTTTTTCAGTATTCAAAATAGCCAATTACTCATTTATTTAATTAATTACTCACTCATCTATGAAGCAATTCCCCCCAAAAGCAATCCCATACAACCTATTAACCCAATGAACCTCCATACCAAATTTCAGAAAGCCAGGCTGGAATGTCTGGAAATCAAAGAGATACTCAAAAGTAGCAAAGTAGCTATTACTCAGTTAGCTATAGAGCCATCATCACCAAAAGTAATCCCATACAAGCTATTAACCCAATAAACCTGCATGCCAAATTTGGTAAAGATAGGATAAGAACTGTTGCCTAAAATGTCTGGAAACCAAGTGGGACGCCGGAAAAAGCAAAAATAATATGTCCACCCCCCAGTGGGGTGGACATAATAAACGAGTTATAAACCCTTTTAAGTTTGGCTGTCCTCTTTTGACCTTGAAGGAGGGGCTCAAGGTCAAATCTGACCACATCAGAAGATTCCCAGCCCATGATTTCCTATAAGGTGGTTTCACATTGCAAACCTCTAGGACTAATAATAAGCAAGTTATAAGCACTTTTAAGTTTGGCTATCTTTGTATGACCTTGAAGGAGGGGTCCAAGGTCAAATCTGACATCAAAAGATTCCCAGCCCATGATTTCCTATAAGTTGGTTTACCATCCCAAACCTCTAGGACCAATAATAAGCGTTTATAAGCACTTTTAAGTTTGGCTATCCTCGTTTGACCTTGAAGGAGGGGCCCAAGGTCAAATCCGACCACACCAGAAGCTTATGATTTCCTATAAGTTGGTTTACCACCCCAAACCTCTACGACCAATAATAAGCGTGTTATAAGCACTGTTAAGTTTGGCTATCCTCGTTTGACCTTGAAGGAGGGGCCCAAGGTCAAATCTGACCACTAACGGTGTGGCGATTAGACGTATTGTCAATTAATCATCGGTGACAGTGTAGAATCGCGGTCGGTCACTGACATTTTCTAATAATCGATTATTAAGCTTTTATCTTACCTTTCCTGATTTATATCGATATCCACGTATTTTAAAAATATTTTAGGTATTTTTACTTAATAAACTGACAGTTTTGTCTTGAATTTCAAGTTTGTTTATGTCTACCACCATATTTACAGGAAGTGGGTGCTTTCGGTAGATTCTAAATGTCGGAACAGCATTATTCTTACCAGATTGACCTATACTTTATCCCGGAAAGTGTTTCTTAAATAATAAACAATTAATGGGGTAAAATAATCGATTATGGGTCGATCATCGCTCGGAAAAATGGACGACTAGTCGACCATGAAAATTGGAGGTGATTACCAGCATTATGGACCACACCAGAAGATTCTCAGTCCATGATTTCCTATATGTTGGTTTACCATCCCGAGTGTCTTGGACCAATAATAAGCGAGTCATAAGCACTTTTAAGTTTGGCTCTCCTCGTATGACCTTGAAGGAGGGGTTCAAGGTCCAATCTGACCACATCAAAAGATTCCCAGCCCATGATTTCCTACAAGTTGCTTTGCCATCCCAAACCTCTAGGACCAATATTATGTGAGTTATCAGCACATTTAAATTTGTCTACCCTCATTTGACCTTGAAGGAGGGGTTCAAGGTCAAATCTGACCATACCAGAAGATTCCTAGTTCATGATTTCCTACAGGTTGGTTTATCATCCCAAACCTCTTGGATCAATAATAAGGGAGTTGCAAATAAGCACTTTTAACTTTGGCTATCCTCATTTGACCTTGAAGGAGGGGCCCAAGGTCAAATCCGACAACACCACAAGATTCCCAGTCCATGATTTCATATAGGTTGGTTTACCATCCCGAGTGGCTTGGACCAATAATAATAATTGGTCCAATAATAAGCAAGTTATAAGCACTTTTAAGTTTGGCTATCCTCGTATGGCCTTGAAGGAGGGTTCCAAGGTCAAATGTGACCACATCAAAAGATTCCCAGCACATGATTTCCTATAGGTTGGTTTCACATTGCAAACCTCTAGGACCAATAATAAGGGAGATATAAGCACTTTTAAAGTCTGATATGTGGGTTACTTTGGCACTCCGTGGATGACCTTGAATTAAGAGCTTCAAGGTCAAATGTCTGCAAGGTTGTAGAGGACATATATATCTGTTATACATATCACCTATGAAGACAGTAAACCTTCTACCTATGAGAAACCGCCAGTAGGCGGCCATCTTGTTTTTCAGAATGAGGCTAATTTCCTTCCCAGAGAAGCTTACGCCCCAATGAAGATATCCTGCAAATTTGGTGAACCTAGCTGATGTAGTTTTCCACTTAGAGTGTTAACGCCAAAAATCTCTCTACGCGCGGCGGTGCGAACGCTAAACCAAACAATAACTTACAATAACTTGGTCTTTCTCTCTTCCATATTCTGTTTACACACAAATTGTTTTCACCTTATTAATTCTTTTGTCAATATATACCATGGATTTCAAAACTTGTGCTTTTTTACTTTATTTACTTTAAGCAGACTTGTAGTAGGGTCTGAACTCTGACTTCACCATTTGAAACTATATGATCTTGTTCCCGTGCAACCTTTGCACAGCAAAGCAAGAACTTGACTCATACATTACCAGGATTGGACGTCACACCCTCATGATTACAGCATGCCTTGTTGATGATAAATGGTCATATCAGGGGTCAGTATTATGCACCTGGGTTAGAGTTTACGACTTTATGACACTGTAGTTGAACAATAATCCTGGTACTTTAAAGTAGGGATGGGTCGGTATGAAAAATATGTACATCGGGAGGTCACCATGTGATATCGGGACTCCGCGTTTTAGTACACCCAAACCAAACAAGGATGTTTTCTCTTAAAGACATTGCAATAAAAGTCCTTAAAGGCACAAAATATGAGATAAAACAGTGTAATCAGGGTTGGCCGGTCAATTGCAGGGGTGGTTTTAACCGGTTAAAACCGCCCTGGTCAATACTCTAAAAGTGGTCAATACTGGTCAATTGACAAGTTTTTACTTTTTGTTAAAAACAAAGAACAAATGATAAAATCACAGAAAATGATCCTATTAAGTCACATAATGAAATGCCTGATTTGCATACAATTTGATGCAAGTAATTAATTTTATACATATTTTCATTTTATTTTATATTTTTCCTACTGGCCACTATTGGCACATGAGGTTTAATCCAACATTGTTTGATTTAAATCATGAATTTTATCATTCAAAAAAATAATGCAAAAATTGATTTTTTTTTATCTTTTATACCTGTGATCATCATACAACATATATTTGGTACATGACTTCCTTTCATTGAATCTACATAGCTATTATCAATCACTCAATATTTGCATTCAATACTAAGCCTTCAACAGGATCTTAAAAACTCCCATGTTATTAATCCCACACAAAAAGTCACTACACTTGTTAAGCACATTTACTAAAACCGTTTAAGCTGGTCAAGAATATCTTAACAGCCCTGTCATTTTTTCCAGAGTACAACCAGAGTACAATGTTTTCTATAGTTAATAAAGGTTTAACTATCAGTCCATTGTTGGCACACTAGACATTATGCATGGTTGTTAATCTTCACATAGTAACTAACATGAGGCTTTGTTTTTCCCCTCACAATAAGTGATGAGGCATTGGTCACGGAAGATATTTATGTGTATAAGGAGGTTGCAGTTGTCATGAACTCATTTTCTATAGTGATTTCATACCTTTTAATCTACTAAATGACAGGTGATAAACATTTGTAAGTGCATCACAAATTTAAAACTGGATTACGGCGTAAACAAGATTTTGTGTGGCTGAATTTCAATAAAATAGATAAAACATACTGGTATATATCGATGTGATTTTCTGTATTGGTTTCTTTGTATTAATTCTTGGCCTTGCTAATACTGAGTAAACATAACTGTCTTGATAGACATTTCTTAAACTTTAAACACAAATACTGTGAGTGAAATTTTTGTCACTAATAAAATACTGAAAATTTAAACAGGTAAAGGTTTAATACAACAATAACATTTCATTTAAAATAGGCAAAAATATAGTGTATATGATAAATCTTTATTTTCCATTTTTCAGTTGAGCTGTATTGACCATATGAAAATAAAATACATTAAAATCTATAAATCCAGTCCCTGTAAGCAATAGGATTTTGGAATTTGAAACAGTCACTGATATAACAACGATCATTCATTTAAAATAGGTAAACTGTAGCTACTTAATAGTATGCTATGTTCTTATATCATTTTTATGGGGCCACGGTGGCAGAGTGGTAACACTCTCGCCTCCCACCTCTGAGGCCGGGGTTCGATCCCCGTCATGGCCTCAAGTGGGAAAGCTGGTAGTTGCTTGCCGTTGGTCGGCAGTTTACAGTACAGAACCCTAGCGACCTGTATGTACTGGTTTCCTCTGCCCTTCTAACTACCCATCGTGATATGGCCTGTACAGTGTTGAAAGCGACGTAAAACCCCAAATAAATAAATATATCATTTTTATTTAAATGAACCAGTTCTGACCAGATGAGATTTAAATATAACCAAATCCCATAAATTCAATCTTTGTAACCAACAGAATTCTGTAAATTGAAACAGGTATTGGTATAACCACAATTATTCAAGTCTAAAAGAGAACACAACTCAGAGGTATATTATATTCTTATTTGATGTTATTTCACGTGACCATTATTGACCACGTTTGACCAGTAAAAGGCGGTTTTAACTGGTTTTAACCACCAGCCCGGTCAATACTCATATTGACCAGTTTTTTGCCAACCCTGAGTGTAATATCATTATATTTCATGTTTCTGTCTAATATTTTAAGTTTTCCTTACATTTTAGGTGTTAACAAGTGAGATTCACATTACAAAGTGTCATAACCAAAACATGGCATTTCTGCTCAAGTAATCGCTATTGATTGAAAAGTCTGCAAATACTTGAGAAAATGGGACAAAAGCTTATAATTTCTTCTGATTTTAAATCTTCCTTTCATTATATGTTTTGGCAAGCGAAGTGGTGGCTTCAAAATCTCGTCACGGTATTTCAGTAAATTGCTCTCAATACCGAGCCTACCGACCAGTCCCTACTTTAAAGTTGAAAGGAGTAACATCTTGAGATTTTTGGTCCCTAGAGCACTCAGATCACAATAACTCATCTTATTCATGTTCTACTCCACAGTTTAGGTCATATTACCAAGTGGTTTAGTACAAAGGTAAATTCTAAAGATTGGTCAACTTCAATTAATGATCTGGTGATCGCATAAGTAAATCCTATAGGTTGGTCAACCTTAAAATGACCTGGTGGCAACATAAGTAAATTGGGATTTTGGTTGGATTTTACAAATTAAGCTTAGTCAATTGGTAAAACAAAGCAATTTTGACAGGTTTACCAGGGTTATTCATGATACAGGGAAAAACTAGGGTATGTCCCTCTCCCTCTCAGGGATGAGCGAGTAGAATCTGGGTCCCTTTTTGTGAACAAATTGAGGGGAATGGTACAAATCTGCTCAGTTGGTGGGTGAGCAGGGATGGCTGCACCTTTGGGCCACTTGAGGGTGGGGAGCCTCCCATCTGTGGAGTACCAGGATGCTGTCGGCCTCCTTGCCTGATGGTGGCTGTACCCTGTGGTTGTGGGATGTGACCTCAAAGGTTCTGGGGTAGGTACTAGGTAGTATAGATGGTGCAACTCACCCCTTTATATAGGTTATGGTGGCAAGGGTGGGTCCCAGTCCACATGGCAGTGAAGGAACCCATATGGGGCAATTCCCTGTCCATAAACCGCCCATACAAGGTGGATCTCTGGGTCCATGGGAATCTAGTGATTGGATTGGGATCTCGACCCTCCAGGGGGGTCTACAGGCCCGGCCCGCCACATAGTAGACGTGGTTACCTCGGCTCTACTTTACTTGCTACTCGCACGCCACATAGTTAAGTGTTCTCAGGTAAAATTTTGGCCAGATGAGCATTTCTGACATTAAGGTCACCATAAGTTCTTTATTATTGAGGGTTTAAAGGTGTACTCCCCAATTTTTTTCAACTTTTTTTTATTCACTAAATAAATAGTAAATATGTTCTTTATAACATTCTTTATGAAACCTATATATTTTAAGAACTCATACATTGTTTTAACTAGGAAATAAATTAAGATAAAGTACATGTGCATATGTTTGTATACAAAGTTTTGTTTTGAAACCGCCTGTCACATGACCACAGAAAATTTTGAGCAGACCAATCAGATTAGAGCACTCCCTGGCTTTCAACCACATTGGTTTTTCACCATTATGCTCTTTTTTTTATTGCTGGAATAAAGCTGTGTTTGCTTAATGCTGATCACTGTCGAGTGTCGACTGATCCCTGTGATTCCATATACAAGATATATAATATGTGTAAATTATGTATGTAAACTAGATTGGGCCAACTCGGCGCCAACATATCCCCAGACAGGTCATCACTCACGCCACAGGTTTTGATCGGGAATTTTTTAAAACATAATTACCCATTATTATATGAACTTCAGCACATCAATCTACTCTGTTTATATCTTCCCAAGGAAGATGGTGTATCCCCAGACGCCGAATACATAACTCAAATTATATTTTCAATCTTCCTGCAATGATAACTATACTCTAAACCTATTTTCAAAGTATTGAAATGATTGATGATTGAATGTGCATTCTAAAATAATAATCCCAAAAGAGTAGGGGTGGGACGAGTACAAATAATTCGGGTCGATTACTCGCAGATAAAAACTCGACTCGACATCGAGCACTCGTGAGGTTTAGTATCCACCTCAACAGGAAACGACATCCAATATGGCGGCTCCCGTAAACAAAAAAAATATAAAGGTAAAAGCTTTGAATCGCTTGAATTAGTTATTGTCAGCACATAATATCAATGACATTATGTTCAAAATGGTGGATTATGCGATTTAATGTAAGTAAGGTGTGGTATTTATGTTTTATTAACTAAAAAATGTTACCGGTTCTGTAGGTTGTTATATATACATGAGTATTCGACCTTGAGAATTGGGATCGAATTTTCGTGAAATTGCCCTCGCTCGTCGAGTGTCGACTGCTCGGTCGCACCCCTACAAAAGAGCATGTCCGTTTCTATATTTGTTGACAAATAAAATATTATTTTTAACTCAACTCATCATACTTTTCAATCTTCCTTCAAAGTATTTAAATGATTGATGATTCAATGTCCATTCTAAAATTCATAATCCCAAAAGCGCATATCTGTTTCTATATTTGTTCACAAATAAAATATTGTTTAAAAAAAAATTATTTATATTATTATTTTATTATATTATTTTTAGAATTTGCAAATTGTTTTCAGTTATTTATTTCCTCTATACCTATATATGTGGTCCATATATATGCAACCTAAATATGTGACACAATCTCAGTTCTGACTCCCCTTTGTGTTATATGTAATGAAGCCCACCACCTCCCACCCCCACCCCTCTCCCCTTCTCCACACCTCTCTCACTATTACACAAGATCTGCAACCCCATTGAGTTCTTTGTTTCTCATCTGATATCATTAAATACCTTTGTTTATTTAGTGTCACTCAATATAGCTGGAGGTCCCAGAGGTGGGGATAAATGGTAAACAAACAATCTATATAAAAGGGGTACTCAAATACAAAAAGAATTGAGAATTTTAAGTATGTGATTATCAACTGAAATGAGTTCATAACTGTAGGAGCTGTGTCAAAATTAACTGAGGCAAGTTGAATAAAACTGGGCTAGTTGAGGGTTCAAAATCCCCTAGTTTTACTACATAAGGATATAATTTCATTAATATTGGGACTTAAAGCTCACTTAAAGTGTCCATTTTGTCTACTTGAATATGTTTAACCAGTTTCATTTTAAAAAGTTAAAAACTCAGCAAGCAGAGGTATAACACACAAAAATAAGTTCTTAAAAGACTAAGATAGCCATAACATTATTAATATTCAAAATTTAAATAGACAGGCATTTCCTTTTAAAAATTCAAAGATTTCAGCTCTATAACCCACATAGTTTGACAGTTACTGGGCTTTAAAGTGGCATAATGTCCATAAATTGGGTTTCTGTGGGCATTTTAGAATTGTTAAAGAGACCTTAGCAATTAAACTACAGATCTGAAACTTTTTGGGGGACATACATAACAAACAAAAATTATATATAATACAGTTTAAGACTTGTCACACTAAGCATTTCCAAATAACAGGGCAAAATACGGAAAAAATGTCAAAAAAGGCACTTGGGCGAGTGTCTATGGCCCTCATACACAGGTTAAATGTCTACTAAAAACCTTGATTTTCGGCACATGTAAAAAGGACATAATAATGCATTCCCAGATGGGATTTCAGCTCCATCAATCACATAGTTTAACAGTCACAGGGCTTAAAGGTGGTAAAAAGTCCAAATATTGGGTCTCTGTGGGCCTTTTAGAGATCTCGATGAGGCTTTCAAATTAAAGCTTCAGACTTAAAATTTGTTACATACTAAGATTACACATAGAATATGTATCTAATAAAGTTTGAAACTTCTCAGACTTACCATTTCCAAGTTACAGAGCAAAATATGTGAAAAATGTCTTAAAAGGGTCACTCAGGTGGGTGTTTAAGGTCCTCATACACAGGTTAAATGTCTACTTGAAGCCTTGATTTTTGGCACATGTAAAAAGAACATAATAATGTATTCCCAGATGAGATTTAAGCTCTATCAGTCACATAGTTTAACAGTCACAGGCCTTAAAATTGGCAAAAAGTCCAAATACTGGGTCTTTATGGGGCCTTCTAGAGACCTAAATGTGGCCTTCAAATTAAAGCTTCAGACTTAAAATTTGTCACATACTAAGATTACACATAGAATATGCATCTAATACAGTTTGAAACTTCTTAGACTTACCATTTCCAAGTTACAGGGAAAAATATGTGAAAAATGTCTAAAAATGGTCACTCGGGTGGGGATTTATGGTCCTCATACACAGGTTAAATGTCTTCTTAAAGCCTTAATTTTTGGCACATATAAAAATAACATACTAATATCTTCCCAGATAGGATTTGAGCTCTATCAGTCACATAGTTTGACAGTCACAGGGCTTAAAAGTAGCAAAAAGTCCAAATATTGGGTCTTTGGGAGCCTTTTAGAGACCTCAATTTGACCTTCAAAATTAAAGCTTCAGACTTAAAATCTGTTACATACTAAGATTACACACAGAATATATATCTAATACATTTTGAAACTTCTCAGACTTACCATTTCCAAGTTACAGGGAAAAAGATGTGAAAAATGTCTTATAAGGGTCACTCGGGTGGGTGTTTATGGTCCTGATACACAGGTTAACTGTCTATTAAAAGCCTAAATGTTGGGGCACATATAAGAAAACACATAGATATATTCCCAGATGATATTTAACTTAGATGAGAGACATAGTTTGAAAGCTACAGTGCTTGAAAGTGGCAAAAAGTGCATAAATTGGGTCTCTGTGGGCACTTTTGAGACCTTAAGTCGACCCCTTTGGGTAAACCTACAGCCCTAAAATTTTCTACAGACAAGGATTACATATCAAAGTTATACCTAGTGCAGTTTGAGACTCATCAGAATTACCACTTCCAAATTATAGGGCAAAATATGTGAAAAGTATAGCAAAAGATCCCTAAGTGGGGGTATTTATGAGCCTCAAACACAATTTTCTCCTCAACTTAAAGTCGTGATTTTCGGCACATGTACTAAGAACATATTAATGTGTTGTCAGGTAAAATTTCAGCCAGCTGAGCATCATAGTTTGTGACCTACAGGGCTCTAAGTGGCCAAAAGTCCAATTTCTGACCTTAAGGTGGCCATAAGTTCTTTTTTACTGGGAGTTTAAGGTCACCTTAAAATAGGGATCTTCCTTTGGGCACCCTTAACATGTGTACCAAGTTTGAAAAAAAAATATTAATTTGTTTTTGAGTTATCGCGTCCACAAGGAAATTTCTACGGCGGCGGCGGCGGCGCGACGGACCTGAATCCAATATATCCCCGACTTTCGTCTGGGGATATAATAAAACCATATTTTTTGTAACTCGCTATTTACTAGTGCTGGGAGATCGCTTGGATTTTCCCTGTCGATGTTCGTATCGGACATTTGTAACCAAACTTCGGACATTTCCGATTATGGAGTCGAAGTGTAAAAAAGACAGATAAAATCAAATATTAAATTATATCAAGTAAAATACACACAAATTACCACAAATATGACCAAAATATAATCTAAAAGCCATTCACAGACGTCTCCCTCACTAACAGACCATGCTTGATGTATCCTCACTTGTGATTGGCTGATTTTATGATCACCTTGACAACAGTTGGAAAACCCCAAGGTGTTTCTATTTACGCATTCACGGCTAGTTTTGTGATTTTAACTGATGGATATTTCAGATTTTAACAAAATATTATGAAGGTTAGCATTTTATTGTGACCAAAAGGCTGCAAAGAAATGGATTTAGCAAATATCGGTTTTACTTAAATTTTACCGATCATTGATTGGCAATGAGCCAGCGAGCGATAATACCGAAGTTTGCGAACATCGTCCCAGCACTACTATTTACTACCTCAACTATGGAGGTTATGTTTTGGTGTGCACTCGTTTGTCTGTGTGTCGGTCAATTACTAGAGAAGTGATGAATGTTTTTACGATTTTTTGGATGGGTAGGGCATTGTCAAAAAAGAAGTGATCAAAGGTTTTGAAAGATCAGTGTCATATTCTGGACCCCCAAAACTCCTGAATATTTAGAAATGCACCCTATTGGAGATTAGTGCTCTCAGATTGATTTCTGGGGTTGAGTTTGTTTTTTTTTCTTCATAATATCTTTGAGATATTAGTAATTCTTTCATCATTCTTCACAGTACCATGCATCAAACATGCCTATATATAGTGAAATATGTATAGGTAGATGACAACTATTGCTTAGGTTTACTGCCCAACTGCTCTGATAGCTGAATTTCACTACACAGAGAGAAAAGAGAAATAAGGTTAGCAATTACCCATTAACATTAACCATGATTGAGTGCACGGAAACATTTAGAGTAAAATCAGATAGAGGGATAAAAATGAACGGTCGGTGATCACTGATGTGGAAGTACCCACTAAGACAATGAGGTTTGTGACATCCAACTGAGTTACTTATAAACCAACACATGCTTCCAGCTCATCCTGTTAAATGCATCTCACCTTATATAAATTTGTAAGTCTAAACTTAACGCTTATATAACTTGAAGAACCCTTTTTAACAACTTATTTATTTGAATGTATAGAATAAATTAATAGGAATTTATACATATACTCGTTTGGTTGAAGAACATTTTTATTGAAAGATTCAAAATAAGGATAAGAATTTTAAAAAGTTAAGAGTGTCAAAATTTCAAAGGGCATATTCAAATATATCGAGATAGTTCACTGCAAGGTCATGTCCATCAGTGTCAGGATTTTTCTTGCAAACAGAAACATTACTGTACCTTGTGAAAATTTAACAGTCAATTCATTTTTGAATTATTTACAATCTTTGCAATAAATTTTATTTTTGTGGTAACAAACCATATCACAAAATAACAACAAAAAGTTATGACCATACATTACTTAGAAAAGAAATATATTGTCTGCTTCTGTTAATTGTTTTATTTATTTATTGTTTTTGTACATTTCCCCCATTTACTGTAACCCAAAGTGTTTTATAACCAGTTTTCTCCTTTCCGATGTGACTTTGCCTTTATAGGTTTCAGTGTTGAATTGTGGTTAACCTATTTATCTTGTATATTCCTTCTAGTGGTGGTGGACCAGTTCACGCCCGAGTACCTATTCACGCCCACCCCCTAATTTCTCCAAAACAATCACAGTTACACAATAAATTACCAATGTATATGATCAATTTGATAACTAGACAAAAGTTTTTGTACACAAAAACAAAGCATCCCTACAGCTTTTAAGTTTTATAAGAAATGCTAAAGGACCAATGTGAAGAGGTAAATGTTATTGGTGAAGAGAAATTCTCCTGAAAGGACCATGTTAGGGTCACAAGAGTGATCTTAAAACGAAAAAAGCAATCAGTGCCTGTGAACAGGTTCTGTATCAGCTGACTGTGTCTTTTAAGCTGCAAAGTAGAAGAAGCATGTTTAGGTTTGGCTATGCTGGTTTGACCTTGAATGAGAGGCCCAAGGTCAAATCTGTCCACACCAGAAGATTCCCAGCACATGATTTCCTACATGATGGTTTCACATCCCAAACCCATAGGACTAATAATAAGCGAGTTATCGAACTTTTAAGTTTGGCTATGCTCGTTTGACCTTGAAGGAGAGGCCCAAGGTCAAATCTGACAACACCAAAAGATTGCCAGCCCATGATTTCCTATATGTTGGTATACCATCCAAAACCTCTAGGACCAATAATAAGCGAGTTATAAGCACTTTTCAGTTTGGCTATGCTCATTTGACCTTGAATGAGAGGCCCAAGGTCAAATGCGACCACACCAGAAGATTCCCAGCCCATGATTTCCTATATGTTGGTATACCATCCCAAACCTCTAGGACAAATAATAAGCGAGTTATAAGCACTTTTAAGTTTGGCTATCCTCGTTTGACCTTGAAGAAGAGGCCCAAGGTCAAATCCGACCACACCAAAAGATTCCCAGCCCATGATTTCCTATATGTTGGTATACCATCACAAACCTCTAGGACCAATAATAAGCGAGTTATAAGCACTTTTAAGTTTGGCTATTCTCGTTTGACCTTGAAGGAGGGGCCCAAGGTCAAATCCGACCACACCAGAAGATTCCCAGCACTTGATTTACTGTATGTTGGTATACCATCCCAAACCTCTAGGACCAATAATAAGCGAGTTATAAGCACTTTAAGTTTGGCTATGCTCGTTTCACCTTGAAGAAGAGGCCCAAGGTCAAATCTGACCACACCAAAAGATTCCCAGCCCATGACTTCCTATATGTTGGTACACCATCCCAAATCTCTAGGACCAATAATGAGCAAGTTATAAGCACTTTTAAGTTTGGCTATGCTCATTTGACCTTGAAAGAGAGGCCCAAGGTCAAGTCCGACCACACCAAAAGATTCCCAGCCCATGGTTTCCTATATGTTGGTATACCATCCCAAACCTCTAGGACCAATAATAAGGGAGTTATAAGCACTTTAAACTTTGCCTGTCCTCGTTTGACCTTGAAGGAGGGGCCCAAGGTCAAATGCGACCACACCAGAAGATTCCCAGCCCTTGATTTCCTACATGTTGGTATACCATCCCAAACCTCTAGGACCAATAATAAGCGAGTTATAAACACTTTTAAGTTTGGCTATGCTTGTTTGACGTTGAAGAAGAGGCCCAAGGTCAAATCTGACCCCACCAAAAGATTCCTAGCCCATGATTTCCTATAGGTTGGTTTACCATCCCAAACCTCTAGGACCAATAATAAGCGAGTTTTAAGCACTTTTATGTTTCGTTATGCTCATTTGACCTTGAAGGAGGGACCCAAGGTCAAATCCGACCACACCAGAAGATTCCCAGCCCATGATTTCCTACATGTTGGTATACCATCCCAAACCTCTAGGACCAATAATAAGCGAGTTATAAGCACTTTTAAAGGTCATAGGAAGTATTTTCAAATCATTCATTAGTGATTACATATACATATGTAAGTTCAATTTCTGTGAAAATAAGATGCGTCTGGACAAGGTTACATGGTATATTCAATCACTTTCTGGCTGTTTTTTCAAGATTTTCAGAACTGTCGCCATTATTTTTCACTCGACAACTCCCATAGAAAATACTAGCCTTGACGTCACAGGTTCATGACAATGTAAACAAACTATTATTTCCATAAGCCTTTTAATACATACATATATATTTAAAAGATTGCATAATGTGTTTTTATGAAGTTTATTTGTTTATAAGACATCAGTCTGCCACAGTAAATTTTTGAAATAGCCTTCAGAACATCTTTTATATTTGTTCTCAGAAAAAAAATATTTAGAGAGGTATTAAGAAAGTTGCATAAAAATCACCAAACAGTGCAGTCAACCAGGTTCAACTCTGAGATGAATTTTGATAGTTATTTTTTTCAATTTTGAAAACACTATTGCCAGGAGATGAAATAAATACAACATAAATGTCTTATGAACTGGGCCTCAAGCAAGGATAATCATATATGTTCCCCAAATTAGTTTCCCACCAAAACTGTAAACAATACTGCTTTCATAGTATACATAATGCGTCTAGCCATCTACAGTGTTGATTACAGTTCCCCTAAACACATATCCTAACAAGCATTCTGACGCATGCATTTATCTCCCGCCGTATAAATTAGATGTCCTAAAGATAGTGGAATATAAATTTTCCTGCGAGATGGAGGATTCTCTTAAATGCAATAGTTTTCAAGTTACAAGTGATTTTACTCATGATGGAAGTTAGTGAAAAGCCCAAAAGTAGCTATTACTCACTTAGCTATTCAGATAGACACCCAAGTTACCCACCATGTTGTTGCTATGGAAAAAGTAGGTGAATGACATATTTTAACAAAATGCTCTAAATGTAATACTTTTCAAGTTATAAATGATTTAGTGTTGAGTAAGAACTTCAAAGTAGCTATTACTCCGCTATGCAATGAGCCACAGGTCTGGAATTTTACTATGTTATAGCTGCCTCAAAATAGGTGAATAACATACTGAAACTAAATAATGTAAATGCAAAAGTTTTCAAGTTATAAGTGATTTACCCAACAGTGATAACCTAAAAGTAGTTATTATTCAGCTATGCCATGAGCTACAGGTCTGAAATTTTATTATGTTATAGCTGACCCAAAAGTAGCTGCATAACATATTTGCACAAAGTGCTCTAAATGCAGTACTTTTCAAGTTATAATTGATTTAGTGCATGATTTAATTAATTTTAATGTATTAAAATTTATTTTAAAAATTCATAAAAAAACTTAAGCATGTGAAACTTCTCCAAAATGTAGGTGAATGAGTTATTTGAGAAATACTGGCTATCTGCAATACTTTTAGTGATAATAGGCATTTACTTATTTTGAGTAGGTGAGTAATTAGCTACAGGTCTGAAACTTCACCAAGTGAAAGCTGTCCCAAAAGTAGGTGAATGACTTATTTGAGAAAAATTGGCTATCTGCAATACTTTTAGAGATAATTAGCATTTACTCATTTTGAGTAGTTGAGTAATTACCTACGGGTCTGGAACTTCACCATGTGAAGGCTATCCGCAATACTTCTAGGGATAATTAGCATTTACTCATTTTGAGTAGGTGAATAATTAGCTATGGGTCTGAAACTTCACCAAGTGATGGCTCTCCCAATAGTAGATGAATGAGTTATTTGAGAAAAATTGGCTATCTGCAATACTTTTAGAGATAATTAGCATTTACTCATTTTGAGCAGGTGAGTAATTAGCTATGGGGCTGAAAGTTCACCATGTGAAAGCTCTCCCAAAAGTAGGTGAATGAGTTATTTGAGAAAAATTGGCTATCTGCAATACTTTTAGAGATAATTCGCATTTACTCATTTTGAGCAGGTGAGTAATTAGCTATGGGTCTGAAACTTCACCAAGTGAAAGCTCTCCTAAAAGTAGGTGAATGAGTTATTTGACAAAAAAATGGCTATCTGCAATCCTTTTAGAGATAATTAGCATTTACTCATTTTGAGTAGGTGAGTAATTAGCTATGGGTCTGAAACTTCACCAAGTGAAAGCTCTCCCAAAAGTAGGTGAATGAGTTATATGAGAAAAACTGGCTATCCACAATACTTTTAGAGATAATTAGCATTTACTCATTTTAAGTAGGTGAACAATTAGCTACGGGTCTGAAACTTCACCAAGTGAAAGCTCTCCCAATAGTAGGTGAATGAGTTATTTGAGAAAAATTGGCCATCTGCAATACTTTTAGAGATAATTAGCATTTACTCATTTTGAGTAGGTGAGTAATTAGCTATGGGTCTGAAATTTCACCATGTGAAAGCTCTCCCAAAAGTAGGTGAATGAGTTATCTGAGAAAACTGGCTATCTGCAATACTTTTAGAGATAATTCGTATTTACTCATTTTGAGTAGGTGAGTAATTAGCTACGGATCTGAAACTTGACCATGTGAAAGCTCTTCCAAAAGTATGTGAAGGAGTTATTTGAGAAAAATTGGCTATCTGCAATACTTTTAGAGATAATTCGCATTTACTCATTTTGAGTAGGTGAGTAATTAGCTACGGGTCTGAAACTTTACCAAGTGAAAGCTCTCCCAAAAGTAGATGAACGAGTTATTTGAGAAAAATTGTCTATCTGCAATAATTTTAGAGATAATTAGCATTTACTCATTTTGAGTAGGTGAGTAATTAGCTACGGATCTGAAACTTCACCATGTGAAAGCTCTTCCAAAAGTACCTGAAGGAGTTATTTGAGAAAAATTGGCTGCCTGCAATACTTTTAGAGATAATTAGCATTTACTCATTTTCAGCAGGTGAATAATTAGCTACGGGTCTGAAACTTCACGAAGTGAAAGCTCTTTCAAAAGTAGGTGAATGAGTTATTTGAGAAAAATTGGCTATCTGCAATACTTTTAGAGATAATTAGCATTTACTCATTTTGAGTAGGTGAATAATTAGCTACAGGTCTGAAACTTCAAGTGAAAGCTCTCTCAAAAGTAGGTGAATGAGTTATTTGAGAAAAATTGGCTATCTGCAATACTTTTAGAGATGATTCGCATTTACTCATTTTGAGCAGGTGAGTAATTAGCTACGGGTCTGAAACTTCACCAAGTGAAAGCTCTTCCAAAAGTAGGTGAATGAGTTATTTGAGAAAAATTGGCTATCTGCAATACTTTTACAGATAATTTGCATTTACTCATTTTGAGTAGGTGAATAATTAGCTACAGGTCTGAAACTTCACCAAGTGAAAGCTCTCTCAAAAGTAGGTGAATGAGTTATTTGAGAAAAATTGGCTATCTGCAATACTTTTAGAGATAATTCGCATTTACTCATTTTGAGTAGGTGAGTAATTAGCTACGGGTCTGAAACTTGACCAAGTGAAAGCTCTCTCAAAAGTAGGTGAATGAGTTATTTGAGAAAAATTGGCTATCTGCAATACTTTTAGAGATGATTCGCATTTACTCATTTTGAGCAGGTGAGTAATTAGCTACGGGTCTGAAACTTCACCAAGTGAAAGCTCTCCCAATAGTAGGTGAATGAGTTATTTGAGAAAAATTGGCCATCTGCAATACTTTTAGAGATAATTAGCATTTACTCATTTTGAGTAGGTGAGTAATTAGCTATGGGTCTGAAATTTCACCATGTGAAAGCTCTCCCAAAAGTAGGTGAATGAGTTATCTGAGAAAACTGGCTATCTGCAATACTTTTAGAGATAATTCGTATTTACTCATTTTGAGTAGGTGAGTAATTAGCTATGGGTCTGAAATTTCACCATGTGAAAGCTCTCCCAAAAGTAGGTGAATGAGTTATCTGAGAAAACTGGCTATCTGCAATACTTTTAGAGATAATTCGTATTTACTCATTTTGAGTAGGTGAGTAATTAGCTACGGATCTGAAACTTGACCATGTGAAAGCTCTTCCAAAAGTATGTGAAGGAGTTATTTGAGAAAAATTGGCTATCTGCAATACTTTTAGAGATAATTCGCATTTACTCATTTTGAGTAGGTGAGTAATTAGCTACGGGTCTGAAACTTTACCAAGTGAAAGCTCTCCCAAAAGTAGATGAACGAGTTATTTGAGAAAAATTGTCTATCTGCAATAATTTTAGAGATAATTAGCATTTACTCATTTTGAGTAGGTGAGTAATTAGCTACGGATCTGAAACTTCACCATGTGAAAGCTCTTCCAAAAGTACCTGAAGGAGTTATTTGAGAAAAATTGGCTGCCTGCAATACTTTTAGAGATAATTAGCATTTACTCATTTTCAGCAGGTGAATAATTAGCTACGGGTCTGAAACTTCACGAAGTGAAAGCTCTTTCAAAAGTAGGTGAATGAGTTATTTGAGAAAAATTGGCTATCTGCAATACCTTTAGAGATAATTAGCATTTACTCATTTTGAGTAGGTGAATAATTAGCTACAGGTCTGAAACTTCAAGTGAAAGCTCTCTCAAAAGTAGGTGAATGAGTTATTTGAGAAAAATTGGCTATCTGCAATACTTTTAGAGATGATTCGCATTTACTCATTTTGAGCAGGTGAGTAATTAGCTACGGGTCTGAAACTTCACCAAGTGAAAGCTCTTCCAAAAGTAGGTGAATGAGTTATTTGAGAAAAATTGGCTATCTGCAATACTTTTACAGATAATTTGCATTTACTCATTTTGAGTAGGTGAATAATTAGCTACAGGTCTGAAACTTCACCAAGTGAAAGCTCTCTCAAAAGTAGGTGAATGAGTTATTTGAGAAAAATTGGCTATCTGCAATACTTTTAGAGATAATTCGCATTTACTCATTTTGAGTAGGTGAGTAATTAGCTACGGGTCTGAAACTTGACCAAGTGAAAGCTCTCTCAAAAGTAGGTGAATGAGTTATTTGAGAAAAATTGGCTATCTGCAATACTTTTAGAGATGATTCGCATTTACTCATTTTGAGCAGGAGAGTAATTAGCTACGGGTCTGAAACTTCACCAAGTGAAAGCTCTTCCAAAAGTAGGTGAATGAGTTATTTGAGAAAAATTGGCTATCTGCAATACTTTTACAGATAATTTGCATTTACTCATTTTGAGTAGGTGAATAATTAGCTACAGGTCTGAAACTTCACCAAGTGAAAGCTCTCTCAAAAGTAGGTGAATGAGTTATTTGAGAAAAATTGGCTATCTGCAATACTTTTAGAGATAATTCGCATTTACTCATTTTGAGTAGGTGAGTAATTAGCTACGGGTCTGAAACTTGACCAAGTGAAAGCTCTCCCAAAAGTAGGTGAATGAGATATTTGAGAAAAATTGGCTATCTGCAATACTTTTAGAGATAATTAGCATTTACTCATTTTGAGTAATTAGCTACGGGTCTGAAACTTGACCATGTGAAAGCTCTTCCAAAAGTAGGTGAATGAGTTCAGAAAAATTGGCTATCTGCAATACTTTTAGAGATAATTCGCATTTACTCATTTTGAGTAGGCGAGTAATTAGCTAAGGGTCTGAAACTTCACCAAGTGAAAGCTCTCAATTAGCTACAAATGAGAAAATAGCTATTACTCACTTATGGCATGCAATAGAACCCCAAACTATGTACCATCTTATAGCTAAGAACAAAGTAGCTGAACAACATATTTTAGGCAAACACTCTAACTGCAATAGTTTTGGAGTTACAATGGCTTTACTCAACAGTCAGAATTTCAAAGTAGCTATTACTCAGCTATCAAAGATTCAACAGGTCTGAAACTTTACTATGTGATAGCTTACCAAAAAGTAGATGGACAACATATTTGAAAAGATTTCCCTAACTTTAATACTTTTGAAGATATTTGACATTTACTTCTTTTGTTATTTAGCTACAAATGAGAAAATAGCTATTACTCACTTATGGCATGCAATAGAACCCCAAACTATGTACCATCTTATAGCTAAGGACAAAGTAGCTGAACAACATATTTTAGGAAAACACTGTAACTGCAATAGTTTTGGAGATACAATGGCTTTACTCAACAGTCGGAATTTGAAAGTAGCTATGACTCAGCTATCAAAGGTTCAACAGGTCTGAAACTTTACTATGTAATAGCTTACCAAAAAGTAGATGGACAACATATTTGAAAAGATTTCCCTAACTTTAATACTTTTGAAGATATTTGACATTTACTTCTTTTGTTATTTAGCTACAAATGAGAAAATAGCTATTACTCACTTATGGCATGCAATAGAACCCCAAACTATGTACCATCTTATAGCTAAGGACAAAGTAGCTGAACAACATATTTTAGGAAAACACTCTAACTGCAATAGTTTTGGAGTTACAATGGCTTTACTCAACCGTCGGAATTTGAAAGTAGCTATTACTCAGCTATCAAAGGTTCAACAGGTCTGAAACTTTACTATGTGATAGCTTACCAAAAAGTAGATGGACAACATATTTGAAAAGATTTCACTAACTTTAATACTTTTGAAGATATTTGACATTTACTTCTTTTGTTATTTAGCTACAAATGAGAAAATAGCTATTACTCACTTATGGCATGCAATAGAACCCCAAACTATGTACCATCTTATAGCTAAGGACAAAGTAGCTGAACAACATATTTTAGGAAAACACTCTAACTGCAATAGTTTTGGAGATACAATGGCTTTACTCAACAGTCGGAATTTGAAAGTAGCTATTACTCAGCTATCCACGGTGCAACAGGTCTGAAACTTTATTATGTGATAGCTTACCCAAAAGTAGATGAATAACATATTTGAAAAGATTTCTGTAACTGTAATACTTTTGAAGATACTTGGCATTTACTTCTTTTGTTATTTAGCTACAAATGAGAAAATAGCTATTACTCACTTATGGCATGCAATAGAACCCCAAACTATGTACCATCTTATAGCTAAGGACAAAGTAGCTGAACAACATATTTTAGGAAAACACTCTAACTGCAATAGTTTTGGAGTTACAATGGCTTTACTCAACAGTCAGAATTTCAAAGTAGCTATTACTCAGCTATCCAAGGTGCAACAGGTCTGAAACTTTACTATGTCATAGCTTACCAAAAAGTAGATGAACAACATATTTGAAAAGATTTCTGTAACTCTAATACTTTTGAAGATATTTGACATTTACTCCTTTTGTTATTTAGCTACAAATGAGAAAATAACTATTACTCACTTATGGCATGCAATGGGACCCCAAACTATGTACCATCTTATAGCTAAGGACACAGTAGCTGAACAACATATTTGAAGAAAAAGTTGTAACTGCAATAGTTTTTGAGTTATGAGCCCTTTACTCCAAGTAGCTAAGATAGCTATTACTCAGTTATCTTTAGGCCTAAGTCCATAAAACCAAAAAAATTTTCGAGGGCGTGAAAATTCATTGGGACAATTAATTTATAAAAAATCTGTAGCTGTAGTAGTTTTGGAGGAATCTGCGTGACTAACTAACGCACACACGCATGCACGCACACACGCACACACACAGGCATCATTTCATAATCTCCCTCCCGGGCTAAAGCCCGGCGGGAGATAATAAAATGTCACCAACTAATTTCCAAAACTTTAAATTATCCAAACTTAAGGCCAAGAAATATTGAACTAATATCTTAAGGAAAACTCATATACTGAATTATTTCATAAACTGATAATGTAACAGTTAGAACTTCAAACATGATTCTTTCAGAATAAATTCAATAAATTTGACTACAACAGCATGCTTTTATAAATTATTGATGCAAATGAAAACAAATTGTGTAGTTTGATTTCACTTTACATCATGCCTTTTCTTGATAGAAATGCTGGTGATTAAAGGCAAAAAAACAGTATCCAGTAAGTTCAAATGACCACTTTTGAATTTATCAAGAGATTCTTAGTTTTGTGTAAATTTATCTAACTTGAAAGGCTAATTTCCCATCACAGTTTAAAAACCTGGAAAAAAATGATGGAAGGAGGCAAAATCTCATATATATGTTTACGCTTTCTGCATTCCAAGACAAGCCTACTTACAGTATATCTGTGTTTGTTAGAACTGTCAGTGGTTAAAAGTTAGGTAAAACTTGAGAAAAAAACAGCATCTAGAAAAAATAGAGGCTAGTGAGCTTTTTTGGCAAAGGAAAATGTTATCTTCCTTCAGTTTGTAAATATATACACTATATCTCCAACTACACAGAACTTCATTATGAACCTGTGACGTCATCAATCATCTACTACCAGAAAAACAATATGTCCACTTTTTACTCCATGTTCGGTTCTCGCCTCCAACCTCTGTGGCCGCCGGTTCGAACCTCGGGCCGGGCGCTTCATGTTGGAAAGTTGGTAGTTACTTGCCACTGCCCGGTGGTTTACAGTGCACTATGCACTGGTTTACTCCACCTGTAAACTACCCGTCGCAATACGACCCTGGCTGTTGAACGCGACGTAAAGCAACAAATAAATAAATTCACTCCACGTTCGTGATATTAATTTTTATAATGCTATTTATGGCTCTTGTACCATATATTTCTTAAAATAAACCACATTTTCATTCTTATAGGTTGTTTGTCTACTGAATGAAGTTAACTTCATAATTTTTGTGAAAAATGTTTCCTATATGCTGGTATACCATCACAAACCTGTAGGACCAATAATAAGCGAGTTATAACCACTTTTCAGCTTGGCTATGCTCATTTCACCTTGAATGAGAGGCCCCAGGTCAAATGCGACCACACCAGAAGGTTCCCAGCCCATGATTTCCTATATGCTGGTATACCATCCCAAACCTCTAGGACCAATAGTAAGCGAGTTCTAATCACTTTTAAGTTTGGCTATGCTCGTTTGACCTTGAACGTGGGGCCCAAGCTCAAATCCGGCCACACCAGAAGGTTCCCAGCCAATGATTTCCTACATGTTGGTTTACCATCCCAAAGCTCTAGGACCAATAATAAGCGAGTTATGAGCATTTTTATGTTTGGCTATCCTCATTGGACCTTCAAGGAGGGGCCCAAGGTCATATCCGACCACACCAAAAGATTCCCAGCCCATGATTTCCTATATGTTGGTATACCATCCCAAAGCTCTAGGACCAATAATAAGCAAGTTATAAGCACCTTTAAGTTTGGCTATCCTCGTTTGACCTTGAAGGATGGGCCCAAGGTCAAATCCAACCACACCAGAAGATTCCCAGCACATGATTTCTTATATGTTGGTATACCATCCCAAACCTCTAGGACCAATAATAAGTGAGTTATACACACTTTTCAGTTTGGCTATGCTCATTTGACCTTGAAGGGGGGCCCAAGGTCAAATGCGACCACACCAGCACATGATTTCCTACATGTTGGTATACCATCCCAAACCTCTAGGACTAATAATAAGCGAGTTATAAGCACTTTTCAGTTTGGCTATCCTCGTTTGACCTTGAAGGAGAGGCCCAAGGTCAAATCTGACCACACCAAAAGATTCCCAGCCCATGGTTTCCTATATGTTGGTATACCATCACAAACCTCTAGGACCAATAATAAGCGAGTTATAAGCACTTTAAACTTTGCCTATCCTCGTTTGACCTTGAAGGAGGGGCCCAAGGTCAAATCTGACCACACCAAAAGATTCCCTGCACATGATTTCCTATATGTTGGTATACCATCCCAAACCTCTAGGACCAATAATAAGCCAGCTATAAGCACCTTTAAGTTTGGCTATGCTCGTTTGACCTTGAAGGAGGGGCCCAAGGTCAAATGCAACCACACCAGAAGATTCCCAGCACATGATTTCCTATATGTTGGTATACCATCCCAAACCTCTAGGACCAATAATAAGCGAGTTATAAGCACTTTTAAGTTTGGCTATGCTCATTTCACCTTGAACAAGAGGCCCAAGGTCAAACCCAACCACACCAGAAGATTCCCAGCACATGATTTCCTATATGTTGGTATACCATCCCAAACCTCTAGGACCAATAATAAGCGAGTTATAAGCACTTTTCAGTTTGGCTATGTTCATTTGACCTTGAAGGGGGGCCCAAGGTCAAATGCGACCAGACCAGAAGATTCCCAGCACATGATTTCCTATATGTTCGTATACCATCCCAAAGCTCTAGGACCAATAATAAGCGAGTTATAAGCATTTTTATGTTTGGCTATGCTCGTTTAACCTTGAAGGAGAGGCCCAAGGTCAAATCCGACCACACCAAAAGATTCCAGCCCATGATTTCCTATATGTTGGTATACCATCCCAAAGCTCTAGGACCAATAATAAGCCAGTTATTAGTACTTTTAAGTTTGGCTATCCTCGTTTGACCTTGAACGAGAGGCCCAAGGTCAAATCCGACCACACCAGAAGATTCCCAGCACATGATTTCCTATATGTCGGTATGCCATCCCAAACCTCTACGACCAATAATAAGTGAGTTATAAGCAATTTTAAGTTTGGCTATGCTCGTTTGACCTTGAAGGATGGGCCCAAGGTCAAATCTGACCACACCAGAAGATTCCCAGCACATGATTTCCTATATGTTGGTATGCCATCCCAAACCTCTAGGACCAATAATAAGCGAGTTATAAGCACTTTAAACTTTGCCTATGCTCGTTTGACCTTGAAGGAGGGGCCCAAGGTCAAATGCAACCACACCAGAAGATTCCCAGCCCATGATTTCCTACATGTTGGTATACCATCCCAAACCTCTAGGACCAATAATAAGCGAGTTATAGGCACTTTTAAGTTTGGCTATGCTCATTTGACCTTGAACAAGAGGCCCAAGGTCAAATCCAACCACACCAGAAGATTCCCAGCACATGATTTCCTATATGTTGGTATACCATCCCAAAGCTCTAGGACCAATAATAAGCGAGTTATAAGCATTTTTATGTTTGGCTATCCTCGTTTGACCTTGAAGGAGAGGCCCAAGGTCAAATCTGACCACACCAAAAGATTCCCAGCCCATGGTTTCCTATATGTTGGTATACCATCCCAAACCTCTAGGACCAATAATAAGCGAGTTATAAGCACTTTAAACTTTGCCTATCCTCGCTTGACCTTGAACGAGGGGCCCAAGGTCAAATCTGACCACACCAGAAGATTCCCAGCACATGATTTCCTATATGTTGGTATACCGTCCCAAACCTCTACGACCAATAATAAGCGAGTTCAAGGCTTAATCTTAGCAAAATTTTTATGAACTTATAATCAATCGCCCGTCAATCGGTCAATTATGGCCCGACTGATCCCAATATCGACTGGCGCCTAGATTCTTCCCTCAGGAATGTGCATACCAAATTTGGTTGACCCACACCCAGTACTTTCTGAGGAAATCTAGTGAAAAGGAAGTAAATTTTTTTTTGAATTTTTGATAATGTGACCTTGATAAAGGTCAAAGGTCAAATTTATGCCTGTCAAAAAATTTCCCCACGCCTATAGAAGAACACTGCCACATATCATTTGGATAGGCCTAATAACAAGGGAGATATTCAAGGAAGACGATAATGCGGCGGCGGCGGCTGACTGAAAACCGGGGGTGAAACCAATAAGCGTCCCCTTTTCAAGGGACGCTTAATTATCTACGATGTGGTATACATCTTCTCTATGAAAAATTATAAATCTTCAAGAAAATTGGGGGTGGGCCTGAATTGGTACCCGGGCGTGAATTGGTCCACCACCACTAGTTAATTAGAAAAACGCAGTGTCTAATGTGACGACGATCGTCGGCAAAATAGACGACAGCTTAAATTGCCGACCGTCGGTTTAATAGACTTTATTCTATTATGCTGCTAAGTGTAAACCTATCTTGAAGGCTTAAACTAACCCTTTGTTCTGTGCTAGCCCAATTATTCTTGTTTACTACTGAGTACATGCTACCTATTTTCCCTCATATCCAAGCACATTGCAATTTAGCCATGTTGACAACTAGCAGGTGTTGGCAGGAGTAATGATGTTATGCGGATTGCAATTAGACTGGTACCCTGGATGGTCCCTAATTGATATTTGGGGGAGTGTTTGTCTTACTATGTTATTCTCAATTGTTGAGTGTCACTGATTACTCCTAACAATGTCACAACCACTGAACATTCCTAATTGCAGTTACCTATCCCCACTGTCTATATAAACCCCTGAGTTTTACTCTGCAAATCATTCAATCCTTTGGATTTAGTGTGAATTGGATATTACATCATTTTATTACAGTCTTTTATGCTGCTGGGTGATTTAGATTGAGAATACTTGTAGTTATAGTTCAAAGTAGTTTAGAGTCTTTTCTTATAATTAATTTATAGTATATACTTAATACAAACTTGTGCTGATGGTGATCTGAGTGTCAAGATGAATGACAAGTTTAAGTTGGGTGCTTTGTTTCCCGACAAAAAATCACTGGAATTAGACATCAAAACATATGAAAAAGAAAATTTTGTCAACTTGTGGAAAAAACATTCTAGGTCTATAGCATCTGAAATTAAGAGAAACCCCAATAGGGGTAACCACATCAAGCCAGATCTTGAATGTTCAGAGGTTACATATGCTTGTGCAGAAAGCATAAACCTACAATCACAACAGGGGGAAGACCAAACCAGAGGACAAACAAAATGGATTGCCCATTCATCTTGAAGTTCAAATCTTCAAAAGATGGCCAGTTTTTGATGTTGTTTTCACTGGTGACTGATCACAACCATGAAGTCACTGCAGATGAATTTCAGCTCTACCCATCACAGAGGCGCCTGGACAAAGAGTCAACCCAACAAGTGGCTGAGCTGTGCAAGATGCAGGCCAACAGAAAACTCATCAGGGAGAACATAGCTGAGAAGACAGGGAAGAACTTAGTGATGAAGGACATACACAACATCGCGGGGAGGGTCAAGTCTGCTTCATCAACTAATCAGTCTACCAGTGATGCAAAAGAACTTGCAAAGTGGATGAAAGAAGATTACCCACAACTTGAGACTGAATTCATAGTACTTGATGGAGAGATGGTGGGAATGTTCATCCAAGACCCCCAAATGAAGTCTTCTTTCCACCGCTTCCCAGAAGTACTCATGGTGGGGGCATTCTGAGTGAAAACCACATAGAGATGATACCAGAGAATATTCCATCAGCCTGTTTAGACAATGAAAGAGTGGATATAAACATCATTTTGAAATATTTTGACACAGATGGGTGGGCTGCTCTTACTAGTGTATTCAGGGAAAGGGTGTCAATTGGTTGGCTGTGCTTTAAATGCAATCAAGACTTAAGTGGGGAGTCAATAGGGTGTGACAGTTGTCTAGAGTGGTACCACCACAAGTGTGCAGGAATTAGGAAGATACCCACCTCCCAGTACTGGTTTTGTAAGAGCTGTAAGTGAACACAAACAACTAAAGGGGAACAAAAACATTGACTTAATAATTGAATTTTTAGTTCTACATGTATTCATTTTATTGCACTGTTATTTGTATTTGTACATATATTCATTTTATTGCACTGTTATTTGTATTTGTACATGTATTCATTTTATCCACATAAATTCAATAAAGGAGAACATAAACATACCTTAATAATTACCTTCAATACTTACAATAGTCGTCAGAATAGCCTGTGTATTATTCTACTGACAGTCGGCAATATAAGCTGTCCACTATTATTACCTTCAATACTTACCTTTAAATAGTCGGCAATATAAGCTGTCCACTATTATTACCTTCAATACTTACCTTTAAATAGTCGTCAGAATAGCCTGTGTATTATTAAACCGTCAGAATAGCCACTGCGTTAGAAAAATAACAAAATCTTACAATTAGTAGATTAAATTCAGTTACCTAGCTTCTACTTAAATCCATGAAGTAATCAGTGTCAAATTTAAACGTAGACAGTCGAGTGTTCCCCAATCCATTTATCTGATTGATTTAAGTTTAGGGTGTACACTTTCCCCAATCTTTTTATCCATCCTTGTGTTCCCTTTATAAAAACACTGACTTCATCTGATGTGTGGTTGATATCAGCTTTTCCAGAATTCCCCACTGTATATTACCAGGTGGGCTGCTCTGCTGTAGTTTAAAGAACTGTTTCTTTGTTAATAAGCTGAAGTTTTTCATTTGGATTGATTTTATGGGGGTTTTATGATTATCTCTGTGAAATGGAATGATAAAATAGCACCTTGGGCCACCGTGGCCTAGCGGGTAGCACACTTGGGTCCCACTAAACACCGTGCGGAGCCTCCGCACGGTATCTCCACACAGTAAACGTGCGGAGTTTTAAAACACTCCAAAAACCTCTGTGTATGCATATTTATTTGCATCAAATAAATAAACTGAGTGCCAAAATACTTCAAATTGTAAAATATGTACAAAGTTGTGAAAAATTGGACATATCACACAAAAAATTCACTGCCACATTGTGGAGATAAATGCTAATTAAGGGTATTGCTCTGAGGTCCAGAATTTTTATATCTGTATTCCTATCATAACATTTTATGTTTATCAGAAGAGATATATTGTGAGGTTATATCATTATATCACTGTTTCCATAAATATCTTTTTGAAAAAAAAAACTTAAATTTAACATACACTCAAGAGATCTGTTTGACTTGTGATTATCTTTTCTAGGTATATTTATACCCATGGCAGAGGACTTATTGTAATTTGAATATATTAGAACAGAATCCTTTGATATTAATTCAAAGAAATTGAAAAACATGACACTATTGTCATTATTTGTGACTTGAATCAAAAGACTGTGGACAGAAACAGTTTACCCTTGATTGCAATGAAGTGCAATTTCATTGAGAATTCATGTCAAATATTTAGAGATGTGAAATAAAATAATCCTTTGATCACATTTGAAAGGTAATATAATTACAATTGGATTAATGTAAATGATTGTGCAAGTAAAAAATATGTTGTCTTTTAGTTATTGTTAATTATATTGAAATCTGGGGAGTACATAACCAAATAATAATTTCATTCCCTTTTGCATCTAAGATTTATTATTACATTTTTAACAAAAACCATCATTTAAATATATTCTTATTGCCCACCAAAAAGTCTACTCTGGGACTTCTGCAACTCCTATATGAAACTGACTCCTCAAAAATTTGATTCTGTGGCTTCATTCAACTCCATGTATATGAAAGTGACTCCTAAAAATTTGATTCTGGGGGTTTATACAACTCAATCTATATAAAAGTGACTCCACACGGTAAACGTGCGGAGATTACCGTGCAGAGTCCCGAACGGTATTTAGAGGGACCGGCACACTTGTCTAGGAACTCAGAGGACGTGAGTTCAATCACAGGTACAGGCAGATACATAGTGGCTCGGATGACCACTTAAAATGGCGGTCCTCTGTCATTGGGTTCTATCCCCAGTGGCAGGTTAAAGAACCTCAAGGACGTTGATAAATGGTCATCCTTGAGCCTCTATCTTCCAGCTAGGGGAATGTCAGTTACTTGTCAGTTGGGGCTGTACCTGTACAGTCGGATTGGTTAAATAGCGCTTTGAGTCCTGGAGATATTGCGCTGAGTATAAATACATAATAATAATAACCTTCAAAATTGGGGAGTACACCTTTAAGGTCGCCATAGACTCAGTTGTCCCAAATATTCATCTTTCAATCAAGACAGGGAAAATCCATACCAAGCGATCAAGGTGAGCTTCCCTGCCTGGGTGGAGGAAGTCGTCACGCCTAAATCATAAACAACATAACGTGGATCAGATGGATATGATTGCATCAGGTGGTTTTTCAATTCGTCAAACATCTTCATGTCCTCTTCTACAGTCGGAGTAGGAAGCTTTTCCTTCACAAACTCCGGTATGATTAACTTCTTGTCAACAATTTTAAATATAATATATTTTGCAGTTTTGTTTGTTTTCATGTCATTGTACTGATCGATAGAACATTGGTCAACGGTGATACCACTCATACTCTTACTACTAGACATCTTGTTACGGTTACAGTATCGTTGTTTCTTCTTGTATCGACGGTCTCGTATCGACGTTTTCATAAAAACTATGATCACATGATTTTTTCGCTTTCCGGGATTTCGAGACAACTCGCCCCTGCTGACAATTCGCCCCCGTTTTTCCCAGATGATTCGCCCCTTGTTTTAAAGATAATTCGCCCCCCATTTTTAAAGATGATTGGCCCCTTTTTATGGAAACCTTTGGTGATTTTTATGAATGTACTGTCTATTTCCATTCTGTAAACAATACATAGTACTAGTCGTTTTAAGTGTGTGATTTTGAAGCTAATACAATGCATATTGTTATATAGAGCAAGTGATGTAAATTCGCCATTGGATGTAAAGTCGCCACTTTTTGGTTTTTGTCAATTTTACAGCACAAATATGGAAAACATGTCATAATTATGTTACATATACATAGAAAAAATACTTATCTATTCCCCTACAAGATTTCATAGTCCAACATTTTATATTTTCTGGACTTTAGAGAGTTTAAATTATGCAATTTTTAACAAATACCAACCAACATTATAAACTTCTGTGGGAGAAACTTAATTTAAATCTATGTTAATAATAACTTTCCGCTAGAAAAGATGTAAAATAATTATTTAGCTTAAATTTTTCACAGTATGGTAGGTAGGTATTATGCTTGAAAACAGGTTTTTCAAACAACGGCGAATTTAGATCCATTTTCATCCATTTCATTTTTGTATGAAATAATAACAGCTCTCTAAGTGAACCTATTTATTTATTTATTCATTCGTACATCAGATAGTACACAGGTTACAATTTTGAACTAAACACAGTTGAACTAAACACAGTTGAACATATACACAAGGTTTATACAGTGCTAACAAATTCTATATCATACAAATCATTCTTAAATGGTATTTGATTTGTTTCTATCAGAGATATAAAATCTGCTAATATACCGTATCTTCATTATACATTTCTGACATTGTTTTTATCACTGACTGGTTAAATGCACCATAGTTTATGTTATACTTGTCTATTCTATATCTGTAGACTAATAAATTGAGAGTATTACATACAGACGATTGACTTCCTTGTAATGCTATGTCACAGCATAACTTTATTAATTGATTTTCAGTCTTATGAACCGTCTTATGAAAAAAATTTAAAAACGGCTATGTAACTGAACATCTACAGGGAGATCATTGCATATAAGTGGCAAATAGATAGATCTACATTTGTAGGGTAGTTGTAGAAGATATCGAATACTTTTTCTCCAAGCAGTTAGGAAGGTATTTACAGTTTTACTGCTATAATCCCACAAATAGAACCATATACTGACATACAGAAGGTTTTAAATAACTTATACTTAATCTCTCTTGATACGTTAGGGAAAGTAGCCTTTAAACTATTAACATAGAACATATCTGTGATATTCTTTACACAAGAACCCTTATCATCAATATTGAGAGTGATTCCTAGATGATTAGCACTCTTAACTGAATTGATCAATATACCATTGAAAAACATACCTTCAATAACTGAACTCTGTGTAGAATGTAGTAACTGGTACTTATCAGGATTAAATGATATACTGTATTCAGAACTAAATTTATCACATATTTCTAACTGTAACCGCATGGCTGTTTGACTTGGGGTAATAATAACAATATCATCAGCATAACTAAAGCTCCCCATATACTTTGTACCAATGTAACACCCATACCCTGAATTCTTTAATTCTATTAACAGTTTATCAATATACATAGTAAAGAGAACAGTTTATCAATATACATAGTAAAGAGTACAGGAGAGAGCACTCCTCCCTGTTTCACACCATTTGTTACAGTGCATAAATTTGAAAAGCTTTTACCCCATTTTACACGAAGCTTTTGATGAGTATACATGTTTGCTAGAAAGCTACAAGTTAGAGGACAGAGGCCTTTGTCTAACAGTATTTGAAATAGTTTACAATAATGTACTTTGTCAAAGGCCTTACTAGCATCTAAAAACATAACGAATGCATCAGAATGGTTAGTCTTGTAATAATTTATTACTTCCTAGACAACGAAGGAACAACTTGTAGTTGAGGGGTTGATTTTAAACCCAAATTGATAATCTGAGGTTGAAAACACACTTTTGTTTTGGTACAGGATAATGGATTCAAGTAATTTCCCTAACACACTACTAAGTGCAATAGCTCTGTAATTATCTGAATAATTTATTGACTTGTGCTTGTTCTTTGGTATGGGTACTATTGTAGAAATGAGCATATCACTTGGTGCATATCTATGTTTTATCATTGAACTAAACAGCATTGAAAGATATATGCTCAGTTTAGGTGCGGCATTGATGAAGTTATCAGATTCACAGTCAGTTAGGCCATCTCTTTTTCTTTTCTTTAAATGCTTCAAACTTTGCTAAACATCATACACAGTTACAGCATGAGAATTATAACAATTAGAATTTAAACATCTTAATTGAATATGTTTATCAACATCATGCATCAACTTTTGCATTTCCTTTGAATCATATGGCACGGAATTATATAAGCTTCTATATTTCTGATGGAACAAGTCACTTATTTCTTTTTCCCCAGTTATGTTATTTATACATGTAGGTATACTTTTTTATTGTTTGTCTTCATCTGTCTGACCACTTTCCAGAAGCACTTTATGTTTTTATTGACCAGACTGTTGGCTAGCTTTTCAGCTCTCAGATTGTCACTTCTATGTTTGACCTGACGAACTGCATAGTGATATCTTGCTCTTGTTTGTCTACGGATGTCAGCAACGTAGCCAACATGTGGGAAGCCACTTTCTTTCCAAATACGATGCCAAAATAAAGCAATTTCATGGAGTGGCCTGACATGGTCATTCCAGCCAGGGATGCTGTGAGCTTTTATTTTGGCTGAAATCTTTGGAATAGTTTTTCAGCAGATTTAACACAGGAGTCTACAATATCATCATGGAATTTTTGTAAAACAGAACTGTGTTCCTTACAGTGCCAGTCTTCACAGTATAAAGCACTATGAGGTATTTTTATACATTGCAAGTATTCATCCAGAACACTTTTGTAGTTACTAATATGATTTGTATTGGCTCTGTCCCATATTACTTTGGTATCACCAGGCTCAAGAGAGCAGTCATTTTAAATTCTGTCACATGGCACACACATTTCTATTTGAATAGCATTGTGATCAGACAAATTATCAACATCATGCATAGAATGATACTTTACAACATATTGGGAAAGACTATCACTTACTAAAATATGATCAATAATTGACCTGGAATTGTTCGCTTTATTTTCATGTGAAAATTTAACATTCACTTTGCCATACTTTTCTGGACACGCAAGAGACATTTTGTTTATGAATTTCATCAAATTTTTGTGACATTTATATTGATTAGTACTTTTTTCAAGAGACAAATTAAAATCACCACCGATAACAATGTGATTACAGTTGTAAGTAAGTGACACAGACTCAATTTCATGAAGAATTTCTGAATACTGTGTTAAATAAGATTCTAAATTGTCTTTATAAATTGGCATATAAACATTACACATTAATATGATGGCTGTATTCATGTTAACAACACTGATATTTAACCTTTTAGACTTTGTTACAATAGGCTCTACACTACACTGTAGATTTTTATTCCAAAGCATAGCGACTCCACCGTATGGTCTACCATGTTTAATGCTATTTGAATCCATGCCAGATTTAAACACAATACCAATATTGTTTAAGGATTTGTGGAATAAGTAACTTTGATCTTCATATAACCAATGTTCTTGAATAAAAAGAAAGTCAGTATGTTTTAACAGTTGTGCAATGTATTCAAAACGGCCAGGGCCACTGCCCTGACTATTATATGTAGCGATTTTCAGATTCATTATTTAGTGTCTAAGGTGGTTGCAGCATCCTTGACCACACTTTTTGGCGGGAAATATTTTCTGATACACACACCTCTGGGCCAAATATCGATGTTGAAAAGATTTTTAAACTCTTACACAGGTACAGTTAGCCGGAAAGATTTGTACTTTGCAGCTGGATTTGATATACATTTCAGAGACAGTACTTTAAAACCATTACTTTTCACTAAGTCAAATACACTTTCAGTTTCAGCATCAACCCTGTAGATAAAAAGGTCTCTTGTTGGTTCTGGTGCTCCTTTAACATTTTGTGTGGTGGCAGTGCCTTTAACTATATTTCTCTTTCTGCTTTCATTTCTGCGTATGAGTTTCAGCTGGTGAGCAGGTACTTCAAAAACATCCTCCGATTGAGCTTTCTGTGCAGATAAAGAAGTCATTGAGTCCCAAGTGTTTTTATATTGTTTATACAAAGATTGTCTGAGGGAAAACCCATCTTCTGTGTTTGAGGTTGAACAACATCATTCTTTTCATTGTATCCCATGGAATTTATATTGTCCTGCTGTGCTCCATTAGCCCGGTTGTTTTTTATACTATGGCTACATATAGAAGCGTAAGTTGGAAGGTTCCTATTTTCCGAAGTATTTTTTTAGTTAAAATTTTGAACAAAACGGTTGTGTGCACCATTTGTAATTTCTTCCCTCAATAAAATTATCCTTTTATGCCATAAATGGCACAATTAAAAAATTTATTCTGTCGTCTGCAATTTTCCGAAGATTTTTTTCGCCAAAAGTATATGCTCAAAATTATGCCCATTCATATTATCTTTATGAGAAATTGATTGAATTTAGAAAATAAACTGTTTTGTTATCCCTTTATTTTCATCGGAGCAAAAAGGTACTTTATTGTTTTCTCTCTTTCAGTGATTATTTTTTTTTAAATACATTGTAGTCAAAATTTCCCTGATTTTGTTTATTTATGTAAATATATAAATATAAATAAACTGCAAATATTTTGCTGAATTTTTGAGGTAAATTCTTACTTTTGCTTGAATAAAAGTCATCCTTTTTCGGTGTAATCCCCAACACATTAAGGCATGGTGTAACTACTTATCATCTAAGATGTTTAAAGTTTATGCTGCTGTGAAGGAGGAACACCTACCAGTGCAGAGGGCAGCAAACTTATATGGGGTTCCCATTACCACTCTGAAACATCGGGTCAGCGGAAGAGTTTCTATATCCATGCATGGTGCTGGGGCTGCTCCTTTATTATCACGGACCCAGGAGAAGCAACTTGTTGATCACTTAAAGGCCAATTCTCTGGAAAAACATTATTGTTCTTTGTCATTGCTAATTTATAAGTTCTGACATAGTCTTTTTTACCTCACACTATATCACACTAAATCGGATATGAGTTTCTGGATAAATTTCATCTTTATCAGTCCATGAAATACTATCCTTTATATATTCCAATATCTTTTTGGCATTGCTTCTAAATTTTTTCGGAAAATTGGATAAATCATATTGTCAGTTGGGTCACACAAGCCTGGGTGCAAAAACTATAAAAGATGGCAGTTATATTTAGAAGAAGACATTTTGTTCCTGGATTCTACAGTGTCAACATGAATAAAGCTGTGAAAAATGTTCAAATAGTTTTCATACTCCTTATTCATTCAGGAGACATATGCTTACACAGCACAACACAGGTACAATGCCAGCTTGGAATGAGAAAAATGTTGAAAGGCAGCATGTCTGAATCGATCATCTGCTGGTGTGACACATGTAAGACCTGATGCAGCACATGTCACACCTGATATCGCAGATGTCACACATGTATTGCCTGATGTAACACATGATGCCTCACATGTAACACCTCATGTAATGCCTAATTTCTCACATGTAACACCCGATGTAACACATGTAACACCATTTAGCCCCTCCTGTAAGGCATGTAACTCCTAATGTCTCGCATGTAACACATGTAACACCTTATGTAACACATAAAACACCTGATGTTTCAAATGTAACACATGTAACACCCAATGCCTCTCATGTAACACCTAGTGTCTCTCGTGTCTCACATGTAACCCCTGATAATTCAAATGCAACACGTGTAACACCTAATGCAGCATATGTAATGCCTGACCCTGCACAAGAAATGCGTTTGTCGTCCAATGCTGGACATATCTTGAGACAAAATTCTCATCCATGTTTGAAAGTATCATCGAGGCTGGAGGATCCCTTTATTAGCAGGACCAACTTCTTGTAGAAAAACCACCTGGATGAAACATTTACTGCAGCAGGGTGAAACAATGATAAAGCCTCCACCTAAAAAGATCCTATGGTTTTACAAAAGATGGCAACCAGCTTACACTGAATTACAAGAAACTATTTCTTATATCGAATTTATTCACGGTATTGGACAGAGGGATCCTGATGGCCAGCCTACCTTGTACATTTATGATGACCTTATGAAAGATACTACCAAAAATATAGACATATGTGAAATGTACACTGAAGGTTCTCACCACTGTAATTTGAGTGTAATTTGCCTGTTGCAAAATTTGTACCACCGAGGTAAAGAAAACAGAACTATGAAGTTAAATACACAATATATTGTGCTTTTTAAAAATCCACGTGACCAGCAACAGGTGGCACATTTGGCAAGGCAGATGTACCCAAATAATTCACACATGCTTTTAGATGCATTTTGCAATGCTACGCAGGAGCCATATGGATATTTACTAATTGACCTTAAACAAGATACAGCTGATAAAGACAGGCTAAGAACTAGTGTTATAAAAGGAGGTGGAAACTGTAAAATGCTTCAGTTGACAACTGGTAGTGAACAGGAAAACTGTGTGAAAAAGGCAGTTGGAGTGGAATATAAAATGGATAAAAGCTATTGTCCATGAACTGATTGTGGTATTATTTTTGCCTCTCCAATGGACTTACAGAAACATGTAAAAAGAGTGTGTCCTGAAAATAATGAGCCCCCTGTGAAAAGGCTGTGTGTTGAAAATGAGGATGAACCTGATGAATCTGGTTGGCATAACATAGTGCAACAAGTGTATGAAAAATATGATGATCAATATGTTGAAAAGGTTGACTCGTATGAAAATTATGGTTATTCCAACCTAGAATCAAGAGAAAAGGCTACAGAAGACTTATTTTGGAAGTATAGAAAGGGTATTATGAAACAGTATGCTGATATTTTGACAACACTGCACAATTTGAAAAAGAGTATGATTCACCGGAAAGTTATGCAACATATCCAAAGATTAATGGATGAAAAACATTACCAATTTGCAAAGGCTTTAAAATTAGTTTTACAATGGAACTCATCATTGTTTGATGAACTTATTGACAGCGAAGAAGAGGATGACAATAGCAGTTCTGATTCAGAAAGTATGGACAGGGAATCAGATTCACACACAGAGGATGAAAGACCTGAAGGAAATTAAAAGACCTTTTAAAATTGGACAATACTTTGCAGAGTTTATTTAATATACAATTTTTTATGCATACTCACATTAACATATGTTTACGCTTGCACATTGATGGGTTTGCTGCTGTGTATTTAGCTACTAACAGGTCTTAAATAGCTGTTGTCATTGTCACTGGTTGTAAAACAGTTGCAAATTTCTACTTCACTATTTGAAAAGAAAGAAAATCATTGATGGTTACTGTTTTATTCATTCCCTGAAATATTTGATAAATATATTATTTGCATAAAATTAACATAATGTACTTGTCCAGGATACTTCTTTTGCATGATTGATTAAATTATTTCAAGTCACCACATCTAAAGTACTATTTGATATATTGTCACATTGCTCACTAGAATCAAGACGTCTGCTGAAAGCTATGATAAAAGTTGAAAGCACTCATAGAGCACAGAACTCTGTTGCAGTAGAGGGAAGTATTTCTAAAAATTAAGGATGTTTATTAGTATCAAGAATATGATCTGGATCTTTCCCTAAATCTAATCTTTACTTTATTTTGCCAGGATGTACCCATGTAAAAATATCACCAAGACCTGTTCATTACTTTTACAGTAAGTGCAAACACAAACAAATGAATGCACCCAAAACCATAAGCTCAAAATACAGTTGATCTATTTATTTATAGCCACCCATAGCCTCCCCTGTCACCCCTGTGTCTCCTTGGTATGACTTGGCTATGTCATTGGATAATAACTGCCTTGTTTTATGTTCGGATGCACGTTAGAGTCTGTCAGTGTTGGAGATTAAGTGCTATAAAAGTCATATGTATATATATGATATGTATATGTCATAGCATGACGGTAAGTTTTATGGACAAAGGAAGCCAGCACGTACAGTTGGTCAAGGTTTTGTACCGTAAACTTCCGACCATTGGTAAGAAACTACCATCTTTCCCACATGGGGTCTAAAGTTTGAACCACCGACCTCAGAGGTGTGATGCAAGTATGTAACCACTATGCCAAGGTGGGCCCCATGATAAAATTTGAAACCATTCGTAGAGTGCAGACCTCTGTCAAAGTGGAGGGGGAATTTCTAAAAATTAGGGTTTTTATTGGAATATTGTAAAGATCTGTTCATAATTTTGCAGCAATCACAAACACAGACCAACAAACAAATGCACTAAAACCTTAAGCTCAAAATACAATCATTCAAACTTTAACTTTTAATTAGACATCTAAAATATCATAGCTTTTAACTGTTTTAATGTCAAAAGTGCAGAGAAGAAAATCCTCAAATATATGAAAAATTAACATAAAAACTAAACACAAAAACATTCCATAAACACAGAATGTTGACATACGATACACAATATCTGCACACTCAAACAAGCTCAAGAGTCGTATTTATCATAATTTGTAAGTGTACTAAAACTTTGAAAGTACTGGTAATGGGAAATAACTAAATTTAGGTTTAGTACTTACATTTAATTTTTGTTTCAAACCAAGGCAATATTTGCTGTGAACTTTATAACAATTTCCTGTATATGTTGTATAATTGTGGTAAGTTTAAACTCTAATCTTGTCTAACATTTACAGTAGAAATGTGGTAAAATAAACTTACTATCATACTTACTATCGAACATATCCTAACAGACACGATAATTTTGTACTGTCAATGTTCGGTGTAATGTAACTTGACAATGTTTACCCAAATATTAAGACTTTAAATCATTCTTTTCTTGCATGTTATTATTAAATATAAAATATTATATTCTGTAGATAACACAACAATAATATACACAGAAAGTTAAAGTGACTCCACAAGACACTTTTATGAAAAATCCTTTAACCATTTTGTTAACAGACACAAAACCCCATTCAGTGTGGGATGAAATTCAAACTTAAGAGGACACAGGTGTTGAGATTCTGGTAGAAATTTATAGGTTGCAGATCAATTAGTGAGGGCGTTAATCAATTGGGTAGGCTCATAATAATTTCTGTCAATAAACCAGTCTGGTGTTTCATTTTATGCTTGGAGCTCAACCAGTAAGCATGTGCTTTTTTTTTCTCTGGAATGAATATCTTGGTTTTCATATAAATATTCTGAAATTTTATGGTTAAAGCAATAACTTGATTAAAAAAGCGGAGAAGCAGTGCAAACAGGGATTCACAATATGCTTTAGAAATAGATTTTAACCAGAAACAAGAGGAGAGTGCCCGTGAACGGGCACTGTGTCAGCTGACTGAGTGTTTTTGATTTGTGAAGGTGATTAGAGGACAGAATAATTATCAGGAAAAGGGCTGTACAGAAATACAGTAAATGGTAACTGAACAGCAAGTTCGAAAGAAATTCCGAAGCTGACAGAAGAAAAGGATAAAAAAGTTGTGCCCTGTAAATGGTATTATGAAGGAAAATAACAAGGTAATTGTTGAAGTGTAAAAAATAGGTTAAAACATATTTAAAGAAATACCATAAATGCAATATCCTCGTTCGACCTTGAAGAAGGGGTCCAAGGTCAAATCTAACCACACAAATACATTCCCAGCCCATGATTTCCTATGGTTTACCATTCCAAACCTCTAGGACCAATTATAAATGAGTTATAAGCACTTTTAAGCTTGGCTGTCCTCATTTGACCTTGAAGGAGGGGTCCAAAGGTCAAATCTGACCATACCAATAGATTCCGAGCCAATGATTTCCTATGGGATACCATCCCAAATCTCTGTCACCAATAATAAGCGAGTTGTAGGCACTTTCAATTTTCGCTATCCTCATTTGACCTTGAAGGAGGGTTCCAAGGTCAAATTGGACCATATCAACAGATTCACAGCCCATGATTTCCTGTCTGTTTACCATCCCAAACCTCTGGGACCAATAATAAGCGAGTTATAAGCACTTTTAAGTTTGGCTATCCTTATTTGACCTTGAAGGAGGGGTCATTGAAGGTCAAATCTGACCACACCAAAAGATTCCCACCCCATGATTTCCTACAGGTTGGTTTATCATCCCAAACCTCTAGGATCAATAATAAGGGAGATATAAGGACTTTTCATGACTGACAAAAAACACCTGTGGCGGCCATCTTGTTTCTCAAAATGAGGCCAAAAATATTCCCAGACAACATTTTATGGTTATTAATATATACTGCAAACTTAAGAAAGCTAGCTATAATATTTTTTTTCATCAGAGCAGTAATGGTGAAATCTCTCTCTACACACTGCGGCTATCCAGTGGATACAATGATTTACTCAACAGTGAGAACCTGAAAGTAGCTATTGCTCAGCTATGCCATGACATAGAGGTCTGCAATTTCACTATGTTATAGCTGACCAAAAATTCTGTGAATAACATATTTAACAAATTACTCTAAATGCAATAATTTTCAAGTTACAACTGATTTACTCAACAGTGAGAACCTCAAAGGAACTATTACTCAGCTATGCAATGAGCTACATGTCTGAAATTTTACTATGTTATAGCTAACCCAAAAGTAGGTGAACAACATATTTAAGCAAACTACTGTAAATGCAATAGTTTTCAAGCTACAACTGATTTACTCAATAGTGAGAACCTGAAAATAGCTATTGCTCCGCTATGCCATGAGCTATAGGTCTGTAATTTCACTATGTTATAGCTGACCCAAAAGTAGGTGAACAATATATTTTAACAAAATACTACAAATGCAATATTTTTCAAGTTATAGCTGATTTACTCAACAGTCAGTACCTGAGAATAGCTATTGCTCAGTTGTGCCATGAGCTATACGTCTGTAATTTCACTATTTTATAGCTGACCCAAAAGTAGCTGAATAACATATTTGCACAAATTTCTGTAAATGCAATAGTTTTCCAATTATAACTGATTTACTCAACAGTGAGAACTTCAAAGTAGCTATTACTCAGCTATGAAATGAGTCACAGGTCTGAAACTTCACTATGTTATAGCTGACCCCAAAATAGGTGAATAACATATGAAACAAAATACTCTAAATGCAATAGTTTTCAAGTTATAAGTGATTTACTCAACAGTGATAACCTAAAAGTAGCTATTACTCAGCTATGCCATGAGCTACAGGTCTGAAATTTTACTATGTTATAGCTGGCCCAAAAGTAGCTAAATAACATATTTATACGAAATTCTCTAAATGCAATAGTTTTCAAGTTATAAGCGATTTACTCAACAGTGATAACCTAAAAGTAGCTATTACTCAGCTATGCCATGAGCTACAGGTCTGAAATTTCACTATGTTATAGCTGGCCCAAAAGTAGCTGAATAACATATTTATACGAAATTCTCTAAATGCAATAGTTTTTAAGTTACAAGTGATTTTACTCATAATGGAAGTTACTGAAAAGCCCAAAAGTAGCTATTACTCACTTAGCTATTGAGACAGACACCCAACTTACTCACCATATTGTAGCTATGAAAAAAGTAGCTGAACAACATATTTTCACAAAATGCTGTAAATGCAACACTTTTGAAGTTATAAGTGATTTAGTGCATGATTTCATGAATTTTAATGCATTAAAAATTATTAAAAAAATTTATTAAAAAAAAAGTAAGACAGATCCAGGTCTCATACTCACACAAGAGAATCTACCTCTGGCCTAGTACATATATGCAAGATATGAGAGAAATCCCTGCAATAGTCACTGAGAAAATTGTGATAAAAAGTTGAAATTTTCACACTTTTGGTGGGGGTACCCCTTGTAATGTCTCTAGCAAACAGACGAACAGACAGATTTGCATGCCTTGAACAATTTTTCATCCTCGATAGATAAGGTATCTTTTAAAAAAAAACAGCATGTCTCTAGGCCTTGTAGTTTTGGAGAAGAAGTTGTTCATGCGGACGCGTACGCGTACGCAGACGCGTACGCCCACGCCGCAGAGTGATGACATAATGTCAGCTGACTGACAAGTCAGCTGACATAAAAATACACAGGGATAATTTCAAATAAAAGGCACAACAAAGTTCAAACCCCCAGGAGGGGGAGCATGTCCTCAGTCTCACAATTTCCTTCTCAATCCTTCACTTAAAAGACACATGCCACCACACTTGCTCCCCCAAAACCCCCTCCCCATTAATCTGCAACCTATAAATGATAAAACCCCTTAATCCCATAAACCAATACACGTGTCACCAGGATTCCCCCGCAAATCCCCCCTCCCATTGATCTGCAACATATAAATTCCCCCCATTTTACCCCCTCCTCAAATATTGATCTGCCCTCTATCTGCAACCTATACAGACCCTACAGTAGTCCTGATTTCACCAATTGAATTCAACCTGATTTTACCGGTTGGATCCAACTAAAAACGATTTGTAAAATCTACACGTATTTCAACCAGATTTCTACATTGGATTCAACCAGATTTTCAAAACAGGTGCAGTGTTGATGATTTTAACATTTCTGTGTTTATTTACAGTTCTTAATGTATGGTCGTCTATGGTGTTTTTGTGTCATTGGAGTTTTCGTGCATAGTGTTTTCTATGAGTTTTCACATAAATTATACTGTAATATTCTAAATATTTCCCCCTTGAATAATATTTCGTTTAGTAATAATTGATGTCTTAGTGAAAATATTACTGAAAATCGAGTTTACAGGTGATTGGTGCTTGGCACATTGATTTTCATGTTATAAATCTATCCTTAAACTTAACAATGAAAATTATGTTTATATTGATATCTCATGACACCATGGCTTTGTGATATATATTAAGGTATTTAAAGTTATATTTTGATGAAAAATATTTTTAAAAATTTTAATCCAGAGCACCTGCAAACAGCTTCATAAGTATATAACAAGACAGCAACTATTTTTTTATTGCCCTTTGTTTTCAAAATCGTTTTGGCTTCTAAACGTGAATTAAAACTTCAGAAAAAAATTCTGTCATGTTGGATACAATTTTCCATTCACAAAAACAAAATTCAGATTGAAAGTATATTTGTTATAATGTTTAATGCCAGTGGATATTTTAATAGCATGAAAACCCGTGGATCACCATAAGTGTATCATCAACATATCAGCATATTTTAATGGTAATTTCACAAACATCTGACACAATGAAACAAAAGGCCATGGGAAAAAATCTCAGGTTTCAGGTTACAACACTGGCGTGAGAATACAAAAAATTATGTTTTCCAGTAATTGAGGCAAATTTCCTACAAAGTCCATACATCAAAAACAATTGACTGCCACTGCCAGCATAAAAATGAGTGAAACAAATCCTCAAGACTTTTTCTTTCGAATTGGGATGAATCTGTTTCTGGATCAAAATAAGCAAGCAGTGGTGAAGCTGTGATCACAGTGGAAGATTGTCTCTGTGTTACAGTCCCATTTCAATACTGTGCCCGTCTTTGTTAGTTATCTTAAGAGGATTGTAAGGTCACTGAGCATATGGGCAAATGCTAGTTGTGCATTCCCAAGACTAATTCTAGTTCACCTTCACTTGTAGGGCTTAGTATGTATATTCTTTGTTCCTACCACGTTTTCCTTGTCAGACTTCAGACCATCTCTTGATAGCATATGTCCAAAGGACATGAGCCAAATTTGTACTTTTCTTTGTTTAACTTAATGCCTTTCTCCATGGATCTCTGCAGCAGTTTCCTTTGATTGGCCTCATTCTTCCCAAGATCAGAATATCATCAGCAATTAGTTCTTCACCATCTAACCCTTCATACACCTGATCAATTTTCTGTTGGAATACATGTTGGGAAGAAATCAAACCAAACTAGACCTATGCATCGGAGAACCGATGCAAATTTGTATCCACCAGAAAGACAACTCACCAAAGCCAGTGAACGATTGTTTGACCTTGAAGGAGGGGCCAAAGGTCAAATCTGACCATATCAGAAGATTCGCAGCCCATGATATACTACAAGTTGGTTTCACATTGCAAACCCCTAGGATCAATAATAAGTGAGTTATAAGTACTTTTAAGTTTGGCTGTTCTCGTTTGACCTTCAATGAGGGGCTCAAGGTCAAATCCGACCACATTAGAAGATTCCCAGCCCATAATTTCCTGTGAGTTGGTTTCACATTGCAAACCTCTAGGACCAATAATAAGCAAGTTATAAGCACTTTCTAATTTGGCTGTCCTCGTTTGACCTTGAAGTCAAGGTTAAATCTGACCAAGTCAAAAGATTCCCAGGCAATGATTTCCTATAAGGTGATTTCACATTGCAAACATCTATGACCAATAATCGCGCTGCAATTGAGGGACAGTTGAAGCAAGTGGCTTTCCAGTGACTTGTGGTCTGATTCAACTACTACCTTTCTGTAATAGAGGTATTCATAAAATTTTTCACAGCCAAAGAGGATTGCAAGCAATTTTTTCTCAATCTGGAAATATACCTGTTGTGTCTAAGTTAGGTCTCTGGATGCAAAAGCCACAGGCTTGCCACCTTCCATTAAAGTTGCTCTTTAGTGATCTTGGATGCATCTATTTGAATTTGTGTCTCTTTTTCTGGATCAAAATAAGCAAGCACTGGTGAAACTGTGAAAACATATTTTACCTTCTGGAAGATTGTCTCTGTATTACAGTCCCATTTCAATACTGTGCCCTTCTTTGTTAGTTCTCTCAAGGGGTTGTAATGTCACAGAGCATATGGGCAAATGCTAGTTGTGTATTCCCAAGACTAATTCTAGTTCACCTTCACTTGTTGACCTTAATGCAGGGGCCAAAGGTCAAATCTGACCACATCAGAAGATTCCCAGCCCATAATATCCAACAAGTTGATTTCACATTGCAATAATTTTCAATAATAAGCAAATTATAAGCACTTTTAAGTTTGGCTGTCCTTGTTTGACCTTCAACGATGGTTCAAGGTGAAACCCAACCACATAAGAAGATTCCCAGCCCATAATTTCCTATGAGTTGGTTTCACATTACAAACCTCTAGGACCAATAATAAGCAAGTTGGGTCCAAGGTCAAATCTGACCAAATCAAAAGATTCCCAGGCAAGGATTTCCTATAAGTTGATTTCATATTGCAAAATGTCTAGGACCAATAATCGCACTGCAATTCAGGGGGAGTTGAAGCAAGTGGCTTTCTAATGACTTGTGGTCTGATTCAACTACTACCTTTCTGCTATAAAGATATTCATTAAATTTTTCACAGCCAAAGAGGATTGCAAGCAATTTTTTCCTCAATCTGGAAATAAACCTGTTGTGTCTGAGTTAGGGCTTTGGATGCAAAAGCCACAGGCTTGCCACCTTGCATTAGAGTTGCTATTTATTGATCTTGGATGCATTTATTTGAATTTATGTCTCTTTTTCTGGATCGAAATAAGCAAGCCCTGGTGAAGCTGTGATCACATCTTTTACCTTCTGGAAGATTGTCTCTGTGTTACAGTCCCATTTCAATACTGTGCCCTTCTTAGTTAATTCTCTCAAGGGGGCTGTACTGTCACAGAGCATACAGGCAAATGCTAGTTGTGCATTCCCAAGACTAATTCTAGTTTACCATCACTTGTAGGGCTTGGTATATTCTTAGTTGCTACCACCTTTTCCTTGTCAGACTTCAGACCGTCTCTTGATAGCACATGTCCAAAGGACATGAGCCAAATTTATACTTTTCTTGGTTTAACTTAATGCCTTTCTACCTGGATCTCTGTAGCATATTTCTTTGATTAGCCTCATACTTCCCAAGATCAGAATATCATCAGCAATTGGTTCTTCACCATCTAACCCTCCATACACCTCATCAATTTTTTGTTGGAATACATGTTGGGAAGAAATCAAACCAAACTAGACCTACACATCGGAGAACCGGTGCAAACTTGTATCCACCGGAAAGGCAACTCACCAAAGCCAGTGAACAATCATTTGACCTTGAAGGAGGGGTCAAAGGTCAAATCTGACCACATCAGAAGATTCCCAGCCCATGATATCCAACAAGTTGGTTTCACATTGAAAACCTCTAGGATCATTAACAAGCGAGTTATAAGCACTTTTAAGGTTTGACTGTCCTCGTTTGACCTTGCCGGAGGGGCTCAAGGTCAAATCCGACCACATTAGAAGATTCCCAGCCCATAATTTCCTCTGAGTTGGTTTCACATTGCAAGCCTCTAAGACCAATAATAAGAAAGTTATAAGCACTTTTAAGTTTGACTATCCTCATTTCACCTTGAAGGGGAGGTCCAATCTGAACACATCAAAAAATTCCCAGGCCATTATTTATTATAAGTTGGTTTTTCATTGCAAACCTCTGAGATCAATAATAAGTGGGTTATAAGTACTTTTAACCTTTTGGCTGTCCTTGTTTGACCTTAAAGTCAAGGTCAAATCTGAACACATCAAAAGATTCCCAGCCCATGATTTCCTATAAGTTGGTTTCACATTACCAAACCTCTAGAACCAATAATAATAAGCAAGTTATAAGCACTTTTAAGCTTGGCTATCCTCGTTTGACCTTGAAGGAGGGGTCCAAGATCAAATCTGACCACATCACAAGATTCCCAGCCCATGATTTCCTATAAGTTGGTTTCACATTGCAAACGTCTGGGACCAATAATAAGGGAGATATAGTCTGTATTGTATTGTACTTTGGCACTCTGTGGATGACCTTGAATTAAGAGCATCACAGTCAAATGTCTGCAAGGTTGTAGAGGACATGTATTTCTGTTATATATATCACCTATGAAGAGCTTCAACCTTCTACCTATGAGAACTAGCCAGTAGAAAAATGTAGATAATTTTCAAAGAAATGCCCTTCCGTGGCCAGCTTTTTTTCAGAATGAGACTAATTTCAGTCCCAGAGAAGCTTACCTCCAAATGAAGATATCCTGCAAATTTGGTGAACCTAGGTTGTGCAGTTTTCCTCTGAGAGCATTAATGCTAGTTGGACTGGTCATAGTTTTCAGTTTTTTCTTACAGACCTCAAAGGTTTGTGAAATTTCAATGGGGCTGTCCAAGTTGAATTTACTTCTTTTGTTAGTAAGTTTTTCATGTATATTTGGGTTTTGCACACCAAACACCTTGATCACACACCATTTTCTCATCCTCTGTATATGAACTATCTTTGACTAACAACCTGCGGTCAGTGACAACGTTTCAAAAGGCTCACCTTTACCTTGAACTGAAGCTTGGAACTAGTGGCAGACAAAAACCTTCATTGCTTTTTGGGGCAAATTAGGCTTTAAATTTGTCATAGAACGCTTGCAACTGCTTCCCTTCCTCATATGGAAAAAGTCTAAGGATTCCTAATGTTTCTTCCCTTTGCAACTACCCATATCAGTAAACAAGAATTCAGTAGAACTGTACTTTGTCACCAGCTTTGGTTAAAGACTGTGGCAGACGAAATTCAAACGGACATAATTTAGCCTGGATACACAAAAATAGTTGGCTGACGTGCAGTATTTCTGCAGATCCAGATCATCTTTCAGAAGGATAGAGTCATGGTGAAGCCCCACCTTGTTGAAAAATATAACATAAACTGCTAGTCATATGACCATACAAATTAATGCATTGTACAAGATTCCTGTCTTGTCTGCCTCCTCTCTTCATGGAGGAAAGAAGGACTTAATTTGTCCACCTCCTCTCTTCATGGTGGAAAGAAGGACTTATATTTGTCTATCATTTTGTGGTTGAGCAAACAAGGAAGATATTCGTCTAATCTTCTGGAGTGTTCGGTCACTTTTCCATAGAGGTCTTCTTCAGGACATTTTATATCCACAACCTAGAAACAGAAAAAAGTGTTGCCATGGCACTAGCTGCCTGATATTGTTGAAAAGCTAACCAGCTCCTATTCATGCAGGGGTTTGGAATGCAAAAAATCCACAGAAATATAAGTCAAAGAAACATAAAAAAGTGTTGTCAGATGTTACCAAAAAACTAATCAGCTGAAATCTGTGAAAGGGTTTGGAAAGCAAAGATACCCGAGAAAGATTTTTAAGCCCAAGAAACATAAAAAGTAAAGTTATGTTGCCGAAAAACTGAAAAAACTAATCAGCTCCAATCTGCACAGGGATATAGAAAGCATAAAACCCCTAAAAATATTTGTAAGTCCAAGAAATCAAAAAAGTGTTTTTCCAGGTGTGCCGAAATGCTAATCAGCTCCAGTCTGTGCCGGCGTATGGAAGCAAAGAACCCATAAAATATTTACGAGTCCAAGAAACAGAAAAAAGTGTTGCCATGATAACACTTGTTGATAGTTATCATTAAAAAACTAATCAGCTCCAATCCATGCATGGGTTTGGAATACAAAAAGAAACCAAAAAGCCCAAGAAACATGAAAAAGTGATGCCATGGCAATACTTGTTGCCAGATATTGCTAAGAAAGCAATTACACACAAACTCTCATGCCATTAAACCTCCACACCAAATTTAGCTGAGACACATAAAAAACTGTACCTGTAAATGAGCAGCAATGAAGGATGATTCAGAGGGAAAGTCCAAATAATATCCATGTTCAGCAGGATGGATATAATAATTAAAATAATTTGTAACCTTAAACTCACTTCTTTAACTTTCAGGTTTTTATGGTAACATTACAATAAAGATCCTGTTTTAATCTGGATACATGTACATGTTTAATTTAAATAAAAACTTTCAAATATCTCTTTAATATTGTCAAAATATCATAAAAATTTGTCCTAACCTTAAACTGAATGTAAGTCAACGCAAATGTTAAGAGTTTAAGGTCATGTTAACCATGTAGACTCTGATCAGGGTTACTTATATCCAAAATTTAAATGTGCTTAAAATCTATTGCACATAATTTAAGATATTATCCAAAAAGTAATTATAATTATGCCATTACTGAGAGTTAAAGGTCACCTCAGGACTAGATACATCAACATATCACATTTAAATTAAATCTGTCATGCAGATTTGAAATACTTTCCAGAAATTGAAAAATTTTAATTCAATATAGTTATGTTATCACAAGGAGTTTAAGGTTACCTTAAAATAGGCCACATCTTGAAGACCAGTTACACCCACGTACCAAATTTGATTTGAATCTGTGAAGCCATCCACAAATAGCAAAAGTAAAATTCAATATAAATGTGTTATAAGTGGGAGTTTAAGGTCATCTTATAATAGGGCACATATCGATGACTGGCAACACCAACATGACAAAGTTGAATTTTATCCTACAAGCAATTTTTGACATATTTTCCAGAAACAAAGTGTGATGATGATGCTGGTCCTATAGGTAATCCATCACAGCTGAGTGACACCAAACTGTTACAACCTTAAACTCATAAGTCTATAAAATATCAGCAATTTATTGTAACCATACAAAAGAGACTTTTTTCGTTTTGTCTAAATATATGAACATGGTGAATATCAATGAAAAAATCTCAGCACATAAAATATCTTCCAAACACCAAAACAATTGTCCCAACCTTAAAGTCAATGTTACTTTAAGGTAAGGAGTTTAAGGTAATCTTTTCATTGCACAGTATTTGAAATACTGTTCAAAAATTGTCAAACTTAAAGTGAATATAATTCTATTATTACTGGAAGCTTACAGTCACCTAATTGTATGACACTTATCTATGGCCAGTTACATGTACATGCAAAATTTGAATGAAATTTCTCAACTTATTTTCAGTGTTGTCTATAGAAAAATTTAAAAATGTAAACTCAACAAATAACTTTTTAATACGTGGGAGTTTAAGGTCACCTTAAAATAGGGCACACCTTGAGAACTTGTTACAACCACATGGCAAATTTGAATTGAATCTATCAACCCATTTTTGAGATACTGTCTGGAAATGAAAAACCTTAACCTCTATATAAATATGTTACTACTGGGAGTTTAAGGTCACCTTAAAATTCGGCACACCTTAAGGATCAGTTACATGCACATCCCAAATTTGAATTTAATCAATCATGCTATTTTTGGAAAGGAAGTGTGACAACGACACTGACCATATTTGTCCTCCAACATAGCTCCTAGTGACACAAAAGTAATGCAACCTTAAACTCATAGGTTTATCAAACATCAGGAATTTACTTTTACCTTACAAAAAAGACTTTTTTGGTGTAGACAGATGTACATGATGAATATCAAAGAATCAAGTCTTAACTAGCACATGAAATATCTTTCAAACACCAGAAAATTGTCCCAACCTTAAACTCAAAGTTAGTTTGCAGCTGTGAAGGAGTTTAAGGGAATCTTTTCCGGAAGGTTTTGTTCATGGTTTGTTACATCTACAACTTGAAAGATGCTTAGAATTGCAATTTTTGAAATGCTGTTGAAAATTGCCAAACTTAAAGTGAATGTAATTCTGTTATTACTGCGAGTTTCAGGTCACCTTATTGTATGACACTTACATGTGGCCAGTTACATATACATGCAAAATGTGAATGAAATTTCTCAAGTTATTTCCAGTATACTCTATGGAAAAATAATGTAAACTCAACATAACTTTTTAATACATGAGAGTTTAAGGTCACCTTAAAATAGCGCACACCTTGAAAACCAGCTACAACCAATTGGCAAATTTGAATTGAATCTGTAAATCCATTTTTGAGATACTGTCCGGAAGTGAAATACCTTCAACTCAAAATAAGTATCTTATTACTGAGTTAAAGGTCACCTTAAATAGGGCACACATTGAGGAACAGTTACATCAACATGCCAGATTGGAATTTAATTCTTCAAGCCATTTTTGAGATACTGCCTGGAAAGTAAATGTGATGACGACACTGACCATGTATGTCTTTTATCATAGCTGCTAGTGACACAAACTAATGCAATCTTAAACTCATAAGTTTATAAAATATCAGCAATTAACCTTATAACCTTACAAAGAGACCATTTTTGGTGGAGATATATCTACATGATGAATATCAATATAAAAAGTCCTAATTAGCATATAAAATATCCTCCAAACACCAAAGAATATTGTCCCAACCTTAAACTCAAAGTTTGTTTCCACTGCTATATATTGTAGCGAGTTTAAAGTAATCTTTTTCTGAAGGTTCTGTTCAAGGTTTGTTACATCCACAACTGAAATGTACCTATAATTGCACAATATTTGAAATAGTGTTCAAAAACTAGAAAAAGGTTTTGCTAACTAAAACAATCAACCCAGATGGAGATTTGAGTTAATAAAGCTGCAGTAGTTGTGGTATGAGACTGAAAGAAGGTAAACTTTACTGTATTTTGTATCTGATGGAAAAGTGGATTATCTAAAAACTGTATCAGTTGTAATATGAGACTGTAAGCAGAATGTGAGCTTTATTGTGTTTCGTCAAGTGGTATCTATTATGAAAAGAATATATCATTTTTGCTGTAAATTTGGGATCATAAATTTTTTCCAGGAGATATTTAATACTAGATTGATAATGACAAAGATACACTGGAGTAAGCTATAATTGGCTATAGATAGGGAAATTCATATGTTTTATATCTTTGAGGGATTTTATGCCTCTGAAAGTTCATTGCTATTTAATATTTTTATAAAATAAATATACTCAGGATAATCATATTTGTGAAATCCTTTCTTGTTCCATTGTAAAAAAACACACAAAGTCATGTTGTCAGATGTTATTGTTAACATTTTAAATTCACACATGACTTTATATCTGAATATCATGAAAGCCCAAGGTTTTACATATCGTTAAGACTTTTTCCATTCTCTCAAAACAGACAAGGCATTCTTTCCCCAAGGCTCTACTTCCATGCACCTAAAGATAAATGTCCTTGTTTGAATTTTTTACCCCCAAAATGATCTACTGTAAACATATCCTTTGATGAAAAGAAATTAATACATCTTGATATCCCTTATCAACCTTTTCACATTATGCAACACACAGAAATTAACACACAGAAATTAACACAGAAGGCACAGTGGGGGATCACTGCCCCATCAGTGAGAGAGTGGGACTTGCCATGAATCTGCCTCCAGACAGATGTCTCACAAAATCAAATATCAATCAATCAATCAATCAGTTGTCCAGGTGCTTAATCTCCGTATCAACGGATTCTAAGGCACACCATCCAATTCGTAAGGCATAAATCATGAGACATTAGACATGTTCCGAGTCGTTTCCAGGGAGGCGGTCCGGTGTTCGGTAGTAAGAAGCTATGGTGGGAATGATTTCTGAAATAGGTAGGTTTTGAGTCGACTTTTGAAACTGGAGAGATTAGGAGCACTGCGTATATCATATGGAAGATCATTCCATAACTTAGGGGCATCATATGAGAAACTATTGTTAAAATGGACCTTAGATTTATGGATGGAAGGACAGTAAGAGGGAACCAGAAGGAACAAATTTTTGGGATTGGAACGTCTTGTATTCACGGCAGATTTGTACAAGGGGAGATATGGTGCAAAATACTTAGGCTGGCCAGTGGTGAGGTACTTATAGACCAAAACTAGGGTTTTGAAGATAATACGTTGTCTAACGGGTAGCCAATGGAGTGTCCTAAGGGTGGATGTAATGTAAGTGTACTTTGAAGCACCAGTGACAAACCGTGCAAGCGCATTTTGAACATATTGGAGCCTTGTAGCATTTCGGGATGACAAACTGCGAAAAAGAGAGTTGCAATAATCCAAACGACTACTGACCAGAGCATTTGCAATCACCACTGATGTATCCACAGAAAGAAACCTCCTGATACGATGAAGGTCCCTGAGGCTGATAAAGCAGGATTTGATAACAGAATTTACGTGATTGGTGAAACAAAACTTTGCATCAAACAGAACGCCCAGATTGCGTACAACATCTGCGGGAGAGAGACAATTACCCAGGATATTGACAGGTAGTGAGTCACTGAGCCATTTGTGTCTGTCTTTGGCACCGAAGACTATGAATTCTGTTTTATCAGGATTTAGCTTGAGTTTGTTTTCAGACATCCAGACCTGAATATCATTCAAACATGATTTAAGACGGTCAAAAGACTTGAGACTATCATCAGGGGATAAGTGAATGAACAACTGAGTGTCGTCCGCATAGAAGTGGTAACGGACTCCGGTATAATTTCTGATGACTTGACTCAGAGGTGTTGTGTAGAGGGAAAACAGAAGGGGACCTAAGACAGAACCTTGGGGGACTCCAAACTTCAATTTGAACAAATTCGAAAGACTAGAACCAATCTTGACTGACTGAAAACGATCCTGGAGATAGGATCTAAACCATTTTAATGCCGATCCAGCAAAACCAAATCTAGACGACAGACAGGATAGGAGTGTGTCATGATCGATAGTATCAAATGCCGCAGACAGGTCGAGTAGCACTAGTGCTGTAGGCATGCCCTTGGACAGAGATAGGTGAATCTCATTTTTGATGCACAGCAAGGCAGTTTCTGTCGAGTGTCCTACCTTGTAGGCTGACTGGAAAGTATTACCAAGATCATGAGAATCCATGTGAGATCTAATTTGGGCAGCCACAATTTGCTCGACCAATTTTGACAAGAAGCTAAGACCGGACACTGGTCGGTAGTTCTTCAAATCCTCTTTTGAAAGGGTGGACTTTTTGAGGAGGGGAGTGACAATAGCCTGTTTGAAAGGATTAGGGAAAATGCCGTTTTTGAGGGACAAGTTAACTAGTTTAGTCAATGAAGGGAGAAGAATGTCAATACATTGTTTCACAATGTGAGTGGGGCATGGATCAAGGGAGCAAGTTTTAGAAGGGGATTCCTTGATAAACTTAAGGACTTCAGTCTCAGTGACAGCTTGAAAGGAACAGAAAGTCGGCGGCTCCTTGTCTGGATGAAGAACCTGAGATCGGGTATATTTAAAGGTGTCTCGAATCTTTTTAATTTTATCAATGAAAAACGAACCAAATCTGTTTGCTAAAGACTTTTCATCATCAAAGGATGGGAGGACAGTAGAATTTGACCGACTCAATGTTCTGTTTAGTGCATGCCATAACCTCTTGCTATCGCCGCAATTTTCACTGACTAGATCACGATAGAAACACCCCTTGTTTCTATTTAGGATGTGGTTACATCTATTTATCTATCGTCGAAGACGGGAACGATTTTCAGGGGATTTGTCTCTTCTCCAGGCACGCTCAAACTGCCTTCTCATGCACTTGGCAGTTTTATACTCATCAGTTATCCAGCTTGGGGCTGGTTTGATGAGCTGTTTAGTCTTCACTGGTGCATGAATATCTAGAAGGCTAGACAAACCAGACATGTACTGTTCATGTAATAAATCTATGTCATCAGATGGTGAGCTAACAAACGGAATAGTCAGGAGGTCACTTCTGAATTTATCAATGTTCAATTTATGGTACTGACGGAAGGTAACAACTTTCTGAATTGGTGTATCCAAAGATGGAAAGTCAACCACACAAGAGATAATTTTGTGATCACTGATGAAGCCTGACCCTTTCACATCAGAAATTGCAGAGAACTCAGATGGAGCCATCAACAAATCTAAGGTGTGACCATGAAGGTGAGTAGGAAAATCAATGTATTGGGACAGACAGCAAGAATCCATGACTGATTTAAATTCAGAGACTGTTGGAGACATAATGTCGACATGAAGATTAAAATCACCACAAATGACAAAGGAGGGGGATAAGGAAGACAAAAAACCCACATATGACAGAAAATCTTCAAAAAATTTTACTACAGATGAGGCAGGGGGCCGGTAAATGACCCCAAGAAACAAGTGACGCCCATCAAGAGTGAGACAGACAGTGTGATTTTCAAAGGAGGAGAACTCAGGGGAATGAATGGTTTTAAAATCAAGAGCAGATTTAATAAAAAAGCCAACACCGCCACCACGTTTGTTTTCTCTATTGGTGTGAACAAGGGAAAAATCTTCAGGCGTTAACTCATTTAAAAATGAGGGTGTGTCTAGAGCTTTGATATGGGTCTCGGTGAGACCAAAAACATCAAAATTTCCAGTTTGGATTTCATCACAGAGAATTGGACCTTTATTCCTAATGGACCGGCAGTTAGCAAACCCAAACTTCAATGGCCCAGGATTTAGAGCTACATCACCCGACAATAGAACCAGAGCAAGCTGCCTGAAAGATGCCTTTTCACAAAAAGTGACTCTATGTGTCCTGACATAAATGAACAAAATGGATTTGGTAGTGGGTCCATCATATTTACGTCCATGCAGGCCGACATCGCACCTAGTCTGAATTCTGTTTTGACTCTTATGGTAATGTACAAAGAGGCCAACAATACAAAGAAGGAGTGTAACAGTCCGCATCATAAGGAATTACAAACCACAGACGAAATGGAAACATGCAAAAATTGACAGCAAAAACATTAAGGACAAAAAAGTACAAACCACAACCAAAAATGACTGAGTAGATCCCGGTAAAGGACAGTAATGCCCGTAATATCCACTAGCAGATTAATCAGAAAATATAAAACACAACCAAACAAACAGAGTAACTCCCGGTAGTGGGCGATAATACCCGCGATATGAACTAGGACAACTGTTATACAGTTAAAAGCATTCAAAACAATATAAAAAGGATAAATAACTAAAGGTATATCATGGAAAGCAGTAATGATAGAAAAAGTACGACTAAAAACCCAGATTATTTGGTATTTTCCATCAATTTTAATTGTTGTTAAAATTACGCGTCCGTTACGGTCCTACCGAACACCGAATGTGAGAATGTGAATACAGAGTTGGAGAAGAGAAAAAGAGAACTCATTCATTTTCTACTAGAAATAGGACACCCTGTTAAGAGTAGCTGCAACATATGAAAAGAAACAGGATAGCATAGAACAACACATCATCATGTGTAATGTCCACCCAATGAACATTTTGCAACAATTGTACAGTAGTCTTACAAGACCCTGTTTCATTTGTAAAATAGATCAATGATGCTCAAATATTTATTAGTATACATGTAAATTATTTCAGGTTCATGCCTATTTGCATTGGTTCAAAATTTACTCAAAATCACTGTCTCTAAAGGCTTTGCGATAACCAACATTTTCAATTTCTGATAAAATTGAAGATGGTGGGCGAAATTTGACATTTTTCAAAGGCAATATACTAAAGATCTCTAATATCCAAATGGTCAAAAATTAGCTTAAAATTGTTCTATCCCTTACTGTTTTTCGAGTCAAAAAATAAATGTCTTTTGTGTTTTGCACAGAAATTCAAGATGGGCACCAAAAAAATGACGGGATAGTCATTTGTGCAAAATGTCTATCTCACACCGTTTCCAAAATAAGTGTTTTTATGCTTCACACAGAAATTCAAGATGGCCACCAAAGTGACAGGAAAGCATTTTTGATTAAAGTCGCATGGTTAAGGAGATACAAGCAAATTTGTGTTTTTGCCTTTTTGGCAAAAATTCGAAAATTCAAAATGACCGCCATTTTTGAGAGAGGAAATTTTTTTGAAAGTTGCAAAGAGTAGTTTGCTGGGATACCCTGTGGGATGAAAATTTCGACAAAATCGCTCTATCTCGCACAGTTAAGGAGATAGAAGCAAATTTGTGTTTTTGTATTTTTGGCGAAAATTTGAAAAATTCAAAATGACCGCCTATTTTGAAGAGTAAAATCTTTTGGAAATTTCTGAGTAGTTTGCTGAGATACCCTGTGGGTCAAAAATTTCAATGAAATCGCTTTATCTTGAACAGTTTAGGAGATAGACATATTTATGTTTTTTGCTGTATAGTTACTACTCAGGAGGTTAAAGCTATTACCATCAACAACAATACCAAGCAAACAATTGACCCTATAAACCTTCACCAAATTTTACAAAGATTAGTTAAATATGTTTCCTTTAAAAGTGAAAACAGAAATGCAATTCAGACTAGGCTCAAAGTAGCAAAGCAGCTATTACTCAGATAGCAACAAAGCTATCATCAACCAAAAGCTATCCTGGCCAAACTATTGACCCAATTATCCTTCATATAAATTTTTGTGAAGATAGAAAACATTGTTTCATTAAAATGTCCAGAAAAAAAGTCAACTCAAAATAGCATAATAGCTATATAGCACAGTAGCTATTACTCAGCTATAAAGCTATAAAGCAATCCCAAGCAAGCTACTGATCCAATAATCCTCCATCCTAAATTTTGTGAACATAGGTAAAATACTTTTCCTTTAAAATGCTTAAAATAAAGTAGGTAAAATAAAGTAGGTATTACTCAATCAGTTATATAGCTATTATCACTAAAAGCAATCCCAAGCAAGCTATTGACCTAACTATTGCTCATACCACATTTGCTATGCAATTTGTATATATGTCAAATATTTTTCCTTAAAATGCCCGGAAACAAAAGAAGTACTCAAAAGTAGCTAAGTAGCTATTAACCAGTTAGCTATAGAGCTATCTTAACCAAAATCAATCTCATGCAAGTTATTAATCCAATAAACACCCATACCAAATTTGGTAAAGATAAAATAAATATTTTTCCTTGAAATGACCAGAAACCAAGTGTAACGACAGACGCTGGAAAAAGCAAAAATATGTCCACCCCCCAGTGGGATGGACATAATTAGATGGAGATACATAAAATACTGTACAAGAAAAACTGTTTGTGAGAAAGTGGTTTTTTCCAGTCATCTTAACTTCTGAAAGAAGTCAAGTCTATACATTTGACCAATTTACGTAGTGTATGTGAATAAGTAGCTAGATCAACAACTCCTGCTGCTAAACAAAGGCTGAATAATTAAGAGCCTTTTTTCACAAAAAGGAAAAGTCATATCCACACAATTCCCAAGAATGGAATCAGAAGAATGTGGGATTGTTTAATGTGCCTAAAACTGAGAATATATATTTTATGAACACTGATCAGCTGCAATATATTAATAACCACATCACTGCATGCTAAATACCTCATTTTTTCATTGCCATTAAACTTCAAAAACACTAGGAGGTTAGCTTTGCAAGATAACAGAAATTTTGTTTCAAGTATACATGTGGCAGGTGTGGTTTTAAAAGTCTTAAAGTAAATGAGATAGGAGCAAAAATTATATATTTATATATATTTCCTTAAGCTTAATCAAAGTGTGTCATTTAACAGTAAGTCAGTTGAGAGCTGAAAACCCTCATTTTTACTTCAAGATGGTCATGACTGTACTTGTATTAGAAGTCCAAAGTGGAAAGAAAATAAGAATGTCCCTATTGTCATCTTCAATTTAGATTTATTTGTTGTTTTACGTCGCGTTTTTTAGCTGAGGTCAGTTGAACAATAAGATAGCTGGAGGCTGAAAACTTCCTTTTTCACTGAAAAGTGACCATAACTTCATGCATATTACGACTTTAAGGTGACCATAAAATGAGACTGTCCTTATGCCAACCTTTACAAATGTGCCAAGTTTTATTTTAAAAAATTACATTTTAAGTTTAAGATGGCCATAACATCATTAATATTTAAATCATAAGATAGTAAGAGTCTCCTTTTGATCTACTTCAATATCAATATACATTAGATATGGAAAAGGAAAGGGGCCAGATGGCTTTATTCCAATTTTATAACTTTAGGGGGGCCATAGCTCCAATTATATTAACAGTTTAAGGTCACCATAAAGTCAGGATAATCTTTTGGTAAATCTTAATATATATGCCAAGTTTGGTGAAAAAAGTGAAAAACTAAGTGAACCTGACTGTTTTTGAGATACAGACCAAGTACCCATTTTAAAAAAAATTTATGAAACTAAAACGCCCCCATTCAGGCATCTGTGATTGATCAGAAAATCCTTTTCAATCTGCGGATTTAGGTCTAGAATGTACAGGATAAATTTTATAGCACAGGTGTGTTTTTTTCTGAAACGTGATGACAGGTGTTTTTGAAAAATGCTTAAGATAACCTTAAGGAAAGCTTAAGGTTACCTTAAGTAAAGCTTAAGGTCTCTGCAAAGTAGCCCAATAATTTTTTCCGCCCGTATAGCGTTAAAGAAATATAAGAAGGAAAGAAAAATTTGAAAGGCCAAGAAGTTATTCAAAGGAGACCATAATCCGGCGGCAGCGATCAGTCGATCTTACATGAAAACAAATAAACGCCCCTTATGGGCAGCTTAATTACCAAACTTAAAGTGAATATAATTCTGTTATTACTGGGAGTTTAAGGTCACCTTATTGTATGGCACTTACCTATGGCCAGTTACATATACATGCAAAAGTTGAATTAAATTTCTAAAGTTATTTTCAGTATACTCCATGGAGAAAGAGAAAACGTAAACTGGACATAAGTTTTTACACATGGGAGTTCAAGGTCACCTTAAAATAGGGAAAGAACTTTTATGGTTGATAGAGGAGAGGAGTCAAGAAAAAATAGCAGAGGAAATGTCTCTTTAATTAACAGCTTTTAGGCAGAGTATGTGAATAAAAATTATATGAATGGAAACATAAAGTTACAGAGTTTCAAGGGGATATGATTTTATGATGAATAACATACTATAAACTAATTGCTAAATTAAAAAAAATTCAAGAAATTGTCAACAAAAGGAGGAAATCATAGTAATAGAAGGTCAAGGTATTGAAATAATATGATCAATATTAGAAAGCTTTTATTTCCTCTAGAGGTTTTGGTCAACATCAATACATCAGGGGTGTGAAAAGCTATTTATGGTATGAATGAAAATGTGGAGTTCAAACCAATCTACATAAGAAATGACTTTAGAGGAATACATTGTACAGATTTAGGACAGTGTTGTTGGTGACATGTGTCTTTTAATTTGATTAGAAAACAAAGTGGTGCTAACCAGTGACTTTCTATGTCTGATGGAAACTGTTTTTTGAACTGTGTTGTGTCTGTTAATTAAATTGGAAAGTGAAAAGACTTTTCATGTCTGATGGAAACTTTCCCTGAAAAGACCCCATCAAAATCTAAAAAAAGAAACCTTAGTCAAGTGTCTGTAAATAGTGCCTCCCCAAGTCCTTCTGCCAAAATACCAAACATGGATAAAACACCTGGTAATGACGCAGGCTGTGAACCTGCAGAAGATCTGGATAGAATAAAGTCTATAACAGGGAATGATACAGAGGCCCTTCATGCAAAAATGGATATAATGTTGCAGTTGCTGATAAATATGGATCAAAAGTTTACAACAGACAAGACAAATACAGAAGTCAGTATTTCACAGTTGAAACAGGAAAATGACAGGCTCAAAGTGAAACTCTTGGAGGCAGAGGGCCAGATTATCAGAATGGAAGGTAGCATCCACAGACTAAGTTCCAAATGCGAGGACCTTCAACTGAGATCCATGAGCAATAACTTACTGGTCTACAATGTCCCAGAACAAAGGGGTGAAGTGGCCTATGACCTGGTGATGGATATTTTCCAGAATAAAATAAAGATCCCAGATCATTTGATTCATTCAGAGAGGAACCCTGCGGCCCCTGTTCAAGTAGATATAGCCCATCGACTTGGAAAACAAGGTACCAGGCCAAGGCCAATTGTAGTGAGACTAGCCCTCAGACGTGGAAAAGAAATTGTGTATAAATTTGTGAAGAACTTAAAAGGGACTGGCATCTCAATAACTGATCAGCTGCCATCTGAAATGCGTGAGAGAAGGGATGTGCAATTTCAAAACTTCAAGCATTTAAAGGAGCAACACAAGTATGATACTAATGTCAAAGTCAAGCTTGTTCGAGATAGGATATACATCAACAACACAGAGACCCCAAGCCCCTTTGAAAAGAACTCTCTCCTATTAAACAATATGGAGAATGATGTTTCCTACAAATTTGAAGACATGGTGCATTCGGAAGTGATTGAAGAATCACAGAGCTTTTTCCAAGGTCATACTCAAGAAGTTAACTCCATGGCAGAAGCTCAGGCTTCATACAAGGCTCTCTTCCAGAATCAAAGCACAGCCAGTGCAAGCCACATCAGTTATGCACATGTGGTAGGTGATGGTCTCAACTTCCTCAGTGGTTATAGTGATGATGGTGAAACAGGAGCAAGTGATGTATTGAAGAAACTAATTCATGAAAGGTCACTGAAAAATGTATTTCTCGCAGTTTCACGAAAGCACCAAGGCCCTAATCTAGGAAAAAGACGATTTGAACTCATTAAATCAGTTGCTTCAGAGGTAATTTCAAAGATTGACTTAAAGTAAACTTTGTAGAGAATGTTAACTTTTGAAATATTTTGACAACCAGGACATAAAACAGTTAATCTAAAAACTTACCTGTTTGCTGAAGCCAAAAAAGCATTATTCCTGATATAATTGTGTTGCATTTATAATTGTGTTACATTTATAAAACAGTGTTATAACTTCATAATAATAGTTAATGTTAAAGAGTGACTTAAAGTAAACTTTGTAGAGAATGTTAACTTTTGAAATATTTTGACAACCAGGACATAAAAACAGTTAATCTAAAAACTTACCTCTTTGCTGCAGCAAGAAAAGCATTATTCCTGAGATAATTGTGTTACATTTATAATTGTGTTACATGTATAATTGTGTTTCATTTATAAAACAGTGTTGTATCTTCACAATAATAGTCAATGTCTGATAATTTTTATCTTGACCCTTGATTTGATTGTATTATTTCCCAGATGTGTCCTCAATTTACTAAGCTTAATTTTGGTGTTATAATTTAAATCCGTACAGAATGGACAGTGAAATGAAGGAATTAAATATTTCATAGGTGGTCAAAGTTTATTGTTTCTTAAAAGCATTTTTAGCACTTATCTCTTTTTCATTTTAATTCCTAGTATAAATTGTACAGACTAAAAGTAAGTATTACTCCGATTTATGTCTTGTATTTATAATCAGTCAGTGATACCTGAATATTACTTCATCTTACTTCACAATGTAAGGACTATGGCTGTAAATATGAGGCCAATATCAGTAAAATATTGAAGCAAGAAGAAAAACAATTGTTCCTAAAACAATTGTTCCTAAACCAAGGTGTACAACAAATTTAATGGATATGATTGGTAATTGACTTGGTGGTACACTCAGCAGTATTAACTTTTGATATATTTTGACAACCAGGACATAAAAACAGTTAATCTAAGAACTTACCTGTTTGCTGAAGCCAGAAAAGCATTATTCCTGACATAATTGTGTTACATTTATAATTGTGTTACATTTATAAAACAGTGTCATAACTTCATAATAATAGTTAATATTAAAGAGTGACTTAAAGTAAACTTTGTAGTGAATGTTAACATTTGAAATATTTTGACAACCAGGACATAAAAACAATTAATCTAAAAACTTACCTGTTTGCTGAAGCCAGAAAAGCATTATTCCTGACATAATTGTGTTACATTTATAATTGTGTTACATTTATAAAACAGTGTTATAACTTCACAATAATAGTTAATGTTAAAGAGTGACTTAAAGTAAACTTTGTAGTGAATGTTAACATTTGAAATATTTTGACAACCAGGACATAAAAACAATTAATCTAAAAACTTACCTGTTTGCTGAAGCCAGAAAAGCATTATTCCTGACATAATTGTGTTACATTTATAATTGTGTTACATTTATAAAACAGTGTTATAACTTCACAATAATAGTTAATGTTAAAGAGTGACTTAAAGTAAACTTTGTAGAGAATTTTAACTTTTGAAATATTTTGACAACCAGGACATAAAAACAGTTAATCTAAAAACTTTATGTTTGTTGAAGCCAAAAAAGCATTATTCCTGAGATAATTGTGCTACATTTATAATTGTGTTACATGTATAATTGAGTTTCATTTATAAAATAGTGTTATATCTTCACAATAATAGTTAATGTCTGATAATTTTCATCTTGACCCTTGTTTTGATTGTACTGTTTCCCAAATGTGTCCTCAATTTACTTATCTTAATTTTGGTGTTATAATTTAAATCTGTATACCAGAAGAGTCAGTGAAATGAAGGAATTAAATATTTCATAGGTGGTCAAAGTTTATTGTTTTTAAAAGCATTTTTAGCACTTATCTCTTTTTCATTTTAATTCCTAGTATAAATTGTTCAGACTAAAAGTATTAGTCTGATTTATGACTTGTATTTATAATCAGTCAGTGATACCTGAATATTACTTCATCTTACTTCACATTTTAAGACTATGGCTGTAAATATGATGCCAATATTAGTAAAATATTGAAGCAAGAAGAAAAACAATTGTTCCTAAACCAAGGTGTACAACATATTTAATGGGTATGATTGGCAGTTCCCTTGGTGGTACACTTACCAGTGATACCAGAATGGTAATTCTGCCCAAGACCTATTTTATATTTAAATACAGTAGAACCTCGTATATCTGGCCTTCTATTATCCAAATCTCCGGATCAACTGAACCGAAATCGTGTCCCCATACATACATGTACAATACACCGTCTACCGATAGTGATAATACAGGATTTTACACAGTCTTGGAAACTATTAATTCTGGTGCTTTATAAAGCGTACCATTCACAGAAACGCCTAACTTCTTTGATCTTTATCACCATTGCTACAATAGGGGAGGATTAATTCATTTATATGACCCCACTACACAACTCCTTTCATAATGCATTAATCAATGAAACCATGTTCGATTGTGTTTCACAATTTATAATCTCCTGGAGTAGGTTCACAGAGTCACAACGTGTATAAAAGAAAAGAAGTCAACAATGCATTACCGACCAAACACAGCTATCACTGAAGGCGTGTTCGCTTGGGTTTTTACAACAAATAATCTCATGGAGTTTTTCAGTTGATAAAATGCATAGCGATGTTCATCTAAAATTACGTCAACATGCATGTTCCAAACTAAACACGCCCAGCTCAAGTCCACTTAATATTTTAAATAACAATAATAATGATGTACATAGTTATGGAGCAAATAATAAGCGACATTTGAAGGGTCACTTATATGACACAAATAAATTAAATTATTTTATCGATGACCTCCAACATCTATGTTTATTGCATAAAAACAACAATTCTTCAATTATCGATCACTTGGTAACCCATAGACCGTGAATTTCTGCTTGCTGCATCGATCCAAATCCCTCGATTATCCGGCCGGATTGTATATCTCCCATGGGGTTTGGATAATCGAGGTTCATATTATCATACAATATCATATGGACAGAAGGTCTTTTGTGTGTTTAGTGCACAAATGAGTCAACAAGGAAGTTAAACACCCAACGATGCACGTGGTAACCCTGTTAAATTTTAACAACTGCTCAAGATGGTTGTAAAAATGTTTAATTAAAATGTCTTCTCATAAAAAATCTCTAAAAATTAGTTTTGTATCCTTGAGGCAGAATAATGCTTTCTATGGTATAAACCGTACAATATGATCTATAACTTTAAAACAGAGTAAAAACCGTATGATATGATCTATAATTTTAAAACAGAGTATCACCTCCTGCTTATTGTTGAGATTCGTTATAATCCCCCTAATTAGTTGATGTATAATTATGTATCAATATGTACATACTCTGGCTGAATGTTTAATTCAGTTAGTTTTTGTTGAACTGTTTTTTAATGTTTGTTTCACTTTTAAAGTGTGTTTATTTTCTGTCATTTTCTTTTTGTCAATATTAAACAGTTCCAAATACAAAAATGCTAGTTAAAATCAGTCTTTGTAGTCTGATATTAAACGTTATGTTTCTATATTATAAGCATTTAAATGAAGTCAATAATTATTTAATCGGTAGCAATTACAACTTTCCCCCTAGCGAAAGTGATCATTGTTTCCTGCAGGTTCACCTGGTTGTGAAATATGTCAGTAGTAAGTGAAAGAGTTAAAGTGTTGTCTGCAAACTGCCAGGGACTTCGGAATAATCAAAAAAGAGCAGATGTCCTTAGATTTATGAAAGAAAGTCAAGCATCGATTGTTTGTCTGCAAGATACACATTTATTAGAATCCAATTCACAATCTGTTAAGCAGATCTGGAATGAGTGTTACTTACATGGAACAAAAACCAACTCCAGAGGAGTTGCAGTTCTATTTAACAATAATTTTGAATATAAACTCCTGCAAATAAATAAGGATAACAAAGGAAACTATATACAATTAATTATTCTATGTAGCTCAATAAAAATTAATCTAATAAATGTTTATGCACCAAACCAGGACGACCCAAATTTTTTTAAAACTTTAAAAGTATTGATTGAACAGGCAGAGGCAGATTATGACATAATGTGTGGGGATTTTAATCTTGTGCTTAATCCTAGTCTTGACTCTCACAATTATGCTAATGTAAATAACCCTAGAGCTCGAACAGAGTTACTAACACTTTTAAATGAATTAGACATGACCGATGCTTTTTGTACCTTTCATCCAGATAGGAAACGGTTTACCTGGCGTCGAAAACATCCGTTAAAACAAGCTAGACTTGATTATTTCTTTATATCACATTGTTTTTCAGATTTAGTGACTAAATGTGAGATCAAATCAAGTTACAGATCAGATCACTCTAGTATCGAGATGCATTTTGCACTGAGCAAATTTAGAATGGGAAAGGGAGTATGGAAAATGAATAACAGTTTACTTTACAACAAAGAATATCTAGAAATTATCAATAACGCAATAGAAGATGAAAAATTTAAATATGCAATACCGATATATAACTTAGAACATATAAAAGAATTTAGTAATATTCAATTCACAATCCAACCTGAAACCTTCCTAGAAATGCGAATAAGAGGAGAGACTATAAAATACTCTTCATTAAGAAAGAAAGAGTATGAAAAAAAGGAAAAATCGTTACTCAAAGATATTGAAACTTTGGAAACGATGGAGGATTTCTGTGCAATGGGCAGTGATCTATTGGAAGATAAAAAACAACAACTGGAAATATTACGGAAAGAAAAGGTCAAAGGTCAAATTACAAGGGCAAGATTACAATGGCTTAATGAGGGAGAAAAAACAACAAATTTCTTTTGTAACTCAGAACATAAAAACTATGTTGAAAAAACTATCAGGAAACTGACCTTGCCAAATGGAACCACACTAGTTGACCAAACACAAATTATGGCTCAGATTAAAAATTTTTACAATAACTTATTCAAAAACCAGGATGAATACTTGAACAATGTGGATCTCAATGAGACATTTCGTTGTCAACATGATACAATATATAAAATTAGTGAAGCAAACCTAGGTACACCTATCACACTAGAAGAATTAGGACAAGCTTTGAAAAAGATGAAAAATGGAAAAAGTCCAGGGATTGATGGTATATCTGTTGACTTTTTGAAAGTATTCTGGTGCAAAATTAAGTATTATATCTTGAACAGCATTAATTCAAGTTATGAAAAAGGAATATTATCTACATCTTTAAGGCAGAGTATTCTTTCCTGTTTACCAAAAGGTAACAAAGATAGAACAAATTTGAAAAATTGGCAACCTATTTCATTACTATGTGTGGTATATAAAATGGCATCAGCAGTTATAGCTGAAAGAATAAAACCACATTTAGACAAAATTATTAGTAGAAGTCAATCTGGATTCCTTAGTGGACGGTATATTGGGGAAACTACAAGACTAGTATATGACTTAATACACTATACAGAAATGCACAAAATTCCGGGGATGCTAATGCTAATTGATTTTGAAAAAGCCTTTGATTCAATATCTTGGCACTTTCTATATATTCTATATATATGTACTATCATTCTTTGGATTTGACAATAAATTTATAAAATGGATTAAACTTTTTAATAACAATATAAACGCATATGTACTGCAGTGTGGTAAATTATCAGACCCAATACAGATAGGCCATGGTTGTAGGCAGGGTGACCCTATCTCAGCATATCTATTCATTCTTGCAGCTGAAATTTTAAAGCTTCTGGTTGAAAATGACTCTAGTATTCAAGGAGTCAAAATAGGAAAATCTCATTTCAAAATTGCTCAGTTTGCAGACGACACAACACTCTTTCTTGATGGTAGCAGGTGTTCTTTGCAGGCTGTCTTAAATTTACTGGAAATATTTGGATCTTATTCAGGGCTAAAATGAACACAGAGAAGACGAAGGTTATATGGATTGGTTGCAAGAGACACTCTAAAGACAAATTAAAAGTTAACGTTAGATTAGCTTGGGATGAAATAAATTTCACTTTGCTTGGTGTTAAATTCAGTACAAATCTGGAAGAAATGCCAGAAATTAATTACAGAAATTCTATATTACAAATTAACAAAATCTTTAATAATCCAGAAAATTAACACCAATTGGGCGTATAACTGTAATTAAATCCTTGGCACTACCAAAATTCAACCATATTTTTGCATCTATACCATGTAATCAAAAACTTTTGAATGAGATCAACAAAACATTTTTTTCCTACCTGTGGAATGGAAAACCCGACAAAATAAAGAGGAACTTAGTAACAAAACCTTATAAATCTGGTGGTTTGAATATGGTCAATGTTTTTCATTTTGAAATGGCTCAAAAACTGTCCTGGATAAAACGGATAGTAAATAGTGATGACCATGCTTGGTGTCCTATTTTGGCTGCAAAACACCCAAAAATTTTAAATGTAATAACACTAGGTGGAGAATGGCTTAGTTCTATCAAAAAAGAAACCAATCCCTTCTGGAAAACAGTGTTTCAATATTGGACTCATTTCTGCAGAAATAGAAAAGTGGCTTGCAGCCAAGACATATTAAACAGTTGTCTATGGTATAACAGTCATATATCAAAAGATATGTTTTACCCCAACTGGTATCAAAAAGGGATATTAACTGTAGGAGATGTTGTTGAATCTGATGGAAAATTATTGCCAGTTAGTGTTTTAAGACACCGTTTTAATTTAAATATAAACCTTTTGAACTACTACACTGTTAGATCAAATGTATCAGCTTTCATAAAGAAATATAAAAGTTGTACTTTGACATGTAAATTATTGCAAGTTAGGCCATGCCTTCCTTTTCATGCAAATATTTTATTTGGCACAAAAACTAAAAGTAATTCATTTTATAGGAGTTTAATACAGGCTGAACATCAGAGAGAATTTCCCACTCATGTAATGAAGTGGAATTCCTTATTAAATGACCTTATTGATAATGATAATTGGAATATCTACTACAAAGTTTGTTTTTGGACTATAAAGGATAATTCACTTACATGGTTTCAATACAGAGTACTATTTAGAATACTAGGAACTAGAAGCTATCTTTACAAGATCAAAATTGCAGACTCAAATTTGTGTGGCTTATGTGGAAGTGAAAATGAGACAATTGTACATATATTCACCGAGTGTTCAAACGTAAAAGAATTGTGGATAAACATCGTAAGTTGGATTGAAAATAAATTGTCAGTAAAATTTGAACTAGATACTGCTACAAAACTTTTGGGATATCATGTGCAGAATGAGCACTTTTGGCAATTAAACTTTATCCTCATGATTACTAGGCAGTATATATTCTCTTGTGTCAGAAATAAAGAGAGAAGTAATATTTTCAGATTACAACAAATAGCAAAAGAAAAATTTGAAGAACAAGAGTCCCTTGCAAATATAAATGGTCAAGAACAATTATTTATTAGAAAATGGATGTTTTGGAAAGAACTATTCAGTGGTTTATAGTGTTACTTTTGATACCAGTTGGAGTTAATCTAAACCTTTACAAAAAGTTAAAATATTCACTGTTGTTTTTGGCCCTGTAACATTCTTTTTCAGTACCGCTGCCTTGTGTAATCCCTGTAATTTTGAATGCAGATTTGTATGATCTTACATTTGTTTGGCTACAATATTTGTGTATCAGAGAATTTTCTGTATTACGTTATATGCTATATACTCCTTTTTCTTTATTGTATAAAGCATGTTGATTTCTGCAAAAAAAAAAAAAAAAAAAAAAAAATAGGGTGCACCTTCAAAACTAGGTACAACCACATGCCAAATTTGAATTGAATCTATCAAGCCATTTTTGAGATGCTGTCCAGAAGCAAAAAAAAACAAGATGCACTCAGAGAGAGCAAAACGCTCGACTCTTAGTGACCAGTCTCTCAAGTGATATAAAGTATTGTACGGAAGACAATAAAATAAAACCAAACATGTAAATTAATCTTCATAGAAATATCAAGTAGAAAGCTAAAGTCATTAAAAATACATTGAAATGAGACCTCTGAAAAAACATGATTTTTTTAAATCCAAAATAAGATTCAGATCTTTCTTTTAGTAACTTCTTCCTTCAGTCAGGTCCTTTTTTTTTCATTAGTTCTAGAGTAATGTAAACACACACACACACACAAAAAAACAAAACAAAGAGACAAACAATTAGCGCACAAAAATATAAACTGGTGGTGGAGTTAAAAATATTGCCTAAAGATCACTTCTTGGTGAAAATCACGCACGGTAATTTTTTGTGATGGACTGTCAAGGTATTGAAAGAAAAAAGAGAAAATAAAACAGAAATAATAATTAATAAAAATAATGAATATATCACCTCCCTCTTTATTATGTTTATGTCAATTTCAGGCCATAAAATGAGAAGAAATATTTTTACTTAAAGTCAGCAAGTATCACAAGCTAGGTTTGTGACCTCACAATGACAGTTGCATTGTGACATCACTGAGTGATGACATCATCAGAAAGTAAAATATTGATTTTTGACGTATGTGATGAAGAGAAGCAGTTTCACTGTGAATTCCCTATTAAAAATAAGAAAAACTCTCTCCTGGCTTTAATTTTCAAGCAAATTACACCAAATTTGGCAGAATCTGTCTGTGCCCCATGAAATACCTTCCCACCAAATTTGAGATTGATTGATGTTGTAGTTTTTGAATTATAAGGGAAAAATGGTGCACAGACACGGAAGCAGATTTCACTGTAAAAGCCCAATTACAAATAAGAAAAACTCTCTCCTGGCTTTAATTTTCAAGCAAATTACACCAAATTTGGCAGAATCTGTCTGTGCCCCATGAAATACCTTCCCACCAAATTTGAGATTGATTGATGTTGTAGTTTTTGAATTATAAGGGAAAAATGGTGCACAGACAGGGAAGCAGATTTCACTGTAAAAGCCCAATTACAAATAAGAAAAACTCCCTCCTGGCTTTAATTTTCACACAAATTACACCAAATTTTCAAGAATCCGTCTGTACCCCATGAAATATCTGCCCACCAAATTTGAGCTTGATTGGTGTTATAGTTTTTGAGTTATAAGGGCGAAACGGTGCACAGACAGACAGACAGACAGACAGACGGACAGAAACAAACTGATCACAATAACTCTCTCCTATCGTCGAGAGTTAATTAAACTCAATATAAGTATCTTACTAGTGGGAGTTTAAGGTCACCAAACTATACAGCACACCCTGAAGAGCAGTTACATCCACATGGCAAATTTTAATTAAATCTGAAAAGCCATTTTTGAGAAGCTGTCAGGAATAGAAAGTGACGACAGACAACGCCACAAAATGAGATGACTAGGTGTTACATATATAGGCACTGTGTCTGTGCATTATTTAATCTAAGCTTCATATGTATGTATTAACATTTAAAGTAAAGCTTTTGTGTTATGTGTTACTAATGTTTATTGATCTATTTATAGACTGGGAAATCCCTCTTGTGTCCTAGAATTAATATTCAAGTGGATATAAACCGCTTGTGTTGCTGTGAACTTTTGCTGGAGTGAACTTTCTACAGTGGCTGGATAGATTTGCTGTACTTTGGATATTACTTATTATATACAGTATATGATTCTACCAGAGACTGGATTTACTGCATTTTTTGACATTGTCCATATCTTAGTGCAGAGAGTACAGTTGTGCTAACTCTCTGAATATCTCTATACCAACAGTTTGTGTGAATGGATATCAAAAGGATCACAGGATAAGGACATTTTGTGTTATGGAACATTGAACAGATCGCAGGATACATATATCTGTGTGTTAGTGGACATTGGACAGATCACAGAACAGATTGCTGGATACAGTGGATAAATTTAACTGTCAGTCATAGTATGTACAATTGAGAACATACCAGTTGACTGTAATTATTATTTCAATTGTTAAATAAATTTGTTAAGTTAAACTTTTTGTCTTTTCCTGTCGCAACTTAAAAGCAAACGATAATTGCTACTATGCTTGCCCCGTGACAATAACAGGAAAATTGGGGGCTTGTCTGGGATACATCCATTTGATCAAATTATTCAGTTGACATTTTGAAAATTCATTTGATTTGACAATTTACTACAGTCAATGGTGCTCATAATGGCTAGTGCTAAAGAGTTTGTACGGTCACTATCTATGGAAGTTCTAAAAACTTTTTAAAAAGATATGTAAATGCAGATAGCACAAGAGTTATAGTTAGAGGTGAAAAGATCAACACATAAACATGAACTTAAAAGACTTACTGTTGAACAGTTAGTTGATGAAGACATTTTGCCTGATAGTTGTTTAGAATTGTCTAAACCTCTGCCAACTTGATTTAAGGCGATTAGAAATTGAAATAGAGCTAAAACTTAGAGAATTTGAAGCTCAGCAGCGAAAAAAGAGCTTGAAGCTCAATAACTAAAAGAGCTTGAAGCCCAACTTGAGGTTAAGCATACAAGAAGAAAATGAGAGCTTTAGAACTCAATGCACATAGAATTGCCCATAAAGAGTCCATTGCTACCAAATTTGATTTGGGTAAAAATGTGCGATTGGTACCACCTTTTAATAAATCAAAAGTTGATAGTACTTTCAACACTTTGAAAGAGTAGCTCAAAATTTAAAATGGCTCTCAGACTAGTGGCCATTATTGCTGCAAAGTGTGTTTTGAAGGGGAAAGCCCAAGAGCATATACAGCTTTGCCGATTTCTGAATGTGTGGACTATAACTGTCAAAAATGCTATTTTGAAAGCATATGAGTTGGTACCAGAAGCATACCGTCAAACAGAAATTATTGTAAACAAGAAAGTCAAACTCATGTTGAATTTGCCCATAAGAAAGAAGTGTACTTTGACAGATGGTGTAACTCTAAGGAAATAGGTAGAGACTTTGAAACAGTTCAAAAGGTATGTTCGTGATGACATTAAAACCTATCTAGAAGAATAGAAAGTTAAAAATTTGGTAAAAGCAGCAGCTTATGCTGATGATTATGCGCTGACTCACAAGTTCACTTTTAACAAAAATAGATCCTTTGGTTCCACAAAAAAGTCTTATCCTGAAGTATGAAAAAATCTGAAAATGTAGCTCCAGAAAAGAGTTTAGATAAGAGTCAAACCTCAAATCAGATTATGAGTAAGGATAGGAAACCCGGATCCTTTTCTCCTGTGTGCCATTATTGTAAGAAACCTGGGCATGTTATGTCTGACTGTTGGCTCTTAAAGAAGAGAAGAGAAAAGGAGGCAATGCCCAACGTCTTTGTGTCTAACAAATTTAACTGACGTTCAAATCCCAATAGAACAGAATCTAGTACTGGTTTAGACAAGTGTAAGATTATTAGGAAGGAGTTCAAACCTTTTGTGTCTGAGGGTTTTGTATCCTTAAAAAGTAGTTCCAGTAAGGTCCCTATTAAGATAATGAGACACTGGGGCTACTCCTTATTTTTAGAAGGTGTATTACCATTGGGTGTAAGCACTTCTACAGGTGAGAGTGTTATTTTTTTTATTTATTATCAATATTGTACACTAGGTACACTACATTTAAATTCAAAATAATTCTACAAATAACATAAATGTACATACCTGTTCAATACCATTTTACAAGCAACACACACAGAGGGAAAAAACATGAAGAACAAACACAAACTGCCTGTACTTATGTACAAATAAGTCACACAGAGATAACATAATAATAATTGTTATCGTTTACCAAGTGCTGAAAAATTCTAGCAAGTCATTAATTTCATTATATTTAAACAAAGTATTTCTGGTATCTCTAATGAAAAGAAGATCTTTAATATTTCCAATGTTTAGTAAATCATCCAATATATAAATATTGTCAACATAATTATCTACAACACTTTTAAAGACACTTGGCATAGCCCATACTGTATTTCTGTTACACTGAAAAAATTCAGTTACAGCATTTATATTGTTAGAAACAGACGAACCACTGCCATTAATGGCTAGGTTACAGCACATTTTCACTAATACATTATTGCTATTACATGCTTTGAATAAAAACTTATTGAATCTCCTATACAATTGTACATTTATGGGTATGTCATTACAAATCAGCAGAAGATATTTACTATGAGTTAAAAGAGGTAACCTTAGTAATTTTCTGATACCTTTTCGCCAAGTAATATAGAATCTAGAAATGAAGTTTGATTCAAAGTCCCACAACACACATCCGTACAAAGATATTCAGTATGCTTTGAATAACTTATACTTTACATCTGTGAAAGCATCATGAAAGGATGCAATAATGCCATTTAAAGCAGTAGTGAACCTATCAATACCATCTTGAATTACATTAGTTTTGGCACAAGGTCCTACAGTGTGCCCCAAATGTGTTGCAAGAGCTTTACACTCAATCACTTGATTGTTATGAACAATGTTTTCAATTACTTTTCTACTTATGGAATAGTGTAACAGTTGGTATTTATTGGAATTAAACAAAACTTGATAGTCACTTCCAAAGTCATCACATATGTTTAACATTGACTTCAAGGCATTAACTGTTGGTGCAAGTATAACTACATCATCTGCATATGCTACAGTACCAACGAATGTATTACCAATATGACAGCCAAGGCCTGCCTGTTTTAATCTTAATAGTAATACATCTACATAAACAGTAAACAGTAAAGGTGAAAGTATACCGCCTTGCTTGACACCGTTATGAACACAAAATTCTCTTGAAACATGTGATCCCCATTTCACACAAAGATGCTGATTAGTATACATATACAATAGTAATCGACAAACAACAGGACATAGTTTTCTATTGACCAGAAGTGAAAACAACTTTATATATTCAACACGGGCAAATGCCTTACTGGCATCCGGCATAATAACATAAACATTGGTGTTGTTATTTTTATAATATTGTACAACTTCCTCTAAAACAAAGGTACATGGAGTGATCGATGATTCAGATTTAACTCCAAATTGAAATTCAGAGGTGTTTAATAACATTCTGTACCTGTTTAAAATAATGTTATCCAGTAATTTACCAATAATACTACTTAGAGTAATACCCCTGTAATTACCAGAATCGTTGATGGATTTAAGTTTATTTTTAGGAATAGGTATAACCGTTCCTTTTAACATACCACTAGGGGCAAAACCATGAACAAGCATGGAATTAAACAAAAGAGTTAGTACAACATGTAGCTTGTGACAACTATATATCAAGTGATTTGTACAATGACCCGAGTCTATATCAGTTTTGTCTCTTTTAAGGACAGATATTCCTTTTATTACATTAGATACAGTAATCTTATTGACCAATTTTAACTCCCCACTGTACATTAAATTAACATCACTGTCAATTTTGGCCTTATGTTTTTTTCAAATTCTCCATGTTGTAGGGTACAGACTTGTACAATTGTTCATACTTTGATGCAAAAAGGTCACTGATTTTTTCTTGCCCCACAACAGAATCAACACTGCAGGGTAAATTAGACTTGACACCCTTCACCTTTTTTACATTAGCCCAGAAACCTTTTAACTCACTAAGATCTGTTGGGCCATTTTGTTAGCAGTAATTGTCCTTTTGTTTTTTGTAACATGGGACAACCATTCTGCTGCCATAGATTGTGCCAAAATAAGGCAGCCTCCTTTGCTTCTTTAAAATATTCAGACCATCCTGGTATAGATTTTTTATCACCTCTTTTCTTTGTAGGTATACAATCTCTACTAGCATCTACATTCTGTTTAATAATAATATCATGCAAATTTCCAATCATAGAAAAGTGAGATATATTTGCACAATTCAAATCATTACACTTTAATGCATCCCATGGTAACTTTATTCTATCAAGTGTATTAGCTAAAGTTTCTTTATAGTTAACCAAATCACAATTCTTCGCCTGTTTCCAAAAAACTTTCTCAGCATTCAAACTATTTACATTAATAGAATAATTAGCAGAGATATTAACAGTTATAGAAATAGGATAATGATCAGAGAAGTTGTTAAAGTCATGAAGTGACTTATAAACATCGACATTTTCTAGTAAAGACTCATTTATCAGAAAATGGTCAATAAGTGACTTGGACATATTACTTTTACTTTCATATGTAAACAGAACTTTATTCACCTCATGATCAAAAACAGCTTTAAGATTTTCTGTTTCAATGAACGATTTCAGCAGATTAACATTACCACCTGTCTTACTTAAGTCTGTATTAAAGTCACCACCTATTATAACATACACACAGTTGTTATTTAGAATTATTGATTTTATTTCGTTAAGTACTGATCTGTATTATTCCATAGACCTGGCACTAGTACCAGTAGACATATAAACATTACAAAGTAAAAATGAAACATTGTTCATCATAATCGTTACTGCACATAATCTCTTAGATACAGTACTAATAAGGCTTACACATGCTTACACATGCAACTAAATTCCTTATCCTTATTGCTCAAGGTATTGAAGGAGGCTGTGTGAACGTTCCCTTACATAAGGCCAATTTAGTGTCTGACTTACTGGTTCTGTTGTGGTGGGTACCAGGCCCATTAAAGGGGTATCTTTGTTACTGGGAAATGATCTAGCCGGTGGAAAGGTGGTTGCTGATCCTAAAGTTACTTCTAAGCCGATCACTTTGGTTAGCACTGAGAAATTAGAGGAGGTTATTCCTGGTATTTTTCCGCTCTGTGCTGTGACTGAGCTATGGCTAAGAAAGCCCAAGAAGAATCAAAAGATTGCAAGCAATCCACAGACGTCTTAGTTGATTTGACAGATACATTCTTAAACAACTATGATTTCAGAGCAGGAAAATGAGCCCGAGTTAGCTCCTTTGTTCAAGTTGATCTTGCCACCAGTTGAGCTAGATAAGGTCCCTGTAGGCTATTATGTCAGAAATGGTGTGCTTATGCGAAATTGGAGGCCACCAAATGTCCCTGCATCTGAGGAATGGTCAGTAGTACACCAGGTTGTTGTACCAAAAGTGTACCAAAGTGAGATAAAGAAAATGGCTCATGAGTCTTCAATGGGTGGACATTTAGGCATCAATAAAACTTACAGCAAGATAACCAAACATTTCTATTGGTCTCAAATTCGACACTGTGTGGCAAGACTTGTCACATTTGTCAAAGGGTAGGGAAACCTAACCAAAAGATTCCTGTAGCTCATCTTGAGGAACCATTCAGCAAAGTGATAATTGACTGTGTAGGCCCTTTGCCAAAAACTAAATCCAGAAACCAATACCTTTTGACTATTATGTGCTCCTCAACCAGATTTCCAGAAGCCATACCTTTGACCAACATTACAGCCCCCAAAATCTCAAAAGCACTGGTCAATTTCTTTACTTTAGTTGGCTTACCAAAAGAGATTCAGTCAGATCAAGGGTAAAATTTTATGTCAGAACTATTTCAACAGGTCGTGTTTCAGTTAGGTGCCAAACAGATCAAATCTAGTGCTTATCACCCAGAATCACCACGCACACTCCACTCGCCACCAATCCACCCCTGTGAAGACTTGTACTGAGACTATCATCCACACACACACTCCACTCGCCACTTTTAAAGAATATGATTAGGACATATTGTTTAGATACTGAAAAAAAACTGGGATGAAGGTATCAGCTTATCGTTTGCAGTTAGGGAGTCAGTTCAAAAGTCTTTAGGCATTAGTCCCTTTGAGTTGGTCTTTGACCATTCAGTCCATGGTCCTCTCAAGCTGTTGACAGAAAATTGGTTATCTGAGAACACTGAGAGCCTAAATCTGTAAGTTTATGTCTCAAAATTCAGAGATAAGTTGAAAAAGACTTGTGAGCTGGCGCTTAAAAATTTGAAAAATTCTCAGTCAAAAATGAAGATGCTTTATGATAGGAAGTCACAAAACTTTGTTTTTAAACCAGGTGACAAGGTTTTAGTATTACTGCCTGTCCAGAGAAATACATTACAGACCAGATATCATGGGCAGTAAAAAATGTGTTAAAGAGAGTAGGTAACCTGGGCTATGTCATTGAAACCTCAGACAGGAGGAAGTCAACCCAACTATGTCATGTGAATATGGTAAAACCATACTTTGAAAGGGGTGTGAAAACACCTGTTATGGTTACTGACTGCAATGTAGTAAATAACAGTAGTCAGGAGCATGAAACATGGGGTGACACTCCCGATCTTGATGTTGAATGTAAAATCAGGTTGAGTAATTCTGAGATTCTTGATGATTTGAAAACCAAACTGAATCATGTACACCCAGATAAGAGGATCCCTCTTATTTAGTTACTCTTAAGGTATAAGTCAGTATTTCCAGATGTTCCTAACAGGACCAATGTACTCATATATGATATGGATGCATGAAACCCTATCAAACTCGAAAAATTAAGGCCAGAAGTGCAACACATGTTGGACAAAGAAATTATTGAACCAAGTGAAAGTAGTTGGGCAACTCCTTGCGTTTTGGTCCCAAAACCAGATGATTCAATCAGATATTGCACAGACAAGAGAAAAGTCAATGTCTTGAACATTAAACAGATTCATTCCCTATCCCAAGAATAGAAAATTGTATTGATCAGATTGGTAATGCCGAATATATCACAAAATGTGATTTACCGAAAGGATATTGGTGTGTACCTCTTACTGAGCGTGCTAAAGAAATATCAGCCTTTGAAACTCCAGATGGTCTGTATCAGTATAAGGTAATGCCATTTGGCATGAAAACTTTCCAAGCCACATGTCAAAGACCAATGAATGTGTTTGAAGGACTTAGAAGGTGTTGAGGTGTAAGTGGATATTGTCATCTTTAGTGATACTTGGGAAGAACATTTGAAAAAGGTATTTGTATTAACGATAAAATTGCAAATTTAATAAGTAAATTAAATTTTTACAAGTTAATACCCTATTCAATGGACAATAGCTTATCCGGTCGGCGCAGACCGGCCCGCCAAACGTCAGAAAAATACTGGCCAGTCCCAGTACTGTACACTCGCCAGGTGGCATGTCGTACTTCCTTCCTGTCTAGAGAGTGTGACGTCATAGCATCTTTTTTCGTTGTCTAAACCTATTAGACCCCTAGTAAACTGATAGTGAGGTTGGTGGGAGGGTCTTGTGTGTCCATTGGATAGGGTATTAACTTATAAAAATTTAATTTACTTATTAAATTTGCAATTTTATTGCGTTAATACATACAATCCAATGGACAATAGCTGAATAACTACCGCTTGGTTGGCAGGTAAGTTACTAGGGACTTAAGTGAACTCATAAAGAGAACAAACAATTTCTATCAAGCCTGGGTCGACTGAGGTTAGGAACCCTTAAGGCCATCGTTGGTTATAAGTGACCGGTTAACCGGCCCAAACCGACTTAACCCCCCCTTTTTAACAGACCTGCTCTGAGGTAGGGGAAGAGAAGGAATGAGTTCAGTCCCATAAGAAGTAAAATAAACCTCCCGAAGGAAGCACATTGTTAAATGTATGTACAACTATCTACATATGTACAGATCTCCTCTATGCTCTGGGCTGTTGGTGGATCTTTTGAGCAGCCACTACAGGCCCCAGATGGTAGAGCTCTGAGTCGGCCCAAGCCACATCATTCAGATAGAATTGTGTGAAGGTATTATGAGATTTCCAGTGGCAGGCTGATAGTATCTGCTCTAAGGAAACTCCCGACTGGAAGGCCTTTGAGGCAGCAAAGGCCCTGACATCATGGGCTTTAACCTGATGCAGGGTGTGGGCTTTGCGATCAGAGAGCTCACAGCATAGGATCACAGTCTGCTTGATCCATGAGGAGATAGTGGCAGGGGAGATGTCCTTGTCAAAACCTTTCTTGAAAGAAACAAAGACTAGCAATCTTTGTAATAACAACCTACTGACCCTGGACTTAATTCTCTCTTTTGGGAATGCCCGGGCACAGTATGAACATTAAAAACAACACGAGGGTTTGCATTTAAAAAAGAACAAGTGTCTATTGTCTCCAGCAGCCGTGCCTCTAACTTTGTTACACAGTAATTGGCATTTGTACGGCTGTTGGCCCTTGGCTGGTCGTGAGGAGTACTGATGCTTGACTTTTCCTCTTCTATGCTGGCCATGTGAGATGTTTTTCCAGGCCGGTCGGTCCTGTTTCTTGGTGTCCGACTTTCTGTCCTGCCTCTCATAGGGGTGATATCTGCCCTTCTTGTAGACCGACCCAGAGCGGTTTCTGTCAAAGGCGGCTATGTCTTCCTCTGCTTGCTTTATGATAGAGTCCGGAAATAAAGTGTCCAGTTGAAGAGGAGCCGACCTAAGGGTGTTAAGGGTATCTGCCTTCACCCCTGCCTTGACATAAGATAAATACGAGTCCCTTCTCAGTAGGGTTGTTTGCCATGTTCACAAAAAAAAGTCTGTTAAGTGTTCCATTGTTTTGGCCATAGCATGACAAACACTGGAATTGAAATCTAGAAGGAACTGTAATTCATCTGTAGCTGATGAGACCCTGCTTGTACTTTGCCTTTAGATTCTGTCCGGATGGTTTTTACTTGAGCTTGCATATTTTGCTTGACCTTGAGAAGGCAGCGATTGAATCCGGCTGCTTGATTGCAAATAATGGATGATTCCCTGGCAGATCTCTCCCATTTACGCACGTTCTCCTGAGAAATGGGTCTGGACAAAGGTGGATTTGAAGCAATACCAGCCTGTTGGGCTATCCTCAGATATGTACTGTTTATACGGGAAGAGCTGGTATTCCATGACTTAACAGTGTTACTAGAGTCCTTCCTAGTTTCTGAGTGCAAGCCGTACCATTAACTCTGGGACTTGGCCGGTCGGACAAACTGGTCCCTTTGAAGAGTTCCAGCTTCTGCGGTACATGAAGGGTAACCCTGGACCAATGTTATATTAAGTTTGCTCAGCTTGTTGCACAACCATTCGTCCGTGGGGAGATTGACAGACACTTTGCCAGGAGCTTGCAACTTAGGTCCAGCAAAAGGGTTGTCATCCGAAGTCTTGGCACCTGAATCTACATCTGGGATGTGGGTCCACCCCATGTAGGACCGGACCCCCTCATGGTCTCTCTATATGACTGTTCCTCTGAGAGGGATTGGTCAGGGTCGGTGAAAGAGACCTCATGATCGTCGGACAGTTCACCCTCCTCTGGATACAAGTCAATTGGAGGTCGGTCAGAAGTGAAACTTTCTGAGTCCGAATCACTGGAAGATGTATCCTTCCTAGCAGTATCAAAGGCAGCTGCAAATTGTCTCTGAGTAGTAGACTGGTCGGTCACACCGGAAGTTCCTAGTTGGTGTGAAGGCTGAGAAGAGTCAGAACCCGCCTTAGCAGCAGTAGCTGTCTTTGCAGGGTCGGTGGCCGGTGAGGCAGTAGATAAAGGTCAGTGAGATTGTTGAGAAGAAGAAGAAGGCTGGTGTGAAGGCTTCAGAAAGGGTTCAGATCCAATGGCACTGGCCGGTGGAGCATGGGTCGATGCAACCTTGACAGCACTGAAATTGGCTCCTGGGGTCGGTCCAGTGACTTGGCCAATAACAACGCTTCCAACCGGTTGAACCAGTCCGACCATTTCTGTTCCATCACCTCAAGCTTCTGGTCGGTAGAATCTGAAGAAGGTCGGGGAGTAGACTTAACCGACTTGTCCGGTTTGACCGGCTTGGAACTGGAAGCCTTCTTTTCTTCTTTCTTTTCTCAGCCGGCTGCTCACTCAAACCAGGCGACCCGGAGGTGCTCCGGCCATCCACAACCCCCACTACCGACACAAGTTCCGGGTCCACAAGGGTGGGACTGAGTAGTACCAGAAGGTGGCGGATTCTTAGCTGGAGTAGAATACTTCAACTCACGCTTCTCCTTCATATTGTATGTAGGCATGGAGAGTTGTGACAATTGTTCAGGCGTGAGAGCACTACATTGGTGGCAATCAGATCCAGGCTTCTCTACACAGGGATCTTGTCCCTTCTTCTTATCACCACAGCATGCACAGACGCTGTGCAAGTCAAAACCTGCCATCATGTGGCCACAACCTCCCGTTCGCTGACTGGGAGAAGACATGTTAAGCTATAAGTCTTTAAGAATCCGTAGAATATAATAAAATATCAAAATATAAAGAGTTCTCACAAAAAATTGAAATTTGCAAATTTAATAAGTAAATTACATTTTTATAAGTTAATACCCTATCCAATGGACAATTGCTTATCCGGTCGGCGCAGACCGGCCCGCCAAACGTCAGAAAAAGATGTCCTGTGTCTCCACCGGCTAGGCCGGTCCAGTACTGAGCACTCGCCAGATGGCGTGTCGTACTTCCTTCCTGTCTAGACAGCGTGACGTCATAGCATCTTTTTCGTTGTCTAAACCTATTAGACCCCTAGTAAGCTGATAGCGGGGTCGGTGGGAGGGTCTTGCGTGTCCATTGGATAGGGTATTAACTTATAAAAATTTAATTTACTTATTAAATTTGCAATTTTATTGCGTTAATACAACCTATCCAATGGACAATTGCTGAATAACTACCGCTTGGTTGGCGGGTAAGTTACTAGGGACTAAAAATTGTGAACTCGTGTTAGAAATAATGACAATTCCTTTTTTAAAGCCTGGGTAGACCTTGAAGTCAATAACCCTTAAGGCTATGGTCGAATATCATCATCCAGTTATCCGGAATGGAACCGTCAGAGTCGACCTTGCCCCCCCCCCTTTTTTACAGACCTGCTCTGAGGTAAGGGAAGAGAGGGATGAGTTCAATCCCTTAGCATTAAATCTCCCGGAGGAAGCACGTCTAGATTTTTTTTTGTTGCTCCTTAACTATATGTGCAATTATTTACATATGTACAGATTCTAGGTACCGGTCTGTTGGTGGATCTGCTGAGCAGCCACAACAGGACCAAGATGGTAGAGCTCTGAGTCATCCCACGCCACATCCTTTAGATAGAATTGGGTGAAGGTATTATGAGATTTCCAGTGGCAGGCTGATAAGATCTGCTCCAAGGAGACTCCCGACTGGAAGGCCTTAGAAGCAGCAAAGGCCCTAACATCATGAGCTTTGACTTGATGTAGGGTGTGGGCATGATGATCAGAGAGCTCATAGCATAGGATCACAGTTTGCTTGATCCATGAGGAGATAGTGGCAGGTGAGATGTCTTTGTCGAAGCCTTTCTTGAAAGAGACAAAAACTAAATCTTTGTCCTGCCTAATGTCTGAAGTCCTGTCCAAATAGTAGCACAAAGCTCTGACTGGACAAAGAGATCTATCAGACTTGAGGGATCTATCCAGAGTAGGAGCCAGGGCTGGTATGACCACTGGGGCTACACTCTCTGGACCCTCTTTGGCCAGCTGGTTCTTGGAGAGAAAGCTGGGAGATGGAAACAGAGACACCTTAGACCAGTCCGACTGGTGCCTGATGTTCTTATGCTGCCATGCATGAATCTCACTCCTTCTTTTGCCAGAGCCTAGGGCCAAAAGGAAGACCGTTTTGAAGGTCAGATGCTTCAGAGATGCCTCTCTAAGAGGTTCGAAGGGAGCCTTTGTCAGCTGGTGTAGTACCAGGGAAAGGTTCCAGGAGGGTATGCCCCTCCGCCCTTTGGGTCTATCTCTGTGGAAACTTTCCAAGAGACGAGTGATATTGACTGATGTATCACCTAGTTTATCAGCAATGGCAGACCTGTATCCATCAATGGTGCTGGGCTGTAACTTCTTGTCCTCAAAAAGGTACATTAGGAAATCAGCCACTGACTTTACAGGGGGTGTCCTGAAGTCCACCTGATTAGTGACGCACCACTTTGTAAAAATGGTCCACTTTGCCTCATAGACTGATCTGGTTGATCTCCTTTGAGGAGCCTCAATTCTTGCTGCCACTGCCTCAGAGAAGCCCTGTTCTTTGATTTTTGTGGCTCTAGGAGCCAGGCATGGAGATTTAGATTTGTCAGATTTCTGTGAGGGATCTGGTTGAAGGGCTGTGTTAGCAGACTGGGCAGGTTGGGCAGGCTGAGGGGGACCTGGCTGGACATGTTCACCAAGTCCAAAAACTAAGGCATGTTGGGCCACCCCGGGGCAATCAGAATGAGTCTTCTGCACGGGGAGTCCAGTAGCCTCTCCACCACTTTGTCCAATATGGCGGTCGGTGGGAAGGCGTATGCATCCAAGTCCTCCCATGGCAGAGTGAGTGCATCCACTGCTACAGCCAGGGGGTCCAGTACTGGAGAGACAAACTGAGGTAATTTGTGGTTGAACCTCGTGGCAAACAGGTCTATTTGAGGGAGGTGCATTGGTTGCATATTTGTTGAAAAACTTCCGGAAGGAGGGACCACTCTATTGGATGGTCTGATCCGGCCTGGATAGCTTGTCTGCTATCACATTTAAATGGCCTGGGATGTGTCGGGCTTTTAGGGTCACTTGTCGCTGGGAATACCAGGTCAAGATTCTCCACAGTAGGGCACACAGTGGGCCCGACCTCATGCCTCCTTCCTTGTTTATGTAAGCGACCACTGTCGTATTGTCGGTTGCCACTAAAACTATTTTGTCTACACACAGGTCTTGGAACTCTTTGAGGGCTAGAAACACTGCTTTGAGTTCTAGGTAGTTTATGTGCAGCTTGCTTTCCGGCACCGAACAGAACCCTCTTGCAGTGAACTCGTTTAAGTGAGCGCCCCACCCTTCTTTTGATGCATCTGTAAATATTTGCAGAGCATGCCTTACTGGGTGTAATGGTTGACCTTGAAGCACATTGTCTTCCTCTAGCCACCACTGTAAATGAGGGTGCAGGGACCTTGGTAGAGGGATAATCTTCTCCAGAGATTCTGGTACCCTCCAATTGTTTTTGAGATGCCACTGTATGGGTCTCATATGCAGCCGGCCGAGGTGAACCTGTTTTTCTGTGGCTGTTAGCAGGCCTATCAGGGACAGGAACTGTCGGACCGGACAGGCCGGTAGTAAAAGGAGTACTTGTATCTTGTCCTGAAGGCTTTGCCACCGGTCCGGGGTCAGTCTGACCCAGCCGGACCTGAGATCGAACCAGTAACCTACGAAGTCGAAGACCTGTTTGGGTTCCAGCTCTGATTTCTCTAAATTCACCAGCCAACCTATGTCCTGGCACATTTTGACCAGGATTTGGGTATGTTGGAGACAAGTTTCTTGGGATCTGGCTCTCACCAACCAGTCGTCTAGGTACTGGTGGATTCTTATACCCTTGCGTATGGCCATCAATTTCACCTCCTTTGCTAAAACAGTGAACTCCATGGGCGCTGTGGACAGGCCAAAGGGCAATGCCTTGAACTGGTAAGTCCGGCCCTGGACATGAAATCTTAGATATTTCCTGGATTGTTCCTGTATTGGTATGTGGAAGTAGGAATCCTTGAAGTCTACCGAGGTGACCCACTCCCCTTGTTGGAGGGACGTTCTGATGGTTTCCGGTGTCTCCATTTTGAATTTCTCCACCTTGAGAAAGAGGTTTAGTTTGCTTAGATCCAGTATTGGCCTCCACTTGTTGTTGGGTTTTGGGACTAGAAAAAGTCGATTGAAAAACCCCAGAGATGTTTGATTGTAGACCAGTTCTACTGCATTTTTGTTCATAAGCTGATGTAATGCCTCCAACAGGTAGCTGTTCCTGTGGGGATTGACATAACGGCTTACGACAGTCGGAGAACTTGCAAGATTTGGCCGGATCCGAAAGGGAAGGGTATAACCCTCTCTCAGGATTTGAACTATCTTCGGACCGGCCCCTAGATTCAGCCAAGTTTGCCAAAAGTTTTGAAGTCTGGCCCCTACAGGCAGATTTGGTACAGCATTGATAACATTTGAGGCAGGATTTACACAAGACAATTGAGTGACACAAGAAACACCTTTCACAGATTTTAATTTGTAATTTTTTAAGTGACAATCTGATACCCCAGGACTTATATCTTTCCTTTGCGAAGGCCCGGGGGCAGTATAAACACCTGTGACAACATGACAATTTACATTTAGCTTTAACTGAGTGTTCATTGTCCGTCTTGGTAATGGGGAAAGGCTCCCGGCCAGCAGTCGTGGCTGTACTCTTAATACACAGTGATTGTCATTTGTACGACTGCTGGCCCTTGGCTGGTCGCGAAGAAAACTGTTGCTTCCCCTTGCCCTTCTTATGGTGACCCCGTGAGAGGTTCTTCCATGCTGGTCGGTCCTGTTGTCTGCTATCCGACCTAGATTCCTCTCTCTCGTACGGGTGAAATATACGCTTCTTGTAGACAGATGACCCCCAACCCTTGTCAAAAGATGAGATTTCCTCCTCAGCACACTTTATCACCGTATCCGGAAACAAAGTTTCTAACTGTAGGGGTGCAGTGCGGAGAGCGTTGAGGGTGTCGGCTTTAACTCCACCTTTCAAATATTGAAGATATGAATCTCTTCTCAGAAGGGTAGTGTTGGCCAGGTTAATAAAAACAAAGTCTGTCAAATGTTCCATCGACTTGGCCATAGCCTGGCACACACTGGAATTAAAGTCGAGGAGGTATTGGAGCTCATCTACTGCAGTTGACACCTTGGCTGCAGATTTTCCCTTGGATTCCACATGTATGTCCTTAAGCTGAGACTGCATACTCTGTTGAATCTTGAGCAAGCAACGGTTAAACCCTGCCGCCTGGTTACAGATTACTGAAGATTCACGGGCCGACTTCTCCCACTTCCTCAAACTTTCCTGAGAGATAGGGCGAGATAATGGTGGATTGGTATCAATGCCGGCCTGTCTGGCAATTCTCAGATATGTACTGTTCAAACGTGAGGAGCTTGTATTCCAAGAAGAAACAGTGTCACCAGAGTCTTTCTTGGGGTCTGTATGCAAACCGTACCACTTTCCGGTCGACCTGGCCGGTCTAACAAATTGGTCTCTTAATAACCCTCCTGCCTCCGACGTACGGGTCGGGTAGCCCTGTACAAGAGTCAGATTCAGTTTGGACATTTTCTTACAGAGCCACTCATCAATGGGAAGCTTGACAGACACCTTGCCGGGAGTTTGTATCTTTGGTCCGGCGAAGGGATTATCTTCAGCTGAAGCGGCACTAGGGTCCAGTCGGGTACCTGATGCCAACCCATGTAAGACCGGATCCCTCTCATCGTTTCCCGGTACGATTGTTCTTCAGAGAGGGATTGGTCGTGCTCTGAAGTGTTGAACTCATGCTCATCAGAAAGTTCACCCTCCTCCGGAAACAATTCTAAGGCTGGTCGGTCAGAGGAGAGAGAGTCTGACTCTGAATCGCTTGTAGGTGAGGATTCTCTTCTGGTACTATCAAAGGTAGTAGCCGGTGGTTTCTGAGAGGTCGGTCTGATGGCCGGTTCAGAAGATTGAGATACCCTGTGGGTCGAAAATTTCGACGAAATCACTCTATCTCGCACGGTTAAGGAGATACAAGCAAATTTGTGTTTTGCCATTTTTGGCAAAAATTCGAAAATTCAAAATGGCCGCCATTTTTGGGGAGGGGAAAATTTTTTTCAAAATTGCAAAGACTTCATTCCTTCGATACCCTGTGCGTCGAAAATTTCGACGAAATCACTCTATCTCGCACAGTTTAGGAGATATGAGCACATTTGCCTTTTTCAGTATTCAAAATAGCCAATTACTCATTTATTTAATTAATTACTCACTCATCTATGAAGCAATTCCCCCCAAAAGCAATCCCATACAAGCTATTAACCCAATGAACCTCCATACCAAATTTCAGAAAGCTAGGCTTAATAGCATTCCTTAAAATGTCTGGAAACCAAAGAGATACTCAAAAGTAGCAAAGTAGCTATTACTCAGTTAGCTATAGAGCTATCACCACCAAAAGCAATCCCATACAAGCTATTAACCCAATAAACCTGCATGCCACATTTGGTAAAGATAGGATAACAACTGTTGCCTAAAATGTCTGGAAACCAAGTGGGACGCCGGATGACGGAAAAAGCAAAAATAATATGTCCACCCCCCAGTGGGTGGACATAATTAACATTCAAGTGGGTATAAACTGCTTGTGTTGCTGTGAACTTTTACTGGAGTGAGCTTTCTAGTGTCTGGATAGATTTGCTGTACTTTGGATATTACTTATTATATACAGTGTATGATTCTACCAGAGAGTGGATTTACTGCATTTTGGACATTGTCCATATCTTAGTGCAGACAGTACAGTTGTGCAAACTCTCTGAATATCTCTATACAGTCATTTTGTGTGATTGGATATCAAAAGGATCACAGGATAAGGGGATATTATTATGGAACATTGAACAGATCACAGGATACAGATATCCGTGTGTTAGTGGACATTGGACAGATCACAGGATAGATCACAGAACAGATTGCTGGATACAGTGGATAAATTTAACAGTCACAGTGGTCAGGTCAGATAGGTTTCATTATTGTATCATTGTGTGTACTATTGAGAGCATACCAGTTGGCTGTAATCATTATTTTAATTGTTAAATAAATTTACTTTTTGTCTTTTCCTGTTGCAACTTAAAAGCAACCTGTAATTGCTACCGTGCTTGCCCCGTGACCGTAACAGAAGTAATCCCTATATGCCACGCAGCATAAATGCTAGTGACACAAAAACTGAATTTGGTTGCTTCACCAAGCCTTCAGACAGGACCAGAAAACATTAACTCTGTATGTTGCCTGATTTTTTTCCAGACTTCTGGCAAGTTTTCAGCTTCCCAGTCCATTACAGGTGTTATAGCATGCCTATCCATTTTTGTCACAGTTGTATCCAATTGTACACAAATATCCCAAATATGTGTAAGTTACCACTCTGACATCATGGGTTATTTGGTGGGTTTCTTTGGAGCTTAATTAATGTTAATATTAATGTTAATATTCATTTAAGAACAACAAGATAGGTCTTGGCACTACAAGCATTTATTCTAAACTCACAGATTTTACATAACACAATCTTATATATACATGGTATGTACAATACTTTATAGTTGGTGCATTACAAATAGTGGAGAAGACACATACATGACTGATATGTAATAAAAACAAAGCTTTGAAAGAACTAGCAGCAATTACAGGAGTCAATACACAACTATTCAGATCAACTTATTCATATTTACATTTGTTGTTATTACATATACTGTTACATATACTCAGGTAGAACTATTAAATAAAATTGTGCAAAAGTGCTCTACATTTTGTGAGAAAGATACTGTTAATACTTTTGACGCAATAACGGAATTTATAAACTGGATAAAAACAAAATTTCTTATTGTCTACAAGTCCTTTATAGTACAAATCTTTTACAACCATATTTTACTTTCCCAGTTTGTTCATGCAAGAGTAAAATCGCACCGAACTTGTACACAAACACTTTCCGTTCAGGCAAACAGCTCAAAGTATGTGCTATGCCCAGAAATTTTCACTCCTTGCCACTGGAAGTTCTATAACCAGCTTTGAGTGTAAACAATGGACAGGCTATTTTCCAGGGACAAAACATAGAACAGTGACATCAGAAATACTGCCAAAAGTCACATGCTTCATCCTGATTCCAGGAAAACATTTCAGACATTTTTCTGGACTTCCTGAAAGGTTTATAACTGTCAAATCTACTCCTGACCTCATTGGATACAAAGAATTTTCTTTACTGTCATGTTTTTGGCCTAAAAGGTTTCTGATCCACCAGATAACAGGAAAAGTGAATCTCACTGACTCAGTTCTGTGCTAACAAATATTTGATTTTGGCTCATTTTCATGACCAACTAGCAATAGCTTCAGAAAATATTTAAAACATCTTGACACTCATGCGTTTTAATCTTCTACATGAAATTGGACAGAATATTCGAGTGGTGTATTCTATTTGGGTCTTTATCCCTGAGTAAACGCCAGTAAGAAGGCTAGGATCTGGCTAATACAGGCAGAATTTCCCCACACCTCACAGATATCTTGAGGTCCACAAACTCATCAGCCCGCGTGTGGCCAATGTTAATCACAGCAATGGGCTTTCTTAGTGACTTGGCTTGGCGGATAAATCGGTAGGAAGAGTAGACCTACAACACATAAAGCAGCCCAAATCAGATAAAATTAGAGGATCGCTGGCAAAAAAAAGAATGTTTTTGCACAGCAAAAACAAAGCGTCCCGAAAAGGATATAATGCAACCAAAGTCTGCGTAGTCTGTTCTATCTAGCACGGTTGTTGAGCTATAAGCATTTTTGCGAAAAATTTAAAAATTCAAAATGGCCACCATTTTGGGCAAGACAAAAATGTTTGAAAAATACGGATGGCTACTCTGCAGAGATACCTTGTGGGTCAAAAATTTCGTCGAAATCGCTCTATCTAGCATGGTTTTCGCGAAATAAGCATTTTTGTGTTTTGCAATTTTTGCGAAAAATTCCAAATAGCCACTATTTTGGGCGAGACAAAAAATTTTGAAAATTGGGATGGCTACTCCGCAGATTTACCCTGTGGATCAAAAACTTCGCCGAAATCGCTCTATCTAGCATGGTTTTGGGGATATAAGCATTTTTGTGTTTTGCAATTTTTGCGTACAATTTAAAAATTCAAAAATGGCCGCCATTTTGGGCGAGACACAAAATTTTTGAAAATTGGGATGGCTACTCTGCAGGCTACTCTGCAGAGATAGCCTGCAGGCTACTCTGCAGAGATAGCCTGTAGGTCAAAAATTTCGTCGAAATTGCTCTATCTAGCATGGTTTTCGAGATATAAGCATTTTTGTGTTTTGCAATTTTTGCGTACAATTTAAAAATTCAAAAATGGCCGCCATTTTGGGCGAGACAAAAAATTTTTGAAAATTGGGATGGGTACTCTACAGAGATACCCTGTGGGTCAAAAATTTCGTTGAAATCGTTCTATCTCGCACGGTTTTCGAGATGCAGACATTTTTGTGTTTTCCTTATTTGGAAAATTCGCAATGATTAATTAATCATTAATTACTCAGCCATTTCTTAACCAATCAATGCCAAAATCTAATGATTTCCAGATTTTAATAGAATGAATATATTTGCCAAGTTTCAGGTGAATAGATAAAATCCCTTTCAAGTTATCACCTGGACAAGCTCACCCTTCGAAAAAACACATTTTTGGTCATGTGACCTCTCTAATTGGCCGAAATGTCACTGCAGCATATTCCAAAAAATTCCCCAAGGCTACTGCATACTCCTGCCAAATTTGAAAAGATTCCGCCTAACAGTCACAGAGTTATAAGGAAAACAAAATGCGGAGCCGCAGGAGCCGGCGGAGCCGGATTTCCTCCTATACACAAACAAGCGTCCCTTGCGGGATACTTAATCATACTTCAGACATAAGCAGGCATATAGTAACCCTCTTGTGTCCCGTCACACATTCAACTGGAAAAACAGTTTTTGCTCATTAAAAGGTAAACCATCTCATCAACGAGGCTGAATAAAAAATATAATAAACATGTTAAGTTTTACAATGTAGAAAAAACAATAATGTGAATAATTTAAATCTGGATTATAGTCAAAGAATGGTAAAGATAAAGGCTTGTAAAACACATAAATAGGGCTGTCAGTAGTAACATATAAAACTAGAAATAGGACGCCCTGTTGATAGTAGCTGCGACATATGAATAGAAACAGGATAGCATAGAAGAACACACATTATCATGTGTAATGTCCACCCCATGAACCTTTTGCCAGAATTGCACAGTAGACCCTGTTTCATTTGTAAAATATATCAATGATGGTTAAATATTTATTAGTGTACATGTAAATTATTTCAGCTTCATGCCTTTTTGCATTGGTTGGGTCGAAAATTTTGACGAAATCATTCTATCTTGCACGGTTAAGAAGATAGAAGCAAATTTCTGTTTTTCTATTTTTGGCCAAAATTTGAAAATTCAAAATGGCCGCCATTTTTGGGAAGAGGAAAATTTTTTGAAAATTGCCAAGAGTACATTTCTTAGATACCCTGTGGGTCGAAAATTTCACCGAAATAACTCTATTTTGCACGGTTAAGGCCAATTCGTGTTTTTCCATTTTGGGCCAAAATTCAAAATGGCCGCCATATGTGGAGAGGGGAAAATTTTTTGAGAATTGCAAAGAGTACATTTCTTAGATACCCAGTGGGTCGAAAATTTCGACGAAATCACGCTATCTCGCACTGTTAAGGAGATAGAAGTAAATTTGCAAATTTAACTAGAGGATCGCTCGCAAACAAAAAAGATAATGTTTTTGCATAGCAAAAACAAAGCGTCCCAAAAAGGATATAAAGGTGAGTGCTAAAGTATTAAGAAAATGCTTCGTTTCTAGCCTTATACTGTTGTGGCAACCAAAGTCAGCGCAGTCTGCTCTATCTAGCACGGTTTTCAAGATATAAGCATTTTTGTGTTTTGCAAAAAATTCAAAAATTCAAAATGTCCGCTATATTTGGCGAGACAAAAATATTTTGAAAATTGGCATGGCTACTCTGCAGAGATACCCAGCAGGTCAAAAAATTTGTTGAGTTTACTCCATATAGCACGGTTTTCGAGATATAAGCATTTTTGTGTTTTGCAAAAACTTTGAAAATTCAAAATGGCCACCATTTTTGGGGAGACAAAATTTTTGTCAAGACCACTGCCGCGGTGTGTATCTCCTGCCGAGCATTAAAGGAGAAGAAATAGCTTTTCCGAGATATTCACAATTTTTCATTTTCGTGTGTGAAAGCTCTTTCAAAAGTAGGTGAATGAGTTGTTTGAGAAAAATTGGCTATCTGCAATACTATTAAGAGATAATTCACATTTACTCATTTTGAGTAGGTGAATAATTAGCTATGGGTCTGAAACTTCACCAAGTGAAAGCTCTCCCAAAAGTAGGTGAATGAGTTATTTGAGAAAAATTGGCTATCTGCAATACTTTTAGAGATAATTCGCATTTACTCATTTTGAGTAGGTGAGTAATTAGCTATGGGTCTGAAACTTCACCATGTGAAAGCTCTCCCACAAGTAGATGAACGAGTATTTGATAAAAATTGGGTATCCGCAATACTTTTACAGATAATTAGCATTTACTCATTTTGAGTAGGTGAATAAATAGCTATGGGTCTGAAACTTCACAGAGTGAAAGCTCTCCCAAAAGTAGGTGAATGAGTTATTTGATAAAAATTGGCTATCTGCAATACTTTTAGAGATAATTCGCATTTACTCATTTTGAGTAGGTGAGTAATTAGCTATGGGTCTGAAACTTCACCATGTGAAAGCTCTTCCAAAAGTAGGTGAATGAGTTATTTGAGAAAAATTGGCTATCTGCAATACTTTTAAGAGATAATTCGCATTTACTCATTTTAAGTAGGTGAGTAATTATCTACAGGTCTGAAACTTGACCATGTGAAAGCTCTCCCAAAAGTATATGAATGAGTTATTTGATAAAAATTGGGTATCCGCAATAATTTTTGAGATAATTAGCATTTACTCATTTTGAGTAGGTGAGTAATTAGCTACAGGTCTGAAACTTCACCAAGTGAAAGCTCTCCCAAAAGTAGGTGAATGAGTTATTTGGGAAAAATTGGCTATCTGCAATACTTTTTAGAGGTAATTCGCATTTACTCATTTTGAGTAGGTGACCAATTAGCTATGGGTCTGAAACTTCACCAAGTGAAAGCTCTTTGGGATAGCTGCTCTGCAGAGATACCCTGAAGATCACAAATTTTGTCGAAATCGCTCTATATAGCACGGTTTTCAAAATATTAGCATTTTTGTGTTTTGCAATTTTTGCGCAAAAATTCGAAAATTCAAAATGGCCGCCATTTTTGGCAAGACAAATTTTTTTTGAAAATTGGCATGGCTACTCTGCAGAGATACCCTGTGGGTCAAAAATTTCGTCGAAATTGCTCTATCTAGCACGGTTATCGAGATATAAGCATTTTTATGTTTTGCAATTTTTGCGAAAAATTCGAAAATTCAAAATGGCCGCCATTTTTGGCGAGACAAAACTTTTTGAAAATTGGGAGAACTACTCCGCAGAGATACCCTGAGGGTAAAAAATTTCATCGAAATCGCTCTATCTAGCACGGTTTTCGAGATATAAGCATTTTTGTGTTTTCCTTATTTGGAAAATTCATAATGATTAATTAATCATTAATTACTCGGCCATTTCTAAACCAATCAATGCCAAAATCTAATGATTTCCAGATTTTAATAGAATGAATGTATTTGCCAAGTTTCAGGTGAATTGATAAAATTCCTTTCAAGTTATCATCCGGACAAGCTTCCCCATCGAAAAAAGACATTTTTCGTCATGTGACCTCTCTGATTGGTTGAAATGTCACTGCAGCATATTCAAAAAAATTCCCCAAGGCTACTGCCTAAACCTGCCAAATTTGAAAAGAATCCGCCCAACGGTTACAGAGTTATAAGGAAAACAAAATGCGGAGCCGCCGGAGGCGGCGGAACCTGAAGCTCTCCCATACACAAAGAAGCGTCCCTTGCGGGACGCTTAATAAGTAAATTAAATTTTTATAAGTTAATACCCTATCCAATGGACAATTGCTAATCCGGTCGGCGCAGACCGGCCGGCCAAACGCCAGAAAAAGACGTCCTGTGTTTCCGTAGTACTGTGCACTCCCCAGATGGCGCCTCAAACTTCCTTCCTGTCTAGACAACCTGACGTTATAGCATCTTTTTCGTTGTCTAAACCTATTAGACCCCTAGTAAGCTGATAGCGGGGTCGGTGGGAGGGTCTTGTGTGTCCATTGGATAGGGTATTAACTTATAAAAATTTAATTTACTTATTAAATTTGCAATTTTATTGCGTTAATACTTCCTATCCAATGGACAATTGCTGAATAACTACCACTTGGTCGGCGGGTAGGTTACTAGGGACTTATGTGAACAAGTAATAGCAAATTTTAACCTAAGGTCTAGGCTGACTTCGTCAGGAGACCTATAGGCCCAGGCCTGGGTTGACCTTAAGGTCAGGAAACCCTGTAAGGCCATGGTCGGTTGCCAGCAGCCGGTTAACCGGGGCTATACCGCCGTTGCCCCCCCCCCTTTTGCAGACCTGCTCTGAGGTAGGGGAAGAGAGGGATGAGTTCAGTCCCAGAATGCAAATAAACCTCCTGAAGGAAGCACGCCACACTTAATTCTTATGTACATGAAGAAACTGTTTATTATATACAATTCTCCTCAATCTAAGGGCCACTTGTGGATCTGCTGAGCAGCCACTACCGAGCCCAATTGGTAAAGCTCTGAATCAGCCCAAGCCCCGCCCTTCAAATAGAACTAGACTAAGGACGCATCTGTGGCCAGATGCTGGATGTATCCACCGACAAAGGCCAACTAACATAGTTTAGAAGATAAACAGCATTTTTCATTAATAAGCAAGCTGAAAGCACTTTTAAGTTTGGTTACCCTTATTTGACCCTGTAGCAGGGGCCCAAGGTGAAGTCTGACCTGATCAAAAGATTCGCAGCCCATGATTTCCTATAAGTCGTTTTCACATTGCAAACCTCTAGGACCAATAATAAGCACGAGGGACCCAAGGTCAAATCTGACCACATGAAAAGATTTGCAGCCCATGACTTCCTATAAGTTGTTTTTATATTAATAAGTTATTTGAGAAATACTGGCTATCTGCAATACTTCTAGAGATAACTAGAAATAGGCCGCCCTGTTGATAGTAGATGCGAATAGAAACAGGATAGCATAGAAGAACACACATTATCATGTGTAATGTCCACCCATGAACCTTTTGCCCAAATTGTACAGTAGTCTTACAAGACCCTGTTTCATTTGTAAAATATATCAATGATGCTTAAATATTTGTTAGTGTAGATGTAAATTATTTCAGCTTCATGCCTTTTTGCATTGGTTGGGTTGAAAATTTTGACGAAATCACTCTATCTTGCACGGTTAAGAAGATAGAAGCAAATTCCTGTTTTTCTATTTTTGGCAAAAATTTGAAAATTCAAAATGGCCGCCATTTTTGGGAAAAGGAAATTTTTTTGAAAATGGCCAAGAGTACATTTCTTAGATACCCTATGGGTCGAAAATTTCAACAAAATAACTCTATTTTGCACGGTTAAGGCCAGTTTGTGTTTTTCCATTTTGGGCAAAAATTCGAAAATTCAAAATGGCTGCCATTTTTGGGGAGGGGAAAATTTTTTGAAAATTGCAAAGATTACATTCCTTAGATACCCTGTGGGTTGAAAAATTTTGACGAAATCGCTCTATCTTGCATGGTTAAGGAGATAGAAGCAAATTTGTGTTTTGCCATTTTTGGCAAAAATTTGAAAATTCAAAATGGCCGCCATTTTAGGGGAGGGGAAATTTTTTTTTAAATTGCCAAGAATACAATGCTCAAATACCTGTGGGTCGAAAATTTCGACGAAATCGCTCTATCTCGCATGGTTAAGGAGATAGAAGGAAATTTGTGTTTTGCCATTTTTGGCAAAACTTCGAAAATTCAAAATGGCCGCCATTTTTGGGGAGGGGAAAATTTTTGGAAAATTGCAAAGATTGCATTGCTTAGATACCCTGTGCGTCGAAAATTTTGACGAAATCGCTCTATCTCGCACGGTTAAGGAGATAGAAGCAAATTTGTGTTTTGCCATTTTTGGCAAAAATTCGAAAATTCAAAATGGCCGCCATTTTTGGGGAGGGGAAAATTTTTTTAAAATTACCAAGAGTATAATGCTCAGATACCCTGTGGGTCGAAAATTTTGACGAAATCGCTCTATCTGGCACGGTTAAGGAAATAGAAGCAAATTTGTGTTTTACCATTTTTGGCAAAAATTCGAAAATTCAAAATGGCCGCCAATTTTGGGGAGGGGAAAATTTTTTGAAAATTGCAAAGATTGCATTCCTTAGATACCCTGTGGGTCGAAAATTTCGACGAAATCACTCTATCTCGCACGGTTAAGGAGATAGAAGCAAATTAGTGTTTTGCCATTTTTGGCAAAAATTCGAAAATTCAAAATGGCCGCCATTTTTGGGGAGGGGAAAATTTTTTGAAAATTGCAAATATTACATTCCTTAGATACCCTGTGGGTCGAAAATTTCGACGAAATCGCTCTATCTCGCACGGTTAAGGAGATAGAAGCAAATTAGTGTTTTGCCATTTTTGGCAAAAATTGGAAAATTCAAAATGGCCGCCATTTTTGGGGAGGGGAAAATTTTTTTAAAATTACCAAGAGTATAATGCTCAGATACCCTGTGGGTCGAAAATTTTGACGAAATCGCTCTATCTGGCACGGTTAAGGAAATAGAAGCAAATTTGTGTTTTGCCATTTTTGGCAAAAATTCGAAAATTCAAAATGGCCGCCAATTTTGGGGAGGGGAAAATTTTTTGAAAATTGCAAAGATTGCATTCCTTAGATACCCTGTGGGTCGAAAATTTCGACGAAATCACTCTATCTCGCACGGTTAAGGAGATAGAAGCAAATTAGTGTTTTGCCATTTTTGGCAAAAATTCGAAAATTCAAAATGGCCGCCATTTTTGGGGAGGGGAAAATTTTTTGAAAATTGCAAATATTACATTCCTTAGATACCCTGTGGGTCGAAAATTTCGACGAAATCGCTCTATCTCGCACGGTTAAGGAGATAGAAGCAAATTAGTGTTTTGCCATTTTTGGCAAAAATTGGAAAATTCAAAATGGCCGCCATTTTTGGGGAGGGGAAAATTTTTTGAAAATTACCAAGAGTACAATGCTCAGATACCCTGTGGGTCGAAAATTTCGACGAAATCGCTCTATCTCGCACGGTTAAGGAGATAGAAGCAAATTTGTGTGTGGCAAAAATTCGAAAATTCAAAATGGCCGCCATTTTTGGGGAGCTGAAAATTTTGGGAAAATTGCAAAGATTGCATTCCTTAGATACCCTGTGGGTCGAAAATTTCGACGAAATCGCTCTATCTCGCACGGTTAAGGTCAAAGGTCAAAGTTGGGGTTTTACGTCCCGTTCAACAGCCAGGGTCATATTGGGACAGGTCCTCAGAATTGCCACTTGTGGGACTCGAACCCACAGAGGTGACAGCCTATAAAATTACCAAGAGTATAATGCTCAGATACCCTGTGGGTCGAAAATTTTGACGAAATCGCTCTATCTGGCACGGTTAAGGAAATAGAAGCAAATTTGTGTTTTGCCATTTTTGGCAAAAATTCGAAAATTCAAAATGGCCGCCAATTTTGGGGAGGGGAAAATTTTTTGAAAATTGCAAAGATTGCATTCCTTAGATACCCTGTGGGTCGAAAATTTCGACGAAATCACTCTATCTCGCACGGTTAAGGAGATAGAAGCAAATTAGTGTTTTGCCATTTTTGGCAAAAATTCGAAAATTCAAAATGGCCGCCATTTTTGGGGAGGGGAAAATTTTTTGAAAATTGCAAATATTACATTCCTTAGATACCCTGTGGGTCGAAAATTTCGACGAAATCGCTCTATCTCGCACGGTTAAGGAGATAGAAGCAAATTAGTGTTTTGCCATTTTTGGCAAAAATTGGAAAATTCAAAATGGCCGCCATTTTTGGGGAGGGGAAAATTTTTTGAAAATTACCAAGAGTACAATGCTCAGATACCCTGTGGGTCGAAAATTTCGACGAAATCGCTCTATCTCGCACGGTTAAGGAGATAGAAGCAAATTTGTGTTTTGCCATTTTTGGCAAAAATTCGAAAATTCAAAATGGCCGCCATTTTTGGGGAGCTGAAAATTTTGGGAAAATTGCAAAGATTGCATTCCTTAGATACCCTGTGGGTCGAAAATTTCGACGAAATCGCTCTATCTCGCACGGTTAAGGTCAAAGGTCAAAGTTGGGGTTTTACGTCCCGTTCAACAGCCAGGGTCATATTGGGACAGGTCCTCAGAATTGCCACTTGTGGGACTCGAACCCACAGAGGTGACAGCCTATGATTAGATGCCACGCACGGTTAAGGAGATAGAAGCAAATTTGTGTTTTGCCATTTTTGGCAAAAATTCGAAAATTCAAAATGGCCGCCATTTTTGGGGAGGGGAAAATTTTTTTAAAATTACCAAGAGTATAATGCTCAGATACCCTGTGGGTCGAAAATTTTGACGAAATCGCTCTATCTGGCACGGTTAAGGAAATAGAAGCAAATTTGTGTTTTGCCATTTTTGGCAAAAATTCGAAAATTCAAAATGGCCGCCAATTTTGGGGAGGGGAAATTTTTTTGAAAATTGCAAAGATTGCATTCCTTAGATACCCTGTGGGTCGAAAATTTCGACGAAATCACTCTATCTCGCACGGTTAAGGAGATAGAAGCAAATTAGTGTTTTGCCATTTTTGGCAAAAATTCGAAAATTCAAAATGGCCGCCATTTTTGGGGAGGGGAAAATTTTTTGAAAATTGCAAATATTACATTCCTTAGATACCCTGTGGGTCGAAAATTTCGACGAAATCGCTCTATCTCGCACGGTTAAGGAGATAGAAGCAAATTAGTGTTTTGCCATTTTTGGCAAAAATTGGAAAATTCAAAATGGCCGCCATTTTTGGGGAGGGGAAATTTTTTTGAAAATTACCAAGAGTACAATGCTCAGATACCCTGTGGGTCGAAAATTTCGACGAAATCGCTCTATCTCGCACGGTTAAGGAGATAGAAGCAAATTTGTGTTTTGCCATTTTTGGCAAAAATTCGAAAATTCAAAATGGCCGCCATTTTTGGGGAGCTGAAAATTTTGGGAAAATTGCAAAGATTGCATTCCTTAGATACCCTGTGGGTCGAAAATCGCTCTATCTCGCACGGTTAAGGAGATAGAAGCAAATTTGTGTTTTGCCATTTTTGGCAAAAATTCGAAAATTCAAAATGGCCGCCATTTTTGGGGAGGGGAAAATTTTTTTAAAATTACCAAGAGTATAATGCTCAGATACCCTGTGGGTCGAAAATTTTGACGAAATCGCTCTATCTGGCACGGTTAAGGTAATAGAAGCAAATTTGTGTTTTGCCATTTTTGGCAAAAATTCGAAAATTCAAAATGGCCGCCAATTTTGGGGAGGGGAAAATTTTTTGAAAATTGCAAAGATTGCATTCCTTAGATACCCTGTGGGTCGAAAATTTCGACGAAATCACTCTATCTCGCACGGTTAAGGAGATAGAAGCAAATTAGTGTTTTGCTATTTTTGGCAAAAATTGGAAAATTCAAAATGGCCGCCATTTTTGGGGAGGGGAAAATTTTTTGAAAATTGCAAAGAGTACACTCCTCAGATACCCTGTGGGTCGAAAATTTCGACGAAATCGCTCTATCTCGCACGGTTAAGGAGATAGAAACAAATTTGTGTTTTGCCATTTTTGGCAAAAATTCGAAAATTCAAAATGGCCGCCATTTTTGGGGAGGGGAAAATTTTTTGAAAATTGCAAATATTACATTCCTTAGATACCCTGTGGGTCGAAAATTTCCACGAAATCGCTCTATCTCGCACGGTTAAGGACATAGAAGCAAATTTGTGTTTTGCCATTTTTGGCAAAAATTGGAAAATTCAAAATGGCCGCCATTTTTGGGGAGGGGAAAATTTTTTGAAAATTGCAAAGAGTACACTCCTCAGATACCCTGTGGGTCGAAAATTTCGACGAAATCGCTCTATCTCGCACGGTTAAGGAGATAGAAACAAATTTGTGTTTTGCCATTTTTGGCAAAAATTCGAAAATTCAAAATGGCCGCCATTTTTGGGGAGGGGAAAATTTTTTGAAAATTGCAAAGAGTACACTCCTTAGATACCCTGTGGGTCGAAAATTTCGACGAAATCGCTCTATCTCACACGGTTAAGGAGATAGAAGGAAATTTGTGTTTTGCCATTTTTGGCAAAAATTCGAAAATTCAAAATGGCCGCCATTTTTGGGGAGGGGAAAATTTTTTGAAAATTGCAAATATTACATTCCTTAGATACCCTGTGGGTCGAAAATTTCCACGAAATCGCTCTATCTCGCACGGTTAAGGAGATAGAAGCAAATTTGTGTTTGGCCATTTTTGGCAAAAATTCGAAAATTCAAAATGGCCGCCATTTTTGGGGAGGGGAAAATTTTTTGAAAATTGCAAAGATTGCATTCCTTAGATACCCTGTAGGTCGAAAATTTCGACGAAATCACTCTATCTCGCACGGTTAAGGAGATAGAAGCAAATTTGTGTTTTGCCATTTTTGGCAAAAATTCGAAAATTTAAAATGGCCGCCATTTTTGGGGAGGGGAAAATTTTTTGAAAATTGCAAATATTACACTCCTTAGACACCCTGTGGGTCGAAAATTTCGACGAAATCGCTCTATCTCGCACGGTTAAGGAGATAGAAGCAAATTTGTGTTTTGCCATTTTTGGCAAAAATTCTAAAATTCAAAATGGCCGCCATTTTTGGGGAGGGGAAAATTTTTTGAAAATTGCAAAGAGTACACTCCTTAGATACCCTGTGGGTCGAAAATTTCGACGAAATCGCTCTATCTCGCACGGTTAAGGAGATAGAAGCAAATCTGTGTTTTGCCATTTTTGGCAAAAATTCGAAAATTCAAAATGGCCGCCATTTTTGGGGAGGGGAAAATTTTTTGAAAATTGCAAAGAGTACACTCCTCAGATACCCTGTGGGTCGAAAATTTTGCCGAAATCGCTCTATCTCGCACGGTTAAGGAGATAGGAGCAAATTACTCAAAAGTAGTACTGAAAATACACAATGAAGTACCTAAATGGCTATTACTCATGTACTGACAAAGCTATCAGTCCCAAATGCAATACCAAGCGAGCTATGGACATAACAATCTTGTATTCAAAATTGTAGTAAAATATCTTTAATTATTTTGGCTTTAATGCACGGAAACCAATGGGTACTGAAAATAGCTGTACTTAAGTATTACTCAGTAAGCAAAAGAGGTACAACAGCCAAAAGCAATCCCAAGCAAGCTACTGACCCAATAAGCCTGCATACCAAATTTGGTGACAATAGCTCTAATACTTTTCCTTTAAATGAGCGGAAACCATGCGTGACGCCGGACATCGGACGCCGGACATCGGACATCGGACAACGGACATCGGACATCGGACGGCGAAAAAAGCAAAAATAATATATCCACCCCCCAGGGGGGTGGACATAATTCGCATTTACTCATTTTGAGTAGGTGAATAATTAGCTACGGGTCTGAAACTTCACCAAGTGAAAGCTCTCTCAAAAGTAGGCGAATGAGTTATTTGAGAAAAAATGGCTACCTACAATACTTTTAGAGATAATTCGAATTTACTCATTTTCAGTAGGTGAGTAATTACCTACGGGTCTGGAACTTCACCATGTGAAAGCTGTCCCAAAAGTAGATGAATGAGTTATTTGATAAAAATTGGATATCTGCAATACTTTTAGAGATAATTAGTATTTACTCATTTTGAGTAGGTGAATAATTAGCTACAGGTCTGAAACTTCACCAAGTGAAAGGTCTCCCAAAAGTAGGTGAAGGAGTTATTTGACAAAAATTGGCTATCTAGAATACTTTTAGAGATAATTTGCATTTACTCATTTTCAGTAGGTGAGTAATTACCTACGGGTCTGAAACTTCACCAAGTGAAAGCTCTCCCAAAAGTAGGTGAATGAGTTATTTGAGAAAAATTGGCTATCTGCAATACTTTTAGAGATAATTCGCATTTACTCATTTTGAGTAGGTGAATAATTAGCTACAGGTCTGAAACTTCACCAAGTGAAAATTGGCTATCTGGAGTACTTTTAGAGATAATTTGCATTTACTCATTTTGAGTAGGTGAATAATTAGCTACGGGTCTGAAACTTCACCATGTGAAAGCTCTCCCAAAAGTAGATGAATGAGTTATTTGATAAAAATTGGATATCTGCAATACTTTTAGAGATAATTAGCATTTACTCATTTTGAGTAGGTGAATAATTAGCTACAGGTCTGAAACTTCACCAAGTGAAAGGTCTCCCAAAAGTAGGTGAAGGAGTTATTTGACAAAAATTGGCTATCTGGAATACTTTTAGAGATAATTTGCATTTACTCATTTTCAGTAGGTGAGTAATTACCTACGGGTCTGAAACTTCACCAAGTGAAAGCTCTCCCAAAAGTAGGTGAATGAGTTATTTGAGAAAAATTGGCTATCTGCAATACTTTTAGAGATAATTCGCATTTACTCATTTTGAGTAGGTGAGGAATTACCTACAGGTCTGGAACTTCAGCATGTGAAAGCTCTCCCAAAAGTAGGGGAATGAGTTATTTAAGAAAAATTTGCTATCTGCAATACTTTTAGAGAAAATGCAGAATTACTCATTTTTAGTAGGCAAGTAATTTAGCCACAGGCCTAATTTAGACATAAAGCCTACCAATAGAATACTGTGGTGCACCCTCTAATATACCTTGCAAACTTGAGAAGGCTAGCTATAATATTTTTTTCGTTAGAGCGGTAATGGTGAAATCTCTCTACACACTGCGGCTATCCAGTGGATACAATGATTTACTCAACAGTGAGAACCTGAAAGTAGATATTGGTAAGCTATGCCATGACATAGAGGTCTGCAATTTCACTCTGTTATAGCTGACCAAAAATTATGTGAATAACATATTAAAACAAAATACTCTAAATGTAATAGTTTTCACGTTATAACTGATTTACTCAACAGTGATAACCTCAAAGTAGCTATTACTCAGCTATGCAATGAGCTACATGTCTGAATTTTTTCTATGTTATAGCTGACCCAAAATTAGGTGAACAACATATTTAAGCAAAATACTGTAAATGCAATAGTTTTCAAGTTACAACTGATTTACTCAATAGTGAGAACCTGAAAATAGCTATTGCTCAGCTATGCCATGAGCTATAAGTCTGTAATTTCACGACGTTATAGCTGACCCAAAAGTAGGTGAACAACATATTTTAACAAAATACTCCAAATGCAATATTTTTCAAGTTACAAGTCATTTACTCAACAGTCAGTACCTGAAAATAGCTATTGCTCAGTTGTGCCATGAGCTACAGGTCTGTAATTTCACTATGTTATAGCTGACCCAAAAGTAGCTGAATAACATATTTACACAAATTTCTGTAAATGCAATAGTTTTCCAATTACAACTGATTTACTCAACAGTGTGAACTTCAAAGTAGCTATTACTCAGCTATGCAATGAGCCACAGGTCTGGAACTTCACTATGTTATAGCTGACTCCGAAATAGGTGAATAACATATTGAAACAAAATACTCTAAATGTAATACTTTTGAAGTTATAAGCAATTTACTCAACAGTGATAACCTAAAAGTAGCTATTACCCAGCTATGCCATGAGCTACAGGTCTGAAATTTTACTATGTTATAGCTGACCCTAAAGTAGCTGAATAACATATTTACACAAATTTCTGTAAATGCAATAGTTTTCCAATTACAACTGATTTACTCAACAGTGTGAACTTCAAAGTAGCTATTACTCAGCTATGCAATGAGCCACAGGTCTGGAACTTCACTATGTTATAGCTGACTCCGAAATAGGTGAATAACATATTGAAACAAAATACTCTAAATGTAATACTTTTGAAGTTATAAGCAATTTACTCAACAGTGATAACCTAAAAGTAGCTATTACTCAGCTATGCCATGAGCTACAGGTCTGAAATTTTACTATGTTATAGCTGACCCAAAAATAGCTGAATAACATATTTACACAAATTTCTGTAAATGCAATAGTTTTCCAATTACAACTGATTTACTCAACAGTGTGAACTTCAAAGTAGCTATTACTCAGCTATGCAATGAGCCACAGGTCTGGAACTTCACTATGTTATAGCTGACTCCGAAATAGGTGAATAACATATTGAAACAAAATACTCTAAATGTAATACTTTTGAAGTTATAAGCAATTTACTCAACAGTGATAACCTAAAAGTAGCTATTACTCAGCTATGCCATGAGCTACAGGTCTGAAATTTTACTATGTTATAGCTGACCCAAAAATAGCTGAATAACATATTTACACAAATTTCTGTAAATGCAATAGTTTTCCAATTACAACTGATTTACTCAACAGTGTGAACTTCAAAGTAGCTATTACTCAGCTATGCAATGAGCCACAGGTCTGGAACTTCACTATGTTATAGCTGACTCCGAAATAGGTGAATAACATATTGAAACAAAATACTCTAAATGTAATACTTTTGAAGTTATAAGCAATTTACTCAATAGTGATAACCTAAAAGTAGCTATTACTCAGCTATGCCATGAGCTACAGGTCTGAAATTTTACTATGTTATAGCTGACCCAAAAATAGCTGAATAACATATTGAAACAAAATACTCTAAATGCAATAGTTTTCAAGTTACAAGTGATTTTACTCACGATGGAAGTTACTGAAAAGCCCAAAAGTAGCTATTACTCACTTAGCTATTGAGACAGACACCCAAGTTACTCACCATGTTGTAGCTATGAAAAAAGTATCTGAATAACATATTTTAACAAAATGCTCTAAATGCAACACTTTTCAAGTTACAAGTGATTTAGTGCATGATTTCATGAATTTTAATGCATTTTAGACATTTTTGTCTACCAGAGGCCTAATTTAGACACAAAGCCTACCAAAAAGATAGGGTGGCGAGTCCTCTAGCATACCAAGCCACCTGCCAAATATGAAAGAAATCTGGAAAGAAATGTGGACTGTAGGTCGCTAACAAGCAATATTCCACATTTTAGACATTTTTGTCTACCACAGGCCTAATTTAGACATAAAGCCTACCAAAAAGATAGGGTGGCGAGTCCTCTACCATATCAAGCCACCTGCCAAATATGAAAGAAATCCGGAAAGAAATGTGGACTGTAGGTCGCTAACAAGAAATCTCTGCGGACGACGACGATGATGAATCCATAGTATCCCCGCTTCGCGTCGGGGATACAACTATGTGAAGATATTATGTGACTGCAGAGGCAGGCTGACAAGACTGTATCCAAGGAAACTCCCGACTGGAAGACCTTAGAAGCATCAAAGGCCCCGACATCATGGGCTTTAGCCTGATGTAAAGTGTGGGCCTCCTGGTCAGAGAGCTCAAAACATAGGATCACAGTCTGCTTGATCCAAGAGGAGATAGTGGCAGGTGAGATGTCTTTGTCAAAACCTTTCTTAAAGGAGACAAAAACCACCTCCTTATTCTGCCCGAGGTCCTGTCCAAATAGTAGCACAGTGCTCTGACTGGACAGGGGGACCTGTCAGACTTGAGGGATCTATCCAGAGTTGGGGGCCAGGGCTGTTATACCCCTGGGGCCACACTGTCTGGACCCTCTTTGGCCAGCTGATTCTTGGAGAGAAAGCTGGGTAATGGATACAGGGACACCGTTGACCAATCGGATTGGTGTATATATTTTTGCTTTGCCAATCATGAATCTCACTTCTGTGTTTGCCCGACCCAAGGGTCAAGAGGAATACCGTCTTGAAGGTCAAATGCTTCAAGGGGGCCTCCTTGATTGGTTCAAACGAAGCCTTATTCAGCTGGTGCAAGACCAGTGAGAGGTTCCAGGAGGGTACGCCCCTCCTACCCTTGGGTCTGTCTCTGTGGAAACTGTCCAGGAGACGAGCGAGATTTTTGTCCTTGCTGATGTTGAAGAGTGAATTTCCCAGTTAATCAGCAATGGCTGAACTGTAACCATCAATGGTGCTGGGCTGTAGTTTCCTGTCCTCATAAGGTACATAAGGAAGTCAGCAATTGACGTTACAGAGGTACCCTGAGGTCCACCTGATTAGTGACGCACCACTTGTAACAATGGTCCACTTTGCCTCATAGACTGATCTGGTTGATGCCCTTTTGAGGAGCCTCAATTCTTGCTGCCACCGCCTCAGCGAAGCCCTGCTCCTCGAATTCTGAGGCTCCAGGAGCCGTGTATCAAGATTAAGATTTGTCAGATTTCTGTGAGGGATCTGACTGAGTGGTTGTGTCAACAGGTTGGGCAGATTGGGCAGGCTCGGTGGGATTTTGCTGGACATGGCCACTGGATCCCAAAACCAAGGCATGATGGGCCACCCGGAGCAATCAGAATGATTCTCTTGCATGGGGAGTCTTGCAACCTCTCCACCACTTTGTCCCAATATGGCTGATGGTGGGAAGGTGTATGCTTTCAGATCCTACCATGGCCAACTGAGCGCATCCACTGCTGTGGCCATGGGATCTGGTACCTGTGACACAAACAGAGGCAACTTGTTGTTGAACCTCATGGCAAATAAGTCTATTTTGGGCCGGTGCCACCTACTGTATATTGAGTAGAAGACCTCTGGAAGGAGAAACCACTCTGTTTGGATGGTCTGGCCTAGCCTGGAAAGCTTGTCTGCTACCACATTCAGCCGGCCTGGAATGTGTCGGGCTTTAGAGTCACTTGTTTCCTGGTACACCAGGTCAAGATTCTCCATAATAGGGCACAAAGTGCGCCCGACCTCATGCCTCCTTCCTTGTTTATGTATGACACTACTGTGGTGTTGTTGGTTGCCACAAGTACTATCTTGTTTGAGCAAAGGTCTTGGAACTCTTTTAAAGGCAGAAAGACTGCTTTAAGTTCTAGATAGGTTATATGCAGCTTGCTTCCCGGAAGGGACCCGGTTCCTCCTGCAGTGTGCTCGTAAAAGTGAGCGCCCCACCCTTCTATTGATGCGTCTGTAAATATTTGCAGAGCATGTTTTATTGGGTGTAATGGTTGGTCTGTAAGAACATTGTCTTCCTTCAGCCACCATTGTAAATGGAGGTGCAGGGACCTGGGGACTTGGATCACCTTTTCTAGTGATTCTGGTACCCTCCAGTTGTTTTTGAGATGCCACTGTATGGGTCTCATATGAAGTCGGCGTAGATGAACTTGCTTTTCTGTAGCTGTTAGTAACCTATCAAGGACATGAATTCCTGGACCGGGCAAGCCGGTAGGGATAGCAGTTTTAGCATTGTCTCTTGAAGGTTCTGCCAACGGTCCGGAGTCAGTCGGAACCGATCAGACCTGAGGTCAAACTGGTAGCCTACAAAATCGAAGTCTTGTTTGGGCTCCAGCTCTGATTTCTCTAAGTTCATCAGCCAACCCAGTTGCTGACACATTATTTACTAGTTCCTGTGTATGCTGGAGACAAGCCTGGTGGGATCTGACTCTCACCAACCAGTCGTCTAGGTACTGGTGGCTTCTTAGGTCCTTTTATATGGCCATCAGTTTCACCTCCTTTGGGATCACGGTGAACTCCAAGGGTGCTGTGGACAAACCGAATGGCAGGGCCTTGAATTGGTATGCCCGACCTTGGATGTGAGATCTCAGGTATTTCCTGGATTGTTCCTGTATAGGTATATGGAAGCAGGCATCCTTGAAATCTATTGAGGTAACCCACTCCACTTGTTGGAGGAAGGTCCTGATGGTCTCCGAAAGGTTTGGTTTGTTCAGATCTAGAATAGGTCTCCAACGGCTGTGTAGTTTTGGGAACCAAGAAAGGTCAGCTGAAGAAGCCCAGAGATTTTGAACTGGCTCGACTGCATCTTGTCCATAAGCTGATGGATTTTTGGTGACCCTGTCAAGTCAAGTCTTGACTAGAAAGGGAGAGTGTAGCCCTCCTTCAACATTTGTACTACCTAGGGTAAAAACTCCCCAAGGCTTCCCAAGTTCCCAAAACAGATTTAGTCTGGACCCTACAGGCAGACTGTGTGCCACATTTGGGATATTTGGTAGTCTGACAAACATTTTCTGTCCCTCCGGACACTAGTCCGGACTGGTGACAATGAAAACCAGTTAAAAGGCCATCTGTTATGGATGTGGTCCAGTCCGGTGGGGCTGACACAACTCTTTATATTAATTGTCATTTGTATGATGGCTGACCCCTGACCGGACACAATCAAAGCTTGTTGAGTGTGGACCACCTTTTCTCTTGCTGTTCAAAAAAAAAAAAAAACCATTTGTTTTCTCAGTAACCAGCAATTTTGGCTATAGTAAATCTCTAGCCTGTGATACTCTGTAACCAGTAAACTGGTAGGCTGGGCTGACCACTGAATTTAGTCACTGGTCTACTGGTCGGTTCCGGTTCTCTGTAACCAGTATTGAAAAGGGGCAAGACAGTAATTGCACCTGATAGCAGGTCGGTAGTCTCTGTAACTACCTGGTATGAAGTAAAATTGCTCATGAAAAATGTATAGCCGGTAACCGGTTGATGAGCTCTGTAACTGGTTGAAGTAGTTTCTGTGTAGGAACAAACTTCCTGTCAGGAACTACACACTATTAGACCCGTCATCAGTCTTAGGCCGGTGAATAGGCTGCTGATGAAGAGTGGCCAGCTAGAGGCAGGAAGGTTCTGTAACCGGCTAATATAAGGCAAGCTGTTAATGCAGGCTGCGTAGCCGGTACCCGGTGGTACACTCTGTAACCAGTTGTTAAAAAGACTGTACAAGGCTGTTTAGCTGGTGGGTACACTCTGTAACCAGTTGTTGAATTAAGTGTACAAGGCTGTGTAGCCGGTACCGTCGGTACACTGTAACCAGTTGTTAAAGCAGCTGTACAGGCTGTGTAGCCGGTCGGTACACTAAAATCAGTTGATGAAGCAACTGTACAAGGCTGTCTAGCTGGTAGCCGGTCGGCACACTCTGTAACTAGTTACTGAAGGAAATTTACAACTATATTTTGTGTTGAATTCAGTCTACTGCACGTTTCCTTCATTAATTAAGGTATTTCTTTTAAGCGCACATCCTACTTGAAGATTTTGACAGTTGCTGGGAAAGCCCTTGTGAGCTATTTTTAGAAGAAATTGTTGGTAGGCGTGTCACGTGACCAGCTTGCTGGTCGGAAAGACACACGATTGGCTGATTGGAGCTCGTCAGTTGTCGCGTTCTTTTGTGATATTCAAACATGTAAATGCGCAGTATTCTGCTCATCCACCAACCCCACTACCGACAATTAAGGTCAGTCCATGAGAGAGGGACTGGTATCACAGTAGACGAAAATTGTGAAGAACGCACTTCCGACCTTCCTGGTCGATGAAAACACGTGACCAGCTTCGTGATTTGGTCGGAAGGACACGCGATTGGCTGACTGGAGATGACGTCAGTATTCGCGTTCTTTGTGTGATGCTTTACCGGCAACTTTACAGTCCACAAAACCCCACTATCGACAACAAGGCCGGGTCTGCAAAGCAGGGACTGTAGTCACAGTAGACGTGAGTTCTGAAGAACGCACTTCCGACCTTGCTGGTCGGTGAAAACACGTGACCTGCTTCGTGATTGGTCAGAAGGACACGTGATTGGCTGACTGGATATGACGTCAGAGGTCGCGTTCTTTTGAGCTGGTCGGTCGGCTGATGCTTAAAAGCAGAGAAGCCTGGACCAGTGCCCTCTGAAGATGAAGTCCTGTTCGATGCCGGTCTGAAGTCGGTTGATCAGCCGGCTGTGCACTCAAACCAGTGTCCTGGCCATCCACTGCCCTTACTACCGACACACGTGCCGGGTCCACAAGGGTGGGACTGAGAGTGACTTAACTCTGAAGAAAACTGAAGAATTCATCTCTTGCTTCTGATGAAAAAACACTAAATACTCGAGCTAGGCTGGTGTGACAGCAGAGAAGTCGGTACCAGTGCGCTCTGAAGATGAAGAATGCATCTCTTGCTGGGGGAATTCCTTCTTTACAGGGTTCAAAACTACGTAGACTGAAGTTTCCTGTGATTTCTATTTGTAGTACTAGAAAAGATGTTTCTATGGTGATTGTAGCTGGAAGGTTACAGCAGGTACATTCAAACAAAAAACACGGATAAAAATACCTTGTAAGTAGTATACCCATTATATTTCTAAATATTGTCGATCTGCCTCTAACAACACAAATGTTGAATGGGAGGAAACTAGAAAATGGCGGCCTTCATATTTCTCATAGATTACTGTCCTATCATCAACACTAAATTGAGTCAACTAGGGAGCGTTTCCAGCAGATTTCTTAATGTATATCCGTGCTTGATATGTAGATATCCCTTCTACTCTAAAATATTTGCAAATAAGGTTGAAAATCTGTCATAATGCACACTTTCCTTCAAACTCTGGAGATTATGAAAAAACACGTCCGCACAGTACACGCGCCAAACGAAAAAGATGCTATGACGTCAGGTTGTCTAGACAGGAAGGAAGTATGAGGCGTCATCTGGGGAGTGCACAGTACTACGGACCTGCCAGCCGGTGGAAACACAGGACGTCTTTTTCTGGCGTTTGGCGGGCCGGTCTGCGCCGACCGGTTTAGCAAATTGTCCATTGGATAGGATGTATTAACGCAATAAAATACTAAAATAACATGCATAAGACACTGTTGTGTCAGACATCGAATTGGATATGTAGAAACTTAAGGTTAAAGTTCAGCATTTACATCTTGTTCAACAGCCGGAACTGGATATGTACAGAGCAGTTCTAAGGATGATGAGATACTGAATATGTATAGTGCTTGAAGTTTATGTGCAGTGTTTCATATCAAGGCTCTCCCAAGCTGATAATATCCACTACTTCCACAAAATAATTTTAAAAAATATCTTGGAACAAGAAACCCTTTCTAAGGTTAAAAATACTGATCAAGAATTCACAATGACATGATGAACCTGGAAAATTCTTTTTCATGATATTTACTATTTGAACATAAAACACTAATCAAATGACATTTGAAAAGGGATTTATTTTTCTATGAGCAATAATCCATTGCATAAATGTACACCATAATCAAATCTATATATCAAGTTATATTTTTCTATATTACTCAGATGACATAAAGCTACTGATCACTATGTAACCAGTTTCACATATTTTTCATTTTCATTGCCTTTTAGACTATCAAGCTTAAATTTTTTGGTAGTTTTATAAATTTGACGGTGTCAACATGAATAGTAGTGCTGATTAGCCGACATGAAATATTTGAAGTCGTGACATTCCTACATAACAGGGTTATCCCTTGATATCCATGGGGTCAAAAATTTGCCTGAAATCACATTAACTCTTATGGTTTTTCAGATAAATGACATTTTCCATTTCTGCCAAATTTCAGGATGGCGGCTGGAATTTGTAAAGTTCTGGAATGCCGTAAAGGAGTAGTCCTTAGTACCCAGGGGATCCGAAATTTGCCTGAAATCATTCCCTTTCAGTATTTGAGATAAAGATATAATCCACTTATTAAAGTAACCAATGAAAAGTTGGAAAAAGTAACTATAACTCACTTAGCCAATATGATACTTATACATTGGAGAACCAGTCTGAACTTTTATTATGATATAGTGGTTTTAGAAAATGTTACCACAACGCTTAACTGTATTTCTTTTTAAGATAGAAACTATTTACTCATTATGTTAACTGCTGAAAAGTGAGAAAATAGCTACAACTCACCCACCTACTGCAAATGACATCCAAATTGTTGTCCAAGTTGCAGTTAAAGATAAAGTTTCTGAAAAACATGTTCTGTCAAAATGCTAAAAAAAATGCATTTATTTTTACGATGTAAGCAGTTTACTGTGAGATTACCTGCAGTGAGGATCCAGCCACCAACACACGGTCACACTCTTCCACCTTCCTGTGAACTTCCTCAACCTTGGACTTGACCACATTGTCTCCAAAAAACACCACATCAGGCATCAGAACACCCCGACAGGCAGGGCACTCAGGCACCTAAAACACGCAATGACAAGACCTACATCAGGTCACACATGGGCTCAAATACTTCTCAAAGGTATTTACATGCAACTGCAAATGCTTTCCAATGTTTAAAATGCAAAGACTTGATGATCAAATTTCCCACAAGCTGGGCACTGAGACACTTCATGTAATCAATGAGAGAAGGTGTATCAGGTTTCCCAAACACTGCACACTGAAGACACTTAATGAGAGAAAGTGTATCAGGTTTCCCAAACATTGCACACTGAAGACACTTAATCAATGAGAGAAAGTGTATCAGGTTTCCCAAACATTGCACACTCAAGACACTTAATCAATGAGAGAAGGTGTATCAGGTTTCCCAAACATTGCACACTCGAGACACTTAATCAATGAGAGAAAGTGTATCAGGTTTCCCAAACATTGCACACTCAAGACACTTAATCAATGAGAGAAAGTGTATCAGGTTTCCCAAATATTGCACACTCAAGACACTTAATCAATGAGAGAAGGTGTATCAGGTTTCCCAAACATTGCACACTGAAGACACTTAATCAATGAGAGAAAGTGTATCAGGTTTCCCAAACATTGCACACTCAAGACACTTAATCAATGAGAGAAGGTGTATCAGGTTTCCCAAACATTGCACACTCCAAGACACTTAATCAATGAGAGAAGGTGTATCAGGTTTCCCAAACATTGCACACTGAAGACACTTAATGAGAGAAGTTACATCAGGTTTCCCACATTATGGAAATACTGAGACTCAACAAAACTGTTGCCCTTAGGTCACTAGGTGTGTACTGAAGTTACTGCACTCAGACATCTGAAATACTGACAACGGGAAGTCAAACGGTTTTCCCTGTGGAACTGTTAGACTTGTGTAAAAAGGCAAATAAAAACAAGAAAACCATAGGTATTAAATCAGGGAAAAGTGGTTACAATTAATGATTCTCGTTTACTCACTGATGAAATGAGTCAGTTAAAAACTTGAGTCAAAGAAATTAAAGTGGTTCATAGAAAACAACTCAAACTAGATACAATAAATTATATAATTTGGTTTTAGCTTTAATAAATGATGCTATGATTATATTATCGTAACAATTTCTGCCAAAGAGGTATTAATTTCAAGACTGTTCGTGTGTCTGTTTGTGTCGCATGTCTTTAATTACACAAAATACTACTAGTTGGAACTTCATGGAAAGAATTCTGAAGATGGATCTTGGTCTAACTCCGTTCCCACTAAATATTGAGCGATCTGGATCAAAGGATACAAAAAAATTATCGGGATTTTCCCATTTACTTCTTATTAGGTGCCTTGGTGTAAGTCAGCACTCTCTGAGTGCTTTCTTTCCTGTGTTTCTTCCTTCCATTTTTTTTTAACATTTATAAAGTCTGGCTTTAAATATCAAGATAATACTGTTAGTATGTATTTTAACGTAATATATTTCAAGCACCTTATGAACATTAGTAACAACTCAATGACACTATCCCCCCTCCCCCCACACACACTCCACTCGCCACCAATCCACCCCTGTGAAGACTTGTACTGAGACTATCATCCAGATACACGCACACTCCACTCACCACCAATCCACCCCTGTGAAGACTTGGACTGAGACTATCATCCACACACACACACTCCACTCACCACCAATCCACCCCTGTGAAGACTTGTACTGAGACTATCATCCAGACACACACACTCCACTCACCACCAATCCACCCCTGTGAAGACTTGTACTGAGACTATCATCCAGACACACACACTCCACTCACCACCAATCCACCCCTGTGAAGACTTGTACTGAGACTATCATCCACACACACACTCCACTCGCCACCAATCCACCCCTGTGAAGACTTGTACTGAGACTATCATCCACACACACACTCCACTCGCCACCAATCCACCCCTGTGAAGACTTGTACTGAGACTATCATCCAGACACATACACTCCACTCGCCACCAATCCACCCCTGTGAAGACTTGTACTGAGACTATCATCCAGACACACACACTCCACTCACCACCAATCCACCCCTGTGAAGACTTGTACTGAGACTATCATCCAGACACACACACTCCACTCGCCACCAATCCACCCCTGTGAAGACTTGTACTGAGACTATCATCCAGACACACACTCCACTCGCCACCAATCCATCCCTGTGAAGACTTGGACTGAGACTATCATCCAGACACACACACTCCACTCACCACCAATCCACCCCTGTGAAGACTTGTACTGAGACTATCATCCAGACACACACACTCCACTCGCCACCAATCCACCCCTGTGAAGACTTGTACTGAGACTATCATCCAGACACACACACTCCACTCACCACCAATCCACCCCTGTGAAGACTTGTACTGAGACTATCATCCAGACACACACACTCCACTCGCCACCAATCCACCCCTGTGAAGACTTGTACTGAGACTATCATCCACACACACACTCCACTCGCCACCAATCCACCCCTGTGAAGACTTGTACTGAGACTATCATCCAGACACACACACTCCACTCGCCACCAATCCACCCCTGTGAAGACTTGTACTGAGACTATCATCCAGACACACACACTCCACTCACCACCAATCCACCCCTGTGAAGACTTGTACTGAGACTATCATCCAGACACACACACTCCACTCGCCACCAATCCACCCCTGTGAAGACTTGTACTGAGACTATCATCCACACACACACACTCCACTCGCCACCAATCCACCCCTGTGAAGACTTGTACTGAGACTATCATCCAGACACACACACTCCACTCGCCACCAATCCACCCCTGTGAAGACTTGTACTGAGACTATCATCCACACACACACTCCACTCGCCACCAATCCACCCCTGTGAAGACTTGTACTGAGACTATCATCCAGACACACACACTCCACTCACCACCAATCCACCCCTATGAAGACTTGGACTGAGACTATCATCCTCTGCCCAGTGTGCGAAATTCGCGGTGGCCCGGTGGCCCGGGGCCCCCCCTTTTTAAGTTAGGGCCACCACAACTTGACTTTCATGGGCCCCAATGGGCCACCACATTGACTACAACATGCCTCCTGTGGTAATACAACCCAGTGTGCTGTCATTTATTTTTAACTGGTTTTCTTTCCCCATGGCTAAGCCTTTAATTATGCATTGTGTTTTGCATATTCCAGATTGAGTTCACCCTTAATTAGCAGTTATATACTCTTTCACACACAGGCCAACATACATCCCCCTCCCTTTACCAACTCTGCAGTGTTCAGCCAGAGAGTGAATATAAAATCAAAAGATCCCCTCATTCCTCTTGCCCCTCCCCATAACACACACACAAGGCCTGCCACTCACTCTCACACAGAGTTCATGTTAGCCTGGCCTTCCAGGCTGTCTCAACCATAATGCAAATGTGAAATATTTTTTGCCATAATGCACACTGTATCAGAGGCCTTTCTAGTCTGGGAGACACTTCTCCTCAGCAAGTTAGGCTAAGTAAATGTATGAGAGCATTAGGAAAAATGCTTATAATGCAATCACACAGATGTGTCTATATTATACATATAAACACCTGTGGCAAGGCTAACTTCATGTGTTCCACCTCTTTAATCTTTATGTACTGTTCAATACTTCCAGCCTGTAGCTTTTCCACTGGTGTGTTGCATGTGATAGAAAATTTCTAGTTTAGTTCCCTCAGATTAAAAAGTTGTAGGCCTTTAACAGTCTAGCAAATAAGTGAAAATGGTTCCTTTAAATCCCCCTCACACCCTTATCAGCCGTGGAAATTTTATCTGTTTTTAATGCACAGGAGATGATTGCATGTTTATGTTAAGCTCAGTGGGAGTACAGTACTTCACATAAACATTGAAATGCAGAGTTACCTATGTGTGCATGTGTAGTTGCAGTACACATACATATATTGACCATTTTATTGTGAACAGGATCTGTTGTAGAGAAAAATGAAACGAGTTGAATTGCAACCAAAGAGACCAACAATGAAAATTCCTGTGTGCGCATTCTTGTAGAAAAACCATTAAAACAACAGCTTCAGCATGTTAATATATATTGACAATGCACTGAAATATTAAGGCACAAAATATTTAAAAAAAGATATTTGGTTCTTCAAATAAAGTTGCACTGTTTTTTAATGATAACTAGTGAAGTTAGTTCTTTATGATCACTAATAAGTTAATATGAGCAGCTTAATGAAAATATAATATAACAAGAGCACTCAGAGAGAACATACATCTGCCGAGGCCAAACATCTCCCATACTTTGAGATTTTTTTTACAAACAAATACAACTCTACCAAAAATATATCCTCCTTGGTGGAGGTAATAAAGGATGCAGAACTAAAATGAGATGAAATATAAGCCAATTACCAGGTATAAAATACTGGTTATACATGTATAGCTGGTTTACGACTTAGCACCTTATGCATGCTTACGTGGAATGTACTTTAAAATGGAATGTATTGTAAACTAAGGCATATAAGGTGATCTGTCTTAGTTGTAATGGAACAGTTATGGTTAATCTGCATGTATTTATTGAGAAGACTCAAAATAGATTCATTAATAAGATTTTCGGGTTCACTTAGATCAATACAATATCTGGATCCAAATATGCAAGAATGGCCTGACCTCTAACTTTTTTGAAAGTCAGTGGAATGTTCAAAGCATTTTGGGACAGCCTAAACTCAGATAAAGATGTGGTGCTAGATTTTACTGTATCCACTGGATGGCATCCGGTGGGTACTATGGATTGCGCATGAGTACGCCGCTGCCACTGCAGCAGTGTGTAGAGATTTTCCTGATACACTACTAGAGGCCCAGGTATTGTAGGTAGAGTTCTCAAATTTGCAGGATACATTCATCATTACAAAATCTTGCCTGGGAATATTTTTGGTCTCATTTTGAAAAACAAAATGGCTGCCACAGGCATTTTTTCGACATTCAGCTAGGAGTTTTGTTGGAGGACATAAAGTGTATTTCATAGTCTATTTTTGACATTCATATTGAATAGTTGCATTATACTGAAGACAGCTTTGAAGGCCTGGGCCGGGATTCACAAAAGGTCTTAAGTTTAGGTATTTCTTTTGCTTAGACAAATCTTAAAGTTATGACAATTTTTTGCTTAAGACCTTTTGTGAATCCCGGCCCAGGCTAACAGTAACAATTAATGAATATGGCAAGAATACTAATATTAAATCGTATGTTTTGCTGAGAATATCAACAGAAAGAAAGAAAAGAAAAACCCCAGTGAACATAAAAACCCAGAGATCTTAGAATTCTATATGAGTTGAGAAAAAAACATGCACTGCCAAACTTGTGACTAGTGAATTCAATGCACAGTGAGGGTAGATTCTAGTGTATCAGTGGGGAGGAGAAAGTCAGTAAATTCTATTGATTATTTTCGTTCATGGCTTGGTTGGCTGTTTCTGAGAAGATATACACCCATACATACACCTCCCCCCACACACATAAACACATGTGAGTTGTGGCCAGATAGACAGACAAAAATACATGCTTATCTTGTAAACCAATTGTACTTGGCTTGGTTGGCTGTTTCTGAGAAGAGATACACCCATACACACACATACATGTGTGAGTTGTGACCAGATAGACAGAAATATACACTTATCTTTGGGGGTACATACACAAGTGTACTTGAGGTGGGAAAGAATAAAGGGTTTTGTGTGGTTGGCTGTGTGAATGGCTGATTTTTATTTTAATGTTTGTCTTGTAGAAATACATTGGGGGTTGCTGTTACATAAAATTCTCTATTTTTAAACAAAGTAACAAGTCTGTGCCTAACTACAGAGGCTGGCTCTGCTTTTTCCAGCAAATCTGACATACATGAAATCATTATGAACCCACTTGAAAATTTAAAAAAGCTTCTGTCTGGAGAAATACAGCCCCACATTCTGGTAAAAAAGTCATTCAGTCCTCATATAATACCTTAGGCAAAAGGACTTGATGAAAGTCTAGATTAAACAGAAACTTCAGAAAGCCATTTCCTTATAAAACTTGCAAAATGTTTTGTGTAACTGTGTTCCCACACTTTGTTCTTCACATCATTAATATTTATGTAACTGAAAGAAAGCTGAATTAATAAGAAATGGTTTAACATTAAACAGGATAGCCTTAACTTGGGGTATTTAATTGTCAATGTGAAAGTGTTAATTGGGCTGGTTTTGGCCTTTTTACTGAAAGATATGAAAGACTTCCTTGGCAACTTTTTTTCTGTATATGTCATGACCTTGAAAATAACCTTCAAAATTCATACATTTTAGTAAAAATATAATCTTTAACATTCTTTTCCAGCCTGAATTATTAATAATTGATAGTATAGGTTACCAATCAAACAGAGAATTGATTTCAAAATTCTACTGCTAACTTGGAAAGCTCTAAATGACAGTGCCCCATGCTACATCCAAGAACTTTTGAGACCTTATAATCCATCTAGAACTTTAAGATCCTCCAGTGATTTGCTTCTCACTGTACCTAAGACAAGCCACAGAACCACAGGCGACAGATCCTTCTCCTACAGTGCACCTAAACTTTGGAATAACTTGCCAGTTGAAATAAGAAGAATGAAAGAACTCTCTAAATTTAAAAGTGCCATAAAAGGACATTTGTTCAATGAAGCCTATAATCAATAATACTAAATTTTCACAGTGTCACTGAATATCAATGGATAGATTTTTGGCACTTTAAAGACCATTTATTGTATTGTATTGTATATAGCATGGAGAAATTTCTAATCAAATACAGTAAAAAAAGGACATATAGTAACTACTGAAGGTGACTTTGATGACAATATGCCTTCCACCAGTAGTTTGGGCCATCAAGTTTTAATAGGGGCCACTGAACTTCAGAACCTAGTGGCCCTATGGGGCTACCACTGCTTTACAACGAATTTCTCACACTGCCTCTGCCACAGAATGTTTTACCTGAAAACGTTCCACTTGCTGGTCTGACAGTAACACGTCCCCATCCGGTGCTATCTCCACCCCCTGCTCACTGAAGTCTGGATTGAGTTCAGTAAAAATACCCTGCAATTCCCAACGCTTCATTACACTGAAAAACAGCACCATAAAGTATACAGAGTTCCAGACCACTGAAAACACACCTAAACACTCTACATCTCTCAGTTAAATCTGCTCCAATGGTTTTCTGATTAGTGAACAATGTTATATGATATGCCAACCTGTACAGACTTGTTTTGGTACCACCCTAGTCTCCCTGAGGTTTCTGTCTCCTCCCATTTCTGTCTCTTATCTCAACCATTTGACACCTACTGCCTTTGAGGGTGTAATTCAATGGGAAAAAAGCCCTTTCTTCAATAATCATTGTATCAATTTACATAAAAATTCTAAGTCAGATTAAGTGCTATAACCAATGGATTAGATAATATTATTTTTGATTTGATTAAAAGACTGTGGTTATGTAGACACAGAGAATTACTAATTTCAGTTACCAGATACATAACAAACACTAAAGAAATGATGGACTTGTCTATTGTTCCTGTTTTGTTTCTCAGTTACTTATTTCAATTAAAATGTGCAAAATCAGAACCGACGACACTTTTGTTCTGGGATGAGAATGGCAAATGATTGCAGACAAAGGGACATGCCCCTTCAGACCCTGCCATCAGTAATACTCGTGCATTTTGTTGGGGTGTACTAGACCATATATGCTAACACGCAGTGACTGTGAACAGTAGAACTGAAAGAAGCTCACAAACATTGTGCCCTGCAAATGGTATTCAGAAGTAAAGTTAGCTGGTGGTGGACCAATTCACGCCCGGGTACCAATTCACGCCCACCCCTAAATTTATCCAAAACAATCACAGTTAAACAATAAATTACAAATGTAAATGATCCATTAGATGATTATCTATGATGTGGTAAAAATCTTCTCAATGAAAAATAATAAATCTTCAAGAAAATTGAGGGTGGGCATGAATTGGTACCCGGGCGTGAATTGGTCCACCACCACTAGCTGTTAAGGTGTAAAAAGTAGGTGGAAAACATATTTCAACAAAATACTGTAAATGCAATAGTTTTCAAGTCACAAGTGATTTAATCAACAGTGATAATCTCCAATTAGCGTTAGCTCAGCTATGTACTGAGCTACAGGGGCCGATTTCACTAAGGGACTTAAGCCTGATTTTGGGCTTAAGTTTAAGACTTTGGTCTTAAATTCTGGCAAAAATGTGCTAAGCCAGCGGGGCTAGACTTAGTGGATTTCACAAAGGGGTTAAGTCCATGGATTTGCTAAGTCAGTGGACTTAACTTTAAGTCTGGGAAGTAGTGGGCTTAAATTTTGTAAAGAGGACTTAAATATGGCCGCCATAACCTTTTCTCCACTTCAAAATTTGAAAGGCTGTAAATAAAGTATAATTATACAGAACACCTTACTGGAGTAGTCTTTTGGAAGTTTATATGATGTAACAAGGTTTTCTATTTCAAAACAGCACTTATCCTCAGATAAAATGCATCAAATGAAGGATATAAAAGGTCATATGACACAGAAAACCACTGTGGTTATTTGACAAGCTTGGACTCAGCTAAGTCACCTTTGTGAAAACCATTTTAAATCCCACAAGTAGTTAAGACCAAAGTCTTAGATTTAAGTCCCTGACTTAGCCAATAAAGGGACTTAGTTTAAGTCCTTTAGTGAAATCGGCCCCATGTCTACAATTACACTATGTTATAGCTGAGCAAATTACACTATGTTATAGCTGAGCAAAAAGTAGGTGAATCACAGATTTAAACCAAATACTGTAAATGAACTAGTTTTCAAGATACAACTGATGTACTCAACAGTGAGAACGTCAAAGTAGCTATTGCTCATCAATGCAATGAGCTACAGGTCTGAAACTTTACTATGCTATAGCTGTTAAAAAGTAGCTGAATAACACATTTAAAGGAAATTCTCTAAGTGTAATAGTTTTCAAGTTGCAATTGATTTATTCAACATTGAAAACCTGAAAGTAGCCACTGCTCATGTATGCAATGAGCTGCAGGTAAGCAACTTTACAATGTTATAGCTGACCCCAAAACAGGTAAACAACACATTTAAAAAAATACTCTAAATGCAATAGTTTCAAGTTACAACTCATTTACCCAACTGTGACAACTTGAAAGTAGCTATTGCTCAACTATGCTATGAGCTACAGGTATACAATTTCATTATGTTATAACTGACTGCAAAGTAGATGAATAACACATTTATACAAAATACTGTAGATGTAATAGTTTTCAAGTTACATCTAATTTACTCAACAGTGAGAACCTGGAAGTAGCTATTGTTTAGCTTTGCAATTAGCTACATGTGTGTAATTTCACTATGTTACGGCTGACCCAAAAGTAGATTAATAACATATTTAAAGAAAATTCTCTAAATGCAATAGTTTTCAAGTTACAAGTGATTCACACAACAGTGATAACCGGAAAATAGCTATTGCTCAGCTATGCAATGAGCTACAGGTCTGCAATTCCACTATGTTATAGCTGACTGAAAAGTACATGAATAACATATTTAAACAAAATACTGTAAATGCAATAGTTTTCATGTTACAACTGATTTACTCAACAGTGAGAATCTCAAAGTAGCTATTGCTCAGCTATGCTATGAGCTACAGGTCTGCAACTTTAATATGTTATAGTTGACCCAAAAGTAGATGAATAACATATTTCGAGGAAATTCTCTAAATGTAATAGTTTTCAAGTTATAACTGATTTATTCAACAGTGAAAACCTGAAAATAGCTACTGTTCAGCTATGCAATGAGCTACAGGTCTGCAGTTTTACTATGTTATAGCTGACCCAAAAGTATGTTAATAACACATTTAAACAAAATATTCTAAATGCAATAGTTTTCTAGCTACAACTGATTTACTCAACAGTGATAACCTCAAAGTAGCAATTGCTCCGCTATGCTGGGAGCTACAAGTCTACAATTTCACTATGTTATAGCCTACCCAAAAGTAAGTAAATAACATATTTAAACAAATTTCTCTAAATGCTAAAGCTTTCGAGTTAAAACCGATTTCTCGACAGTACGAACCTGAAAGTAGCTATTGCTCAGCTATGCAAGGAGTTACAGGTCTGTAGTTTTGCTATGTTATAGCTGACCCAAAACTAGGTGAATAATATATTTAAACAAAATACTGTAAATGCAATAGTTTTCAAGATACAACTGATTTACTCAACAGTGAGAACCTCAAAATAGCAATTGCTCAGCTATGCCATGACATACAGGTCTGCAATTTTACTGTGTTATACCCCAAAAGTAGGTGAACAATATATTTGAAAAAAATATCCTAAATGCAATAGTTTTCAAGTTACAACTGATTTACTCAACAGTGAGAACCTGGAAGTAGCCATTGCTCAGCTATGAGCTACAGGCCTGCAACTTTACTATGTTATAGCTGATCTAAAAGTTGCTGAATAACAAATTTCAAGGAAATTCTCTAAATGCAATAGTTTTCAAGTTATAAGTGATTTACTCAACAGTGAAAACATGAAAATAGGTATTGCTCAGCTATGCAATGAGCTACAGGTCTGCAATTTTTCTGTGTTATAAACTACCCAAAAGTAGGTGAATACATGCGATAGTTTTCTAGTTAAAACTGATTTACTCAACAGTGAGAACCTGAAAGTAGCTATTGCTCAGCTATGCTACGAGCTACAGGTCTGCAATTGCAGTATGTTATAGCTGACTGAAAAGTAGGTGAATAACATATTTAAAGAAAATACTGTAAAAACAATAGTTTTCAAGTTACAACTGATTTACTCAACAGTGATAACCTCAAAGTAGCTATTACTCAGCTATACAATGGGCTACATGTCTAAAATTTTACTATGTTATAGCTGACCCAAAAGTAGTGGAATAACATATTTATACAAAATTCTCTAACCGCAATAGTTTTCATGTTACAAGTGATTTTACTCATTATGGAAGGTACTGAAAAGTCAGAAACTAGCTATTACTCACTTAGCTATAGACTCCCAATTTACTCACCATGTTGTAGCTATAGACAAAGTAGCTGAATAACAGATTTTTACAAAATGCTCTAAATGCAATACTTTTCAAGTTATAAGTGATTTAGTCCATGATTTCATTAATTTTAATGCATTAAAAATAGCATCAGAGATGCCCGTACCCCACAGTCAAGGGAAATATTTTTAACACCATGAGATATAGAAGTACCGTATCTGTACAAAGTTCAGGATACTTTCAGAGAACTGTCAGTTAAGTAAAGGTTCAAACAATGTTTAATTAGAGAAAATAATGTCTAAGAGAAAGATAACGCATGTATTCTTTATCTACATCTGGCATGGCCGAATTATGGTTTAGATGTTTCGAATATTACCATGCATACAGAAGTGGTAATACATTCAATGAATGCTTATGTGTGGCGTTGGAGCAAAATATGTGGCTCACTTGATGAAATTCCATCTGTTACAATGGGTAGTTGTAAAAGTAAAACTTTTAATGAATTCTAATATGACTTTAACAGTGCTCAATCTGCATCAAAAGACAGACCCAAAGATGCATCAAGATTTTAAAGGGTCAAGGTCATTACGACAAGGTCAAAGGTCAAATCAAGGTTACACCATGATGCTGCACACCTACAACCCCTAACCAATGTCCCTACAAAGCATCAACTTCCTACACCTTACGGTTTCCGAGATATAGCCCGGACAAGATTTTCTAGGTCAAGGTCACTACAGCAAGGTCAAAGATCAAATCAAGGTCAGACCATGACGTTGCACACCTACACCCCCTAACCAATGTCCCTACCAAGTATCAACTTCCTACACCTTACAGTTCCTGAGATACAGGCTGGACAAACTTTTCTCACCGCCCGCCAGCCCATCCGGACACCATGATTAAAAACAATACCCCGACATGCAAAGTCATGGTGTGTGTCGGGTAAAATATTATTTTAAAAATTCATACAAAATCCTGGCCCGATACTCAAACAAGGGAATCTACTTGTGGCCTAGTACATATATGCAAGATAAGAGAGAAATCCCTGCAATAGTCAATGAGAAAATAAGTGATTTAGTGCATGATTTCATAAATTTTAATGCATTAAAAATTATTTAAAAATTAATGACAAAAAAATTAAGAACGATCCAGGCCTGATACTCACACAAGGCAATCCGCTTGTGGCCTAGCAAAAATATGCAAGATATGAGAGAAATTCCTGCAATAGTCACTGAAAAAATTGTGATAACTTTTGAAATTTTCACACTATTCGTGGGGGTACCTCACTTGTAATGGCTCTAGCAAACAGACGAACAAACAAATTTGAATGCCTCGAACAATTTTTCATCCTCGATAATTTAGGTATCTTTTTAAAAAAACAGCATGTCTCTTGGCCTTGTAGTTTTTGGAGGACCGTGTACGCGTACGCCCATGCCGATAAGTCAGCTGACATAAAAATGAAGGTTGCCGAAGTTCAGTGGACATAAATTATTTCTGGGAATTTCTGATTTTTGATAAGTGGCACTTAAAAGGTTTAATTCATTTGGTTTACAGTTACAGTTCATACAGTAGATTTATACTTTGTGCTTGTGTCAAAGCAAACTTTACTGAAATAAAAATTAATGTTACAATTCTTAAACAAGAGGAGAGTGCCCGTGAACGGGCACTGTGTCAGCTGACTGAGTGTTTTTGATTTGTGAAGGTGATTAGAGGACAGAATAATTATCAGGCAAAGGGCTGTACAGAAATACAGTAAATGGTAACTGAACAGCAAGTTCGAAAGAAATACCGAAGCTGACAGAAGAAAAGGATAAAAAAGTTGTGCCCTGTAAATGGTATTATGAAGGAAAATAACAAGGTAATTGTTTAAGTGTAAAAAATAGGTTAAAACATATTTAAAGAAATACTACAAATGCAATATCCTCGTTCGACCTTGAAGAAGGGGTCCAAGGTCAAATCTAACCACACAAATACATTCCCAGCCCATGATTTCCTATGGTTTACCATTCCAAACCTGTAGGACCAATTATAAATGAGTTATAAGCACTTTTTAAGCTTGGCTGTCCTCATTTGACCTTGAAGGAGGGGTCCAAAGGTCAAATCTGACCATACCAAAAGATTCCGAGCCAATGATTTCCTATGGGATGGTTTACCATCCCAAATCTCTGTCACCAATAATAAGCGAGTTGTAGGCACTTTCAATTTTCGCTATCCTCATTTGACCTTGAAGGAGGGTTCCAAGGTCAAATCGGACCATATCAACAGATTCACAGCCCATGATTTCCTGTCTTTTTACCATCCCAAACCTCTGGGACCAATAATAAGCGAGTTATAAGCACTTTTAAGTTTGGCTATCCTTGTTTGACCTTGAAGGAGGGGTCATTGAAGGTCAAATCTGACCACACCAAAAGATTCCCACCCCATGATTTCCTACAGGTTGGTTTATCATCCCAAACCTCTAGGATCAATAATAAGGGAGATATAAGCACTTTTCATGACTGACAAAAAACACCTGTGGCGGCCATCTTGTTTCTCAAAATGAGGCCAAAAATATTCCCAGACAACATTTTATGGTTATTAATATATACTGCAAACTTAAGAAAGCTAGCTATAATATTTTTTTTCATCAGAGCAGTAATGGTGAAATCTCTCTCTACACACTGCGGCTATCCAGTGGATACAATGATTTACTCAACAGTGAGAACCTGAAAGTAGCTATTGCTCAGCTATGCCATGACATAGAGGTCTGCAATTTCACTATGTTATAGCTGACCAAAAATTCTGTGAATAACATATTTAACAAATTACTCTAAATGTAATAGTTTTCAAGTTACAACTGATTTACTCAACAGTGAGAACCTCAAAGGAACTATTACTCAGCTATGCAATGAGCTACATGTCTGAAATTTTACTATGTTATAGCTAACCCAAAAGTAGGTGAACAACATATTTAAGCAAACTACTGTAAATGCAATAGTTTTCAAGCTACAACTGATTTACTCAATAGTGAGAACCTGAAAATAGCTATTGCTCCGCTATGCCATGAGCTATAGGTCTGTAATTTCACTATGTTATAGCTGACCCAAAAGTAGGTGAACAACATATTTTAACAAAATACTCCAAATACAATATTTTTCAAGTTATAGCTGATTTACTCAACAGTCAGTACCTGAGAATAGCTATTGCTCAGTTGTGCCATGAGCTATAGGTCTATAATTTCACTATGTTATAGCTGACCCAAAAGTAGCTGAATAACATATTTGCACAAATTTCTGTAAATGCAATAGTTTTCCAATTATAACTGATTTACTCAACAGTGAGAACTTCAAAGTAGCTATTACTCAGCTATGAAATGAGCCACAGGTCTGAAACTTCACTATGTTATAGCTGACCCCAAAATAGGTGAATAACATATTGAAACAAAATACTCTAAATGCAATAGTTTTCAAGTTATAAGTGATTTACTCAACAGTGATAACCTAAAAGTAGCTATTACTCAGCTATGCCATGAGCTACAGGTCTGAAATTTTACTATGTTATAGCTGGCCCAAAAGTAGCTGAATAACATATTTATACGAAATTCTCTAAATGCAATAGTTTTTAAGTTACAAGAGATTTTACTCATGATGGAAGTTACTGAAAAGCCCAAAAGTAGCTATTACTCACTTAGCTATTGAGACAGACACCCAACTTACTCACCATATTGTAGCTATGAAAAAAGTAGCTGAATAACATATTTTAACAAAATGCTCTAAATGCAACACTTTACTCAACAGTGATAACCTAAAAGTAGCTATTACTCAGCTATGCCATGAGCTACAGGTCTGAAATTTTACTATGTTATAGCTGACCCAAAAGTAGCTGAATAACATATTTATACGAAATTCTCTAAATGCAATAGTTTTCAAGTTATAAGCGATTTACTCAACAGTGATAACCTAAAAGTAGCTATTACTCAGCTATGCCATGAGCTACAGGTCTGAAATTTCACTATGTTATAGCTGGCCCAAAAGTAGCTGAATAACATATTTAGTATAATTGGTGGCACCTGGGTTAGGGGTGCAGTAAGATGACACTACAGCTCACACAAATACATTAATGCCTGCTGGTTGGAGGGTGGGGAATGCCCAAATGTAAAATAATTCTTGGTCTCTGCGACCTACAGTGTCATTTGGGTCACTATCACTCCCCATCCAATGGAGCACTGAGAACTCCATATTCCTAGCAGAATGGCCATGGTTAGAGAAGTGTCTAGCCACTGGGGTAGAACTCTGAAGTTTAATGTTTTGAACACTCCTAGAGTGTTCATACATTCTCTGTCTCAGTGGTCTTTTGGTCTCCCCTATGTATTGGAGGCCACATTTTGAACAGTTGATAAGGTACACCAAATTACTGAGTTCACATGTGATTTGGTGTTTAGGTGGGAGATTCTTGCACTGAAAAGATCTTTTGGTGGAGAAGCTTGTGATAGAGTCCAATCTTTTAATTCTTGGGCAGTATGTGCATTTCCCCAGTCTGGTACAAACTGGTGTAAAGACTCTTTGTCTGATGGGTCTCTCTATGGGAGGGTAACTAATCCTCGCTGATGTAAGTTGGTCCCTTAGGTTTGGGAGCCTTCTGAACCCCATAATTGGTAATTCAGGGAAAATGGTGTGAAGTTCCTCTGTATTTTGGATAATGTTCCAATTGTCACGAATTAATGCAGTGACATTAGGATTTTTAGGGCTGAAGTTGGTAACCATTACAGGTCTTATTGAATCTGTTTTGGTTTTGACTTCTAGTAGTTGGTCTTGACTTAAGGAATGGGCTCTCTGAAAGTGGTTTTTCAGTGATTTGAGGGGGTATCCTCTTTTGATATAGTATCCAGTCAGATTTCTGGCATTATGTTTAAAGTCTTCATCCAAAGTGCATATTCGTCTCAGTCTGAGGTATTGACTAAACGGTCCTTTGGTGAGGATGCTAGTCTGATGGGCACTAGTATAGTGGAGGTATAAATGAGTATCGGTGGGTTTGTTAAATAGGGTGGTTATTAATTCCCTATTTTCACCGAATTTCACTGTAGTGTCCAGAAAGTTAATGGAGGTTCTACTGAATTCATGTGTGAATTTAATAGAGTGGTGGAGGGAATTTAGGTATGTGATAAATTCTTTGAGAGAGTCTTCTCCATGTGTCCATATCATGAAGATATCATCAATGAACCGTAACCATGTTAGTGGTTTTAGGTGGTAACCCTCTAGGGCTTTTGTTTCGAATCTGTCCATAAACAGATTGGCATAATTTGGGGCCACAGAAGTACCCATGGCTGTGCCTCCAGTTTGGAGGTAGTGTTCTCCATTGAACTCAAAGTTCATATTGTGAAGGACTAGTGAAAGTAGATCAAGAATGAATTTAGTAATTGGTGTTTTACTTGGGTCAGATCTCAACTTTTCAGCTACAGCTAATATTCCTTCTTGATTAGGAATGTTGGTGTAGAGAGAGGATACATCCAAGGTGCATAATATGGCACCTTCAGGGATTCTACCTAGGGATTTCAATTTTGTGATAAAATCTTGAGTGTCCCTAATGTAGGATTTTGTTTTAGGTACATATCCTTTGATGTGCTCATCAACAAATTTGCTAATTCTGCTTGTGGGGTGGTTTACAGAACTGCAGATGGGTCTCCCTGGGACACCCTTTTTATGAATTTTGGGGAGAAGATAAAATCTTCCTTCACTGAAGTTATCAATACTGAGATAGTCAAAATTGTCTTCAGTGATCAGTCCTTTTGCCCTCATTTGGGTCAGGGTTTGATCAATTTTTTCCTTTATAGTAGGAGTTGGGTCATGGTCCAGCTTACAATAGAAGTCAGGATCACTTAGTTGGCGATAGCCTTCCCTAAGGTAATCCTTAGTGTTCATGACTACAATGGCTGAGCCCTTGTCAGCCTTCTTGATGACAATCTCTGGGTTAAGAGATATTGTCCTGAGACCCTCTTTTTGATTTTTAGTCAAGTTGCTTTTCCTAAATGCCTTTGGTTGGGCCTTGAGGAGGCTGCTTTTGAAGGCTCTTGAAAAGACTTCTAAGGACTGGTGGGTGTTTGGAGGTTTCCAATTGCTCTTGTTTTTGAACTGAGAGTGAATATCCTTATAAGGGTTTTCACTTTCATCCAAATTGTGGGCTAGGAATCCTACCAGATCTGCCTCCTCAGGGGTGAGGTGATCAAAATGGCCATTATCCTTGTGGAAGTGGTATTTGAGACAAAGTCTTCTATAGAAGTCTTTGAAATCAGACCAGATTTTTGATTTGTCTGGTGGACCAGGGGTTGGGCAGAAGGTGAGGCCTTTCTCCAGAGCTGAATATTGATCAGGAGTAAGTTGGATATCAGATAAGTTAACCACTGTATGGCCAATATAGCTGTCCATAGATTTACCCTTGGGGAGAATCCCAGGGGGAGCCAATTTGGCTTCCTCTTTGATAGTGTCCAAGATGCCAAGGTAATTAATCCTTTCCATCATGAACAATGTGGATAGGATGGAATAAGCTAAGGTGAGATATTTGGAACCGCTTGGCTCCTAAGGAGTGAAGGAGTACAGGTGAATGAATAACATTTTATTTATTTCAATAATATCTGAATTGGTATAACCATGGTGGGTTAATTGGCTGTGACTGACATAATTTATTTCGATTTAATAAGTTTAGCCAGTCCTGTTAAGAGTTCATTGTATTCTGTTAGTCTCCTGTTTGGTCCTGACCTCTGCTGTTTGCGTCTAGGTTGGGCTCTCCTCCTCTTATTTTGAGGTGGGTTGTTCTCCTTTGATAGAAGCTTTTTGGTCACCTTGGTTTTGGCAGCATCTTTGTATTTGCTGTCAAGGCTGTTCTTGATCTCAGAAAACTGTTCTGTGCTGAGTATCTTTTGGAGTTCTGCTAGTTCAGCTTGTAGGCTGGTTTTGACAACAGAGTACTTGTGGTTCAGTTGTTCTACCCAGAGAAGAGTGAGTTCTCGCTTGCAGCTGCTGACTATTTTTGTCCACTTGGTCTTGAAATCCTGATTCTCAGACTGAGGTGGGGAGCATCTGAAATTGCAGGTACTAGTGAAGTTCCCCTCTTTAAGTTGGTTCTTCACATGGTGGAGGCTAGTGGCTACTCCTAATTTTTTCCTGTACAAGTTCTTAGCCTTGAAATAGTGGCTCTTGGCAGCTGGGGGATATCTGTCCCTACTGGAGCTCTCTCTGTCAGTGGAGGGGGAGCTAGTTCTCTTCCTTTTGGCAGATCTGCTGGCAGTCATCCTTTCTTTGTTCAGTCTACTAGCGACTTCATCAAGGAGATTGACTGTTTCACTGCTCAGAGTGTGGGCAGGTATGGGAGTACCTGATGCAGGGGTGTTGAAGGCTGATCCTGATTGTACATCTAGGTCCTTCAAGGCAGAGCTGAGGCCTGTTTCACTTGCACTCATGATTACCCAGTAGAAATAATAAAATAAGTGAATGTGTAAGTGAAATGCAAACTCCTAGCCTTATAATCTCTCTGTATGATTGATTATTTCGAATCTCTTTGGTATAGTATTCTCATCAGAGGCACAATGGGGGTGGGCCAATTTTCCCCTATAAGGTGGGAAAAACGGCTCCGTCAAGCTCCTCCGGATAATGGGAGTTGCTCCTGTGTTCCTGCGGAGCAAAGGAATATTTTTTGAATTTTTGAGATTTTTTGTTTTAATAAAAATCTCTAGGTAAGAAAAGGTAGTTTGTGTAATAAACAGGGGTTAATTTATTTTTTAAAAAGCCCCTTGGTCCTATTTTTTACTCAGGAAAATCCTAATGGGGATCTACACTGAGAGAGTTGGGGATCGTTAATACACAAATTTCCAGTGGAAAACAGCTAAATATGTGGTTATAATTTGATGAATAAGGGGATTTAGATTAAAATCCCATGTAGATTAATTATATTTAATCCTAATGACTCCAGTTGCAGAAATGTTTTATTTAAAAAGAAAACATAAGTGTGGTTCATAGTGTGGTTCATCCACCTAAACACCAAATCACATGTGAACTCAGTAATTTGGTGTACCTTATCAACTGTTCAAAATGTGGCCTCCAATACATAGGGGAGACCAAAAGACCACTGAGACAGAGAATGTATGAACACTCTAGGAGTGTTCAAAACATTAAACTTCAGAGTTCTACCCCAGTGGCTAGACACTTCTCTAACCATGGCCATTCTGCTAGGAATATGGAGTTCTCAGTGCTCCATTGGATGGGGAGTGATAGTGACCCAAATGACACTGTAGGTCGCAGAGACCAAGAATTATTTTACATTTGGGCATTCCCCACCCTCCAACCAGCAGGCATTAATGTATTTGTGTGAGCTGTAGTGTCATCTTACTGCACCCCTAACCCAGGTGCCACCAATTTTACTTTTTATTATTTGACCACTCACACAAGAGGCCCAAGACCACACCTGGTCAATTATGACGAAAATTACGTCACGATGACGTAATATCAACTCAATGACGCTATATGGGGTCATTGAGTATGATGTCATCAGGTATCCAACTGACCCACCCTGGTCTCCTGGATACAACTCCTACTTTTCAAAGAGGCATTTTTGAATTTTTCAATTTGAAAAACAGTACTGAGTTTAGAGCCACCATTCTAAATTTCATAGTAATAATGTGGTTTTTATGTTCTACCTGCCATAGCTCCTTTACTAAAAGAGCTAATTTAAAGAGACACATTAAAAGTGCCCATCTGAATGTCAGATTCATTTGTGATGTTTGTCAGAGTGAATTTAAAAGGAAGGAATATTTAACTAGACACATGAGGTCAGCACACCCCTGTGTTACTGATGTGACCCAACCAGAGCACAAGAATTTGTTATCTCCTTCAACCAGCCACTGGGATCCGACATCAGATTTCAACCTGGATAACTTCTCATTTCCCCCTATGGTGGAATCCACTCAGGAAGTTCAACCAGAACTACAAAGTGTTTACTGTACTGACATCTGTAGAAAGAAAACAGCCAGTAGCCAGACTGACAGAAGCAAGCCACCCAGGAAACTGTCTGTTAAACACCAACACAGCAGCACTTCACCTATTCTATTTAAGGATAGAGCGATTCAGGAAAAACCCATCATGGTCTCCACTGGCACATCTCCTCACATCAAGATGCAGGATTACTATGTTATCCCCTTGGAAGAGTCTCCTCTGGCCCACTCGCCAAGAACTCCTCTCATGACACCAAGAGAGAGCAAGACTGTTTTGTTTGAGGGACTATCGCCAATTCAGTGCTATTACACATCTGAATTCAGACACTCGTACATAGAGCAGAATGGAGGTGCTGAACCACCAGACACTCTTACTGTATGGTCCTCAGAAGACCCACTTCCATCCCCCAGTGCAGAATTCTGGAACTGATGGTGACTGTGTCTACAATTCTTAGTCTTCTACTCATACTGTCTGGACATTGGGATTACTAACTTTTTTAAAAAAAGTATTGTCGGATATATAAATCTTACATTCTATTCACTGTTGAAATTGACTTTTTTTGAAAGACACATACTTTTAGAAAATCCGGTTGTTCTAGCATATAAAGTGATCAACTATACAATTTTAGTAAATTTTAAAATTGGCAGGACTATTTCCTACCTATTTCACCCATTTTTTCTGATTTTCCCTCAGGTATTTTGCCTCCAGACAAAAAACCTTTTTTTTCCCTATAAACAATGGGGTAAATATTTCGCTCATTTGTAGTTAAAACTGAGTTGTGCATGAACATTAACCATTTTTTATGCCATTTATTTTGGTATTAAACACTATATTATAACTCATTATGTTATTTTATTTTGTTATTATTTGTATCTAAACATTTTTGCTGGAATCTTAACTTGATTTCACAACAGCTTTTTTAAATACTCCAGTATAGTCAACTCCTGTCTTACACAACAGGGGCATGCAATTCCTACACACATGTGGAATTCGCCAGTCAGTTGTGTATAATCTCCTTGACTACACTTACCCATCCACTAGTTTGAGACAACTGTGGGTGTCCAGTCCACAACTAAGACTCCCCTGGACGTGCAACACTCACATTTGTGTATTTCCAGTTGAATTCAGTAATCACACTTTATTCAAACCTTTAAACCCATATTGTGGACTTTTGCATTCATACTTATTGACTAAATGCGCCATAATGCACTAATTCAGTACACTATGAACCACACTTATGTTTTCTTTTTAAATAAAACATTTCTGCAACTGGAGTCATTAGGATTAAATATAATTAATCTACATGGGATTTTAATCTAAATCCCCTTATTCATCAAATTATAACCACATATTTAGCTGTTTTCCACTGGAAATTTGTGTATTAACGATCCCCAACTCTCTCAGTGTAGATCCCCATTAGGATTTTCCTGAGTAAAAAATAGGACCAAGGGGCTTTTTAAAAAATAAATTAACCCCTGTTTATTACACAAACTACCTTTTCTTACCTAGAGATTTTTATTAAAACAAAAAATCTCAAAAATTCAAAAAATATTCCTTTGCTCCGCAGGAGCACAGGAGCAACTCCCATTATCCGGAGGAGCTTGACGGAGCCGTTTTTCCCACCTTATAGGGGAAAATTGGCCCACCCCCATTGTGCCTCTGATGAGAATACTATACCAAAGAGATTCGAAATAATCAATCATACAGAGAGATTATAAGGCTAGGAGTTTGCATTTCACTTACACATTCACTTATTTTATGAATAACATATTTATACGAAATTCTCTAAATGCAATAGTTTTTAAGTTACAAGTGATTTTACTCATAATGGAAGTTACTGAAGAGCCCAAAAGTAGCTATTACTCACTTAGCTATTGAGACAGACACCCAACTTACTCACCATATTGTAGCTATGAAAAAAGTAGCTGAACAACATATTTTCACAAAATGCTGTAAATGCAACACTTTTGAAGTTATAAGTGATTTAGTGCATGATTTCATGAATTTTAATGCATTAAAAATTATTAAAAAAATTTATTAAAAAAAAAGTAAGACAGATCCAGGTCTCATACTCACACAAGAGAATCTACCTCTGGCCTAGTACATATATGCAAGATATGAGAGAAATCCCTGCAATAGTCACTGAGAAAATTGTGATAAAAAGTTGAAATTTTCACACTTTTGGTGGGGGTACCTCCCTTGTAATTTCTCTAGCAAACAGACGAACAGACAGATTTGCATGCCTTGAACAATTTTTCATCCTCGATAGATAAGGTATCTTTTAAAAAAAACAGCATGTCTCTAGGCCTTGTAGTTTTGGAGAAGAAGTTGTTCACGCGTACGCAGACGCGTACGCGTACGCCCACGCCGCAGAGTGATGACATAATGTCAGCTGACTGACAACTTAAAAATGTAGAAAATAAGGATTTTGTTATGGCATTAAGAGCAGTAGATACATCACATTGGAAGTACTCTTGATACTAGAAAGTCAGAAACAGGACACTAGTACCTCAGACAAAAGTGAAGTTAACTAGAAAAAGGTTTTTGCTAACAAAAACGAGCGGCCCGGATGGAGACTTGAATTAACAAGGGTGAAGTGTTTGGCCTCCTGCCAACCACACAGTCGCATCTTAGGACAGCACTGGGTGTTGAAATCTTTAAACTCGGTATTATCGCCCGCATTTGCAAACCGTTTCCAGAGTGGTTTTCAGATTTGTGTAGCAATATGGGTACTAGTATTTGTAGTGAAATACAAATATAAAGGGTCTGTAGATGCGAAGTTTTACAAGGCTGGTTTAAGATGAGAACTACCAGTGCACTTCCTGTTCACGGACTTGCCTCATTAATATTAATGAGCAAATATGTGCAGTCGCGGCAGTTCTTTGAGGGGGTTTTCCGACAATATATCAGCGCCTATGGAAGCCCATATGTAAGAGGTCGGTGTACGTGCAACTCGCTGACAAGGGAAGTCGCTGACACTAACTCGCTGACACAACTCGCTGACAATATGCAAATTATATGGCAGGTTATACAGACGTTATACTAGTTTCCTAACAATATTTTATAAAATGGAAGCATAGACAAAGACTTTAAACTACAGAACTCACGGCCATAGCACTCAAGTCATTAATATTCATGACAAGATATGAGGTCACGGATTTCCCCTGGCATTTCCTAACAATATTTTATAAAATGGACTTCTCGACGAATTTCAAATACTTTAAACAACAGAATTCACGGCCATAGCACTCAAGTTATTAATATTCATGAGAAGATATGAGGTCACGGATTTCCCATGGCGTTTCCTAACAATATTTTATAAAATGGACTTCTCGACGAATTTCAAATACTTTAAACTACAGAACTCACGGCCATATGCAAATAAGATAACATGTATATATACGCACATACATATTTCTTGTCAGCGAGTTGTGTCAGCGAGTTTCTGTTAGCGACTTCCTATGACAGCGAGTTGCACGTAAATCAAGAGGTCAGTCCATTGTAGAACTACCGTCTACAAGGCTGGTTTAAAGATGAAAACTACCAGCATATTTCCTGTTCGCAGACTTGCCTCATTAATATTAATGAGCAAATATGCGCAGTCACGGCAGTTCTTTGTGGGGTTTCGTGTGTTATTTCTACAATATTACGATAGCCATAATGAGCGATAATCGGGGATCAGAGGTTATGCTGTATTTTACCGATGAAGTATTTTGACAGAAAAAATTAAATCACGTGATAACTTCTAGGACATGCAAAAGCACCTTCGAGTGGTTGAATGTAGAACTATGGAGTTTGAATATTTTCATTGTCGATTCTGATTGGCTGAACGACAAAGGTGTAGTACTACCGTGACGTCACTTCATTCATTAATTTCTTTGCGGTTTATTTGTTTGACAAATGGGTAGATGCGCAGACAACAATTTTACATTAACAGTGACTGTGTGATAAACCAGCAGACAAATAAATTAATTGGGGTTTCCACGTCTAGAAACCAGCAGACGAAACGGTTAAAAAAGACTCGTTCGAGTAGGCCACTACAATGGCAAACACAATAGTTTCTAGGACATACGGGTTCTTAGAGAAAGCCAGACGAAGAGCCTGACAAGCTTTTTACTTTATAAAATATAACTGAATAAAAGCATTAAAAATCTTCAAAATGGCAGAGTGTATAGTATACACCTTAATGTACGGATATGTGAACAAATATTATGCAGAATTTGATATTTAAGGGCTTAAACAGCAAATTTAAAATCGCGGCCGCAACTCAGTACATAACTCGAATCAAAGATTCAACTAATAAAGCTGTAGTAGTTGTGGTATGAGACTGTAAGGAGAAGGTAAGCTTTACTGTGTTTTGTATCTTATGGGAAAGTAGTTTATCTAAAAACTGTATCAGTTGCAGTATTACACTGTAAGCAGAATAACAGCATGCACAGTTAGGCTTGATAAAGCTCAGTGAGAGTGAAGACAGAAAAGATAAACACATTGCACACATATTCTCCTCTTTGTTTGAATGGAGGAAAGTGAGACTTACAAGACACACACATAAGCTCACTTCCCCATGTCACTTCCCCCCCATCCCCAATACACAGAGGCAATTCTTTTCTCACATGCATTTTTATTTGAGTGAGGGGAGTGGGGAGGGGGCAGATATGTGCAGAAAAAGACTGTCTCTTCCTCACTCCCCTCTCTGAAATAAAATGCAGGCGAGAAAAAGATTATTTACTGCAGTAGAAGGTTTTACAGCAATTACTTAATTATGTAAGGGGCTACAGTTCTGAAATGTTATTATGTTACAAGTCACACAAAACTACATCAAAAACAAATTGAACAAAATGCCCTAAATGTAATACTTTTCAAGTTATAAGTGATTTAATGCATGAATACATGAATTTTAATGCATCAAAAATTCATAAAAAAATACTTAAGAAAGATCCAGGCCTGATACTCCCACAAGGGAATCTACTGATGGCTAGTGAGTGGAATCGCCTCAATTTTTGTGGTCGATTATTCGTCCAATTTTCCGACCGATGATCGACCCATAATCAACTTTTTTACTCCACTGTAAGAAAATATATCCTGAAACACTTTCCAGGATGAAATATTGTCAATCCGGTAAGAATAACGGTGTTTCCGACATTTAGAACCTACCAAAAGCACTCACTTCCGGTAAATATGGCGGTAGACATAAACAAACCCAAATTCGTGACAAATCTCATTATTTATCAAAGGAAAGTTAAGGAAATTGCTTAAAATATAAAAAACACATGGATATTGAGACACATAAGGAAGGGTAAGATTTAATCGATTTCTAGAAGTTGTCAGTGACCGAACGCGATTGTACCATAACGCCGACGATTAATCGAACATTGGTCTAATCGTCCCTTCACTACTGGTGCCCTAGTACATACATGCAAAATATGAGAGAAATCCCTGCAATAGTCAATGAAAAAATTGTGATAAAGTGTTGAAATTTTTAGACTTTGAGTGGGGGTACTTCTCTTCTAATGGCTCTGGGGAACAAACGAACAGACAGATTTGCATAGACTTTACGATTTATCATCCTTGATAGATAAGGTATCTTTTAGAAAAAAACAACATGTCTCTGGGTCTGGTAGTTTGGGATGAGAAGTTGTTCATGTGGTTGCGGACGCCGCAGAACGATGCCATAATGTCAGCTGACTCACAAGTCAGCTGAAACAAAAAAAGGAATTTTAAGGAAAATGGTCATTAAAAGTCTTCCTTAAACTTAAACAATGTGTCAAGTTGAACTGATGTCATTGAACAGTAAGTCGGTTGGGAGCTGAAAACCCTCATTTTTACTTCAAGGTGGCCATGGCTGTGCTTGTATTGGAACTCCAAGGTGGAAAGAAAATAAGAATGTCCCCATTTTCATCTTTAATAAGTTTGCAAAATTTAACTGAGGTCAGATGAACAATACGATAGCTGGAGAGTAATTACTCTATAATTTCACAGCAAGGTGGCCATAACTTCATTCATATTGAGACTTTAAGGTGACCATAAATAAGAATATCCCTTTTGTCACCCTTTATAGGTGCATAAAGTCTAGCTGAGGTCAGTTGAACAATAAGATAGCTGGAGGCAGAAAACTTCCTTTTTTCACTGTAAGGTGACCATAACTTCATTCATATTGCGACTTTAAGGTGACCATAAAATGAGAATGTCCCTTTCTGCCAACCTTTATAAATGTGCCAAGTTTTATTTTAAAAATTTAAACATTAACTGAGCTTAGGGTTCAAAAAACCCTATATTTTAAGTTTAAGATGGCCACAAAATTGAAAATTTTAATTACTTAAATGTAGCTTTTATAAGCTACAAGCTTACCATGTGGGACTGAATGCTGTTCTTGGATGGCCGCAAGGCATCAGGCCAACGTCTAAAAAAATAGACATTTATAGTTGGCCGTAGCCTCAAGTTGTCCTCTCGTGGCACACTATGTGATTTCTTCCTACTTTCTCGTTGCAATTTTAAACCTTACCCCTCAGCTGTAATACAGCGGGGAGGCAGGGTGGGACTCTTCTCAGTCCCACATGGTAAGCTTGTAGCTTATAAAGGCTACATTTAAGTAATTAAAATTTTCAATTTTATTGCGCTTCAATAGCTTACCATGTGGGACTGAATGCTGAATCCAACCGCACGGTGGAGGGATTACATCTTAAACTGGAAGATATGTCAATTTTTCTCACATTTTGAAGCAATAGATTAGAATGAATGTTTTGAAAATACCAGTCTGAGTCCCGTTTACAGTGCCCCAATCCGGAAGACCGGGCCTGTAAAAAGCCAAAAACCTTAACATACTGAATGACAGTGCTAAAAACTGTCAAGATGTTTTGATTGTAGGAGAGAAGTGCAGCCGTGCTCACTTAGGTAGTGTAAGGGCCCACGAGTGAAAAACCTGCCCTATGGTTGGAATTCTCATAAATTTTTAGCCACCTAACATGAGATTAATGACAACTTTAATAAGTCCTTAATACATATTATGCTTTATAAACTAACAATACAAAACTAGACTAAGGACGCATCTGTGGCCAGATGCTGGATGTATCCACCGACAAAGGCCAACTAACATAGTTTAGAAGATAAACAGCATTTTTCGTTAATAAGCAAGCTGAAAGCACTTTTAAGTTTGGTTACCCTTATTTGACCCTGTAGCAGGGGCCCAAGGTGAAGTCTGACCTGATCAAAAGATTCGCAGCCCATGATTTCCTATAAGTCGTTTTCACATTGCAAACCTCTAGGACCAATAATAAGCAGGAGGGGCCCAAGGTCAAATCTGACTACATGAAAAGATTTGCAGCCCATGACTTCCTATAAGTTGTTTTCATATTAATGAGTTATTTGAGAAATACTGGCTATCTGCAATACTTCTAGAGATAATTCGCATTTACTCATTTTGAGTAGGTGAATAATTAGCTACGGGTCTGAAACTTCACCAAGTGAAAGCTCTCTCAAAAGTAGGCGAATGAGTTATTTGAGAAAAATTGGCTACCTACAATACTTTTAGAGATAATTCGAATTTACTCATTTTCAGTAGGTGAGTAATTACCTACGGGTCTGGAACTTCACCATGTGAAAGCTGTCCCAAAAGTAGATGAATGAGTTATTTGACAAAAATTGGATATCTGCAATAGTTTTAGAGATAATTAGTATTTACTTATTTTGAGTAGGTGAATAATTAGCTACAGGTCTGAAACTTCACCAAGTGAAAGGTCTCCCCAAAAGTAGGTGGAGTTATTTGACAAAAATTGGCTATCTGGAATATTTTTAGAGATAATTTGCATTTACTCATTTTCAGTAGGTGAGTAATTACCTACGGGTCTGAAACTTCACCAAGTGAAAGCTCTCCCAAAAGTAGGTGAATGAGTTATTTGAGAAAAATTGGCTATCTGCAATACTTTTAGAGATAATTCGCATTTACTCATTTTGAGTAGGTGAATAATTAGCTACAGGTCTGAAACTTCACCAAGTGAAAGGTGTCCCAAAAGTAGGTGAAGGAGTTATTTGACAAAAATTGGCTATCCGGAATACTTTTAGAGATAATTTGCATTTACTCATTTTGAGTAGGTGAATAATTAGCTATGGGTCTGAAACTTCACCATGTGAAAGCTCTCCCAAAAGTAGATGAATGAGTTAGTTGATAAAAATTGGATATCTGCAATAGTTTTAGAGATAATTGGCATTTACTCATTTTGAGTAGGTGAATAATTAGCTACAGGTCTGAAACTTCACCAAGTGAAAGGTCTCCAAAAAGTAGGTGAAGGAGTTATTTGACAAAAATTGGCTATCTGGAATGCTTTTAGAGATAATTTGCATTTACTCATTTTCAGTAGGTGAGTAATTACCTACGGGTCTGAAACTTCACCAAGTGAAAGCTCTCCCAAAAGTAGGTGAATGAGTTATTTGAGAAAAATTGGCTATCTGCAATACTTTTAGAGATAATTCGCATTTACTCATTTTGAGTAGGTGAGTAATTACCTACAGGTCTGGAACTTCAGCATGTGAAAGCTCTCCCAAAAGTAGGTGAATGAGTTATTTAAGAAAAATTTGCTATCTGCAATACTTTTAGAGAAAATGCAGAATTACTCATTTTTAGTAGGCAAGTAATTTAGCCACAGGCCTAATTTAGACATAAAGCCTACCAATAGAATACTGTGGTGCACCCTCTAATATACCTTGCAAACTTGAGAAGGCTAGCTATAATATTTTTTTCGTTAGAGCGGTAATGGTGAAATCTCTCTACACACTGCGGCTATCCAGTGGATACAATGATTTACTCAACAGTGAGAACCTGAAGGTAGATATTGGTAAGCTATGCCATGACATAGAGGTCTGCAATTTCACTCTGTTATAGCTGACCAAAAATTATGTGAATAACATATTTAAACACTAGAAATAGGCCGCCCTGTTGATAGTAGATGCGAATAGAAACAGGATAGCATAGAAGAACACACATTATCATGTGTAATGTCCACCCATGAACCTTTTGCCCAAATTGTACAGTAGTCTTACAAGACCCTGTTTCATTTGTAAAATATATCAATGATGCTTAAATATTTGTTAGTGTAGATGTAAATTATTTCAGCTTCATGCCTTTTTGCATTGGTTGGGTTGAAAATTTTGACGAAATCACTCTATCTTGCACGGTTAAGAAGATAGAAGCAAATTCCTGTTTTTCTATTTTTGGCAAAAATTTGAAAATTCAAAATGGCCGCCATTATTGGGAAAAGGAAATTTTTTTGAAAATTGCCAAGAGTACATTTCTTAGATACCCTATGGGTCGAAAATTTCAACAAAATAACTCTATTTTGCACGGTTAAGGCCAGTTTGTGTTTTTCCATTTTGGCAAAAATTCGAAAATTCAAAATGGCCGCCATTTTTGGGGAGGGGAAAATTTTTTGAAAATTGCAAATATTGCATTCCTTAGATACCCTGTGGGTCGAAAATTTCGACGAAATCACTCTATCTCGCACGGTTAAGGAGATAGAAGCAAATTAGTGTTTTGCCATTTTTGGCAAAAATTCGAAAATTCAAAATGGCCGCCATTTTTGGGGAGGGGAAAATTTTTTGAAAATTGCAAATATTACATTCCTTAGATACCCTGTGGATCGAAAATTTCGACGAAATCGCTCTATCTCGCACGGTTAAGGAGATAGAAGCAAATTTGTGTTTTGCCATTTTTGGCAAAAATTCGAAAATTCAAAATGGCCGCTATTTTTGGGGAGGGGAAAATTTTTTAAAAATTACCAAAAGTACAATGCTCAGATACCCTGTGGGTCGAAAATTTTGCCGAAATCGCTCTATCTCGCACGGTTAAGGAGATAGAAGCAAATTTGTGTTTTGCCATTTTTGGCAAAAATTCGAAAATTCAAAATGGCCGCCATTTTTGGGGAGGGGAAAATTTTTTAAAAATTACCAAAAGTACAATGCTCAGATATGGCCGCCATTTTTGGGGAGGGGAAAATTTTTGGAAAATAGCAAAGATTGCATTGCTTAGATACCCTGTGGGTCGAAAATTTTGCCGAAATCACTCTATCTCGCACGGTTAAGGAGATAGAAGCAAATTAGTGTTTTGCCATTTTTGGCAAAAATTTGAAAATTCAAAATGGCCGCCATTTTTGGGGAGGGGAAAATTTTTGGAAAAATGCAAAGATTGCATTCCTTAGATTCCCTGTGGGTCGAAAATTTCGACGAAATCGCTCTATCTCGCACGGTTAAGGAGATAGAAGCAAATTAGTGTTTTGCCATTTTGGGCAAAAATTCGAAAATTCCAAATGGCCGTCATTTTTGGGGAGGGGAAAATTTTTGGAAAAATGCAAAGATTGCATTCCTTAGATCCCCTGTGGATCGAAAATTTCGACGAAATCGCTCTATCTCGCACGGTTAAGGAGATAGAAGCAAATTTAGATAGAAGCAAATTTGTGTTTTGCCATTTTTGGCAAAAATTCGAAAATTCAAAATGGCCGCCATTTTTGGGGAGGGGAAAATTTTTGGAAAATTACCAAAAGTACAATGCTCAGATACCCTGTGGGTCGAAAATTTTGACGAAATCGCTCTATCTGGCACGGTTAAGGAGATAGAAGCAAATTTGTGTTTTGCCATTTTTGGCAAAAATTCGAAAATTCAAAATGGCCGCCATTTTTGGGGAGGGGAAAATTTTTGGAAAAATGCAAAGATTGCATTCGTTAGATCCCCTGTGGATCGAAAATTTCGACAAAATCGCTCTATCTCGCACGGTTAAGGAGATAGAAGCAAATTTGTGTTTTGCCATTTTTGGCAAAAATTCGAAAATTCAAAATGGCTGCCATTTTTGGGGAGGGGAAATTTTTTTGAAAATTGCAAATATTACATTCCTTAGATACCCTGTGGGTCGAAAATTTCGACGAAATCGCTCTATCTCGCACAGTTAAGGAGATAGAAGCAAATTTGTGTTTTGCCATTTTTGGCAAAAATTCGAAAATTCAAAATGGCCGCCATTTTTGGGGAGGGGAAAATTTTTTAAAAATTACCAAGAGTACAATGCCCAGATACCCTGTGGGTCGAAAATTTTGACGAAATCGCTCTATCTGGCACGGTTAAGGAGATAGAAGCAAATTTGTGTTTTGCCATTTTTGGCAAAAATTCGAAAATTCAAAATGGCCGCCATTTTTGGGGAGGGGAAAATTTTTTAAAAATTACCAAGAGTACAATGCTCAGATACCCTGTGGGTCGAAAATTTTGACGAAATCGCTCTATCTGGCACGGTTAAGGAGATAGAAGCAAATTTGTGTTTTGCCATTTTTGGCAAAAATTCGAAAATTCAAAATGGCCGCCATTTTTGGGGAGGGGAAAATTTTTTAAAAATTACCAAGAGTACAATGCCCAGATACCCTGTGGGTCGAAAATTTTGACGAAATCGCTCTATCTGGCACGGTTAAGGAGATAGAAGCAAATTTGTGTTTTGCCATTTTTGGCAAAAATTCGAAAATTCAAAATGGCCGCCATTTTTGGGGAGGGGAAAATTTTTGGAAAATTGCAAAGATTGCATTCCTTAGATCCCCTGTGGGTCGAAAATTTCGACGAAATCACTCTATCTCACACGGTTAAGGAGATAGAAGCAAATTAGTGTTTGGCCATTTTTGGCAAAAATTCGAAAATTCAAAATGGCCACCATTTTTGGGGAGGGGAAAATTTTTTGAAAATTGCAAATATTGCATTCCTTAGATACCCTGTGGGTCGAAAATTTCGACGAAATCGCTCTATCTCGCACAGTTAAGGAGATAGAAGCAAATTTGTGTTTTGCCATTTTTGGCAAAAATTCGAAAATTCAAAATGGCCGCCATTTTTGGGGAGGGGAAAATTTTTTAAAAATTACCAAAAGTACAATGCTCAGATACCCTGTGGGTCGAAAATTTTGACGAAATCGCTCTATCTGGCACGGTTAAGGAGATAGAAGCAAATTTGTGTTTTGCCATTTTTGGCAAAAATTCGAAAATTCAAAATGGCCGCCATTTTTGGGGAGGGGAAAATTTTTGGAAAAATGCAAAGATTCCATTCCTTAGATCCCCTATGGGTCGAAAATTTCGACGAAATCGCTCTATCTCGCACGGTTAAGGAGATAGAAGCAAATTTGTGTTTTGCCACTTTTGGCAAAAATTCGAAAATTCAAAATGGCTGCCATTTTTGGGGAGGGGAAATTTTTTTGAAAATTGCAAATATTACATTCCTTAGATACCCTGTGGGTCGAAAATTTTGCCGAAATCGCTCTATCTCGCACGGTTAAGGAGATAGAAGCAAATTTGTGTTTTGCCATTTTTGGCAAAAATTCGAAAATTCAAAATGGCCGCCATTTTTGGGGAGGGGAAAATTTTTTAAAAATTACCAAAAGTACAATGCTCAGATATGGCCGCCATTTTTGGGGAGGGGAAAATTTTTGGAAAAATGCAAAGATTGCATTCCTTAGATCCCCTGTGGGTCGAAAATTTCGACGAAATCGCTCTATCTCGCACGGTTAAGGAGATAGAAGCAAATTTGTGTTTTGCCATTTTTTGCAAAAATTCGAAAATTCAAAATGGCCGCCATTTTTGGGGAGGGGAAAATTTTTGGAAAAATGCAAAGATTGCATTCCTTAGATCCCCTGTGGGTCGAAAATTTCGACGAAATCGCTCTATCTCGCACGGTTAAGGAGATAGAAGCAAATTTGTGTTTTGCCATTTTTGGCAAAAATTCAAAAATTCAAAATGGCCGCCATTTTTGGGGAGGGGAAAATTTTTGGAAAATTGCAAAGATTGCATTTCTTAGATACCCTGTGGGTCGAAAATTTCGACGAAATCACTCGATCTCGCACGGTTAAGGAGATAGAAGCAAATTAGTGTTTGGCCATTTTTGGCAAAAATTCGAAAATTCAAAATGGCCGCCATTTTTGGGGAGGGGAAAATTTTTGGAAAAATGCAAAGATTGCATTCCTTAGATTCCCTGTGGGTCGAAAATTTCGACGAAATCGCTCTATCTCGCACGGTTAAGGAGATAGAAGCAAATTAGTGTTTTGCCATTTTGGGCAAAAATTCGAAAATTCCAAATGGCCGTCATTTTTGGGGAGGGGAAAATTTTTGGAAAAATGCAAAGATTGCATTCCTTAGATCCCCTGTGGGTCGAAAATTTCGACGAAATCGCTCTATCTCGCACGGTTAAGGAGATAGAAGCAAATTTAGATAGAAGCAAATTTGTGTTTTGCCATTTTTGGCAAAAATTCGAAAATTCAAAATGGCCGCCATTTTTGGGGAGGGGAAAATTTTTGGAAAATTACCAAAAGTACAATGCTCAGATACCCTGTGGGTCGAAAATTTTGACGAAATCGCTCTATCTGGCACGGTTAAGGAGATAGAAGCAAATTTGTGTTTTGCCATTTTTGGCAAAAATTCGAAAATTCAAAATGGCCGCCATTTTTGGGGAGGGGAAAATTTTTGGAAAAATGCAAAGATTGCATTCGTTAGATCCCCTGTGGATCGAAAATTTCGACAAAATCGCTCTATCTCGCACGGTTAAGGAGATAGAAGCAAATTTGTGTTTTGCCATTTTTGGCAAAAATTCGAAAATTCAAAATGGCTGCCATTTTTGGGGAGGGGAAATTTTTTTGAAAATTGCAAATATTACATTCCTTAGATACCCTGTGGGTCGAAAATTTCGACGAAATCGCTCTATCTCGCACAGTTAAGGAGATAGAAGCAAATTTGTGTTTTGCCATTTTTGGCAAAAATTCGAAAATTCAAAATGGCCGCCATTTTTGGGGAGGGGAAAATTTTTTAAAAATTACCAAGAGTACAATGCCCAGATACCCTGTGGGTCGAAAATTTTGACGAAATCGCTCTATCTGGCACGGTTAAGGAGATAGAAGCAAATTTGTGTTTTGCCATTTTTGGCAAAAATTCGAAAATTCAAAATGGCCGCCATTTTTGGGGAGGGGAAAATTTTTTAAAAATTACCAAGAGTACAATGCTCAGATACCCTGTGGGTCGAAAATTTTGACGAAATCGCTCTATCTGGCACGGTTAAGGAGATAGAAGCAAATTTGTGTTTTGCCATTTTTGGCAAAAATTCGAAAATTCAAAATGGCCGCCATTTTTGGGGAGGGGAAAATTTTTGGAAAATTGCAAAGTTTGCATTCCTTAGATCCCCTGTGGGTCGAAAATTTCGACGAAATCACTCTATCTCGCACGGTTAAGGAGATAGAAGCAAATTAGTGTTTGGCCATTTTTGGCAAAAATTCGAAAATTCAAAATGGCCACCATTTTTGGGGAGGGGAAAATTTTTTGAAAATTGCAAATATTACATTCCTTAGATACCCTGTGGGTCGAAAATTTCGACGAAATCGCTCTATCTCGCACAGTTAAGGAGATAGAAGCAAATTTGTGTTTTGCCATTTTTGGCAAAAATTCGAAAATTCAAAATGGCCGCCATTTTTGGGGAGGGGAAAATTTTTTAAAAATTACCAAAAGTACAATGCTCAGATACCCTGTGGGTCGAAAATTTTGACGAAATCGCTCTATCTGGCACGGTTAAGGAGATAGAAGCAAATTTGTGTTTTGCCATTTTTGGCAAAAATTCGAAAATTCAAAATGGCCGCCATTTTTGGGGAGGGGAAAATTTTTGGAAAAATGCAAAGATTCCATTCCTTAGATCCCCTATGGGTCGAAAATTTCGACGAAATCGCTCTATCTCGCACGGTTAAGGAGATAGAAGCAAATTTGTGTTTTGCCATTTTTGGCAAAAATTCGAAAATTCAAAATGGCTGCCATTTTTGGGGAGGGGAAATTTTTTTGAAAATTGCAAATATTACATTCCTTAGATACCCTGTGGGTCGAAAATTTCGACGAAATCGCTCTATCTCGCACAGTTAAGGAGATAGAAGCAAATTTGTGTTTTGCCATTTTTGGCAAAAATTCGAAAATTCAAAATGGCCGCCATTTTTGGGGAGGGGAAAATTTTTTAAAAATTACCAAAAGTACAATGCTCAGATACCCTGTGGGTCGAAAATTTTGACGAAATCGCTCTATCTGGCACGGTTAAGGAGATAGAAGCAAATTTGTGTTTTGCCATTTTTGGCAAAAATTCGAAAATTCAAAATGGCCGCCATTTTTGGGGAGGGGAAAATTTTTGGAAAAATGCAAAGATTCCATTCCTTAGATCCCCTATGGGTCGAAAATTTCGACGAAATCGCTCTATCTCGCACGGTTAAGGAGATAGAAGCAAATTTGTGTTTTGCCACTTTTGGCAAAAATTCGAAAATTCAAAATGGCTGCCATTTTTGGGGAGGGGAAATTTTTTTGAAAATTGCAAATATTACATTCCTTAGATACCCTGTGGGTCGAAAATTTTGCCGAAATCGCTCTATCTCGCACGGTTAAGGAGATAGAAGCAAATTTGTGTTTTGCCATTTTTGGCAAAAATTCGAAAATTCAAAATGGCCGCCATTTTTGGGGAGGGGAAAATTTTTTAAAAATTACCAAAAGTACAATGCTCAGATATGGCCGCCATTTTTGGGGAGGGGAAAATTTTTGGAAAAATGCAAAGATTGCATTCCTTAGATCCCCTGTGGGTCGAAAATTTCGACGAAATCGCTCTATCTCGCACGGTTAAGGAGATAGAAGCAAATTTGTGTTTTGCCATTTTTTGCAAAAATTCGAAAATTCAAAATGGCCGCCATTTTTGGGGAGGGGAAAATTTTTGGAAAAATGCAAAGATTGCATTCCTTAGATCCCCTGTGGGTCGAAAATTTCGACGAAATCGCTCTATCTCGCACGGTTAAGGAGATAGAAGCAAATTTGTGTTTTGCCATTTTTGGCAAAAATTCAAAAATTCAAAATGGCCGCCATTTTTGGGGAGGGGAAAATTTTTGGAAAATTGCAAAGATTGCATTTCTTAGATACCCTGTGGGTCGAAAATTTCGACGAAATCACTCGATCTCGCACGGTTAAGGAGATAGAAGCAAATTAGTGTTTGGCCATTTTTGGCAAAAATTCGAAAATTCAAAATGGCCGCCATTTTTGGGGAGGGGAAAATTTTTGGAAAAATGCAAAGATTGCATTCCTTAGATTCCCTGTGGGTCGAAAATTTCGACGAAATCGCTCTATCTCGCACGGTTAAGGAGATAGAAGCAAATTAGTGTTTTGCCATTTTGGGCAAAAATTCGAAAATTCCAAATGGCCGTCATTTTTGGGGAGGGGAAAATTTTTGGAAAAATGCAAAGATTGCATTCCTTAGATCCCCTGTGGGTCGAAAATTTCGACGAAATCGCTCTATCTCGCACGGTTAAGGAGATAGAAGCAAATTTAGATAGAAGCAAATTTGTGTTTTGCCATTTTTGGCAAAAATTCGAAAATTCAAAATGGCCGCCATTTTTGGGGAGGGGAAAATTTTTGGAAAATTACCAAAAGTACAATGCTCAGATACCCTGTGGGTCGAAAATTTTGACGAAATCGCTCTATCTGGCACGGTTAAGGAGATAGAAGCAAATTTGTGTTTTGCCATTTTTGGCAAAAATTCGAAAATTCAAAATGGCCGCCATTTTTGGGGAGGGGAAAATTTTTGGAAAAATGCAAAGATTGCATTCGTTAGATCCCCTGTGGATCGAAAATTTCGACAAAATCGCTCTATCTCGCACGGTTAAGGAGATAGAAGCAAATTTGTGTTTTGCCATTTTTGGCAAAAATTCGAAAATTCAAAATGGCTGCCATTTTTGGGGAGGGGAAATTTTTTTGAAAATTGCAAATATTACATTCCTTAGATACCCTGTGGGTCGAAAATTTCGACGAAATCGCTCTATCTCGCACAGTTAAGGAGATAGAAGCAAATTTGTGTTTTGCCATTTTTGGCAAAAATTCGAAAATTCAAAATGGCCGCCATTTTTGGGGAGGGGAAAATTTTTTAAAAATTACCAAGAGTACAATGCCCAGATACCCTGTGGGTCGAAAATTTTGACGAAATCGCTCTATCTGGCACGGTTAAGGAGATAGAAGCAAATTTGTGTTTTGCCATTTTTGGCAAAAATTCGAAAATTCAAAATGGCCGCCATTTTTGGGGAGGGGAAAATTTTTTAAAAATTACCAAGAGTACAATGCTCAGATACCCTGTGGGTCGAAAATTTTGACGAAATCGCTCTATCTGGCACGGTTAAGGAGATAGAAGCAAATTTGTGTTTTGCCATTTTTGGCAAAAATTCGAAAATTCAAAATGGCCGCCATTTTTGGGGAGGGGAAAATTTTTGGAAAATTGCAAAGTTTGCATTCCTTAGATCCCCTGTGGGTCGAAAATTTCGACGAAATCACTCTATCTCGCACGGTTAAGGAGATAGAAGCAAATTAGTGTTTGGCCATTTTTGGCAAAAATTCGAAAATTCAAAATGGCCACCATTTTTGGGGAGGGGAAAATTTTTTGAAAATTGCAAATATTACATTCCTTAGATACCCTGTGGGTCGAAAATTTCGACGAAATCGCTCTATCTCGCACAGTTAAGGAGATAGAAGCAAATTTGTGTTTTGCCATTTTTGGCAAAAATTCGAAAATTCAAAATGGCCGCCATTTTTGGGGAGGGGAAAATTTTTTAAAAATTACCAAAAGTACAATGCTCAGATACCCTGTGGGTCGAAAATTTTGACGAAATCGCTCTATCTGGCACGGTTAAGGAGATAGAAGCAAATTTGTGTTTTGCCATTTTTGGCAAAAATTCGAAAATTCAAAATGGCCGCCATTTTTGGGGAGGGGAAAATTTTTGGAAAAATGCAAAGATTCCATTCCTTAGATCCCCTATGGGTCGAAAATTTCGACGAAATCGCTCTATCTCGCACGGTTAAGGAGATAGAAGCAAATTTGTGTTTTGCCATTTTTGGCAAAAATTCGAAAATTCAAAATGGCTGCCATTTTTGGGGAGGGGAAATTTTTTTGAAAATTGCAAATATTACATTCCTTAGATACCCTGTGGGTCGAAAATTTCGACGAAATCGCTCTATCTCGCACAGTTAAGGAGATAGAAGCAAATTTGTGTTTTGCCATTTTTGGCAAAAATTCGAAAATTCAAAATGGCCGCCATTTTTGGGGAGGGGAAAATTTTTTAAAAATTACCAAGAGTACAATGCTCAGATACCCTGTGGGTCGAAAATTTTGACGAAATCGCTCTATCTGGCACGGTTAAGGAGATAGAAGCAAATTTGAAAATTTTAATTACTTAAATGTAGCTTTTATAAGCTACAAGCTTACCATGTGGGACTTAATGCTGATCTCGGGTTGCCACACCCGGGGCCAACGTCTTAGAAAAAAAGATCGTTCTTGTTAGCCACCGGATATACTGGTAGTTGTCGTCACGTGATAACTTCTGACCAATCGTCCTACTTTCTCGTTGAAATTTTTTAAACCTACCCCTCAGCTGTAAACAGCGGGGAGGCAGGGTGGGACTCTTCTAAGTCCCACATGGTAAGCTTGTAGCTTATAAAAGCTACATTTAAGTAATTAAAATTTTCAATTTTATTACGCTACAATAGCTTACCATGTGGGACTTAATGCTGAATTCAACCGCCCGGTGGCGGGATTACAGCTGAGACTGGAAGGAATGTCATTTTTTCTAAGATTTTGAGTTAATATGTATAGAATAGTGCCAGAAATACCAGTCTGAGTCCCATTTACAGTGCCCCGATCCCGAAGGCCGGGCCTGTAACGAGCCAAAAACCTAAGTAAATGAGAGACAGTGCTAAAAACTGTCTAGATGTTTTATTGAAGGACGGGAGTGCAGCAGAGCTCACTCCGAGGTCTAAGGGTCCAAAAGGGGCCCTTCACGTGTGACTGACCAACCCAGACGTTGGGAATCTCATAAAATTTTTACAACCTGAATATGAGATTAATGACAACTAAATAAGTCCTTAATAGAAAATACTTGATAATTAAAGGATAAAATGACCTTACCCGTAACATCTTGAAGGTAGAGGAATACCTAGATCCTGGGAAAGACTCCTGAAGACTTGGTTGTAGCGGATGTGCCCCCCCCCCCCCTTTTTTCTTTCCGAGGACAACTGGTCTGAGGGGAAGGATCTAGGACTTGTTGTGCAGCCACTACGGGTCCCAGGTACAAATTGTTGTCGGTGTCCGACCAAGTAAGGTCTTTTAGGTAAAAATTTGTAAATGTGTTGTGAGCTTTCCAGTGACAGGCTTGCATGATTTGGTCCACCGATACCCCACCGTAAAAGGCCTTAGAGGCCGCGAAGGCCCGGATGTCATGCGCTTTGACTTGGACCAAGTCCAAGGCTTGTTGATCTGCTTGTTTGTAACAAAGTAAAATGGTTTGTTTCAACCATGAAGAGAGTGTAGCGGGTCTGATGTCTGAGGTATGTCCTTTCTTAAAGGAGATGAAAAGGAGAGAATGAGACCCTCTCAGGTCTTTAGTTCGATCCAAATAAAACCTCAGGGCCCGTACGGGACACAGGGTCCTGTCTTCTTTAAACTGTCTATCCACAATGGTAGTCAGAGCAGGGATAGTCACCGGAGACACACTTTGAGAACCTTCTCTTGCTAGTTGGTTTTTGGCTATGAAATCAGAAGAAGGGAACAAGGCAACCTTTTCCCATTGGCCTAAATTAGCTACTTTGTTAGCGACCCAGGCATGGATTTCGCTGCGGCGCTTGCCGGAGGCCAAGGCTAGCAAGAAAGCAGTTTTTAAAGTGAGATGTTTGAGGTCTGAATCTTTCATGGGCTCAAAAGGTGCTTTGGTGAGCTCGTTAAGGACAACAGAAAGGTTCCACTTGGGTAAGTTTCTGGAACTTTTAGGACGATCCCTGTGAAAACTGGAGAGTAACCTATGAAGGTCTGCATTGTGTGCAATATGTTGGGCCGTTGGGCCCAAAGTGTCAACGATTGCAGTCCTGTAACCATCAATGGTCGAGGGGCGCCTGTTTAGGTCTTGGTACAGGTACATGAAGAAATCTGAGATTTGTTTCACAGATGGAGTGGAGAAATCCACCGAATTTTCTCTGCACCATTTTTCAAAAAGGGCCCACTTTGACTTGTAGACGGTCCTTGTTGATGACCGCTGAGGGGCAGCAATTCTCTCTGCCACCTCCACAGAGAAGCCTTGTTCTTGGAGTTGTCCGCTCCTAGACACCAGGCGTGGAGGTTCAGGTGCTGGGGGTTGTTGTGGAACACCAGCTTGTGGGACTGTTTGAGTAGGGTTGTTGACACTGGGAGTTGCAGTGGGATCTCTGTTGAGAGCTGCACTAGGTCCCAAAACCAGGGCATCCCTGGCCAGCCTGGGGCTATTACGATGATCAGGCACTGGCATTGCCTGATCTTTTGGATCACCTTGTGAAGGAGAGCCGTAGGAGGGTACGCATATGCTGTGAGGTTGGTCCAGTTTATGTTCAGAGCATCTATGTCCCAGGCCTTTGGGTCTGGGATAGGAGACACGTATAGAGGGAGTTTGTGGTTCAGGTGAGTGGCAAACAAGTCTACATGAGGGGTGAACCACTTCTGGCAGATCTGTTTGAAGACCTGTGGGTGCAGAGACCATTCGGTTGACTGCACTTGGTTGGACCTGGATAGCAGGTCGGCCATCACATTCAGGCACCCTGGAATGTGCCTGGCTTTCAATGTTATGTGATAGTGATGGCACCAGGTCATGATCTTCCACAGGAGAGCACACATCTCTGCCGAGTGTGTTCCTCCTTGTTTGTTGATGTAGGCTACCACTGTTGAGTTGTCCGTCGCGATCAACACTGTTTGATTCTGGCACTGGTCCTTGAAGTCTCGAAGGGCCAGGGAGACCGCCTTCAATTCTAGGACATTTATGTGAAGCCTTTTTTCCCGATCTGACCACAGACCCTTGGTAAAGTTTTGGTCTAAGTGAGCGCCCCAACCTTCGTTTGAGGCGTCGGTAAAGAGTTGGATACTGTGGTCTTTGGGATGAAGGTCTGCACCTTTCATCACCTTGGAGGGATTTTGCCACCAATCTAGGTGGGCTGCAATGGCTTCTGTCCAGGGAAGGAGGTTGTCCAGCGACTGAGGATATCTCCAGTGCTCCTTGAGATGAAACTGAAAGGGCCTCATGTGAAGGCGTCCCTCCGGGACCATTTTCTCCGTTGAGGCTAGCAACCCAATTAGAGACATCAAACATCTTGCAGTCAAAACACGTTTTGACTTGAGTCGTAGGATCAAATCCTGAAGTTTGAGCCATCTCTCTTGAGTGGGTTTTACAAGGGCTGAATCGAGGTGGTATTCGTAGCCCACGAACGAAAACACCTGTGTAGGTTTCAGTTCTGATTTTTCCTGATTTATTATCCATCCCAAGGACTGAGTCAGGTCTACTACTGCCTGAGTGTTCACTTGTGCTTCCTCCTGAGACTGGGACCTGATCAGCCAGTCGTCCAGGTATTGGTGAATTCTGAGTCCTCTTGAGAGGGCCATTAGTTTCACTTCCTTTACGATCATAGTAAAGACCTGGGGGGCTGTAGCTAGTCCGAACGGGAGGGAGGTGAATTGGAACACCTGAGCCTTGTAGCAAAACCTTAGGTATTTCCTTGAGCTTGGGTGGATGGGGATATGCAGGTAGGCGTCCGACAGATCTATCGACGATACCCACTCCCCTGGAATCAGGGAGGTCCTGATGGACTCTGGAGTTTCCATTTTGAACTTTTCTACGTGTAGAAAAGTGTTGAGCCTGCTTAAGTCTATGACTGGCCTCCACCTTTGGTGAGGCTTGGGGACTAGGAACAGGCGACTGTAAAACCCGAGAGATTTTACATTGTCTACCCTTTCGATAGCGTTCTTTGACAGGAGAGACTGGATACAAGTGGCCAAGGCTTGGTCTTTTGGTTGGGCCTTGTACTCTGACAGAATCAGAGGAAATCTGATCAAGTTTGGCTTTGAACGGAATGGCAGAACGTAGCCATTGGTGATAATGTTTAACACGTTTTGAGAACATTTGTTTGTGAGCCAGTCTCTCCTGAAAGAACGGAGGCGACCTCCTACTGGTGGACTGAGTGAGGCTTTTGAGGAGTCATTGGGGAGGGGGGTTTCCACGCCCCCTTCCTCTATTGTGGGGTCGAAAACGACCCCTGGAGCCTCTGAAGTTGGATTTTCCTCTTCCCGAAGGAAAGGACTGGTTACTGCTTTGAGAGGTATTGCCCCCATAGGGGCGTTTCCTGTAGGAGCCTCTTTTCCTGTGGGGACCACGAAAGGGCTTATTCTGGTAGGGTGCAAAACCCTGAGAATCTTTTGAGGTGCCTTTTTTGAGAAGGAAGTCCTCACCTTCCTTCACTAATTGAGACTCGAACAAGGAAGAGTCCCAAAAGGACGAGTTCCTGAGTTCTTGACGTCTCGTTTCTCCTAATTGAGGATGTAATAGAGTCATCTCGGCTTCTCGCCTGAGTAAGCCGGTATTAGCCATAGAGTATAATTCCCTCTGCAAAATATGGGCTAGAGATTTGCTGAGACAAGTGAGGGCCCTGTGTTGAACAAGTACTGTCTTGTTCCAAAAATCTAAGTAGTCAGCTACTTCCTCATATCCGCGCTTTGCCGCTTTCTCAGGATTGGCACCTTTCTGAATCTGAGATTTAATCTTCTTGACGGTAGACTTAATGCTATGTTGGCATTTTTCCAATGAAGCATTGCAAGAAGATGAGGTTTTGGCAAATGCAGCGGTGAAGTTGAGGGTAGAGATGTTTTGTCTAGCCTGAAGTTCTAGCTCCTTGAGAACTGGCATGGGAACTCTGGCTACTGGGGGCCCAGAAGGTCTAGGAGTAATACAGATCTTAGCAAAGTCTGTATTCAACTCCTGAATTTTGTCCTGAAAAGTTGGTTGTCCCACCTTGTACCACTTGGAAGTTGAGGGAGGAGGCTTGACATATTTTCCCTCAGATAAGTTGGCAGCCTTAAAGTCATGTTGGAATTTATCAAAGGCGTCCTTGATAACTGAGCTAAGTGGCAGAATAGAGGAGGGACCTCTAGGTCTGAGCTCTTGACGGCCTTTTTCATCATCCAGACCCAACACTGAGGTGGAAGACCTGGGCATAGATTCCCTGGGATCAGGGAGAGACAAAATACACCTGAAGGTATCCACTTCCTCAGAGTATTGGGAGGGCATGTCAGACAAAGCTACTGCTCTATAGTAAGGGGGGTCTGGATCATGTTGTGGGAGGTCTTGGTCAGAAGCTACTCCTGAGGGCTGAGCCCTAGAGGGCTTAGGAGACCTGTGTCTGGCTACAGGGGAGTGATCCTCCTCTGAGGTAAATGACACATATCTAGATCTTGATTTATGTTTGCTCTTGTCAGAGTGCTTTTTGGATCTAGAAGAAGGGATCCGAGGTTCATCGGAATCTTCATTTTGGCAGAGCTCGGGTCAACTGGCTGCTTATGGCTTTGCTTTTTGTGAGAGTACGAAACCTCTTCGGGATGACCTTCAGAGGGGGCAACGTACTGATCCGAGGAAGGTTGAGTAGATACTAGACGAGGAGGAAGAGTTGGACCATAGTCCACATCCATATCCTCGCTTGGAACGTTAGTACCAGATCTCGGATGGGGCAAATCCAGAGGGGCAGCAGAAGTACTGGACAAGCCAGGTTTTGAAGCAAGAGTCGAAGACTGTGTCTCGACTTTCTGTTTTACAGCCAACTCCTCTCGGAGTGACTGAAAAGCTTCGAACATGGATGCCTGGAAGGAACCCATTTGCTGCTGTAAGTGTATATTTAAGGAATCACCGAGTGATTTCTCTAAATTTTTCTGGATTTTATTTTGCAAAGCTGTACCAGGGGTGGGTGGGACGGTTTTTGCTGGCGTTTTCAAAGACAGGGAACTGAAGGCAAGAGGTTGTGGACGGGGGGGTGAGGTAAAGAGGCTATCAGCAGCACACTCGAGGTGTGCATTGGACCCAGTGAAAGAGTCCCCGTCGCCTTCACCCAAAAGATCTAGTTCATCTTTGGAACTAGTTGTCGCTTTCTGCTTTTTCAAATACCGTTTCCGGTTTTGGATTTTCTGTAGTTGCTCATCTGTAAAAGACGTGCAAATTTCGCAAGGGGTTTCAAAGGTGACACAGGGGTCATCTCCCTTGCCAGCCTCCCTACAGGTAGGGCAGAAATTATGAGTATCAAAATTAAAGCAGAAATGGCGGCATTTCTGCGCTCTCGGTTTGTCTTTATTTGATTGATGTGTAGACATTTTGTACGCAATAAAAGACGTAGAATGTATTAGCCTGAACCGAGGAAAACTCAAAACACGCGACAGCAATAAAAATACTTATCCTGTGAAAATGAAACTTTAACAGAATGATCTATAATATATATTACAAGAAATATGCAAATATTAGCCTCCAACAATAAGTAAAGTCTGAGAAATAAATGAAAATGTCTGTATATTTACAAACTGCTACCAGTCAATCGTGGCCAACGAGAAAGTAGGACGATTGGTCAGAAGTTATCACGTGACGACAACTACCAGTATATCCGGTGGCTAACAAGAACGATCTTTTTTTCTAAGACGTTGGCCCCGGGTGTGGCAACCCGAGATCAGCATTAAGTCCCACATGGTAAGCTATTGTAGCGTAATAAAATTGTGTTTTGCCATTTTTGGCAAAAATTCGAAAATTCAAAATGGCCGCCATTTTTGGGGAGGGGAAAATTTTTTAAAAATTACCAAGAGTACAATGCTCAGATACCCTGTGGGTCGAAAATTTTGACGAAATCGCTCTATCTGGCACAGTTAAGGAGATAGAAGCAAATTTGTGTTTTGCCATTTTTGGCAAAAATTCGAAAATTCAAAATGGCTGCCACTTTTGGGGAGGGGAAAATTTTTAAAAAATTACCAAGATTACAATGCTCAGATACCCTGTGGGTCGAAAATTTTGACGAAATCGCTCTATCTGGCACGGTTAAGGAGATAGAAGCAAATTTGTGTTTTGCCATTTTTGGCAAAAATTCGAAAATTCAAAATGGCCGCCATTTCTGGGGAGGGGAAAATTTTTGGAAAATTGCAAAGATTGCATTCCTTAGATCCCCTGTGGGTCGAAAATTTCGACGAAATCACTCTATCTCGCACGGTTAAGGAGATAGAAGCAAATTAGTGTTTGGCCATTTTTGGCAAAAATTCGAAAATTCAAAATGGCCACCATTTTTGGGGAGGGGAAAATTTTTTGAAAATTGCAAATATTACATTCCTTAGATCCCCTGTGGCTCGAAAATTTCGACGAAATCGCTCTATCTCGCACAGTTAAGGAGATAGAAGCAAATTTGTGTTTTGCCATTTTTGGCAAAAATTCGAAAATTCAAAATGGCCGCCATTTTTGGGGAGGGGAAAATTTTTTAAAAATTACCAAGAGTACAATGCCCAGATACCCTGTGGGTCGAAAATTTTGACGAAATCGCTCTATCTGGCACGGTTAAGGAGATAGAAGCAAATTTGTGTTTTGCCATTTTTGGCAAAAATTCGAAAATTCAAAATGGCCGCCATTTTTGGGGAGGGGAAAATTTTTTAAAAATTACCAAGAGTACAATGCTCAGATACCCTGTGGGTCGAAAATTTTGACGAAATCGCTCTATCTGGCACGGTTAAGGAGATAGAAGCAAATTTGTGTTTTGCCATTTTTGGCAAAAATTCGAAAATTCAAAATGGCCGCCATTTTTGGGGAGGGGAAAATTTTTTAAAAATTACCAAGAGTACAATGCTCAGATACCCTGTGGGTCGAAAATTTTGACGAAATCGCTCTATCTGGCACGGTTAAGGAGATAGAAGCAAATTTGTGTTTTGCCATTTTTGGCAAAAATTCGAAAATTCAAAATGGCCGCCATTTTTGGGGAGGGGAAAATTTTTGGAAAATTGCAAAGATTGCATTCCTTAGATCCCCTGTGGGTCGAAAATTTCGACGAAATCACTCTATCTCGCACGGTTAAGGAGATAGAAGCAAATTAGTGTTTGGCCATTTTTGGCAAAAATTCGAAAATTCAAAATGGCCACCATTTTTGGGGAGGGGAAATTTTTTGAAAATTGCAAATATTACATTCCTTAGATCCCCTGTGGGTCGAAAATTTCGACGAAATCGCTCTATCTCGCACAGTTAAGGAGATAGAAGCAAATTTGTGTTTTGCCATTTTTGGCAAAAATTCGAAAATTCAAAATGGCCGCCATTTTTGGGGAGGGGAAAATTTTTTAAAAATTACCAAGAGTACAATGCCCAGATACCCTGTGGGTCGAAAATTTTGACGAAATCGCTCTATCTGGCACGGTTAAGGAGATAGAAGCAAATTTGTGTTTTGCCATTTTTGGCAAAAATTCGAAAATTCAAAATGGCCGCCATTTTTGGGGAGGGGAAAATTTTTTTGAAAATTGCAAAGAGTACACTCCTCAGAGACCCTGCGGGTTGAAAATTTCGACGAAATCGCTCTATCTCGCACGGTTAAGGAGATAGAAGAAAATTTGTGTTTTGCCATTTTTGGCAAAAATTCGAAAATTCAAAATGGCCGCCATTTTTGGGGAGGGGAAAATTTTTTGAAAATTGCAAAGAGTACACTCCTCAGATACCCTGCGGGTTGAAAATTTCGCCGGAATCGCTCTATCTCGCACGGTTAAGGAGATAGAAGCAAATTACTCAAAAGTAGTACTGAAAATACACAATGAAGTACCTAAATGGCTATTACTCATGTACTGACAAAGCTATCAGTCCCAAATGCAATACCAAGCGAGCTATGGACATAACAATCTTGTATTCAAAATTGTAGTAAAATATCTTTAATTATTTTGGCTTAAATGCACGGAAACCAATGGGTACTGAAAATAGCTGTACTTAAGTATTACTCAGTAAGCAAAAGAGGTACAACAGCCAAAAGCAATCCCAAGCAAGCTACTGACCCAATAAGCCTGCATACCAAATTTGGTGACAATAGCTCTAATACTTTTCCTTTAAATGAGCGGAAACCATGCGTGACGCCGGACATCGGACGCCGGACATCGGACGGCGAAAAAAGCAAAAATAATATATCCACCACCCCAGGGGGGGTGGACATAAAAATACTGTAAATGTAATAGTTTTCACGTTATAACTGATTTACTCAACAGTGATAACCTCAAAGTAGCTATTACTCAGCTATGCAATGAGCTACATGTCTGAATTTTTTCTATGTTATAGCTGACCCAAAATTAGGTGAACAACATATTTAAGCAAAATACTGTAAATGCAATAGTTTTCAAGTTACAACTGATTTACTCAATAGTGAGAACCTGAAAATAGCTATTGCTCGGCTATGCCATGAGCTATAAGTCTGTAATTTCACGACGTTATAGCTGACCCAAAAGTAGGTGAACAACATATTTTAACAAAATACTCCAAAAGCACTATTTTTCAAGTTACAAGTCATTTACTCAACAGTCAGTACCTGAAAATAGCTATTGCTCAGTTGTGCCATGAGCTACAGGTCTGTAATTTCACTATGTTATAGCTGACCCAAAAGTAGCTGAATAACATATTTACACAAATTTCTGTAAATGCAATAGTTTTCCAATTACAACTGATTTACTCAACAGTATGAACTTCAAAGTAGCTATTACTCAGCTATGCAATGAGCCACAGGTCTGGAACTTCACTGTTATAGCTGACTCCGAAATAGGTGAATAACATATTGAAACAAAATACTCTAAATGTAATACTTTTGAAGTTATAAGTAATTTACTCAACAGTGATAACCTAAAAGTAGCTATTACTCAGCTATGCCATGAGCTACAGGTCTGAAATTTTACTATGTTATAGCTGACCCAAAAATAGCTGAATAACATATGAAACAAAATACGCAATAGTTTTCAAGTTACAAGTGATTTTACTGATGATGGAAGTTACTGAAAAGCCCAAAAGTAGCTATTACTCACTTAGCTATTGACACAGACACCCAAGTTACTCACCATGTTGTAGCTATGAAAAAAGTATCTGAATAACATATTTTAACAAAATGCTCTAAATGCAACACTTTTCAAGTTATAAGTGATTTAGTGCATGATTTCATGAATTTTAACGCATTTTAGACATTTTTGTCTACCAGAGGCCTAATTTAGACATAAAGCCTACCAAAAAGATAGGGTGGCGAGTCCTCTAGCATACCAAGCCACCTGCCAAATATGAAAGAAATCTGGAAAGAAATGTGGACTGTAGGTCGCTAACAAGCAATATTCCACATTTTAGACATTTTTGTCTACCACAGGCCTAATTTAGACATAAAGCCTACCAAAAAGATAGGGTGGCGAGTCCTCTACCATATCAAGCCACCTGCCAAATATGAAAGAAATCCAGAAAGAACTGTGGACTGTAGGTCGCTAACAAGAAATCTCTGCGGACGCGGACGAGGGCGCGGACGAATCCATAGTATCCCCGGTTCGCGTCGGGGATACAATTACCTTACCGTAACATCTTGAGAGGTAAACCTATTAAGGCTGTGACTTCGTTAGAAAAACGACACCGGGTATTCGTCTCGAAAAAACCGATCCGAATTCGGGTAACCGTGTTTTAGTTGTCACCCAGTGGAAGTAGAAGAGAAACAAACATGGCGGATAATGTAAACAAAACGTTACGAAAAATAACGTTAACTAGTTGTATATATAAGGAAAATTATGTGAAAAACTAATATCAGTTAAAGAAAATCTGACAGAATACCAAGGTTTGTCCGAGTATTTCATTGATTTATGCTATATTTTATATTTTTTCGGTTACCCACTTCGGCAGTTTGTACTCGGTTTCTTAAGGAATTGGTACTGTTTTCAGGTAACCGGGTAACCTATCACAGCCTTAAAACCTATACCTAGATCCTGGGATTAGACTCCTGAAGACTTGGTTGTAGCGGATGTGTCCCCCACTCCCCTTTTCTTTCCGAGGATAACTGGTCTGAGGGGAAGGATCCTAGGATTTATTGTGCCACCACTACTGGTCCCAGATATATATTGTTGTCGTTGTCTGAGCAAGTAAGGTCTTTTTGGTAAAAATTTGTGAATGTGTTGTGAGCTTTCCAGTGACAGGCTTGCATGATTTGGTCCACCGATACCCCACCGTAAAAGGCCTTAGAGGCCGTGAAGGCCCTAATGTCATGCGCTTTAACTTGGACCAAGTCCAAGGCTTGTTGGTCTGCTTGTTTACAACAAAGTAGAATGGTTTGTTTTAACCAAGAAGAGAGAGTAGCGGGTCTGATGTCTGAGGTGTGTCCTTTCTTGAAGGAGATGGAAAGGAGGGATCGAGACCCTCTCAGGTCTTTGGTTCGATCCAAATAGTACCTCAGGGCCCGCACAGGACACAAGGTCCTGTCTTCTTTGAATTGTCTATCTACAATGGTAGTCAAAACAGGAATAGTCACCGGAGACACACTTTGAGAACCTTCTCTTGCTAGTTGGTTTTTGGCTATGAAGTCAGAAGAAGGGAACAAGGCGACCTTTTCCCATTGGCCTAGATTAGATACTTTGTTTGCAACCCAGGCATGGATTTCGCTGCGGCGCTTGCCGCAAAAGCTAGCAAGAAAGCAGTTTTGAGAGTAAGATGTTTGAGCTCTGTGTCTTTCATAGGCTCAAAGGGAGCTTTTGTCAGCTCATTGAGAACAACAGAAAGATTTTGGAAGATTCCTCAGGCTGGAACTTTTTGGACGATCCCTGTAAAAACTGGAGAGTAACCTGTGAAGGTCTGAACTTTGTGCAATATGGTGGGCCGCTGGGCCCAAAGTGTCAACAATGGCCGTCCTGTAACCATCAATGGTCGAGGGGCGCTTGTTTAGATCTTGGTACAGGTACATGAAAAAAATCTGAGATATGTTTCACAGATGGAGTGGAGAAATCCACCAAATTTTCTCTGCACCATTTCTCAAATAGGGCCCACTTTGACTTGTAGATGGTCCTTGTTGATGACCTCTGAGGGGCAGCAATTTTCTCTGCCACCTCCCCAGAGAAGCCTTGTTCTTGGAGTTGTCCACTCCTAGACACCAGGCATGGAGGTTGAGATGCTGTAGATTGCTGTGGAACACATAATTGTGGGACTGTTTGAGAAGAGTTGTTGACACTGGAAGTTGCAGTGGGATCTCTGTTGAGAGCTGCACTAGGTCCCAAAACCAGGGCATCCCTGGCCAGCCTGGGTCTATTACAATGATCAGGCAATGGCATTGCCTGATTTTTTGGATCACCCTGTGAAAGAGAGTCGTCGGAGGGTAAGCATGGGCAGTGTGACCCGTCCAGTTTAAGTTCAGAGCATCTATGTCCCAAGCATTTGGGTCTGGGACTGGAGATACGTACAGTGGAAGTTTGTGGTTCAGATGAGTGGCAAATTGATCTACATGAGGAGTGAACCACTTTTGGCACATCTGTTTGAACACCTGCGGATGCAGTGACCATTCTGTTGACTGCACTTGGTTCGACCTGGACAGGAGGTCGGCCATCACATTTAGACACCCTGGAATGTGTTTAGCTTTTAATGTTATGTGATAGTGATGACAACATGTTATGATCTTCCACAGGAGAGCGCACATCTCTGCTGAGTGACTTCCTCCTTGTTTGTTTATGTAGGCTACCACTGTTGAGTTGTCCATTGCAACTAGCACTGTTTGGTTCTGGCACTGGTCCTGGAAGCTTCGAAGGGCCAGGGAGACCGCCTTCAACTCTAGAACGTTTATGTGTAGCCTTTTTTCTCGGTCTGATCACAGACCCTTTGTAGAACTTTGATCTAAGTGAGCGCCCCAACCTTCGTTTGAGGCGTCTGTAAACAGTTGGATACTGTGGTCTTTGGGATGAAGGTCTGCACCTCTCATCACGTTTGAGGGATTTTACCACCAGTCTAGGTGTGCTGAAATGGTTTCTGTCCAAGGAAGGAGGCTGTCCAGCTACTGAAGATATCTCCAGTGCTCCTTGAGGTGAAACTGAAAGGGCCTCATGTGAAGGCGTCCCTCCGGGACCATTTTCTCCATTGAGGCAAGCAACCCAATTAGCGACATCAAACATCTTGCAGTCAAAACATGTTTTGACTTGAGACGTAGGATCAAATCCTGAAGTTTGAGCCATCTCTCTTGAGTGGGTTTTACAAGGGCTGAATCTATATGGTATTCGTAGCCCACAAACGAAAACACCCGAGTAGGTTTCAGTTCTGATTTTTCCTGATTTATTATCCACCCCAAAGTAGAAAATCCATCTGAGTCCTCTGGAGAGGGCCATTAGCTTCACTTCCTTTACAATCAATGTAAAGACCTGGGGGGCTGTGGCTAGTCCGAATGGGAGGGAGGTGAATTGGAACACCTGCGACCTGTGGCAAAACCTTAGGTATTTCCTTGAGTTTGGACGGATGGGGATGTGAAGGTAAGCAACTGATAGGTCTATTGATGATACCCATTCCCCTGGAATCAGGGAGGTTCTGATGGACTCAGGAGTTTCCATTTTGAACTTTTCTATGTGTAGAAAAGTATTGCGCCTGCTTAAGTCTATGACTGGCCTCCACCTTTGGTGAGGCTTGGGTACTAGAAACAGGCGACAGTAAAACCCGAGAGATTTTACATTTTCCACCCTTTCGATTGCGTTCTTTGACAGGAGAGACTGGATACAAGTGGCCAGAGCTTGGTCTTTTTGACGGGCCTTGCATTCTGATAGAATCAGAGGGAATCTGACCAGATTTGGTTTTGAAAGGAATGGTGTTTAACTTTGTTTGTTCAAACTTATCAAAACCATCTTTGATAACTGAGCTGAGAGGTAGCATAGAGGAAGGACCTCTAGGTCTGAGCTCTTGACGGCCTTTTTCATCATCCAGGCCCATAACTGAAGTTGAGGACCTAGGCATAGACTCCCTGGGGTCAGGGAGAGAAAGAATGCGCCTGAAGGTGTCCACCTCTTCAGCGTATTGGGAGGGAACGTCCGACAGAGCTACTTCCCTATAATAAGGGGGGTCTGGATCATGTTGAGGTTGATCTTGGTCAGAGAGAGCCCCAGAGGGCTTTGAAGACCTGTGTCTGGTTGCAGAGGACTGATCCTCCTCTGAGGAAGATGACACGTCTCTGGACCTGAGCTTATGTCTACTCTTGTCAGCATGTTTTGGGGGTTTAGAAGATGACATCCAAGGTTCATCGGATTCATCATAGTATTGATCCGAGGCGGACCTCGGTTCAACCTCATGCCTTTTGTGAGAGTGTTTTTAGGTCTATCCTAGGCCTTCTTAGAAGGCTCCTCGGATGCATTAGAATTCTGATCCGATGCATAATGAAGGTCAGAACTGAGAAGTGGAGGAAGTGCTGGACCATAGTCCACTTCCATTTCCTCAAGATGTGAGGTAGTTCTAGGTCTCGGAGGGGGTAGGTCCAGATTTACAGCACTAGTGGAGGGTCCAGGCTTAGAAGCTGAAGCCGAGGTCTGATCCACCTCTGCCTGTTTTTTAGTTGTTAATTCGTCTCAAAGAGACTGGAAAGCTTCTAACATAGATGCCTGGAAAGAACCCATTTGCTGCTGTAAATGGATGTTTAGTGAGTTACCCAGGGATTTTTCTAAATTTGGTTCAATCTTATGCTGTAAGGCAGTACCTGGGGTAGGTGGGACAGTTTTTGCTGGTGTTTTGATGGACAATGAACTGAAGCGTAGGGGCTGAGGACGCGGGGGTGAGATAAATAAGTTATCTGCAGCACTCTCAAGGTCTGCATGGGAACCAGTAAATGAATCCACGTCATCCCCTAAAAGATCTAGTTCATCGTCTTTTGAACTAGCAGTGTCCATCTTTTGTTTCTATATTTAGCGTTTTCTTTGTGAAATTTTCAACATTTGTTCTTCTGTAAAATAAGTGCATGTTTCACATGGATTTTCAAAAGTGACACAGGGGCCATCACCCTTGCCAGATTCCCTACAGGTAGGGCAATAATTATGTGTGTCAAACACGAAGCAAAAGTGACGACACTTACTAGATCTAGGTTTATCTTTGTTCGTTTGGTGAGCAGACATCTTGAAACGCAATAAAAAGACGTAGATGAAAGCCTGAACCGAGGAAAACTCAAAACACACGAAAATAATAAAATACATTTATCCTGTCAAAACGGAAATTTTACAGAATAATCTATGATATATAATACATGAAATGACCAAAAATCAACATCCAACAATACGTATGTGCTGAGAAATAGATGAAAATATCTGTGTCAATGACAGACACTACAAATCATGCGGCCAACGAGAAAGTAGGAAGAAATCACATAGTGTGCCACGAGAGGACAACTTGAGGCTACGGCCAACTATAAATGTCTATTTTTCTTAGACGTTGGCCTGATGCCTTGCGGCCATCCAAGAACAGCATTCAGTCCCACCTGGTAAGCTATTGTAGCGCAATAAAATCATTAATATTTAAATCATAAGGTAGTAAGAGTCTTCTTTTCATCTACTTCAACATCAATATACGTTAGATATAGAAAAAGAAAGGGGCCACACGGCTTTATTCCAAATTTTATGACTTTAGGGGGGGGGGGGGGGGGGGGGGGGGGGGGCATAGCTCCAATTATATTAACAGTTTAAGGTCACCATAAAGTCAGGATAATCCTTTGGTAAATCGTAATATATATGCCAAGTTTGGCTGAAAAATTAAGTGAACTGGAGGGCCAAACCCCCTTTTTTGACATTAAGGTAACCTTAAGATTGCAGATACAGGGCTAAAAACTTCGGCATGTGAAAGATTATCAAAAAGTAGCTGAATAAGTTTATTCCAACAAAACGGCAAAATCCTGACTGTTTTTGAGAAACAGAAACAAAGTACCCATTTTTTAGTGGTCGGACCGGTTGTGAAAATAAAAACCGGTTTTCGGGGCTTTGAAACCGAACGAAATCTGGGATTTCGAAAGTGTACAGATATATGATAAAAAGTTTTACGCGAGCATACATGAGCTATATTCTCAATAGGAAATATGGATTCGCGAGATATTTTGAAGTTTGTAAACTTCATTTACCATGAATATAAAGCGAAAATGTAAGTTTTTCCTCAAATGTATATGCTCTTTATTGTTTTGATGAAATATTAACCAGTAGAAAGCCTAATATGATGACGTTTTCAATTACCGGTACTTAAATATTCTTTGCGGATTTCGTCATTTCTACCTAAACAAAACAAAGTGCGGCATACCGGTTTACCGTTCACACCAGTACCATTTTAAAAAAATTCACGAAAATAAAATGCCTCCCATTCAGGCATCTATGATCCGACTGATCAGAAAATCCTTTCCGACCTGCGGATATAGGTCTAGAATGTACCTGATAAATTTTATAGCACAGGTGTGTGTGGTTTTTTCCAAAACATGATGACGGGGTGTTTTTGAAAAATGCTTATGGTTACCTTAAGTAAAGCTTATGGTCTCCGCAAAGTATCCAAAAAATTTTTCCCGCCCCTATAGTTTTAAAGAAAGATAAGAAGGAAAGAAAAATTTGAAAGCCCAAGAAGTTATTCAAAGGAGACCATAATCCGGCGGCGATCAGTCGAACTTACGTGAAAACAAATAAGCACTCCTGACGGGCCTCTTAATTACCTGGGGCAAGATAGGCAGACTACCCTGTGGGTACAGCCATGTAGTTCCGTGACCTTGACACTGCCAGCCTTGGTGTGCAGAGCGTCCACATTCTGGGTGACGAGCCAGTGTATTTGGCCCTGTGCTTCCATGTCTGCCAGGCTATAATGGCTGATATTTGGTTGGAATGCAGAGAACTGTGGCCAGCCCACATAGTTACGTGCCCAGTATCGCCGCCTGCCTGCAGGGCTCTTCACAAACTCACTGTACATCATGGGCCGTCTGTCCGTGCGTGCATACAGTCCAACTGCGTCAGAGCGGTAGTCTGGGATTCCACTTTCAGTGGAGAGGCCCGCCCCAGTAAGTACCAACAATCGCTTGGCCTCAGACACAAACTCCCTCAAACGAACAACATCAGATGCACTGACAGGTCTGTGAGTCGGGACAAAGGCCTGCTGTACTTGTCTTAATACCACACCAACACGCATGTCTGTGAACAATACACCACCGAGTGTACTCTAATCCATCTGCAGCTCCTGTACTATAGTAGTCCTCACTTTGGCAAAATGTCTGCAAAACACAAAATTATTCAGTATCAATCTCAGGAGTCACTTAATACAATGTATGTTTAAAAAGTCTATCACAGCTCAATACCAACACTACAAAACGCAAAGCTCACAATCTATCAATTCTTTCTTCTTCACATAATACAACATGCTTGTCTATAAAGTCCAGTACACGTTTGTCAAACTTGAGGTGTGCGAGCTGCTGGAGTGTTGCCTGTGTACTGTGCAGATCTACCTTTATTAACATTGACACACAAGTGGAGCAATTCTCTAACATCTTCTGTCTGGCATCACAGGACACACCCTCGTCCCACAAGTCTATCACCAGCTTGTGTAGGTTCTTTAGTATCACACAAGTATAGCTATGAATTCTAGGCCAGGTATGAGTGATAAGGGCCTGTAGAGAACTCAGTGTGAAGATCCTGGCCATGTCCTGCGTGTTGTCCTGAACCTCCAAGTAGGTGAAGAGGACACTGAAGAGCTGCTGGTAGTGTCTTACTGCTCCCAGTCCAAGTGAACCTATTAGCAGGGGGAGGTGTCGTGCATATATCCTTCTCATTGACAGTTTGTCCTCCAGTCTCATACAACTCAGAACAGTCTGCATCATTTCATGTAGCCGTGGGCAGTCTGGGCTGCTGTCTGTGACCTGTATGACTTGGATAATTGTAGGGAGCACTAGGTCAAGTAGGTCTGCCTCTGTGGTGTAAAGTGAGCTGTGTATGGCAGAGTAAATTAGCTCTGCCCTGCCGTACCAGTGGAGTTCTGACTTGGAGCAGTGTTGTAAGATATGAGCCAGACAACACAGGCCCCGTCTCTTGTTGTCTGGCCTGTAGTCATCCACCAGAATCAGAGCAGGTGGCAGAACCCGTGCAATGTACTCGGAAATGTGGGGAAAAACTACTCGATGAAGTAAAAACTGAAAGGCAGCCAGTACACCAATAGCACATTCCTTATCCTTGCAGCTTTGCTCGGCAATCTGTCCCAGTAATTCACCAAAGTATGTCTGTAAGCCGGTACCACCCACAGGAAGCAGCAGAAGAGAAGAGAGGTCCTCACACTGATGTCGTGTGCACAGCACCTGTAAAACAGTCATGAATGTGACACGACAATATCAACGTACTGTTTTCACACATGGTACACAAATACAACAAGAGGGTCAGAGATGCCCCAAAAGGCGAGTTGCGCAGGCAGCAATAAGGTAAGCAACTGCTGTAATTAAATTTAGAAACAAGAAAAGAAATGTTAGGTCACCCAGTTAAGGTGAATGTTTTAGATGTGCTAAGAAATGCAAAACTTGTAATCTAGGTTACATAATAGTATCTATGCTATAAACAGACAAACAAACTGACAGAATTACACCAATTTCGAAAGCAACTTGGCTATGATGGTGATCTATTTCCCCGTCAAGTTTGAATTCAATTGGGCAAAGCATTTTCGAGTTAAAGTAAGGAAATTGAAATGTTGACGGACAGACAAATGGACAAACGAACAGACAAAATTACACCAATTTCGAAAGCAACTTAGCTATGATGGTGATCTATCTCCTTGTCAAGTTTTGAATTCGATTGGACAGAGCGTTTTCGAGTTAGAGTCTGAAAACGGAAATACTAACGGACAGACAAATGGACAAAAAACTGATAAACAAACAGACAAAATTACACCAATTTTAAAAGCAACTTAGCTATGATGGTGATCTATCTCCCTGTCAAGTTTGAATTCAATTGGACAGAGCGTTTTCGAGTTAGAGTTCAAAAACAGAAATACTGATGGACAGACAAACGGATAAAAAATGGACAAACATATGGACGGAATTACACCAATTTCGAAAGAAACTTAGCTATGATGGTGATCTATCTACCTGTCTAGTTTGAATTCGATTGAACAAAGCATTTTCGAGTTAGAGTCCGGAAACAGAAATGTTGATGGACAGACAAAAAACGGACAAATGAACATACGGAATTACACCAATTTTGAAAGCAACTTAGCTATGATGGTGATCTATCTCCCTATCAAGTTTGAATTCGATTAGACAAAGCGTTTGCAAGTCAGAGTCCGGAAACGAAAATGTTTACGGACAGACGGACGTCGGAGACATCAATCTAATAGGCGGGTTGGTTACATGCAACCCGCCTAAAAAACATTGATAATAAACATTCATATACCCAGATATAAACCCAGATATAATGCCATACATACATTTTGATAATGTCAACAAACCAGGTCAAGCAATTCTAATATTTTTTGAAAAGATATGTGAATAGACTTTAATAAGGTTTAGTTCTTTTTGTTAAATTTTTCTCTCTACTTACTCAATGAAACTGCATACAATAATTAAATTTGTGCATTCTTGCCAATTCTTGCAATTCTTATCACAAATATATCCATTGAGAAATACAATATTACCATATTGAGGGTTGGCAAGTTTTTTCCACAGGTGGACAAGAAAAGAATATAAAGAAGCCACATCAGTTTAAAGTTCAAAATAATGGTGGTGCAACCAAAGGAAGTGTAAAATGTAAAAACTGTAACAAATTTATATGGTTTACAAGTTCATCCAGGTGCTAATGTAGAACAAAGTTTTCACCAAATTTTTCAGAATTTATATAAACATTTGTAACAAATGTAAAGTTGTACATTCCATTTATAAGTATTTTACATATCAATGAAAGCTTTTGTAATTTACTTATACATGCTAACACTTGTTAGTTGTACAACTGTTTTGGTGAGTTTGGAAAAAACTACTTTTTACGTTTTTCCAGTTTCTTCCAGTTTCGTTTTTTCTTTCCTGCTTTTTCCACCAAAAGGGAAAAAAATCATTTTTTTTTCCAGAAAAAAACCAACCCTGACAATATTTAATTTGTAATTAATGACATCAGTACCTGTATGAGATGCTGGGAGTTGTTGTGGGTGTCACTGGTTACCCACACATCACTCATGTCTGCGTGTTCTGCAGCCAATAGTAAGCTGGGGTTGGTGATCTGCTTCCCGACAACCTTGGTGACAGACGTCAAGGACAGGTAAAAGCGCAGGGCAAGATTAGACACTTCACTAATGGCTGTACAATCATCTCGAGTGTACACATGACCCTGTTTCAGTACAGGAAGTTTTCCTAATTTGTAAATGCAGGGACAAACATCCAAAAGACTTGTGCAGCAGAGGTCACAAACTTTGGCCAGGCTAGCTGAAGACAAAGGGGTTTTTGGTGGAACTTCAGTATAGTTAGACCCACTGGCCCAAGTAGCACTTTGGCAGCCGATACAATCTGCCTCCAACCAGGCCACCATTGTGACAAGACTTGAATGTTTCTCATTCTGTGGAACATCAGAGTTCTTCAAACCAAGACACCAACCTCTAACCAAACTGCAACACTTTGTGTGACTTTCAGTCTGAGCAAGCATGGTACTTATGTCACAATCTCTGCACTGAAATTCCAATAAAGTCACACCCTGTACAATGGCAATCTCTGCACTGAAAATCAAATAAAGTCACACCCTGTACATTGGTATATTGTGCACTGAAAATCCAATAATGTCACACCCTGTACAATGGCAATGTCTGCATTGCAAATTCCAATATGGATGTTATACTGTCACATGCAGACCTGTTTACATACAATACAACCCCTCGCCCAATAACATCTTCATAGAATCTTATCCCTGCAGTAGTGCTGGGACGATGTTTGCAAATTTCGGTATTATCGCTCGCTGGCTCATTGCCAATCGATGATCGGTAAAATTTAAGTACAACCGATATTTGCTAAATTCATTTCTTTGCAGCCTTTTGGTCACAATAAAATGCTGACCTTAATAATATTTTGTAAAAATCTGAAATATTCTACAGTTAAAATCACAGAACTAGCCGTGAATGTAATAAAATAACGTAAATAGAAACACCTTTGGGTTTTCCCACAGTTGTCAAGGTAATCATAAAATTAGCCAATCAAAAGTCAAGATACATCAAGCATGGTCTGTTATTGAGAGAGATGTCTGTGAATGGCTTTTAGGTTATATTATGGCTATATTTGTGGTACTGTGTGTTTATTTGCTGGTTTATAATTTAATATTTTATTTTTCTGTCTGATTTACACTTTCGACTCCATGATTGGAAATGTTCGAACTTTGTTTACAAATTTCCGATACGAACATCGACAGGTAAAATCCAAGCGATCTCCCAGCACTACCCTGCAGTACATTTTACTTGTTTCCAAAATAATCACCACAGCAACATTTCAATTAGATGACAAAATTACTGCACTTTTTGATATCCTAAACTCTAAATTAATATAAGTTTACATTACAAGGTTATTTAACATTAAAAGAGGGCATAAATGAGGGGGATTTGACCAGTTTTCTGAAGAATTGTACTGTGTCAACAGCTTTTGTTATAGACTGAAGCCATGGTGAGGCCCCACCTTATTGAAAAATATAATCCAAATCCATTGTGCAGGTTTTTTTTTACTTATGCACATGGGCAGACAGAGAGGCAGACAAACATACACGTTTACATTATCATATAAAGCTTTCACTAACCAAGTTTTGACTAGATCTCAGCACTTATCAGGAAATTCTATAATGTATCATCATTACTACCTACTCTTAAGATGCTTGATATACACGCATATAAGGCAATGCACTTTACAAGATGGCTCTCTGTCTTGTCTGTCTCCTCCCTTTATGGAGGATAGGAAGTACTGCTATCATCAATTGCCAATTTATGGGACAGTAAACAAGCAAATTCATTGTCTAATCCTGTGAAATGTAAGGTCACCTCACTCTACAAGTCTTCTTAGGACTTTTTACATCCACAACATAAAACCAAAAAATTGTTGCCATGGCACCACTTGCTGTCAGATATTGCCCAAAAGCTAATCAGGTCAAACATATGCAGGGGTTTGGAATATAAAGCATTCAAAAAACTTACAAGTCCACAAAATGTAACACTTGTTGCCAGATATTGCCCAAAAGCTAATCAGCTCCAGCTCCCATTGTAACAGACATATCCTGACAAAAATGTGGTTAATAACTGTGCATAAGTTTCGAAAGTAAGCACCCACAAAATTATAAGTCCAAAAACAAAACAGAAAACATATCATCATTTTTTGACTTTTGGTATAAAGTAGTGCACTGTAATCATCTGTGTCTGTGATAAAGGAAAATAATTGTTTTTCATTACTGCTCAGTCAGTGAAGTTTGTCACCCTAGTGAAGTTCGTCATTTGTATTTTATGACAATCTTAAAGCTTCTTCACTATGAACTGTCAGCATACAGTGATACCTTGCTATAAAAAATAGCTACTCCATTTATTTAAACTTGAATATTGCTTGTCTTTGAGTGTTTTTTACAGCAGGTGATGAACTTCACTACTGTAGGGTGACGAAATTCACTGGCTGATCAGAACAGACATGAACACTGTCGAACAGTTGCGTGGTTTTTTTCGAAAGAGTTAGGGTATCATTGGCAAAGGAAATAGTGGACATGGATACCGGTGATGAAAAAATGACAAGTGAAGGATTACAGTGGTATGGAGGTTTCGCGGTAAAAAGCACTGGAGGATTCATGGTAAACTTTATAATTTCTTTAAAGTTTAGAGTGACACAAAATCTTTATTTACGGATGGATTTTTACCCCACAGCCCTTAAGGGCTGTCAGGGTATTGTTTACACCCATGGTGGGCGGGAAAAAGTTTGTCCAGGCTGTATCTCAGAAAGCGTAAGGTGTAGGAAGTTCATACTTGGTAGGGACATTGGTTAGAATGTGTAGGTGTGCAACATCATGGTCTGACCTTGATTTGACCTTTGATCTTGCCGTAGTGACCTCAAGTTTGAATATCTTGTCCAGGCTATATCTCAGAAACCGTAAGGTGTAGGAAGTTGATACTTGGTAGGGACATTGGTTAGGTGGTGTAGGTGTGCAACGTCATGGTGTGACCTTGAATTGACCTTTGACCTTGCCGTAGTGACCTTGACCTATAAAATCATGTCCAGGCTATATCTCGGAAACCGTAAGGTGTAAGAAGTTGATACTTGGTAGGGACATTAGTTAGGATGTGTAGGTGTGCAACATCATGGTCTGACCTTGATTTGACCTTTGACCTTACTGTAGTGACCTTGACCTATAAAATGTTGTCCAGGCTATATCACGGAAACCGTAAGGTGTAGGAAGTTGATACTTGGTAGGGACATTAGTTAGGATGTGTAGGTGTGCAACATCATGGTCTGACCTTGATTTGACCTTTGACCTTACTGTAGTGACCTTGACCTATAAAATGCTGTCCGGGCTATATCACGGAAACCGTAAGGTGTAGGAAGTTGATACTTGGTAGGGACATTAGTTAGGATGTGTAGGTGTGCAACATCATGGTCTGACCTTGATTTGACCTTTGACCTTACTGTAGTGACCTTGACCTATAAAATGCTGTCCGGGCTATATCACGGAAACCATAAGGTGTAGGAAGTTGATACTTGGTAGGGACATTAGTTAGGATGTGTAGGTGTGCAACATCATGGTCTGACCTTGATTTGACCTTTGACCTTACTGTAGTGACCTTGACCTATAAAATGTTGTCCGGGCTATATCACGGAAACCGTAAGGTGTAGGAAGTTGATACTTGGTAGGGACATTGGTTAGGGGGTGTAGGTATGCAACGTTATGGTCTGACCTTGATTTGATCTTTGACCTTGCCATAGTGGCCTTGACCTATAAAATCTTGTCCAGGCTATATCTCGGAAACCGTGAGGTGTAGGAAGTTGATACTTACTAGGGACATTGGTTAGGGGTTGTAGGTGTGCAACGTCATGGTCTGACCTTGATTTAACCTTTGACCTGGCCGTAGTGACCTTGACCTATAAAATCTTGACCAGGCTATATCTCGGAAACCATAAGGTTTAGGAAGTTGATGCTTGGTAGGGACATTGGTTAAGGGTTGTAGGTGTACAGCATCATGGTGTGACCTTGATTTAACCTTTGACCTTGTCGTAGTGACCTTGACCTTTAAACTCTTGTTGCACCTTTGGGTCTGTCTTCTGATGCAGATTAAGCACTGTTAAAGTGATATTAGAATTCATTAAGAATTTTACTTTTACAACTTCCCATTGTAAAAGATGGAATTGCATCAAGTGAGCCACAGATTTTGCTCCAACACCACACATAAGCATTCATTGAATGTGTTACCACTTCTGTATGCATGGTAACATTCAAAACATCCAAACCATAATTCGGCCATGCCAAATGTAGATAAACAGTGTCGTAATGTTTAGTTTACTGATTAATGCTGTCATCTTGTTATTGAATTGTCTTGTTTTAATACTTCATCTTTACATGCATTATCTTTCTCTTAGACATTATTTTCTCTATTTAAACATTGTTTGGACCTATATATATATAACTGACAGTGCTCCGAAAGTATCCTGAACTTTGTACTGATACAGTACTTCTATATCTCATGGTATTAAAAATATTTATCATTGAGGTACCATTCTTTTCAGTTTTTAATCTTGAATATAAATTATATAATGGTATGCAATAATGTTAAATTATACTGAGACAAGCTAATATATTTTTGAGCAACTATAGTGCATCTAATTAATCCCACATGTATATGTTACAGTAAATATGTGAAATCAGTAAATACGCGTATTTACTGAAAATTTCAGTAAATACGCGTATTTACTGATTTGGTCAGTAAATACGCGTATTCCCTAAAATTTTCAGTAAATACGCGTATTTACTGATTTATGACCTGCGTTATTTCACAAGTTTACTGGTTTGACTTTCAGTAAATATGTGAAATGAAACTTTGATCTTCACTGGTTGTAACTATGTAATATTAAATGGTTAACTAAACTGTACATAATATTGGAACATTTTATTCTATTTAATATTAAATGGTAAACCAAACTGTCAATTATATTGGAACATTTTACTCTATTATGATGACAATTAGAACATACTAAGCATACTTCATTTGGAGTACATTACATGCAAATATATTGAAAAAATAGCACTGTAGCTTTTAAATATTACTTTTTAAAAACTTTAGACATGTTCTTTCTGTATATATTTCATTTGTGCTTATATTATTTTCAATCCTACAGCTACTAAGCACCAATGTCATCCCTACAAATGATTAAAGTTCATTTAACTTTTCACTATTTTTATGTGACTGATACATAAAAAGCATTTTTTTTTTTTCGAAATAAATAAAAGTTTAAGAAATTAATTTAAATTTTTAAATTTAAAAATATTTTAACTGTACTTTCATTCAGCAGAAATTTTACCTCATCATTTAAGACAACATGATTTACACCCAAACAACTCTGCATGTATTCACGAAGAATCTCTTGTTAAACAGAGATTATTAGTAAGTGGTTTCTTTATTTTATTTCAATCAAGGCTTAGTATTTAGCCAATTTTCTGGTAGATTTATTACTTTAATGTAGGTACTGGCTACTTGATCAAAGAATTGTTGTTAGAAACAATGAAAAGGCCAGCTAGTCCCTAATTGGATTTCATCATAGTCTTTCAGAGGGACTTAATCTCTTTTAAGGCATCCATGGGACCGGTATGATGTGAAGGGATGACATTAAAGGGAAGTTTTATATAACCCTAAAGATAGATCTAAATTTTATTGGTGACCTTTGGAAAAGAAATACATTGTTAAAATACATTGTTAAAACTATAGTGACATTCAGTTTCAAGAAATATATCTTGATCTTATTACCTTGTTTGTTGTTTCCTTATACATAAAGCATCATAATTTGATAAATATTTTTATATTTAAATTTATAAACTTGTCTATTTACATTACATTGTATTTTAAATGGAAAAAAAATATCACAAGTTTTTATCACATATCACATGCAAATCCTTTTGAAATTATAAAGTAATGTTTAAATAGTTATCCCAGTGCTGGATTGTAAACAAGTATCAAACTTTGAATATGACAAAGCCATTTAAAGTTTGAAATAACTGTTAATACGAAGACATAACAGATAACACCCAACTATTTAAGGTATAAAGTCTTCATTATGATATTAGTAAATACACGTATTTACTGGACCAAAAAGGCAGGTGACAAACTTGGGTAGGCGACGAACATGGGCAGCTGAGCAGTAGGATTAGGCTCTCTCTCTCTGTAATGCATGATAAGGGCTTAATTCTAATAACTGACTTCAAAGAACTTAGGGTTTTTGCGTTTATCAATTAGTTTGTGTATACTAGACATTAAAAAGTTGCATTTCTGTAAAATATATTACACACAAAAAATGTAACCTAAGTACAGTCACAGTACATGTGTAAATTAATAAAATAATACATCCTAGGATCTGAGAAATCCACGAGAAACGTCTCCCGTTTTCACCGCAAATCTTCCAAATTAACAGCGAAACAACCAGGACAACACAACCTCTGGACACAAACAGAAAAACGACTAGGACAGCGAAAGGTGTCGAGAGGTTTCACTATATTGGTTCTTGGTTCCATAACTTCTTGAAGTCAATTATTAGAATTAATCCCTTACAGTGCATTAAGTAATTGCTACCCTAGAAGAGAACCTAATCCTAGCCAGTCCAAAGATTGCAATCAGTCCATAGATGTGGAATAAATTAGATGTACTACAGTAATACTCAGAAATTTAAAATCTTATCTCAACATAATTTAATATTACCACATACCATTAGATGGTACCAATGATGATGTGGAATTAATTAGATGTACTACAGTACTACTCAGAAATTTAAAATCTTATCTCAACATAATTTAATATTATCACATACCATTAGATGGTAACAATGGTACCTAAATGATCAAAATCCACCAATAAATAAAGATTTTGTGTCATTCCAAACTTTAAAGAAATAAAAGTTATCACGAATCATCTAGTGAGTTTGCCCCAAGCCTCAATACAGCGAAACCTCTCGACACCAACAGAAAAACGACCAGGACAGCGAAACCTCTCCACACCCAAGTTTGTTCGGAAGACGTAGAACTTGCGACCACGGAAACATGCGACCACCATCTCACTACCAGAACTCCCTAACGTAAACTCGCTAACACATAAAATACGGGCATTTGTGATGTTTTTTTGTCATAGTTTCACTGTGTAACTAAATTTTCTTTATCATTCTCGCTAACATGACACATGTAAGAGTGAATACAGGCATTTGTGACATTTTTTGTCGTAGTTTCGCTGTGTTACTAAAATCAATAAAATGGCTTTGGCAAGATATTTACCTGTAGTGTTTGGTATCATATTGTTTGAAATTTTATACTCTCTTTAGAAAAAAACTAGTCATAAAGATTTGTATTTGCACAAAAAATTTAGAATTTATTAGGAAATATAAATAAATAAAATGTCCTTTGATGTAACATCAATCACTTTACTGGACCCCCCTCTTGTTTGTTAGGATCACTATACCCCTCATAAAGTCATAATACACACTGATTGCATTTCAGTGTTAGCATTCCTATGGGTATTAAGAGGTGTGAAAGTGAAAGGCAATTCACATTTCTATGGGTATTAAGAGGTGTGAAAGTGAAAGGCAATTCACATTTCTATGAGTATTAAGAGGTGGGAAATTTAACTGCAATCCAAATCCCTAACAGTGGTCAAATGCAATCATTCATTGTTTAGGAGTTATGGCAATTAGCTGGCATATTTGCGTACAAAAACCCCCTCAGAAATGTCTACATTCAGTTTGCATTAAGCATTCATAATGGATAGAGATAGCAGTTGTATTAAATGTAAGAAGGAAGTTAGGACTAGGCAGCATGGAATTCTGTGTGACCTATGTGAGAGGTGGCAACACTGTACTTGTGAAACAGGAATAACTTTACAGCATTACCACTTGGCTGTTAAAGGTGAATATTCATTTAAATATATAAAATAAAATTTAAAATTCTTGCAGTAATAACAAATTTTTCAATAGTTATAATTAATTAAATTAAAATTCTTACAGTAACAATAAACTTTATAAAGTAGGTTTTTTAAAAAAAACTTTGATGGTCTGGTTTGTGAGGTGGCTAAGGAGGTCGCTTTTGTGTTAGGGATGTCATGGGAGCAGGTTTTAAGTAGGACCACTGTGAACAGAAGTAGATTACACCTTCCAATTGCAGAAAATATTAGTGTCTCTGGTTTTACTTGGTTAGGTAATAATAGAAAATTTGTAAATGTACGTGCACCTAAACCTTCAGGAGGAATAGGGATACTAATCAATCAACGTTTACAGGGTACATATGATATAAACATTTTAAATAAACAACATGATGGTATTTTAGCAGTTGAATTTAGAGATAAGTATACAGACTTTAGTGTTGTACTAATTACATGTTATTTGTCACCAGAAAATTCAGTCTGGGGTAGAAATGCTTCTAGTTTCTTTGTAAACTTGTTATCTCTTGTATATACATGTTCTTTTGCTGATATAATAATTATTTGTGGAGATTTCAACGCCAGAATAGGTTGTACTTTGGACTTTATTCCAGATATTGATAACGTCAATGAAAGGCTAGTTCTTGACCATTCAAAAAATTCACATGGAAGGTCCTTTATAGAATTCCTGAGAGAAGGAAAAATGTGTATTTTAAATGGACGTTTTGAAAAAGAAAAAGATAATTACACATTTATATCATCAAGAGGAAAGTCAGTAGTAGATTATTTTGTAGTACCTCATGAATGTTTGCAGTATTGTAGTGAGTTTTCTGTTAAAACAGTAAGTGACATTGTTTCTGAATACAAACTGCAGGATATTGTTTCAGACAATTGCAGACTTCCAGACCACTCAATTTTAAGTGCTAAAATAAACATGTCCTATATTTCTCATTCAAAGCTACATGATGTAGACGTTATTTCCAAAAATGTGAGCTCAACGCAAGAACCTAATGAATTTGTAAATAAAAGTTACAATTTCCTACATTCTCCAAAGGACTTTATGAACAATGAATTATAGAATGCTACAGTATTGAATATCATAGATATCATTGAGAAAACAAATAAAACCCAAAGTTGTCTAGATACTCTCTACTCAAAAATGTGTAAAACACTTTTTGATGAAATGGATAAATATCTAGAGCTCAGACATACTAAAAATAGGACTAGAAAAAGATTAAAGGTGACCAAACCCTACTGGAGTGATGAATTGACAAGTTTATGGAAAAACATGTGTGAATCTGAAAAGCGGTATACAAAATGTAAATCTGATAAACACTGTAAAAGAGTAAACTTTCAACTATTTAAAATATCTAGAAACAAATTTGATAGAGCATTGAGACAAGCACAACGCAATTATAAGAAAAAACTTGTTAATGATTTGGAGAACTTCAACACCAGAAACCCCAAAGATTTCTGGAACCACTTAAAGTCATTGGGTCCTAAGAAAAAGGCAGAAATTCCAATGCAAGTTCAAATTGAGGAAAAAAATGTTTTTGAAACAAATACTATTCTCCAAAAGTGGCAAAATGACTTTTGTAATCTATATAATAAACCGAACAATATCAATTTTGACAGAGATTTTTATATCAATATATTAAGACAAAAATGTGCACTGGAAAATAGTGATAACATAAATTATGAAATTCAAAATGACCCCTTAAATAAACCTTTTTGTCATGATGAATTGAAGCAGGTAATAAAAAGGCTTAAAACTAATAAAGCTGTTGGTTGTGACAATGTTCCAAATGAGGTGCTTAAACAAAGATCAGTCTCTGAAATGTTGCTAAAATATTTTCATACTTGTTTCGAAAGTGGGATAGTACCCACAATCTGGCTCAAATCAATCATAAATCCAATTCCTAAAGATTCTAAAAAGAATCCATATGTCCCGCTCAATTACAGAGGAATCAGCCTTTGATCTTGTGTGTCAAAAGTATATTCATCTTTAATTAATAAAAGGATAACAACCTATTGTAATATTTCGGATTTAATAGTTGATGAACAAAACGGTTTTCGTTCAGGACGATCATGTGAAGAACACACATTTACACTAACATGTCTTATCAGGAATCAATTGTCAAAATCGAAATCGGTATTTGCAAGTTTCATTGACCTTGAAAAAGCCTTTGACTGGGTAGATAGAGATTTGTTGTTTTATAGACTATTAACTTATGGTATTACTGGTAAAATATATAAAGCCATAAAATCACTTTACAACAATACCTTCTCATGTGTCCGTGTAAATAACTGGATGACCGGTTGGTTTAGTGTCAGTTCAGGGGTAAAACAAGGAGACAATTTATCCCCAACATTATTTTCTATCTATATAAATGATTTAGCAGTAACATTAAAAGAGTTAAACCTGGGCATAGATATAAATGGTCAAAAATTATGTATCCTTCTTTATGCAGATGATTTAGTTTTAATTGCTGAAAATGAGAAAGATTTACAAACCCTGCTGAATAAAATGAATGAATGGTGTTTACAATGGAAATTAAATATTAATATTAATAAATCTAATGTTGTTCACTTCAGACCTGTCAAAAAAAGGCGATCAAAATTTAATTTTCAATATGGAAACACTCAGCTTAACTAGATTGGGCCAACTCGGCGCCAACATATCCCCAGACAGGTCATCACTCACGCCACAGGTTTTGATCGGGAATTTTTTAAAACATAATTACCCATTATTATATGAACTTCAGCACATCAATCTACTCTGTTTATATCTTCCAAGGAAGATGGTGTATCCCCAGACGCCGAATACATAACTCAAATTATATTTTCAATCTTCCTGCAATGATAACTCTAAACCTATTTTCAAAGTATTTAAATGATTGATGACTGAATGTCCATTCTAAAATAATAATCCCAAAAGAGCATATCTGTTTCTATATTTGTTGACAAATAAAATATTATTTTTAACTCAACTCATCATACTTTTCAATCTTCCTTCAAAGTATTTAAATGATTGATGATTCAATGTCCATTCTAAAATTCATAATCCCAAAAGCGCATATCTGTTTCTATATTTGTTCACAAATAAAATATTATTTCAAAAAAAATTATTTATATTATTATTTTATTATATTATTTTTAGAATTTGCAAATTGTTTTCAGTTATTCATTTCCTCTATACCTATATATGTGGTCCATATATATGCAACCTAAATATGTGACACAATCTCAGTTCTGACTCCCCTTTGTGTTATATGTAATGAAGCCCACCACCTCCCACCCCCACCCCTCTCCCCTTCTCCACACCTCTCTCACTATTACACAAGATCTGCAACCCCATTGAGTTCTTTGTTTCTCATCTGATATCATTAAATACCTTTGTTTATTTAGTGTCACTCAATATAGCTGGAGGTCCCAGAGGTGGGTGGGGGGAATCCGGGTGGGGGATGCATAAATGGTAAACAAACAATCTATATAAAAGGGGTACTCAAATACAAAAAGAATTGAGAATTTTAAGTATGTGATTATCAACTGAAATGAGTTCATAACTGTAGGAGCTGTGTCAAAATTAACTGAGGCAAGTTGAATAAAACTGGGCTAGTTGAGGGTTAAAAATCCCCTAGTTTTACTACATAAGGATATAATTTCATTAATATTGGGACTTAAAGCTCACTTAAAGTGTCCATTTTGTCTACTTGAATATGTTTAACCAGTTTCATTTTAAAAAGTTAAAAACTCAGCAAGCAGAGGTATAACACACAAAAATAAGTTCTTAAAAGACTAAGATAGCCATAACATTATTAATATTCAAAATTTCAATAGACAGGCATTTCCTTTTTTAAAAATTCAAAGATTTCAGCTCTATAACCCACATAGTTTGACAGTTACTGGGCTTTAAAGTGGCATAATGTCCATAAATTGGGTTTATGTGGGCATTTTACAATTGTTAAAGAGACCTTAGCAATTAAACAACAGATCTGAAACTTTTTGGGGGACATACATAACAAACAAAAATTATATATAATACAGTTTAAGACTTGTCACACTAAGCATTTCCAAATAACAGGGCAAAATACGGAAAAAATGTCCAAAAAGGCACTTGGGCGAGTGTCTATGGCCCTCATACACAGGTTAAATGTCTACTAAAAACCTTGATTTTTGGCACATGTAAAAAGAACATAATAATGCATTCCCAGATGGGATTTCAGCTCCATCAATCACATAGTTTAACAGTCACAGGGCTTAAAGGTGGTAAAAAGTCCAAATATTGGGTCTCTGTGGGCCTTTTAGAGATCTCGGTGTGGCTTTCAAATTAAAGCTTCAGACTTAAAATTTGTTACATACTAAGATTACACATAGAATATGTATCTAATAAAGTTTGAAACTTCTCAGACTTACCATTTCCAAGTTACAGAGTAAAATATGTGAAAAATGTCTTAAAAGGGTCACTCAGGTGGGTGTTTAAGGTCCTCATACACAGGTTAAATGTCTACTTGAAGCCTTGATTTTTGGCACATGTAAAAAGAACATAATAATGTATTCCCAGATGAGATTTCAGCTCTATCAGTCACATAGTTTAACAGTCACAGGCCTTAAAATTGGCAAAAAGTCCAAATACTGGGTCTTTATGGGGCCTTCTAGAGACCTAAATGTGGCCTTCAAATTAAAGCCTCAGACTTAAAATTTGTCACATACTAAGATTACACATAGAATATGCATCTAATACAGTTTGAAACTTCTTAGACTTACCATTTCCAAGTTACAGGGCAAAATATGTGAAAAATGTCTAAAAATGGTCACTCGGGTGGGGATTTATGGTCCTCATACACAGGTTAAATGTCTTCTTAAAGCCTTAATTTTTGGCACATATATAAATAACATACTAATATCTTCCCAGATAGGATTTGAGCTCTATCAGTCACATAGTTTGACAGTCACAGGGCTTAAAAGTAGCAAAAAGTCCAAATATTGGGTCTTTGGGAGCCTTTTAGAGACCTCAATTTGACCTTCAAAATTAAAGCTTCAGACTTAAAATCTGTTACATACTAAGATTACACACAGAATATATATCTAATACAGTTTGAAACTTCTCAGACTTACCATTTCCAAGTTACAGGGAAAAAGATGTGAAAAATGTCTTATAAGGGTCACTCGGGTGGGTGTTTATGGTCCTGATACACAGGTTAACTGTCTATTAAAGGCCTAAATGTTGGGGCACATATAAGAAAACACATAGATATATTCCCAGATGATATTTAACTTAGATGAGAGACATAGTTTGAAAGCTACAGTGCTTGAAAGTGGCAAAAAGTGCATAAATTGGGTCTCTGTGGGCACTTTTGAGACCTTAAGTCGACCCCTTTGGGTAAACCTACAGCCCTAAAATTTTCTACAGACAAGGATTACATATCAAAGTTATACCTAGCGCAGTTTGAGACTCATCAGAATTACCACTTCCAAATTATAGGGCAAAATATGTGAAAAGTATAGCAAAAAATCCCCAAGTGGGGGTATTTATGGGCCTCAAACACAATTTTCTCCTCAACTTAAAGTCGTGATTTTCGGCACATGTACTAAAAACATATTAATGTGTTGTCAGGTAAAATTTCAGCCAGCTGAGCATCATAGTTTGTGACCTACAGGGCTCTAAGTGGCCAAAAGTCCAATTTCTGACCTTAAGGTGGCCATAAGTTCTTTTTTACTGGGAGTTTAAGGTCACCTTAAAATAGGGATCTTCCTTTGGGCACCCTTAACATGTGTACCAAGTTTGAAAAAAAAATATTAATTTGTTTTTGAGTTATCGCGTCCACAAGGAAATTTCTACGGCGGCGGCGGCGGCGGCGCGACGGACCTGAATCCAATATATCCCCGACTTTCGTCTGGGGATATAATTACTGCTCCTCTTACAAGTACCTAGGCACATACCTAGATGAGCATTTAAAGTTCACTCAGTGTATCAGTACATTGTCAGATTCTGGAAGTAGATCATTAGGTAGTATCTGTTCAAAACTGAAATACCTGAAAGATGTAAGATTCAAAACTTACACTAAACTCTATAACGCACATGTATGTCCTATTCTTGACTATGGTGCCTCTGTATGGGGTTATAAAAACAGTGCACAGTGTGACAGTGTCCAAAATAAGGCGATACGATATTTCCTGGGTGTTCATAAATTTACCCCTCTGGCAGCAATAAATGGAGAAATGGGATGGCTCCCTTGCAAATATAGGCACTATCTATGTATGCTTAGACTGTGGAACCGCTTGATAAAAATGGACTCCAGCAGAATTACCAAAAAAGTATTCCTATGGGATTATGAAAAATGCACAGCAAATTGGTCAAATGATATAAGAGAAATACTTCGATTAATAAACATGCAGAATCATTTTATTTCAAAAATCCCTGTTAATACTAAACATGTAAAAGAATTATTTATGGCGAAAACAGAGAATGATTGGAAGCTAGAGCTGGAATCAAAACCTAAATTAAGGGTGTACAAAACTTTTAAAAATAAATATGAAACGGAAAACTATCTCAACACATACATATCAAAATCAAAAAGATCACTATTAGTTCAATTCAGAACAGGAGTGTTGCCACTAAGAATAGAAACTGGAAGGTTTCATCTTATAAAGGACACTAGTTCCAATAAACTTAGAAAATTAAATGTAGATGAGCATACTTGCCCATTATGTAAATCAAATGAAGTGGAAGATGAAATACACTTTCTGTGTCACTGTGTTGCCTATGAAAATCTACGATCAAACCTGTTCAAATCTGTTGTACAAAATATTCCCCAGTTCCACAGTTTATCGGACAATGAAAAATTTGTTATAATTGTCAATTCATACGAGAAATAACTGGTTGATTTTATTTACCAAGCATGGAGAATAAGACAGGATTTGCTTAATAAATAGAACATACTTATTCATTCTATGTTGGTGTGTGTCATATTTTCTGTAGTATATTTACTTTGTCACTAATGTAATTGTTACTAGTTGGTACACTTTCCTTTTCAAAAATATCTTTTGCCTAATGCTGGTAATACTGTAATTTATCTAACACTATAACCATGTTAATTATTGTCTTGATTAAGAGTGACTTATAAGCCCTTCAGGGCTGGGCAATGTTGTATTTCTGCCTGTTATCTCATTTGTATATTATATATTGCATGTCACTATAATAAATAAATAAAATAAAAAATAAATATATAGAATTCAATGATAGGGAGATTTTAGTTATTAAATTACCAGGTTAATGATAGTTATTTATTGTTCCAAAGAATTGGGTGCTTTCTGCAGATGTCGTCATCTGTACTGCTCAACGGCGTATTTAAATGACTGCCTGGATTCCAGAAGTGTCCAACTAACACTCCAGTGTACGTAGAGTCTCCTGTCACAGGTAACTTTCACAATACACCTATAACCTTCACAAGAAGAGAGGGACCACTGCCTACTGGCAATGCACTGTCAGGAACAAGACTGTTAATTGTAAAGCCACTGTCATCCAGAAAGGTGACGAGTTCAAGCCAGGCATGCATTCACACATCCACAGTGGATTGGCAGGGGCAGCCATGGTTCATAAAGTCAGGAAGGAAGTGAAGGGAAAAAGCCATGTGTGACCACTTCAAATCAGCAACTATGACAAAAAACGTCATAAATGTCCGTACTTTTATGTGTTAGCGAGTTTACGTTACTGCTTCCCTGCATAAGTTGGCCGCGGGTCGTAAGTTGGCCGCCATCATCATATTTTGAAATTTGTATATATCTAAAGGCCTGTATCATTCTTGAATGGTCTATGACAATAAGATTTATTATAACTACCACTTTTAAAACCTGTGCAGACACACATTCGTCTGTTTGATACATTTAAATGAGTGGCGGCCAACTTACGACCCGCGGCCAACTTATACAGGGAAGCAGTAGCGAGTTCTGGTAGCGCGATGGTGGTCTCGAGTCAAACGTAATTCGTTTGTTCAAGCGTATCCACGATGGACGGGTTTTCGATATGACAACGTAAACAGACAACGCTGAATATCACAACCAATGCAAGAAAAAATATCAGACATATAACAATACAATTATATCCTCAAAGTCGCTGGTTCAATATGACTGCCTATTCACTCCAAAATATTGTAAAACTGTCATCCAAAAACGAGGCCGACAGTTTATGTTTTAAATGATCGAAAGCGTGAATATATCGAAAACCCATACATTGGCTAAATTTGTGTGGTGTAGGGGAAATTCTTGTGGGGCGGTTACCAAAAACTAGGGCTGTGACGGGTGCTGAAAAACGGCATCAAGTACTCGCTCTCTGACAACCGGCCCGAATTCGAGTAACCGCGAGATTTAGTATCTACCATTAGAAGTCTTCTGTAAACAAATAGTCGGTTCCGGAAATGAAACTTTTGTAGACGTGGTTACCTCGGCTCTACTTTACTTGCGTGTAGAGCCGTGGCACGACCCCACATAGAACTGGAGATTTGCATAAAACACAAATATCATACAAATGTGTACACATAACTGTTCCCACAACTATTTTGTTTCATTTTCTTCAACATTCAATCAACATGCAAACATGTTTGACAAAAAATATATGACATTTCCTGATTTTCAGGAAGTATTGTATTTGTTGTGTCTTTGGCTAAATATCAACTGGTTCTAATTATATTAAACCATGTTCAGTCATTTTTTCAAGTTTTATTCAACAGAAAAAGATTTTTTGCAAATCTCCAGTTCTATGTGGGGTCGTGCCACGGCTCTACACGCAAGTAAAGTAGAGCCGAGGTAACCACGTCTAAAACTTTTGAAGAAAAACGTTTTCTATTTGACCATATATTATAGAATATGGAGTAAATTGTATGTTTTCAAGCGAAAATAACAACTTTAATTGATAGTATGTGATGGAAATGCTGAAATGTAGCATATTTTACAGAAGCGTTTGATTACATGGGCGATAATACAATACATCGCGAGTAACCGAGTTTTTAAAATGGACCAATAATAGTCGCCTATAACATCCATGAAGCTCCGTGCTCCGCGCTCCATGCTCCGACCTAATTTCCTCCGACCTCATTTGCTCCGACCTCAACTTGACCACAATGTCCTCTTCCAATATTTTATAACAAGAATATTTTTTTTAAAAGGCGTACTACTTATAGTGCTTCTTTCGTAGTTTTAACATTAAACAATAAAGCAATTTTGTTCATATGGCTCTATAATAATGTTATGTTGTGTGTATTGTATTTTTTTCTGCAAACATAAACAAGAGGAGAGTGCCCGTGAACGGGCACTGTGTCAGCTGACTGAATGTTTTTGATTTGTGATGGTGATAATGAGAGGAAAGCATAATTATCAGGGAAAGGGCTGTACAGAAATACAGTAAATGGTAACTGAACAGCATGTTCGAAAGATATTCCGAAGCTGACAGAAGAAAAGGACAAAAAAGTTGTGCCCTGCAAATGGTATTATGAAATAAAGTAACAAGGTAATTGTTTAAGTGTAAAAAGTAGGTTAAAAATATTTACAGAAATACTATAAATGCAATATCCTCGTTCGACCATGAAGAAGGGGTCCAAAGGTCAAATCTGACCATACCAAAAGATTCCCAGCCAAAGAATTTAGGATGGTTTACCATCCCAAACCTCTCGGACCAATAATAAGTGAGTCATAGGCACTTTTTAAGTTTGGCTATCCTTGTTTGACCTTGACGGAGGGGTCCAAGGTCAAATCCGACCACACAAAAAAATTCCCAGCCCATGATTTCCTGTAGCTTGTTTACCATCCCAAACCTGTAGGACCAATAATAAGCGAGTTCTAAGCAATTGTAAGTTTGGCTATCCTCAATTGACCTTGAAGGAGGGGTCCCAGGTCAAATCTGACCACACCAAAAGAATCCCAGCCCATGATTTCCTATATGTTGGTTTACCATCCCAAACCTCCAAGACCAATAATACGCGAGTTATAAGCACTTTTAAGTTTGGCTATCCTCATTTGACCTTGAAGGAGGGGTCCAAGGTGAAATCCGACCACACCAAAAAATTCCCAGCTCATGATTTTCTATAGGTTGGTTTTCATTCCAAACCTCTAGGACCAATAATAAGCGAGTTATAAGCACTTTTATGTTTGGCTATCCTCATTTGACCTTGAAGGAGGGTTCCAAGGTCAAATCGGACCATATTAACAGATTCCCAGCCCATGATTTCCTACAGGTTGGATACAATGATTTACTCAACAGTGAGAACCTGAAAGAAGCTATTGCTCAGCTATGCCATGACATAGAGGTCTGCAATTTCACTATGTTATAGCTGACCAAAACGTCTGTGAATAACATATTTAACAAAATACTCTAAATGTAATAGTTTTCAAGTTACAACTGATTTACTCAAGAGTGAGAACCTCAAAGTAACTATTACTCAGCTATGCAATGAGCTACAAGTCTGAATTTTTGCTCTGTTATAGCTGACCTAAAAGTAGGTGAACAACATATTTAAGCAAAATACTGTAAATGCAATAGTTTTCAAGTTACAACTGATTTACTCAATAGTGAGAACCTGAAAATAGCTATTGCTCAGCTATGCCATGAGCAATAGGTCTGTAATTTCACTATGTTATAGCTAACCCAAAAGTAGGTGAACAATATATTTTAACAAAATACTCCAAATGCAATATTTTTCAAGTTATAGCCGATTTACTCAACAGTCAGTGCCTGAGAATAGCTATTGCTCAGTTGTGCCATGAGCTACAGGTCTGTAATTTCACTATGTTATAGCTGACCCAAAAGTAGCTGAATAACATATTTGCACAAATTTCTGTAAAGGCAATAGTTTTCCAATTACAACTGATTTACTCAACAGTGAGAACTTCAAAGGAGCTATTACTCAGCTATGCAATGAGCCACAGGTCTGGAACTTCACTATGTTATAGCTGACCCCAAAATAGGTGAATAACATATTGAAACAAAATACTCTAAATGCAATAGTTTCCAAGTTATAAGTGATTTACTCAACAGTGATAACCTAAAAGTAGCTATTACTCAGCTATGCCATGAGCTACAGGTCTGAAATTTTACTATGTTATAGCTGACCCAAAAGTAGCTGAATAACATATTTATACTAAATTCTCTAAATGCAATAGTTTTGCAATTACAACTGATTTACTCAATAGTGAGAACCTCAAAGTAGTTATTACTCAGCTATGCAATGAGCTACAGGTCTGAAATTTTACTATGTTATAGCTGACCCAAAAGTAGGTGAACAACATATTTAAGCAAAATACTGTAAATGCGATAGTTTTGAAGTTACAACTGATTTACTCAATAGTGATGACCTAAAAGTAGCTATTACTCAGCTATGCCATGAGCTACAGGTCTGAAATTTTACTATGTTATAGCTGACCCAAAAGTAGCTGAATAACATATTTATACGAAATTCTCTAAATGCAATAGTTTTCCAATTACAACTGATTTACTCAATAGTGAGAACTTTAAAGTAGCTATTACTCAGCTATGCCATGACCTACAGATCTGAAATTTCACTATGTTATAGCTGGCCCAAAAGTAGCTGAATAACATATTTATACGAAATTCTCTAAATGCAATAGGTTTTAAGTTACAAGTGATTTACTCAATAGTGAGAAATTCAAAGTAGCTATTACTCAGCTATGCCATGACCTACAGATCTGAAATTTCACTATGTTATAGCTGGCCCAAAAGTAGCCGAATAACATATTTATACGAAATTCTCTAAATGCAATAGTTTTGCAATTACAACTGATTTACTCAATAGTGAGAACCTCAAAGTAGTTATTACTCAGCTATGCAATGAGCTACAGGTCTGAAATTTTACTATGTTATAGCTGACCCAAAAGTAGGTGAACAACATATTTAAGCAAAATACTCTAAATGTAATAGTTTTCAAGTTACAACTGATTTACTCAAGAGTGAGAACCTCAAAGTAACTATTACTCAGCTATGCAATGAGCTACAAGTCTGAATTTTTGCTCTGTTATAGCTGACCTAAAAGTAGGTGAACAACATATTTAAGCAAAATACTGTAAATGCAATAGTTTTCAAGTTACAACTGATTTACTCAATAGTGAGAACCTGAAAATAGCTATTGCTCCGCTATGCCATGAGCTATAGGTCTGTAATTTCACTATGTTATAGCTAACCCAAAGGTAGGTGAACAATATATTTTAACAAAATACTCCAAATGCAATATTTTTCAAGTTATAGCCGATTTACTCAACAGTCAGTGCCTGAGAATAGCTATTGCTCAGTTGTGCCATGAGCTACAGGTCTGTAATTTCACTATGTTATAGCTGACCCAAAAGTAGCTGAATAACATATTTGCACAAATTTCTGTAAAGGCAATAGTTTTCCAATTACAACTGATTTACTCAACAGTGAGAACTTCAAAGTAGCTATTACTTAGCTATGCAATGAGCCACAGGTCTGGAACTTCACTATGTTATAGCTGACCCCAAAGTAGGTGAATAACATATTGAAACAAAATACTCTAAATGCAATAGTTTCCAAGTTACAAGTGATTTACTCAACAGTGATAACCTAAAAGTAGCTATTACTCAGCTATGCCATGAGCTACAGGTCTGAAATTTTACTATGTTATAGCTGACCCAAAAGTAGCTGAATAACATATTTATATGAAATTCTCTAAATGCAATAGTTTTCCAATTACAACTGATTTACTCAATAGTGAGAAATTCAAAGTAGCTATTACTCAGCTATGCCATGACCTACAGATCTGAAATTTCACTATGTTATAGCTGGCCCAAAAGTAGCTGAATAACATATTTATACGAAATTCTCTAAATGCAATAGTTTTGCAATTACAACTGATTTACTCAATAGTGAGAACCTCAAAGTAGTTATTACTCAGCTATGCAATGAGCTACAGGTCTGAAATTTTACTATGTTATAGCTGACCCAAAAGTAGGTGAACAACATATTTAAGCAAAATACTGTAAATGCAATAGTTTTCAAGTTACAACTGATTTACTCAATAGTGATGACCTAAAAGTAGCTATTACTCAGCTATGCCATGAGCTACAGGTCTGAAATTTTACTATGTTATAGCTGACCCAAAAGTAGCTGAATAACATATTTATACGAAATTCTCTAAATGCAATAGTTTTCCAATTACAACTGATTTACTCAATAGTGAGAACTTTAAAGTAGCTATTACTCAGCTATGCCATGACCTACAGATCTGAAATTTCACTATGTTATAGCTGGCCCAAAAGTAGCTGAATAACATATTTATACGAAATTCTCTAAATGCAATAGGTTTTAAGTTACAAGTGATTTACTCAATAGTGAGAACTTCAAAGTAGCTATTACTCAGCTATGCAATGAGCCACAGATCTGAAACTTCACTATGTTATAGCTGATCCCAAAATAGGTGAATAACATAGGAAACAAAATACTGTAAATGCAATAGTTTCCAAGTTATAAGCGATTTACTCAACAGTGATAACCTAAAAGTAGCTATTACTCAGCTATGCCATGAGCTACAGGTCTGAAATTTTACTATGTTATAGCTGACCCAAAATTAGCTGAATAACATATTTACACGAAATTCTCTAAATGCAATAGTTTTGAAGTTATAAGCGATTTACTCAACAGTGATAACCTAAAAGTAGCTATTACTCAGCTATGCCATGAGCTACAGGTCTAAAATTTTACTATGTTATAGCTGACCCAAAAGTAGCTGAATAACACATTTACACGAAATTCTCTAAATGCAATAGTTTTTAAGTTACAAGTGATTTTACTCATGATGGAAGTTACTGAAAAGCCCAAAAGTAGCTATTACTCACTTAGCTATTGAGACAGGCACCCAACTTACTCACCATATTGTAGCTATGAAAAAAGTAGCTGAATAACATATTTTAACAAAATGCTCTAAATGCAACATTTTTCAAGTTATAAATGATTTTGTGCATGATTTCATGAATTTTAATGCATTAAAAATTATTAAAAAAATTTATTAAAAAAAAAGTAAGACAGATCCAGGTCTCATACTCACAAGAGAATCTACCTGTGGCCTAGTACATATATGCAAGATATGAGAGAAATCCCTGCAATAGTCACTGAGAAAATTGTGATTAAGTGTTGAAATTTTCACACTTTTGGTGGGGGTACCCCCTTGTAATGTCTCTAGCAAACAGACGAACAGACAGATTTGCATGCCTTGAACAATTTTTCATCCTCGATAGATAAGGTATCTTTTAAAAAAAACAGCACGTCTCTAGGCCTTGTAGTTTTGGAGGAGAAGTTGTTCACGGGGACGCAGACGCGGACGCCCACGCCGCAGAGTGACGACATAATGTCAGCTGACTGACAAGTCAGCTGACATAAAAACGGATTTATAAAGGAATTATTTGCTGAAGTTTTAAACTTCAAAGGGTCAGAAATCTACTTAACAAAATAATATTTATAATAATGTAAATTATATTTATCTTGATTTTTCTTATAAAGATCAATATTACTCTGTGGCTACAACCTGTACCAAGAAAATAAAATCAGAGGAGCAGATAGATCTGTGGTGAAATAAATATTATAATACATCAAGTGTTCTGACAAAAATGGCAGGGAAGGGGGGTGGGGGGGGGGGGGGGGGGGGCTGGAGCAGGAGCAATAGTTACATGGAGCAGTTGTGTAATCCATGGGGTAATGTTGCTTATGCTTAAGATTGTTTATGGTTAAATAAATGAGGTTTAGGGAGGTTGGAGAAGGAGCAATATTTACATGGAGGAGTTGTGTGATCCATGGGCTAAGGTTGCTCCATGATACATCTGCTCCTCCTCTGACTTCATTTCCTCTGACCTCGATGAAACTACAATATTGTTAGGTTTTGGATAGCCCTTTGCTTAAAAATTTAGTTCTTGGTTAATAAGGTTATTAAAGATATTTTGCTATGGTCTCTAGTTATATCATTTGCTTTTATCATAACCTCATAAATGCAGTACAATTGAGGACAGATGAAATTAAGTCAGATGGATCATATGGACTCCATGGATCAACTCCATGGATCATACCATGCTCCATGGTAATTATATCACTCCTTCTCCAACCTCACTATGCCCTATTTATCAGCTATAAAATAGCTCCATGTATATATTGCTCCTTCCCATACAGGTTGGAGGAGGAGTGATACCATGGGGCACTGTATGGTCCATGGAGTAAAATTTGCTCCATGAAAACCATGCTCCTCCTCTGAATTAATTTTGTCTGGTCTCAAGTGAACTGCACTTTGAAGTGGTTTATAATAAAAGGAAATTATATTATTAAAGACCATATCAAAATATCTTTAATAACCTTATTAACCAAGAACTAAATATTTTTAGGCAAAGGGCTATCCAAAATCTAACAATATTGTAGTTTCATCGAGGTCAGAGGAAATGAAGTCAGAGGAGGAGCAGATGTGTCATGGAGCAACCTTAGCCCATGGATCACACAACTCCTCCATGTAAATATTGCTCCTTCTCCAACCTCCCTCTACTTTATTTATTTAACCATAAACAATATTCTTGTGAATATTGCTCCTCCTCCAACCTTCCCCTGTCATACTTATTTCTTTAATTATATATAAACAAGAAAAAGCTTATAAATAACTAAATAAAGAGCTAAATAAACAATTAACTTTTTAAAATATAAGTACAAGTACACAATAAATGCACATTAACATAACCTTTCCAAATAAATCATTGACGATTATTCAGAAACTTTGATATGCATGCATGTTAAAGCCTCTTCTTGTTTGCAATTATTGAAGGGGACATTATAATGGTTTTGAACTCGGAGCAAATAGTGAGGGCGGAGTCGGAGCATGGAGCACGGAGCTTCATGGATGTCATAGGCGACTGCTACTCAAATGGACTCGAGTACAAGCCAAGACTGCCTCGTACACCGAGGCTCGAGTACTCGTTCGCAGCCCTACTGTACCAAAAACCCACCTTACCTCCACAGTAGATATGAGGTCGAAACAGGTGTGTACGAAGCAAAATCAGTTTTTATAAACTAAAATTATTTCATTCATTAATGTGATAACGGTTTTGTTTTTCAAAAGATGTCCTGTTGGTGTGTCCTGACCATGTCCTGTTTATACTTCACTGCCAGAAATGGGAGCACTTTGTCTTTTGCGACATATTACGTAAATGGTTATATCTAGATTCCAAAAGTACACGGATGGTCATTAAGATATAGTAGATGATCATTATGTCGATATGCTCATTAAGTCGATCGGTCAGCATTGACAGCTTTACCGCACATCGCAAACTTCATTTGAATTGGAAAATAAACAAACACCCTTTTCTTAAATTTATTCTACAAAAATAGTCATTCAATATGTTCCAAGCGGATATATTTTTATATTTTCTGAAATTAACACTAAAATATTACATCAATACAGAAATAAACCATCCAGTTTATTATAATACAACTAGAATAAAATCTATCTGCAAATTTTTGTTCTATAGATGTAATTGATAATCTTGTAACAAAGCTTTCATCTTGTTGATCCCTATGAAAGTGGTGGTACTAGGTGATCGACTTAATGATCAACCTTAGAAATGACATTCTGTTTTCTGCATTTTCAAAACCAAGTTTGAAGTTTCTGTTGAAAAAAAATCTTAGAAGTGTTGCAGCAGTTTGTTAGTTTATTTGCTTTATGAAGTCATATTTTTCAATGTACCTTAATATTTTAAGGTTGATTTTAATTTTATGAAGTTAGAACAATCACTCTTTATAAGTGTCCCTTAAGTGATCGACTTTACGATCATCCACTATAAATGGTCACAGAGATAAACGGTCTTCAAAGTTTTCAAATTTAAATAGTGTAAATAGCAAAATCGCATGAGCCTTGTATCCATCTCTTGCAGGTTATTTGACTCTGTACTTAAATGTACACGTTTCTGGGATACATCTAGTCCTTCATTTGCTCCCACCACTCTAATTCATTTGTTATTCAGATTCCTTTCTTTGAGCTGGTTGTTCCCAGATAGCATCCCGCCGTCGGACCGACGTTGGCTGTTGGTCGCAAGGTCGGCAGATTTTGCCGACGTTGGGCCGACGTTGGGCCGACGGTGGCTTGCCAACCACTATTCATGTTAGATTTCTCTATATTTTGCCGACGTTGGGCCGACATTGGGCCAACGGTGGATTTTTATTCAAGATGGCGGCGAGCAATAATAGGGGATTTGGGGAAACTTGGAAAAAAATTATTAATTATGGTATATCTAAAAGTCATATTTCAGTCAGCCTACAAATTTTAGCTAACCATTTAACAATTTTACACATAAAAATGATATTATTATTATAAATTTACACCCAAAAAGTTGTTGGTGAACAGTGTCTGATTGGCTCATGCTATGCATACAATATAATTTTTACTGGTGGTTTGCCGACGGTCAAAAAGCCGTTGGCCCGACGTCGGCAGCCGACGTCGGACCGACGGATGTGCTGACGTTGGGCCAACGTCGGTCCGACGGCGGAATGCTATCTGGGGTTAAGCCCGAGATTCTTCAGCTGAGCCACCTAGAAATGGTCTCATATCCATATCTAACTTTTCCAGCATTATAAGGTCTGCAGCTTCATCAGTAGCAGTGTACTTTCTTGGAAGTTGAGGACTAACATTTTGAATTTTTTCCTTGTCCTGGACAACTTCTCAGACTTTGTGTGTTTATAAACAATATGTTTGGTCAAAACATCTTCTCTTCGTGCCCATGTACTTGGACAGGAAGGACATTGAAAATAAAGGACCTCTTTCTGCTTTGGCTTTGCCACAATTTTTAATGCGCCTTCTAAAATTTGATGGATCATTGAATGCTCTTCCGCATTCCCAATATGTCTTGCTGAATGCCATTTCTTCTTTCTAAAAGAAAACATAAGGGTATATCTTTAGTATTAGCTCTGTAAGGTTTTATACCTCATACTTATCCAGAAGGAGAAACTTAACTCGCCTTAAATAAGCCTCATTTTATTCAGTTTTTATATTTTCTCTTGTGCATAACAGCATTAAAGGCATCTCCTCAATGCCTTCTGCAAAAAGTTGTTCCTGGTTGGCCAAACCAGTTTCCTCTTCACTTCCTTCTATTTCTTGTTCCATTAGAAAAATATCATTTCCTGAATCCACAGATTCAGCCAAATCTAGTTGATTTCCACAGATCCCAATGCCCAGATCAGCTTGTTGCTGGGAATTTACTGTGGGGTTTTCTGCATCAACTGACCCTGAAGAATTATGATGAGTCACAATACCCGAGCAGCTGTTTGTCCCGGGATTCACATGAGGTTGTCCCAAGTCAGAAGGGGCCACAGTGGCAGAGTGGTAACACTCTCGCCTCCCACCTCTGAGGCCGGGGTTCAGTTCCCGGCAATCCTCAAGTGGGAAAGCTGGTAGTTGCTTGCTTTTGGTCGGCAGTTTACAGTACAGAACCCTGACGAACTGTATGTACTGGTTTCCTCTGCCCTTCCAACTACCCATCGTGATATGACCTGTACAGTTTTGAAAGTGACGTAAAACCCCAAATAAATAAATAAAATAAAGATTCTTCAGAGCCCTGTGCCACACCCAAATGTTCCAGACAGGACCCACTACCCTGATCAGCAGACATGGGAGAGGCATTTACGTGGTGTAACCTAGTCCCATTTGCCTCTGTGTGACACATTCTACAAGATGCACCAACATCTTTAGAATTCCCTGTTATGCTCAACTGAGTACCACAGGTTCTCTCCTGAGATTTACCTGCTACAGTTGCTCCTGCACAACAGGACCCTTCATCTTCCTCAACGAAGCAAGGGAAAGGTACATTTATCCCCACAATTCCATCAAATGTACTATGCTGTAGCTCATCCACACTCTCAGTCAGGCTTTGGTAATCATCTTGTGTTCTATTTACTTTCATAGGACTATTTGGAGCAGATGAAGCCTTAGTCCAATCAATAATTTCATTTCCATGATAAGCTTTTAGCCTATCAAAATGTACAACTTTGGATTTTGATCTCTTGGATGCCTGTATTCGATATAAGACATCACCAATTTTTTCAACTATTAGATATGGACCTGTCCAAAATCTTTGCAATTTAGGGAAAATTCCTACTTTCTTTCTTGGGCAAAAGAGCCACACAAAGTCTCCGCTGTCAAATGTTTTTCCAGAGCTTTTGATATCATAGTACTTCTTCTGACGATTGGCATTCTTGCCCAACTGTGTTCTAGCATAGTCATGAGCCTTTGCCATTCTTTCCTTCAGACTTGTAATATACTCTACCTCTTGATCATCACTGTGATCATGCAGCTTTTCATACATTATATCTAAAGGGAGATTGACCTCTCTTCCAAGCATCATCATGTTTGGACTTACTTCAGTGCTACTTTGAGGAGTTGCCCTATAAGCCATGGAAAGCAGAGGTACAAATGCATCCCAGTCTCTTTGGCTTTCTGAAACAAAGTTGCTTAGCATGTTTTCTAGGGTACGATTAAATCTTTCCACTAATCCATCAGATTGTGGATGAAATCCTGTTGTTCTTGTTTTATCTATTTCCAACATCTAGCATAGTTCCTGAAATAGTTTACTCTCAAATTGTCTCCCTTGGAGAGTAAGAATTTGACGAGGTACACCAAATCTTGTAATGAAGCCATCCACCAGTTTTTCAGCAACAGTCTCTGCTTCTTGATTCTTCATAGGATAGGCCTCTGCCCATTTGGTAAAATAGTCAACAACTACCAAAATGTATCTCATGCCAGAACATGATTTGGGTAAAGGACCTAAGATGTCAATTCCTATCCATTCTAGAGGTAACCCACTGTATATTTGGTTAAAGGTGCCCTGTTTCTTGATGCACATAATGAACAACTTCTGCAAAGATTCTCAACATCTTCCCTGCAGTTATTCCAGTAGTACCTGTTTCTAAGCTTTGCCAAAGTTTTTGCAACACCCAGATGACCATTGGTTGGTCCTTCATGTAGCAAGTGCAAGAAGGGACATACTGGGTGTTATACTGTCTTCATGCATTTTATACAGTATTCCATCACATACATCCAGCTGATCCCATAATGTCCAGTATGTTTTGAATTCTTGGCTTTCATGGGATATATCTTTCCACAATGGTTTTGATTCATCATTTTGTTTCATCTTGAGGAAACAACCAAGTATGGGGTCTTCCTGTTGACCTTTCCTCTATTCAGAAGTGTTTTGCTCAGAAGGTTTATCACCATCATTAAGCTCCGAAGGTTCTTTATCCTTCTTCAGTTTTTCATCCCAAGAGGAAGTTACAGCACAGACATGTAATTCCTCCCAATCTTGGATTTTGCACTGTTTACATGGAATGCTTGACAACCCATCAGCATTCCTGTGCTAACGTCCTGGCCGGTGCTCAATTTCAAAATCAAAACCTGATAAGCTTTCCAACCAACGAGCTACCTGTCTTTCTGGTTCTTATTTTGAACTTCTTTCCATAGAGATAGTGCCTGAAGTATTTCACAAAATACACCACAGCCAAAAGGTCTTTGTGTGTTACACAATAGTGTCTTTCACAGTTGGAAAAGGATTGCTACCATATGCATTCACTTTCTCTCCATCATCAAAAACTTGGGATAATACAGCACCGATTGAGTAATCAGATGCATCTGTGTCCAGTATAAATGACTTTTCCACAGATGGGTATGCCAGTATTGGAGAGGTAGTCAATTTTCTTTCAATGTTTCAAATGAAGATTGACATTTATTTGTCCAGTTAAGGGCTCTGCAATCTCTGAGAAGTCCCGGATAAATTTCCTGTAGTCCTATAAAGCTGCAGATTTCATGCACATTGGTTGGTACAGGCCACTCTTTTATTGCTACTATCTTCTGAGGGTCTGTTTCAATTCCCTTTTCAGACACTTTGTGTCTCAGATAAAACACTTCCGTTTGAAATAAGTGACATTTTCTGGGTTTTAATTTTAACCCTGCATTTTGCAATCTCTCAAAGACTTCAGTCAAATGTTCCATTCCTTGTTCAAAAGTTTTACAAGGAATAATGATATCATCAAGGTATATCAAAAGTGTTTTAAATTGTAGGCCAGCAAGTACATTTTTCATTGACCTTTCAAAGGTTCCAAGGGCATTACATAGCCCAAATGGCATCACTTTGAAGTAATATAGACCATGATAAGGTGTTGAAAAAGCTGTTTTTCCTTATCTTCTGGAATGTAGAAACTATAATTTTAGGCCTTTCATGTTCGACTGACTCTTGGCCTGCAGAGGCAGTCAGGACTAGTTTGACTTACTGTGGGAATGATTTCTGGTGGCTTCATTGCTTTGTTCAGATTTAATTTCAGGCACTTACTTTTGAAGTGACTAAATTCACCTCAATTGAAGCAATTTATCTTTGTCTCACGTCTTGCTTTATACTGATATCTTGATATCTTCAACTCCTCCATTATTTTCATCAATTTTTTAATCAGTTCTTCCAGATTGCTTTCTTCTTTAGTTTTCCCAATAAAGTTGCAAAACTGAGTTGCATCTTTTTCTGTGAGACTCGGGGCTTCAGTGCTAGATGCTGTACGGATCTCCCTTATGTATCGCTTGGCCATAGGCTTCTTTGTCTTTCTGCTTGCCTGTTAGCCTCAAGCTGAACAGCCATGCTAACAAGGTCATTAAATCTTTGTGACTGAGCCAAACATAACATATTCCTTAGCTCTGGATCACCTGTAGCATCCAAAAAGTGATCACAGCAGAAACTCTCAAAGAGCTCTCTTTCTGCTCTGGGATATGCTTGGGTAGCCATGGTCCTTATGCTCTGAGCAAGTTGTGGCAATGTTTCTTTATCCCTTCTGGCTTTTGTCCTTAACTGTGTTCGGTACACAATGACTCTGTTTCCAGGATTAAATCTTTTGCTCAGTGACTCAACAAAAGCATGATAAGTCCTTCGTTCTTCTGGTCCTAAGCTCTGCATCACCAAGCATGCTTCCCCACGTAAACTAACAGCAAGATACTGTACTCTTTCATGTGGGTTCCAACCATTGAGTTCACCAACAGTTTCAAAGTGTATAAGATATTCTGACCAAGATGATTTACCATCAAAGTGATCAGGCATTACTTTTGTCTTCTTTGTGTAGGGCATGCACTCTATTATCATGTCTTGAGTCTCTCATTTCTTTTAACAATGTCTCAACCCCATGCATGATTGTATCCATGTCATGAGTTTCACTTCTTGCCTGACTTGACTCCATTCTTCTGGAATACAATGACTCTTCACAATTTATGCCAGATTCTCATGGAGACATTGTACTATGATGACCAATGTCGTTTTTCTGTGATGTTTGATATCTGGTCTTCACCCCTATATCAGCAGAAGCATCAACTGCCTCTATGTTACAAGAATTTCCATTTATCCTATCCATGATGTCAATTTACAAGTTTTACAATTCCACTGAAGTTCAAGGATCCCATTATTTTCAATTGGATCCCACTTCTGACACCAGTTGTAACAAACCAGGCGGTCGGGTTATAGTTACAAGTACTGTCAGGATGTTGTAACTACCTTAAGTAAGTTTCAGACTTCTCCAATCACCTTCCCAATGAAGTGTGCTGACTTCAGTAAGTGTATCCTGGTGTTAATCAAGACCAAGTGTCTCCACTCTCAGTTTGTCAACTGGTACTGTGGGTTCTGGTTCATAAATATCTTTATACCCCAAAGATACAAAGTATACCAAAGCACACCAAAATAAATATGAAGTAAAATTAGGGAACAAACAAAACTGTAGATGATTTTATACGTCTATACCATAACCTTTATTACTCTCGGCATTAATATTACCGGTATGATTTTCTGGTTATGGAATATTTTCTATTCCTGTTCTATATAACTATGCACAATCAACTATGCATCAATAGCAGTAACAATTGAAGCAAGCAGATAGAGAACAGATCAAACTTATTAAATAACAGTCAACAAAAATCCGTGTGATAAGTAAATCAAGAAGTATATTTAAACAAATACTGAGACTAATAGATCAGGTAAATTAGGTCAGTAAATCAAATAATATTAATGGGACTAATAACTCATAAGAGCCTAAGGGTACTTTCAGGAAGCTAATCAAATCTATCTCATAAATTATATGGAGCTATATATACTACAATTAATGCCAATAAACTTTACTCGGACTGGGACCTATGTCAGACCAGTATTCAGACCTAGACCTAACTCAGACCTAGACCTTGGTCGAACCTGGACCTTACTCGGACCTGACCTGACTCGGACCTGTTGGTCACTTTGAATATAATTAATTCTAAACAGGTTATACCTCAACAGTTTAGTACATTTGATGGTTTCTAGAGATTTTTCTGGCTCTTTACTTGGACCTTGTCTGTGACAACTGATCCATTGAGCTCTGTGTTCACCTCCTTATATAGATTTCTGAACACATCACTCCTGTGATCCTATGCCAAAAGGCACTATATTTAGAATTACAACAAATAAAACTTCTACTAACCTTGCATGTTGAAATTAAATACAGTAATTATTATACTAATTCTTGGTATTTAATCAATTTCTAGCACAAATAATTTACATTACAATACTTTTAAGCCAGTAACCTTAAACATTTACTTTATAGTGAGAAAATTAATTTGTGGTAAATAAATTACTTTCAACCAAATATTGTCGTGTATCGGCAACACCGTTAATATAAAGTGTCAACTATTGGCAACTGCCGGTAATTTTACATCGTTAATTACATTAAATCATATTAAAAGTACATTTATAACATTATGTTGGCTGCTTTATTACATTTCACATACTTTTTACCTGTTTATCTATCTTCCTTCAATCATAGATTGTTGTTAAAGTTTTGAAGTGGGAGAACAGGAAGTCAGCCATCTTTGCTACTGCAAGGGTTAAACATCTCAAGCTTTTGTCCAATCAGGTAAATGCCAAAGTTCAACAGGTCATTTGGGGATTTTTAATCCAATCACAAAAATGCATTTTACTGCTAGACAGTTGTTGACCCAGTTATTCCCTATAAAAGGGCCAACTTTGGGGTGTTTCTTCTAGTTCACTTTCTCCCTAAGGAGACAGCACATCTGAAGCATTAAAGTCCAAAGACTGTCAAGATGCCCAGATCTGCACAAGAAGGGTGAGGTTTATTTTGTAAACTTGGGTTAGGAGTAAAAGGGGGAGGAAATTGATAGACAAATTTCATGGATACAATTTAAACTTTTCTTCTAATATGATCTAGGGAATTAAAGGGAGGGAAGTGACCAGCCCCAGTTATACTGGGTTGTTCATATTTGTACATAGTGTTTGTTAGTTTGTTGAACCTAGAATAATTAAAATAATGTGGGTTGAACTTGGTCTTTCAGGGAAATCATTCTAAATCTGAATAGACAATTTAGACAATTCATCATGTTTAAATCTTGATATTGTAATATGAACCATTAATCAAACATTACTATTCATGTTGGAACCATATCACTACCCTCAGCACGCTACAATATGGCAGCTAGCACCAGACAGTTAAAACTGTGAAAATAAAGCAAAATACTGCGTTTTACCATCAAATAACAGACCAATATGCAAATTAGGGTTAATATTATTCACTATATAAAGAAAGTTAGACATAAAACCCTATAAATATGCAAACATTTAACTCGTTAGTGATATGACAACAAAAACGAACCAAAATCTGCTACTAAACCCCGGAAATCGCCGAGAAATCCCCGAAATTCATCATCCCGGAAACTATCGTTTTCTACAGTATACAGAACCCACAAGATGTGTCAGGCGTAAAATTCACAGGCCATGATTCCTTACTGGTTGTTTTCATATTTGGAAGCCCTAAAACCAATTATAAGTGAGATACAAGGCCCTTTTAGCATCATCACCCTACATTACCTTGACCCGGCACGTCAACGTTGATTCAACGTTGAATTACTGGTCAGGGTTAGAGATTGAATCCAGGTTGGTTTTGCAAACATGGTCCAGAGTCACTATGTGACATTGAAATCAAGTTGAAATTATGTTGAATTCAGGTCGTGATTTGTTGGTAGTGGGCAGAGCCTAGAGGGAATCCTTGACCAGTCAAATGACCAGTGACATCATAGGTCACATAATGGGTAATGGAAAGGTAGTGGGCGGAGCCTAATTGGAAATTCCTAAGCAGTCATATGACCAATGACATCATAGTGGTTGACAGGTGGTAACAATAACAATGGGTGTAAATATGATATGGTATCCAGGAAAAATAATGACAATAGTGAAAATAATTATTATAATGATGCGAGATAACAAGCTACATGAGGGTAAATTTATAGTGAAAATGGTGTTTTTATGTCTAAAATTATAAACTAATGGTTCAAAAATTGAGGGGTCAGTGAATTATGAGTATTGGATACCCCATCCCAAGATATTTTTTGATAAAGTTCCCTAAAATCCCATATTATTGCTCACTGCCATCTTGTATGACATCACATGTGATGTCACACGTGACATCATTATGACATCATCATAGTTGAGTTGATTCAAGGTCAGTTACTGACGTTGAAAACAGGTTGAAATTAGGTTGTGGAACATCATCGACTAAAAATCAACTTGATTTCAAAGTCAGAAGGGGGACACGGTGAGTGGTAACACTCTCGCCTCCCACCTCTGCGGCCGGGGTTCGATCCCCGTCATGGCCGTAAGTGGGAAAGCTGGTAGTTGCTTGCCGTTGGTTGGCAGTTTACAGTACAGAACCCTAGCGAACTATATGTACTGGTTTCCTCTGCCCTTTCAACTACCCGTCGTGATATGACCTGTACAGTGTTGAAAGTGACGTAAAACCCCAAATAAACAAACAAAAAAAATCAAAGTCAGAAATTTTGATTGAATCCTGAGTCAGATAATGACGCTGATACCAAGTCTAAATTAGGTTGTGCGACGTCATCAACCAAAAACCAACCTGATTTCAACGTTGAAATCAGGTCGTGTGCCTGCTGGGGAAGCAGGGGTCAGTGGTCAAATTTGACACTTGCAAAGATTGGCAAACCACAATTTCCTATAAGTTGTTTTCTCGCACAAAACCCCTAGGACCAAAGATGTAGGAGATATTAAGCCTTTTTGATATGATGCCCCCTCTCCATTTGACATTAAAGATGTGATATGGCGGCCATTTTATTTTCAAAAAAGGCCAAAATTACCCTCAGGCTTAGCTTTTCTAGTCATTTAGATTTTGTGTAAATCTAACGTAGCTAGCTGCAATACTTTAAGTTATAGAACATATCAATGAGTTTTGAACAATCAACTATGGTGGTCATGTTGTTTTTAAAATGAGGCAAAATGTTTTGCAAACATATCTTCACAGCCATAAACATTCTCTGCAAATCTGGTGAAGATATTTTCATAAATGAATGAGATATAACGATTGATGTAAAAATGTGACAAAAGCAAACATGCATGCTCTCATACATGAAAACTGTTTCCTAATCTCTCAACTGTGGCCTTTTGCTGGCATGGGATAGAAATGCAACTGTAGTAACATCAGTTTAATAGCACCCCTTTTTCATGAAAAGTTTTAAACCAAAAGCAGTTAAAGTGTTGTCATGGCAACAGTTGTTGCCAGGTACACCACTAAACCTAGTCAGTTCTAAATCATCCTGGGGTTAACATATATTGGAAATTTAACGAAGATCCATGCATTGGATTAGGATGAGGAGCAACTATAAACTGGAAAATCCAAATATCTTTAAAGTGTTGCCATGGCAACAGTTGTTTTAGATACCTCCAAAACCTAAGCAGCTGTAGATCCCCTTAGGGTAAACCCATATTGAAACTTTGGTGAAAATCTGTGCATAGGTTTAGGCTGTGGAACACGCACAAACTATATGCCAGTCGCCACCTGGATAGGGCAGGGGACAACTACAACAAGTCAAGTTGATTACCATTATTTGTTATGTCATCATTAAAGTTATGATTGGTTTACAAAGAGCCAAAGTGGTTTTTAAAAAAGGTGTGCCAAACAGTAAAATAGCAAACTTACTTGCTTTATTTACCATCAACAAACACCAGTTTACAGGAGATTAAATAAACATGTAAATGCACCTGACATATAATGTACATATAGTTGACTATAAATCAAGTGAAATTGGTATGGTCTATTTCCTGAATAGTCAGTTGACTCTTCAGGTCAGCTCTCTAATTGAATGAATCTGATAAAGGTTCTTCTCTATATAATATTGATAACATAATAGAAACATTTGTATAGTATTAATTTGACTATCCTCTTATGCTCTGGATCCAAAAAGGGAAGTCCTTAAACCTAACAAAATTGTATCTGTGAGCTACATGGACAGGACAGTTGTCAGGTCAGAATGGTTTCATTATTGTATTATTGTATGAACTATTAAGAATATCTCAGTTGACTGTAACTGTTACTTTAATTGTTAAATACATTCAGTATGTAAAGTTCTATCATTTCAAGCTAAGAACATTACCCTTCAACTAAACATGTGTGCTAATATTGTTTACACCACCCAAAGTTTTGTGGTACATTATTGTATGGGTACAAAAACATATGTCTCTGTGACGTGATGTACATAATAAAACATCAAATTTGCATGCCATAAACAGTTATTATAAGTTCTCATGCATAGGGTCCCCAATTGGGGACCCTCTGCTAGAAGTCTTGAACTATGTCATTATGTTGGCAAAAAATTCATAAATAATAAGAGAAACCAAAACAAAGAACTTATCTTCATTGAATTTATGTATATATTAAAAGAAAATTTAAAAATCTTGCACAGAATTGAAAAAAAAAATGAAAAATTAAATTTTTATGAGCTTATGAATAACAATCCTTCCTAAAAATATTTGATGGTTTACTCAGGGCTGGCACACAACTACTGAATTGTTGTCTGATATGAATAGTATGATTTTTTTTTCTTTTTTCCCCCACCACTTTGTGTATGTCTAATGTGATGTGTATGTCTAGTATTGTATTTGTATATACAAATTGTATTGTACCTGTGGGTTGTGTACTGTATATGTTTTCTTGTTACAATAAAATAATTAAAAAAAAAAAAAGTTCTCATGCATAGTCATGAAATGATACAAATTATATATTAAAATGTTTTTGACCAAGAAATTTTGTCATAAGTAGCACCTCTATGTTAAGAATGGATGTGGCCAAAGTACAAATTAAAGTACAAATTTGCACTGTAGTATCAGTATCATCAGTACGATTTAAAGACACTTTGTTTTGAATGCAAACTATGTGGACACAAGACTACAAAATAAATACATGTTCTGGTTTGTCACCTTAAATTTGTTTATTCTTCAAAGGCATGTAATCTTAATTATGAATCATTTGACATTTAAATAGGGGCCACGGTGGCAGAGTGGTAACACTCTCGCCTTCCACCTCTGAGGTTGGGGTTCGGTTCCCAGCAGAGCCTCAGGTGGGGAAAGCTGGTAGTTGCTTGCCGTTGGTCAGCCGTTTACAGTACAGAACCCTAGCTAACTCTATGTACTGGTTTCCTCTGCCCTTCCAACTACCTGACGTGATATGACCTGTACAGTGTGGAAAGCGACGTAAAACCCCAAATAAATAAATTGACATTTAAATATACAGAATTTGATCAGCAACAAAGTTTTCTCAGTAAATACAAGCTTTCAGAGATTGCCATAGTGACATTTGAAATTTTCTATAGTGAAATAGACTGAAACTAAATCCCGATAGAAAAACATCATTCCGATCTGTTGAAAACTAATGGAAACAGCTCCTACCTTTATTTTGATTTATGTTCCTGGAAATCACCCATGCTTGTGATACCATGCTTTACTGTTGGAAATCTTGGGGTGGTACTGGACTACAACATGACTCTTTGTTCATTTGTCCCAGTTCACTATTTTGACTCAAATCCATATCAGAGATTTATATATTTATTTATTTATTTGGGGCTTAACATCGCTTTCAACACTGTATAGGTCATATCACGACAGATAGTTTTATGGGCAGAGGAAACCATGCAGTATATACAGTTGGTCAAGGTTCTGTACTTTAAACTGCCGACCAACGGCAAGCAACTACCAGCTTTCCCACTTGAGGTTGGGCCAAGAATCAAACTCCGATCTCAGAGGTAGGAGGCAAGAGTGTCACCACTCTGCCACCATGGCCCCTCAGAAGAAAAAGAAATGGTGGTCAAATGTCTTTTTGTAGATTTATGGAGTTTCTGAGGTACGAATTTTATTGTCAAGAAGCTCTTGTTTTCCATTTAGGAAGTGAAGCAAGAAAAATGCCCAAATCAAAATACTATGGAACTAGACTATATACAACACACCATTGCCTAAACTGCCTTATATATACATTTCATGAATGCTTATATTTCGATTAGATAAATGTATCATCATCTCATCAGAAGCTAGGATAAAGCTACCTTCACTCCCCTGAGGTAGGATTTTGGTTCCACCTGACTCCTCTTGTGTGACGCAGTAACCAGTCCAAATTTGACCTTTGGCGGTAGAGCAGAAAGTGATGATGTATTCTACAGTAACTTTCTCAACAAGTTTCTTGTTGTTATTTATTTAATTCACGATTGATTGCAATTAAGACGGTCTCATGGTCATGCATTGAACTTATAAAATGAATAAGTTTATAATAACAATGTCTGAATAAAAAACAATACATGGATGAATGTATGTTTTTACATCAGTTATTTTCAACAGTCTTATCATAAATGAAGACAAAATAATCAATTAACATTATTATATTCTGAATAATGATGATAGTCTCATTTGTACATATTAATATATATATGCATTGTTTATTTGAATTTATGACTTCTCAGTCTGACATATGGTGTGATATCAGAGCATTTGTATATAACAATGTAATTTATACATAGCAGTTGATTTAGATACTGTTTGTGTTGGGACAAAAAGTTCAAATCAAACATGTGATGTCACAATGAGACATAAATCTCCATGTGATAGTGGCCCAATATAAACAAAGGGAAAAACGTAAGAGTACCACAGGCATTGCGAGTGCACAGCGTATCACTTACCTTGTCAACTGTCAAACAGTTGTGTGGGAAGTATAGAATATATATAAAATACACATGTACATGCTAATAAGAAAGACTTTCTTTATTGCAGATTGAAAAACGTACCTCCGGGAAGAATGCCTCTTGTGTATTTTTATCCTGGAAAAAGTGCATTCTAAACAATAAAAAGAGAAGAAATGTAACTTATAAGGCTGTTTTTTAAAAATTCTTTGCATTCTTTAACACATGCAAGGTACACATATATATGTTTACTTTCATCCTGGACGTTAATTGCAAATTACTTGATTTTACAGTGTTTCTTTAAAGGCAGCTACCTTTATATTATATTCAGGGATCAATTCTAGATGCAAATTATTTTGAGAAACATTTCTGATTCTCACAAATGACATTATTCAGTGAATAAGCAAAATATGGCAGCAAAATTTTAAGGTTTGAAAAATTTTATGATATTGATGTTGGTTTATGTTATTTTTGTAGTTTCATCTAAAGCAACAAATAGCAGACTTAAGGTTGTGAGATCATACCCAGGTCATACCCAGTCATATTTCAGGTCGAGACAAAAATTGCATTTCACAAATCTAGCTTATCCAAAGAATTCAAATCTGATCTGGATTGCACAGATTTTTGTTGTGAAATATGCCTGGTATAAATCATTAAAAGGAAGTTGTCTTTCCAAAGTCTTGGGGTTTAGTGAAGTTTGATCAAATGAGGGGCCTATGTTACTTTACTGATTTGAGTAATTCTGTTTTGAATGGATTTTCACCCTTCAGGGAAAATTTAGTTCCAAGCTAAAGTTTGCTGAGACAACACTGGATGAAGATGACAAGTGCTTCATGGTAAAACCTGTAGTTAAAATTGTATGTTTTTAAAATTTTTTTGATGATTTTGTGATCATATAAACTTTGTCGTTGCAGGTATTCTAGGCCCAGCTTTGCTGGTAAAATTTGCATATTGTAGTATAGATATATGTGTTTCCATTGTTTTCAATAAATATTTGATTGTTATATACAATTTTGATTTCTTGTAATGGACTTTTCACTTTACCTTAGGCTTGACATGCTATATTTTTGTTGCAATGAGTGGTAAAATTAAAAGGATTCTTTCAACACCTTTGGAGTATGCTAGAACCCATTAAATTACTAGCAATCTTATGCTAATTAAAAAAAACTAATTTACAGATATATGAAAGTAATTGTAAGAGCAGACATCCTTTCAACAATACTCTGGACTGTGGTGTTTTGAAGTAATCACAAGTGAAAAAGGTTTTAATTCATAACTCTTTACTTTTATTAGATGTTATTAGCTTGATTGCAATACAGAGACTGGTCTATCTTTTGTTCACAGTCTCTGATGTCATTACATTAATATTCAGCAGTATGTTAAATAGTACATGTGATGATTCAGTAAATACAAACACAGGTCAAAAATGTACCAGTATAGATTTGTTACAACTGAGGACATTATGGAATAATGTTATAAACACTACATGGACTTAGTCTAATCTAATTGGAATCATTTTCACTGACATTTTTGGAATCATCTTCATGATGCTGTTTTTACATATATAGCTTACATTATTTTCTGGGAGGCATTTTCCTCCAACGTAGGAACTTATTCATTTATGACAGCCCGTGTAGAATTTAGGCGGAACCATCATAATAATCATATTATCGCCTTTTCTTCTTTCATGAGCAGCGACTGTTTTCATGTACTGTATGCAATTTAGTAACTGTATACATTCACTGCTTCACTGCTAGGTTTTGGATCCCTAGTTTTTTTTCTTTGTAAATATTTTTGTCGCTCTCCACGTCCATTTCTTGGATCAAGTGAGATTCTTTGAACGCTTATCTTATATCCGGTGTACACCCCTACTGCCGGGTTGGAGTATAAGCCAAATCACGGTTTCGTCTGCGCATGCTAAAGTACACGTCCTTGATGGGTCAAGTTGGTAAAAACAAATTTCGGAATCTAAACCAGGAAGTGATTTTTAAATGGACAAAAATGACAATAAATATACTGCTTCTAGGCATAAGTTGGCCGCGGTCATAAGTTGGCCGCCATCACCAAATCTTGAAATTGCTACAAATTTAAAAGCTGATTGCAATCGTAAATGGTCCATTATTATTACATTTAGTGGTGGTGGACCAGTTCACGCCCGGGTACCAATTCACGCCCACCCTCAATTTTCTTGAAGATTTATGATTTTTCATAGAGAAGATGTTTACCACATTATAGATAATCATCAAATTCATCATATACATTTGTATTTTATTGTTTAACTGTGATTATTTTGGATAAATTTAGGGGTGGGCGTGAATTGGTACCCGGGCGTGAACTGGTCCACCACCACTATGCTTTTTATTCATTTTAAACACTGTACAAAGACTTATTTGTCTGTTTGGCCCAATTAAATTAGTGGCGGCCAACTTATGACCACGACCAACTTATGCCTAGAAGCAGTACATTTCCTTGCATGACATATATCAAAGTAAATTTTTATGAAAAATATAAATATGGATCTACGAAATGGTGTTTTGTCACCAGGAAAAGATATATCAAAATATCATTTTTATTGCGTTAATATATCTTACCTAGTGGACAGATGCATTTGTCCGGCGCACAGCCGGTCCCGCCAAACGTTAGAGAAAAACGCCTCGAGCTGGGCTCTGGCCCGGACCGGTAGTGTCCTGTTTACTCGCCAGGTGGCTGTATAGCCTCCCTGCCGGTGCACTGCGCGTGCGCGCGCATGCGTACTTCCTCCTTTTGTTTGGCGCGAAGACGAGAGGTCGTCTGTTTTTTGGAGAAACTTTTATTTTATTTTATATCTGTTACAGGATATATTTTGATAAATTCTTTGTGTAGAAGTGTTGTTTAATAACTATGGATTCACCAGGACAAAGGCGGGGATCGTGCGGCCATAAGATGGCTGGATTTGATATGCATGAGAAGTGTGCTCGTTGTCGAGACAAAGGTCTGGGTAAAGATCCCTGCATTGTGGGAGGTGCGATATGCAAGATTTGTGACAATTTTACAGCAATTCAACGTGATATGCTGGCCACTCCACAGTATCAAATTCGCAAGGACAAGAAAGCGGGTTTGCTAGTGTCACCACGAGATGTAACTGTGCTGTCTCCAGTTAATTCTTCTCAACAGCCAGCTAGTACTGCGCATGCTCAGCAGACGATTTCTGAAGATGACAGTGCGCATGCGCAGGACCTCCCTGGGGGTAGCGATAATGTGAGTTCTTCAGATTTTGTTTCCAAAAAAGATTTTGACAAATTAAGTGACCAGCTAGATGAGAAATTCTCTCGTTTTTTTGAAGCACTCTTATCAAGAGGCAATATATTTGCTACCCCCAAAGTACCGGTTCAGGTTTCAAACCCACCGGTTTCTAATCAGCCATTCATAGATCCTGCCTCTGCCCGAACCACCGGTCCGGTGCGGTTTCCGGCAGTACAGGCTAGTACAGGATCAGATGGCAAGAAAGATTCAAAGAAGAAGCACAAGTCTTCTCATCATAAATCTTCCAAAGCAAAACCGGTTCCGGTTGAGGAAAATACCGGTCCGGTACAGAAAAAGCCCTCTGACACTGCACTTCAACAATCTAAACCGGTACCGGTCGGGGAGATGACCGGTCCGGTCAGGGCATACCAAACTGACACCTTTGTACCCAAGGAACCGGTTCCGGTTGTGGATGGATCTTTTACCGGTCCAGAACCGGCTGCACCGGCTGGGGAGCCGTTTATTAGAAACCTTGCTTCTGCTGGTGGCTCAGATGATATGTCCAATGTTGAACACCCCTTAACAGATGTCTTGCCTGTGGCTTCAGACGAACCACTCTTTGGGGATCATACATCAACAGATGTTGTGGATAGGGATCATACATCACCAGATGTTTTGGATAGCGAGGATGGTGAACTTTCTGAATCAGACACTGATAAACCAGAAAAGAATGAAGAAATGAGTTACAGGGAAACAGTTCGTTCCATCAGGGCCTTTATGGGCTGGAACTTTATCCCAGACTTTGAGTTTGAGTACAGTGACCCGGATAAGTCCAACAATCCGTGGCGTGGAAAAAATCCGAAGACAAGTTCAAAGGTGTCAGTAGCCATGCCAGCAGACGATTGGCTCTGTCAGAAGCTGGAGAGGATTAATCTGACTGTAGCTGAGGGTTACCCTTCCCGAAGTCAAGAAGCTGGTGGTTTGCGTACTGACCAATTCATACGCACCCCTAAACCACAGGATAAATGGTATCCCATGCATAAGTTAAAGACAGATGGTCCCCAGCGACCAGGTAGAAAGCTGTTCAACAGGCATGGTTCTGAGGCGAAACTAAATGCTCAATTCTCAAGAATTGTCAAACCAGCTGCATATCTCGCAACAGGTCCCGTGTCTCGTCCCATATCGCAAGAAGTACTACGCAGATGGGAAAGGTGCGCCCGAGAGGGTACTTACACAGTGAACCATGCAGCTGGTTTCAGCAGATGCACTAGCGAGATTCAAGATCAGATGGCACATCACATAACTTTCCTACAGACTCATCTCAGTAAGGGCAAGTCAGCCAAGGAGGTGTCTGAAGCACTTAAGGAGTTAAGGGATTTATGTGCTTTCCACCAGAATGTATCTGTCTCTCTTGGGACAGCTCTACAGCACCTGGCTGATAGCCTTTTTGTGCAGCTGGGGAACTTCATTCTGATGCGTCGGGACTCTTATTTAGATCATGTTCGTCCCGGCATGAAGATGGACACTTGGAATGAACTGAGGAATGCTGCTCTTTTTGGATATGGGTTATTTCCCGACGCGGCCTTGAATGTCGCGGAACAAGATATCAACAAGTTTGAGACACAACATGTGTCGGTCCAGTCTCGAGTTGGTCCCCAGCACCAACAGAAGACCAAGTATCGCTATAAACCGTATGAGAAGAAGGAGGCTAAGACCATGGTTCAGCCGTCATCTGCTCCTCAACAACCTTGGCGACAGTTTGGGTCACGAGGTCGTGGCCGTGGGCGTGGTTCTACTAACCACCGTTTTTCCAAGTATGCCCGGGGTGGCAAAAATTATAAATGACAATCATTGTACAAACCCACACAACCAAATAATTCCAAAGATAGTGGGTCAAAACATCAGCCCTCAAAACTTTTCAAAGACTGTATACTCAAGAACTGCTGTAATTCCTGTTCCTATTGTTGTCGGTCCCGGGCAGCCGCAAAAGAAAGGCCTAAGTCCCGATCTTTGTCAGACAGAAATAAAACATGTCAAAAGTGCTTCTTTTGTCTCTCCTTGTCGTTCTGTCCCTCATGTACCAAATGTCCACAGTGTTGCAGAAAATCCTCCTGTAGGATGCAGGTTGCACAGGTTCTGGGAAACGTGGCTCAGCCTGGGTTCAAATCCTCGGGTAGTCTCCATCTTGAAGGACGGTTACAACCTCCCTTTCAAGATGAGGCCCCCATTGACCAGGTGTCCTCTGATAATCAGCGGATACGCCAACCCTCGCAGAAACAAGTTTTTGAAGGAGGCGTTGCAGTCCCTGATTACAAAACAGGCCGTAGAAAAAGTAGTGGTTCGGGCTTCTCTGGCCTTTTACAACCGGCTGTTCATAGTTCCCAAACCAAACAACAAATGGCATCCAATCTTGGATTTGAGCAAACTCAATCTTTTCCTCCACTCGGAAACCTTCAAAATGGAAACTCCGGAGACCATCCGGCTATCCCTTCAAAAAGGCGAATGGGTCACATCGCTGGATTTCAGCGATGCCTATTTCCACATTCCCATCAACCCAAGGTCGAGGAAGTATCTCCGGTTTCACCTGCACGGTCAAACCTTCCAGTTCAGGGCTCTGCCGTTCGGCCTCTGCGACGGCTCCTTTGGAATTCACAAAGGTGGTGAAGGAGGTGAAATTGATGGCCCAGTCTAGGGGTATAAGGATCCACCAGTACCTAGACGACTGGTTGCTTCGAGCGCCCTTTCGGGAGGCTTGTGTGAACCAAACGCGGACCCTGATGGCTCTGTGTCAGCAGTTGGGATGGTTAGTCAATTTGCAAAAGTCGGAACTTGTTCCCCAACAGGAGTTCAACTTTGTCGGTTATCATTTCGACCTCTCCAAGGGTCTAGTGAAGCCGACTCAGGAGAGGTGGCAAACCCTAACTCAAAAAATAAAGATGCTAATGAACAGAGACCATTGTTCGGTCCGAGAGTTCATGTCTCTCATAGGTTTGTTGACAGCCACAGAGAAACAGGTGGTTTCGGGGCGCCTTCACATGAGACCGATTCAGTGGCACTTGAAGAATCACTGGCACGTGCCAGAGGTACTAGAGAAGGAGATTCCTCTTCCCAGATCTCTGTACCCTCATCTGCAGTGGTGGCTGGACGAAAACAATGTGCTCAGCGGCCAACCTCTTCATCCTCTACAACATGCTCTGCAGTTGTTTACCGACGCCTCAAACGAAGGTTGGGGCGCACACTTAGGAGACCACACGGCAAAAGGAGTTTGGTCGGACTCAGAAAGCCAGTTGCACATAAACTTTCTCGAGCTAAAGGCGGTCCTTCTGGCCCTCAAGAAGTTCGAGCAACAGTGTTGGGGCCAGATCATTTTGATAGCCACGGACAACACAACGGTTGTCTCATACATCAACAAGGAGGGGGGTATGAGATCAGGCTCACTTTGTGCCCTCCTCTGGAGACTGCTTTCCTGGTGCAATCGCAGACAGATAGTTCTAAGGGCCAGGCACATTCCGGGAAGGCTGAATGTGATAGCAGACAAATTGTCCAGGAGCACTCAGGTTATTCAGACAGAATGGTCCCTCCTGCAGGAAGTCTTCGACCACTTATGTGCCAGGTGGCACACTCCCCGAGTGGATCTCTTTGCAACAAGGTACAATCACAAACTACCCAAGTTTGTGTCCCCAGTACCCGATCCGCAGGCATGGAGAGTAGATGCTCTCAGCCTGAATTGGGAGAATATGGATGCCTACGCGTTCCCTCCTGTGTCTCTTTTGGGCAAGGTGGTGTCCAAGATCCTAGATCAGGGAGTTCACAGGTTGGTTCAGATTGCTCCAGGGTGGCCCAACATGCCTTGGTTCTGGGATCTAGTCAGCATGTCTGTTCAGATTCCTCTCTCCCTTCCAAACGTGGAGAACCTGCTGACCCAACCGTTCAATCAGTGTCCCCACAGAGATCTCCTAGGGCTCAACCTCCACGCCTGGCTCCTAGAGCCTCTAGCATACAGGCACAAGGATTCTCTAATGAAGTGGCAACGAGAATTGAAGCTCCTCAAAGACAATCAACCAGAGCCATCTATGAATCGAAGTGGTCCATATTTGTCAAATGGTGCGAGTCACACAAGGTGGACTTCGGGTCACCTTCTTTAACTCAGGTAGCGGAATTTCTCCTATTCCTTTTCAAGGAGAAAAATCTTCAACCTAGCACCATAGATGGCTATAGAACTGCTATAGCCGACAAAATTGGTTGTGACAAGGTTAATTTTGGTAAAGACGAAAACCTTACCCGCTTGCTAGACAGTTTCCATAGAGATAAACCCAAGGGTCTTCGAGGAGTCCCTAGCTGGAATCTGTCTCAACACAACGGTTGTCTCATACATCAACAAGGAGGGGGGTATGAGATCAGGCTCACTTTGTGCCCTCCTCTGGAGACTGCTTTCCTGGTGCAATCGCAGACAGATAGTTCTAAGGGCCAGGCACATTCCGGGAAGGCTGAATGTGATAGCAGACAAATTGTCCAGGAGCACTCAGGTTATTCAGACAGAATGGTCCCTCCTGCAGGAAGTCTTCGACCACTTATGTGCCAGGTGGCACACTCCCCGAGTGGATCTCTTTGCAACAAGGTACAATCACAAACTACCCAAGTTTGTGTCCCCAGTACCCGATCCGCAGGCATGGAGAGTAGATGCTCTCAGCCTGAATTGGGAGAATATGGATGCCTACGCGTTCCCTCCTGTGTCTCTTTTGGGCAAGGTGGTGTCCAAGATCCTAGATCAGGGAGTTCACAGGTTGGTTCAGATTGCTCCAGGGTGGCCCAACATGCCTTGGTTCTGGGATCTAGTCAGCATGTCTGTTCAGATTCCTCTCTCCCTTCCAAACGTGGAGAACCTGCTGACCCAACCGTTCAATCAGTGTCCCCACAGAGATCTCCTAGGGCTCAACCTCCACGCCTGGCTCCTAGAGCCTCTAGCATACAGGCACAAGGATTCTCTAATGAAGTGGCAACGAGAATTGAAGCTCCTCAAAGACAATCAACCAGAGCCATCTATGAATCGAAGTGGTCCATATTTGTCAAATGGTGCGAGTCACACAAGGTGGACTTCGGGTCACCTTCTTTAACTCAGGTAGCGGAATTTCTCCTATTCCTTTTCAAGGAGAAAAATCTTCAACCTAGCACCATAGATGGCTATAGAACTGCTATAGCCGACAAAATTGGTTGTGACAAGGTTAATTTTGGTAAAGACGAAAACCTTACCCGCTTGCTAGACAGTTTCCATAGAGATAAACCCAAGGGTCTTCGAGGAGTCCCTAGCTGGAATCTGTCTCTGGTCTTGCATCAATTAACCCAGTCCCCCTTTGAACCCCTTCGAAAGGCGTCTCTGAAACATCTTACCTTCAAAACGGTGTTTCTCCTGGCTTTGGGCTCGGGCAAAAGAAGGAGTGAGATTCATGCCTGGGTACACAGGAACATTAGACATCAGGAAGATTGGGCTAATGTTTCTTTATTCCCTTCTCCTTGTTTCTTGTCCAAGAATCAGTTGGCTAAAGAAGGGCCTTCTTCAGTAGCTCCGGTAATTATTCCGGCCTTGGCCCCTACGTTGGATAAGTCTCTCAAGGAGGATAGAACCTTATGTCCAGTTCGGGCTTTGCGTTATTACCTGGACAAGACCAAAGACCTCCGTTCTGGCAAACAGTTGGTCTTTGTGTCTTTCAAGAAGAACTTCAATAAGGACATCGCTCCTGCTACGATTTCTTCTTGGATTAAACAAACCATCTTGTTGTGCTATCAATTGTCCAATGAGGATGCACAACAATTACATCAGGTCAGAGCCCGTGATGTACGGGCCTTTGCAGCTTCTAAGGCTTTTCAAGGAGGTGTGTCCTTGGACCAGATCCTCTCAGCCTGCCACTGGAAGTCGCACAATACCTTCACCCAATTTTATTTGAAGGATGTAGCATGGGCTGATGCTGACCTGTACCATTTAGGACCAGTGGTCGCAGCCCAGCACATACGCGAGTAACTGGTATCCTTGAAAGGATAACTTGTATATAGTGTAAAGCGTTTAGAAGGAGTAGTGGGTTGTTTTAGTTGGCTCCTTCTTTTTTAGTTATCTTGTTTTGTAACCCCAGCGCGCAGTTCTCAACCGGAAGGGCTGGTGTGGGGTATGAGTTATTTCTAGTTTATCCTGTTCTGCTTCCTTCGGAATCCTTGGGACTGAACTCTTACCTCCTCTCTCCTATAGTCCTAGCCCAGGTGGCTCGGTAGACGGCAAAAAAGAGGGGGGGGAACCAACTATGGTGTAGGGTATGGGAAGGATCCCTAACCCTTGGGCCGGAGGCCCAGAGTTCTGACAAGAGTCCCTGTTGAGTTTAGCTGCCCTCCATCCAATGGGTAGTTATTCTGCATCTGTCCACTAGGTAAGATATATTAACGCAATAAAATGGAAAATTTAATAAGTAAATTAAATTTTTATAAGTTAATATCTTACCTAGTGGACAGAGGGATTCCCACCCTGCCTTCCCCGCAACAAACATTCCCAGGGGACTCAAACAGGGTGCAAACAAAAGGAGGAAGTACGCATGCGCGCGCACGCGCAGTGCACCGGCAGGGAGGCTATACAGCCACCTGGCGAGTAAACAGGACACTACCGGTCCGGGCCAGAGCCCAGCTCGAGGCGTTTTTCTCTAACGTTTGGCGGGACCGGCTGTGCGCCGGACAAATGCATCTGTCCACTAGGTAAGATATTAACTTATAAAAATTTAATTTACTTATTAAATTTTCCATTTAGGCCATCTAAGGTGGACGAAAATAGGGGGTTCCAACAGAATTACAAATACATGAACAGGTGCTAGTTATTTGTTTTATTTTTAATATCTTGTAGTGGTGGTGGACCAATTCATGCCCGGGTACCAATTCAGGCCCACCCCCAATTTTATTGAAGATTTATAATTTTTCATAGAAAAGATATTTACCACATCATAGATAATCATCAAATTAATCATATACATTTGTAATATATTGTTTAACTGTGATTGTTTTGGATAAATTCAGGGGTGGGCGTGAATTGGTACCCGGGCATGAATTGGTCCACCACCACTAAACTCTTTAAGCTACAGATATGTTTTTTTGTTTTTTTTTTCATTTTTTATTGTTTCCCATATTTGTAATAACCATATACACAATTCACAATGTTGTACACTCTATCAGACAAAGTTACAATTCCAGACTAAAAGAGAATTTAAATCAAATAATAGGACTAATCAACATGTAATACAAAAAAAAAACAACAAAAAAAAACAATTTGTTACATGCTACATAATTGAAAAGACACTATAACATGTACATTTGAAAGAAAAAAAAATTACTTCAAGATTAATTCAAACTTTTAAAATGTTTATTCTGAAAATACTGAAAGCCATCGAAGCCAGGTTTTGACAAATTTTTCTTCCATTTTAACAATCTTTGATAACAGACATTCGTCTGTATATATCTGACAAAGCTTATGCTTAAGGGCTGATATGTTTAGTCTACTGCCAGATTTGGATGTTTCAAAAATGTATTTCTTGGTGACAATAATTAATGTGTTAATTGGGATATTGTTTTGATCATGCAAGGGATAACCACAGATTATAATAAAGTCAGTAAATTTTATTTTAAAGTTAATTTTTTCAACAAGATACTTTTCGATAGCTTCCCAAAAAAGTTTCACTTGACCACATTGACAAAAAGAGTGCAAAATACTTTCTGATACATTGTTACATCTGAGACACAAGGAACAATCGGACAACCCCACTTTTTGAAGATACTGTTTTGTCCCGAGTATTCTGTACAATACTTTCATCTGGAACCATATCAGGTTATTGTTTTGGATAGTTTTGAAACATGTTCTGTAAATATACTTCCACTGTTGTTCATTTATGTGTGTGTTTAAATCCGTACTCCATCGTTTTTTGAAGAATGATTATTTTTTTCCATGGATATCAAACATCTATAAAAATCACTGACCCCTTTAGATGACTTGAATATAATCCGGATATGGTTCGGTATAAAGGGTCTTGCTAGAGAGTCGTTGTCTTGTTGATCGTTATCCTTTAAAAATTTAAGGGCATTAAGTTTTACACGAAGGTATGAAAGAAAGTTGACATGATCCAAATGATAAAGTCTCTGTAACTGATTGCAGCTCATAATTGTACCCCTTGGGTCTAATATATCACTGACTGTTATTATACCTTTTAAGTACCAATCAGAAAAAAATAGGGGTTCAGCTGAAATTTTGCTACAGATGTGTTAGTACTATATATATCATTAGAAAGGTATATGTTACCGAGCTTCTGCTAATTTTTTTGAAAGGTTTTATAGTAAAAGTTATTTTTTTGCATTTGTTACATGCACTGATCAGGTGGTGTTATAGAATATGCATGAGTTTTGGTCTGGTGCCATGGTTGTCAGGAATTTTCATAGAGTGAACTAATGAATATTCATGAAGGTTAGGCTAATTTGTGGCTTGAGTAATTTAATTTTTGTGTATCAATGTTGCTAACTGTGTTCAGTAGAGAGGGGTATTCTATTCAGACACATGGTGAAGATTTACCCACCCACCCAATAAGGCCATAACCCATATTTTTAAAAAAAATATTTTTTTTGTTAAGGACAGCCCCATTTATTTCTGAATCATATTTGTAAATATATTACAGTTTGTACTAATATTACAAAAATATCTTATATGTTTAATGGTAGAAATAAATGAGCCAAAATAAAAAAAACAGTCTGTTATTTCAGCAGCTGGGGTTTGAACTTGAGGAACTGTTAGAACTGATGGATACTATGGTTTATGCTAGATACACGACTTTTTGACAGCATATAGCAACTTAGGGATGGACTATAAAGTACTTTGAATTGACCTTTACATGACCTGCAGATCTTGGGTTTGAATCCGATGTCATTGCTGGCCTAGTGGCTTTTTCATTCTGTGTCCAAAGGAATTTTAGGTTGGTTTACAAAAAGCCTCAAAGTGAGCTGTATATGACGTCTGGGTTTTGGGTTTGAATTTAGGTCTTTGCTGCCCTTGTGATTGTCGGGGCTTCATATTTAAAGGAATTTTAAAATTTATCACCCAGTAATACACAAAGAACATCATTGTTAAACTCTGCACATAATAACCTTTCCAATGGTTTCACATTCTGAAGATGCAGCAAAAAAAAAAAAATAAATAATAAATAAAAAATAAAAAAATAATAAAAACTAGAGAGCATTGCAACATTGGTCCAATGTTGGCACAAGAGATGTCAAATCTACAGATATGCAGCTTGAATAGTAGTTAGGAAGGTGGCTACATTTGGCCCAACATGTGGGCCCAAGCGTGGGAAAAACTGCTGGCCATAAGAGACCAATAGCCAATGTTGGTTCAATTGTGTAATATGCTATCTGTGCAAATAAGAGTACTCAGGGCCAACAAACCTCCGCCAAGGTTCAACACCTCCAATACTGCTTTTGAGTACAATGCTAAAAAATCCTTTGAAATTTTTAAAATTTTTTAATGGTACAATTATATTTAATTAAAGAGTACAGTTAAAATCATGAGCAAAAGTTACAACCTTTGCCCTGGGAATCTAACCCAGTTAACATACCCTTCATCTTTTAAGTAGACATTAAGTGCCATAAAAAGTCTGACTTAAATTTGAAAATCTGCCTATATGGCATAGCATGATAAGTATCCATCTCATCACTAAAGTTAAGCAACACTGAGCTTGGTTAGTACTTGGATGGATGACCGCCTGAGTTCAAATCCAGGTATTAATGAATATATAAATATACAACTATTTTTTATAGGACCCAGAAATGTCTTGAATTACAGCAAATAAAAGAAATAAAATACAATTTCTCCCCAATTCTATATGGATTTTCGTACAACAAAAACGAGCACAAGCTCTGAAAAGTACCATTCTATTGATGCATGTAACACATATATGTAGGTTTTAGAAAAAACAAAGAAAAGCAGCACTTGTGTATAATGCTTAGTTGACGACTGGCAGTGGGACAAAAATAGGAGATATTGGCTGAAAACTGCTGCAGATAATTTACATAAATTCCATGGTGTAAACAGAACATTTTATATAATTTATTCCTCTATTTCCAATATTAATTTTATCACATATATGCATTAATATACAGTATCAACATAAATTAATTTTCGTTACTTCCTGGTTCTTCTCCCACAGACGGGATTGTTTTTACCCACTTGACCTTAGAAGGCCGTTTACGAAAACAAGGCATTTGAAACTGTGAATTCGCATATTTACCCAATTACCTACAAGTCGCTGACAAGACAATTCGCAGACGGTGACTCGCCGACAGATTAGTTACTTATACAAATGACACATGTAGCTTTTGTAAAACTAAAATATTGCCATAAACTGCTCTAAAACATATTAAATATATGCAATCATTCATTTCCCTTCATTAAAACATGTTATATAATGAAAATCTGATGAAACCTCTCAAGTTTAAGTATGTTTGCAACTTAAAGGACCAAACATAACAGAATGACAGCTGAGTCCATCTTTTTGACAATAAAAACATGCTTTATCTTTATGAAGACATGCATAGATTATTATTTGAACATTGTAACGTATTTTGAGTAAAAGAATGACAAAAATGGGGTTATAATTTGACATTAATTTATTACCGAATGGAGATTCCAGTTGTTTCTTGTTAATCTGCCTATATGGGAGGGTTTTGAAACATGTAACTGATTACTATTCAACAGAAAGAGGATTTTATTACCATGCAGACCAAAAAATAAGTTGTTTCACTAATTGATATCACATTAGTAGCGGCTTTCTACCAGTAAACGCCCATGCTTTAGATAATATTGAACATTTATATTGTATTGGCAGATTTAGATAGACAGATATAAGTTTATTTCATTTCTGTACATACAATTACACTATAACAATGTACATTATAATACCAAGAAAATTGACTATGAACAGAAACTTATGAAATGGAAACAGCTGAATCCAAGCTTATTGAGGCTGTTCGCTAAGGACTCATCCAGAATACATAATATTACTACCACATAGATACAAATTAGAACTTATGTTAGCATGTATGGTTCATATTGAAGATTATATATTTGTGCAATATAATGTCAATTGCACATTAATAAACAATAAATTAAGAATACTCAATATATTAGTACTTGTCTAAATATGTTGATTTAAGTACTTTTTTAAACTTGACTAACAGGTTACATTTTTTCAGATCATCATCAAGAGCATTCCATAACTTTACACCTAAAATTGGTAAACACATGGATTTTACCTTGCTTTTTGAATATTGCACTATAAAGTTATTTTGTTATACATAGATTATGTATATCATCTCCAGTACAAAATATATTGGTGTCGTCTGCAAAAATTATTAAATCTAATACCTGAGATATATTATAAATGTCATAAATACTTAAAACCTACTTGTACACCAAAGCATACCCACCTAAGCCTATGCCATCCCCTGGCGTTCTCTGTGGTGCTTGACCCTCTCTTCTGTCTCTGGATTCTGAAATTGGTTGACTGCTTTTTTGGTTGTGTTGCGCCTTAGAGTCCTCTTTATATGGGGAGATTAAGCGCTATAAAAGTCCAATTAGAATTAGAATAAATGTATAAAATGAACCATTTAGGCCCCAAGATAGAACCGTGTGGTACACCACATACAACATTTAGCTGATCTGATTTTTCACCATTTACGTTAACACATTGTTTTCGATTAAGGAGATAAGACTTGAGCCAGTCACCAGCTAATCCTTTAATGCCATAATGGTACAATTTATCAAGTAACTATGCATGGTCAAAAGTGTACAAATATCTCCATGGAAACACCACAAATAGACTACTATTGCTTTATTTTACATTGATAAATACATCGGCACATGTAGTGGACATACTAAAACACACACAGAGAGTATTTCAGTTCGGGTAGTATACTTAATATTGTTACATCCTCCCTTTTAAAGCTTAAAACTTTACCAAAACGTATTATAGTTCTTTAGGCAGAGTTCTGAAAAACCATGATATTTACAAGCTTGGTTGACACATTTTCAAAACCTGAAGTTTAATTATATCCCCAGATGACAGTCGGGGATATATTGGATTCATGTCTGTCGCGTCGCCGCCGTAGAAGTTTCCTTGTGTACGCGATAACTCAAAAACGGATCAGTATTATTTTCAAACTTGGTACACATGTTAAGAGTGCCCAAAGGAAGATCCCTATTTTAAGGTGACCTTAAACTCCCAATAATAAAGAACTTATGGCCACCTTAAGGTCAGAAATTTGACCTTTGGCCACTTAGAGCCCCCTAGGTCACAAACTATGAGGCTCATCTGGCTAAAATTTTACCTGAGAACACATTAATATATTCTTAGTACATATGCTGAAAATCAAGACTTTAAGTTGAGGATAAAATTGTGTTTGAGGCCCATAAAGACCCCACTTAGGGATTTTTTCCTACATTTTTCACACATTTTGCCCTATAATTTGGAAGTGGTAATTCTGATGATTTTCAAACTGCACTAGGTATAACTTTTATATGTAATCCTTGTCTTTGAAAAATTTAAAGGCTGTAGGTTTACCTGTAAGGTCAAACTTAAGGTCTCAAAATTGCCCACAGAGACCCAATTTATGGACTGTTTGCCACTTTCAAGCACTGTAGCTTTCAAACTATGTCTCTCATTTAAGTGAAATATCATATTGATCATCATCAATATGTATTTTTTATATGTGCCCTAAAATTTAGGTCTTTAATAGACATTTAACCTGTGTATGAGGACCATAAACAGCCACCCGAGTGACCCTTTTAAGACATTTTTCACATATTTTGCCCTGTAACTTGGAAATGGTAAGTCTGAGAAGTTTCAGACTGTATTAGATGTAAATTATATGTGTAATCTTTGTATGTGACAGATTTTAAGTCTGAAGCTTTAATTTGAAGGTCACATTGAGGTCTCTAAGAGGCCCACAGAGACCCAATATTTGGACTTTTTGTCACTTTTAAGCCCTGTGGCTATTAAACTATGTAATTGATAAAGCTGAAATCACATCTGGGAATATATTATTATGTTCTTTTTACATGTGCCGAAAATCAAGGCTTTTAGTAGACTTTTAACCTGTGTATGAGAACCATAGACACTCACCCAAGTGACCTTTTTTGACATATTTTTCTGTATTTTGCCCTGTTATTTAGAATGCCAAGTGTGACAAGTCTTAAACTCTATTATATATAATTTTTGTTTGTTATCTATGTCCCCAAAAAGTTTCAGATCTGTAGTTTAATTGCTAAGGTCACTTTAACAATTCTAAACTGCCCACAGAGACCCAATTTATGGACATTGTGCCACTTTAAAGCCCTGTAACTGTCAAACTATGTGGCTCATAGAGCTGAAATCTTTGAATTTTTCAAAGGAAGTGCCGGTCTATATAAATTTTGAATATTATTGATGTTATGGCTATCTTAGGCTTTGAAGAACTTATTTTTGTGTTTTATCCCTCTGCTTGCTGAATTTTTAACTTTTTAAAATAAAACTGGTTATACATAATAAAGTAGGTAAAATGGACACAGTTATTTTCAGGTGAGCTTTAAGTCCCAATATTAATGAAATTATAGCCTTATGTAGTAAAAATAGAGGATTTTTAACCCTTAACTAGCCCAGTATTATTCAACTTGCCTCAGTTAATTTTGACACAGCTCCTAGTTATGAACTTATTTCAAGTATCCAAAGTACAGCAAATCTATCCGGACACTATAACCAGTTCATTCCAGCAAAAGTTTACAACAACACAAGTAGTTTATATCCACTTGATATTAGTTCTAACACACAAGTAGCCTTCCTTATAGCCAGTGAATACTGTGTTCATTTGTGGTCAGTTGTTCAGTCCTTATATATAGTTATGGCAATATCTAGAATGTTACAGAACTAATTTGAAGTTGACACCTGTCACCAGAAGCAGTGAGGAAGCTCTAGAAACCAGTTTAAAAGGGTTTCCCCAAATCTATTAATATAATCACTGAGGTAATTAAAGCATAGAGGGATTTTCCCTGTCTATAAATAGATAAATGTAAAACATCAATACCACATAACACACAAAAATCAACAACTCCATTACCTTAAATGTTAATACATATGTCATGGTAGAAAGTCCAATCTGGTAGAATTTCAAATTCAGCCGGTAGTCCAATTCAGGAGATTTGGGTATTGCCCTGGGGTCAGTAATCTAAAACTGTATGATATTCCAATCTAGATGTTGAAACTCTGGATGAGGTAACAGTACTACAAGCTTTACATGCAGAGACCAACTGTGCAGTTGTGACAAACAAATGCTGCTGAAAGCATAGGTGTTAATTGCTCAACTAAATGCCATATGGGAAGTGACTGTGTCAAAATTAATTGGTTAAAACCGTACTTTGTATAACAGTTGTTATAGGACACTTAAATCTTACACCAGTTACTAATGTCCAATTTTGTCCATATTACAGATTTCCCTTGAAAAAATGGTGTGTTACAGTAAAATATTTTCTTAAATGTACGTTTTCTTCATTTATGAAAGCTGTACCTAGCTTAACTGACAGATTTATTATATGTATAGAAGGAACTCGTTTTGTATTTCACTTGAACTTACATTGAGTTTCTAGTTTTCTACAAAGATTACATTCTGGTACACAGAGCAATACCTAAATCTCTGAGACTGGAATATCAACCAAGTTTATTAGATTTCGGACCCCAGGGCAATACCCAAATCTCCCAGATTGAACATTCGACTGGTAGAAACTCCAATTGGAATTTTTACGAAGTGTATCTTGATAGAAAGCCCTATTGGACTTTGGACTTTCTACTCTGACACATACATATAATGCTTAGATTAAACAATGCACTGGCACAGTGCCTGTATGTAACACATCCCTTCTTCCATATACCAAAAATTAAGGCTTTAAGTTGGTATTTAATCTGTGTATGAGGCCCATGAAACCACCATCTTGCAGAATTTTTCCCACTTTCTTCACATATTTTACAATGTAATTTGGAAATAGTAAGTCTGACTGACTCATACTACACTAGATATACCTTCTATGTGTGATCTTTAGAAAGTTTGAATTCTATACTTTGTATTTGAAGGTCTCTGAAAAAGCCCATGGTGAGTCTTTTTGCACAGTGTTTGCACATTCTGTGATTTTGCAGACCTGGATTGAGTGAGGTTTATACACATCATGTCCTGGGCCAGTGAGCTGCACCCTGAGCTACTGAACCGGCCCCTGGGCCTGGTGGGGCTGACTGGGCTGGACACCACCTACAATGCTGTACACAAGGCCATCTGGGACTCTTTCTGCAACAACCGCCGCCCGGAACGAGTGCCCCTCAACTTCAAGGTCTTTTCAGTGGACCATGAATACCCTAAGTGTAAGCCCAAAGTAAGTGATGATGCTCAGTGTACTCCACGGTAAGCCCAAAGTAAGTGATGCTCTGTTCTCCACCGTAAGCCCAAAGTAAGTGTATTCCACTGTAAGCCAAAAGTATGTTGTACTCCATGTTTCTTCCAAGTGTTAGGCCAAAACAAGTGAAGCTCAGTGTTCTCCTAGGCGTCAGCCAAAAGTAAGTAATGCTCAGTGTTTTCCTAAGTGTAAGCCCAAACTGAGTGATACTTAGTGTACCTAAAATGTGAGAACAAAGCAAGTATTATCTGTGTACCCAAAATGTAAGCCCAAACTAAGTGATACTTAGTGTACCCAAAGAGTAAGAACAAAGTTACATGTAGTGATACCCTGTGTGCCTAGTGTAGTCTGGACGATTTCTTCAAGAACAAGCAGTTGGTTTTACATACTACGGGGCTGAATTGTAGAATGTTAAGTCTGTATCTGTCACACAGACCACCTGTTGCTTTGTATGTAATATTATGCCAATATACCAACATGTAATATATTTCTGTAAGCATATTAAATTATCAATATGCCTACCTTTATATTAGTGTACAAGTACACTATCTTAATTGTATCCACCGGAGGCATCGGGGGGGGGGGGGGGGGGAAGTAAGCTTCTCTGGGACTGAAACTAGCCTCGTTCTGAAAAAACAAGATGGCCGCCATAGGCATTTCTTTGACAATAATTCTACATTTTTCTACTGTCTGTTTCTCATAGGTAGAAGGTTGAATCTCTTCATAGGTGATATGTATAATACATATACATATGAAACTCTTAATTCAAGGTCATCCACGGAGTGCCAAACTAACCCACATAGCGGACTTAAAAAGTGCCTATATCTCCCTTATTATTGGTCCTAGAGGTTTGCAATGTGAAACCAACCTATAGGAAATCATGTGCTCCGAATTTTCTGATGTTGTCAGATTTGACCTTGGACCCCCCCTCAAGGTCAAATGAGGATAGCCAAACTTAAAAGTTCTTATAACTCATTTATTATTGGTCCTAGAGGTTTGGGATGGTAAACCAACATACAGAAAGTCATGGGCTGGGAATCTTTTTGTGTTGTCAGATTAGACCTTGGGCCCATCGTTCAAGGTCAAACAAGGATAGCCAAACTTAAAAGTGCTTATAACTCGTTTATTGTTGGTCCTAGAGGTTTGGGATGGTAAACCAACCCATAGGAAATCATAGGCTGGGAATCTTTTGGTGTGGTCGGATTTGACCTTGGGCCCCTCCTTTAAGGTCGAATGAGGATAACCAAAGTTAAAAGTGCTTATAACTCTCTTATTATTGGTCCTAGAGGTTTGGGATGGTAAACCAACCTATAAGAAATCATGAGCTCAAACGAGGATAGCCAAACTTTAAAAGTTCTTATAACTCGCTTATTATTGATCCTAGAGGTGTACAATGCGAGACTAACTCATACCAAATCTTGGGCTAGGAATCTTCTGACGTTAGATTTGACCTTTGGCCCCTCCTTCAAGGTCAAACGATGGTTCACTGGCTTTGGTGAGTTGTCTTTCCGGTGGATACAAATTTGCATCGGTTCTCCGATGTGTAGGTATAGTTATATTTATTACACATTATCTGTGTACTTGTCTGTAACTTTGTTTTACTTGAAAATAACTTTATATCTTTGAACATTTTCAGAAATTTTGTTATCTGCTTACCTAGTTCCTCGAGAGAAAGTTGTACAGTTGTTTGCAAGATTTTGAATGTTTTTCCCACAGAAAACAAGCTACGAGTACTACATTCCGAGAGGCATACTGAAGCGAGACTGGCTGTCCAAACACGTGGACAGTGTCCCCTCATTGGTGGTCATCTTCTTTGACCTGGACTGGGACAACCCCATCTGGAAGGAGAAACAGATGGAGTGCTCCACTAAAGTGGAGATAGTCAGGTGAGTAGACATAGGTGTACAGGTCTGTACACAGAGATAGTCAGGTGTATGTACACAGGTCTGTACACAGATAGTCCAGTGTATATATATAGGTCTGTACACTGAGATAGTCAGGTGTATGTACACAGGTCTGTACACAGAGATAGTCAGGTGTATGTACACACAGGTGTGTACACAGAGATAGTCAGGTGTATGTACACAGGTCTGTACATAGATAGTCAGGTGTATATCCACAGGTCTGTACACAGAGATAGTCAGGTGTGTATACTAGTGCTGTCACTCGCCACTGCAAATAAACATCGAATATCGCCCACGTTGGCCGACCGAGTACCAACATATGTCGACTTCATAAACTCACCTCAAAATGAAACTATTCAATTAATATGTACAGTAATATTATTTTCTCACCTGTATACACCGTTTACAATGTCATATTTATATTTTGGTTGTTTATGCATTGTCAAGAATTACTTGCACTTCGCCGTCACGGCAGCTCGCAGACAGCATCTCGCAGGCACAACTCACCGACACATTAAATTAACCGCATATATAAAGTTAACGTTTTTGTATCAATCCTTTATATTAAACTTTTTTTAATGTAAATAATTTATAAATATTATAATATGTTGGATATATGTCATTATTAAGTTATATATCTGTTCAAAAGGTACTAATTACTTAGCATTAACAGGGACTAAGGGGGGTTATTGGTTAGGGGTGTATTTGAAATCCAAGAGGGGGAGGTGAGGGGGGGACATTATGGGGTGAGATTACCTAACTTTATTCAACTATGGACCCAGTCAACCAGAGTATCAGTACAGCAACTGAAGTCCAACAGCCAGATGAGCCAGATGTCCCACAGCCACAGAAAGTGTCATCTAGTAGTGACAGTGACCTTGAGACAGAGTCATCCAGCAGTGAGAGTGACACGTCTAATAGTGAGACAGACACATCATCCAGCAGTGAGAGTGACACATGTAATAGTGAGACAGACACATCATCCAGCAGTGAGAGTGACACATCTAGTAGTGAAACTGACTCCAGCAGTGGTCCTGATTCCACCCAGACTGATGATATATCTGACAGTGAAGCTGATATCTCTTCCACTGATGATCAATCTCACCCGCCTGACAGTGATATTTCGGCTGGAAGTGAACCAGATACCGCTGCTATCCATCTGCCACAACGCAGCTCCGCTCTGGCCAGGACAGTCAACCCCTCACTGGAGTCCTTTGATGTCCCAGAACCTGTAGAGGAGTCTTCCATTGGAGAAGAGGAGCCAGAAGCATCTGTTCATGTTGGCGATGAAGAGACTTATGAACTTGTTGCCAAGTCTTCCCAAAGAATGAAAGACAAGCTAGTTGACAGTTTGGGCTATTCCTACAATGTGAGCAGAAGAAGAGGCACAACTGTGTGCTGGCAGTGCACCGTTAGGAATAAAGTACACAAATGCAAGGCCACTGTGATTGAGCGGATGGGACTCTTCACTGCCAGGATGCACCCACATATCCACATGGCCAATCCAGGGACAGCAGAGGAAAGCTGCCTTAGATCACTTTCGCTCAGCAGCTGCCATTGCTGAGGAGGTCCTGTCTTCTCAAGTGGGTACTGAGCCTCTACCATCCCTCCCCAGTGTAGACAATCTGGCTCTCTGTGCCAACAGACTGAGGAAGAATATGCGGCCACCTGAGCCCAGAGATCTGGACTTTGATCTTGATGTTAACTACATCCCTCAGGATTTTTATAGAGGTGATGTTAAAGTTGATGGTCGAAGACACATGATCCTTGCTACGGAGCATCAGATGGCATTATTAGCATCATGCAAAACCTGGTATGTGGATGCAACATTCAGTGTTGTGAAAGCACCCTTTACTCAACTTTTTTGATCCACTCATTCATCAAGAAGTATGGAAAGGCCAAACAAGTCCCACTCATTTTTGTGCTGATGTCAGGCAAGAGGAAAGGTGACTATGAGAAGGTACTCAAGAAGAGAAAGTCTTTGGTTCCTGGGGAGATACAGATCCAGAAAATGGAGGCTGATTTTGAGGCTGCAGTCTGGAAAGCTTGCATGACAGTCTTACGAATGTGGACATACAAGGTTGTCTCTTCCATTGGTGCCAGGCTTTAAGAAAGAAAATTGGAGAAATGGGTTTACTCAGATGTTACACCAAGAAAGGTGCTGTCTACCACTTCCTGAAAAAAAAATCATGGCACTGCCTTACCTGCCAAAAGAACACATACCAGGAGCTTTCTATGAACTGAAGGGGTTGGCCAACAGTGAATGCTTGAAGGATTTTTGCACTGATGTTGAAAGGCAATGGATTGTGTCGGACTTTTTTCAGCCCAGGAGTTGGTCCATCTACATGCAGGATGTGCGAACTAAACGACGATTTGGAGGGTTGGCACAGGAGGCTCAATTATTCTGCCAAGAGAGGCCAACTCCAGCTCTATCTCTTGATTGAGCTTTTGTACAAGGAAGAATATTTCTGACTGTACAGATGAAATTGCTGTCAGAGGGAAAGCTGAGGAGACAGCAATGCAGAAGATACAAGAAACTTGAGAAAGCCTTGAAAAAACTATGGAAAAAGTACAACAGAGGCAGCGTCTCTGTCAACAATATCCTGACCTCATGCAGCAAGTTAAATTAGTATTCAGTGAAGTGCTTCATATATATAGACATTGCTTGTGTATTAATGTGCTCATTATTCAAGTATTCTTATATGTAATCCATTTGCTTTCTTATTTTCCTTATTTTTATTTGCATTAAAATATAATATGAAATAAATACTTTTATTCAAATAAACGTTTATATATGCGGTTAATTTAATGTGTCGGCGAGTTGTGTTGGCGAGATGCTGTCTGCAAATTGACATGACGGTGAAGTGCTCATATACTATTTGTTAAATATATGGACCCTTTGAAAATCGTCAGTAAATTAAAAGATTTGTCTATTTTCAACAACAGAAAATGTTGTATATTGGCTATATCATAACATATACACCTCAATGCAATTCCGAAACTGTATTCGAGCAATGGTTCAATGCTTTCCTGATAGGTCATATGACTCTATTTTTATAGACTAGGTTGTCAAAACGCCAAAAACATATTTCAAAATGCCGAATAACCCTTCACTTTTAAAGATATTCTATCATTATTATATAAATATGTTAATATCTTTGTAGTCGGATTTGTAAAAATACAACCAATTGCCGTTCATAATAGACCTAGTCAGTCAGATAGTCAGGTGTATATCCACAGGTCTGTACACAGGGATAATCAGGTATGTATACACAGGTGTGTACACAGATATAGTCGGGTGTGTACACACAGGTGTGTACACAGAGATAGTCGGGTGTATATCCACAGGTCTGTACACAGAAGTAGTCAGGTGTGTATACACAGGTGTGTACACAGATAGTCAGGTGGGTACACACAGGTGTGTACAAAGAGATAGTCAGGTGTGTACACACTAGTGTTGCAATGAGTTGACCGAAACTCGAGTCGTAACTCAGTGGGCGATTTTTGTGGGATAACATCGATTTACTCAATTTAAACTCGAGTTTTCAAGAAATAAATAATGATATACTAATCTTGTTACAAACTAGCCTTTTGCGATTTATCTAACCATAAAGACATAAAAATCAATGAGCAATGGTTTTTTTTTTTTATTTCCCTTATTTTAGATCTACATGGCTGTTCCATAATGTGCGCATACATATCTGTACAATTTAACCAACAACAAAATATATTTCCCAATTCCTTGCAATAAAAGGGTACTAAATACATTAATGGGGGGTCCCTTTATGACAATATTTGAACATTATGTTATTTTATTTATATTTGTGTAATTTACTCGAGTTCAACTTGAATTCAACTCGCATCTAACAGGTGATCCTCGATCTACAGAAATCGCTAATGATAACAGATCAGTACACACAGATCTGTACACAGATAGGTGTGTGTGCATATATTTGTACAAAGAGTAGAAATAATGGAGTTTGTACAAATAGTCAGTTAAATGTGGATATGTATTTACACAGAGAGAGTTCCGTGTATATAAAAAGATAGGTATGTCAAAATAGGCAAGGCCATATAGAGTCTGAAAGAAAGGCAGGCATGTGTGGGGAGTCAGGATATGGACTGAAAACAGAAATAATTATACTCATAATTTCCTTTTATCATAAATATAATAACATTTTCTAGCCCTGTAGATTGACTCGTTTGTTATTTCAAAAGAGGCTTTTGAAGTATAGAAAATATGTAAGATGTATTCTTTCACTTTCAAGGCTGAATTTCTGCTCCAGCATTCTTTCTAGCAGTCAGATTTGACAGCCAGACAAGCTGTAGATTTTCTTAAGTTTTCTAACTGAAGTTCACCTTTTTAATGACCTCATGGTCTAGTTGAGCCTGCCCAGAGTTTCAAAATCAACATAGTCAGCAAAAATATCAGCGATTAATATTTTGGAGTTTTTCTGAAATTGTGGTTTTGTTATTTAATGGGTAATATAGTATAGTTTGTGTATAAATCAAAGATAATATTGTGAAGTATTTTTCTGTTATTTTTAAAACTGGTATATTCTGTTTAAGAGTGTGTGTGTATGCACACAACTTGTGTAAATAATGCAGGAGTAGGTAGCTGTTCTATCACAGTAATCGGCGAATTCAGTCTGAGCTGTTACACTGTTACCTCAGGGTAATGGCCTGTAATTATCCAGTAGGGATAGGATTTTAGAGATACTTTTGTTTTAAGTACTTAAGAATCTCACAAAAATTAAGTGCTTAAAAAGTCTGATGAAATGAGATTATAATTTTGTGTACATTTTAAATCCACTGCTATCAACCTAAGTATTAGCCCTAAATGCCAGTATCTACAGAGTTGGTAAGATTGATGTGCAGGTGCACACAGTGTTGTGGAGACTTAGCATTTAGAGTGCTTGAGTAGGTGCTCATTTTGAATTAGAAAGCAATTTGTCACAGATCTACTTGATTATGTTGCATTAATATCCATGTAGAAACGGCAGAAGAATCAAAAGGTGGAGATTAACTGAAGTAAAACGTCAGATTTTTTGTAAAGCAAAGTGTTGGATGCTGCACATTTCATCAGCAGACAAAACATGCAGACTTTGTTTCAGAATCAGAATGTATCAGTTTCTCTTCACATGAAACGTTTGTACCACAGAGGTAATGTGCTATGTACTGGTACCCATGCCTGCATTGTACTGTGTTACAGGAACAGTCTGGTCGGTCGGGCCACCAAAGTGTGTATGGTTCTCGTACAGAAGAACGCTCCCCTGCCACCAGGTAAGTAACCTACTGCTCCCCTGCCACCAGGTAAGTAACCTACTGCTCCCCTGCCACCAGGTAAGTAACCTACTGCTCCCCAGCCTCCAGGTAAGTAACCTACTGCTCCCCTGCCACCAGGTAAGTAACCTACTGCTCCCCTGCCACCAGGTAAGTAGCCTGCTGCTCCCCAGGTAAGTAACCTGCTGCTCCCCAGCCTCCAAGTAAGTAACCTACTGCTCCCCAGCCACCAGGTAAGTAACCTACTGCTCCCCAGCCTCCAGGTAAGTAACCTACTGCTCCCCTGCCACCAGGTAAGTAGCCTGCTGCTCCCCAGCCTCCAGGTAAGTAACCTGCTGCTCCCCAGGTAAGTAACCTGCTGCTCCCCAGGTAAGTAACCTGCTGCTCCCCAGGTAAGTAACCTACTGCTCCCATGCCACCAGGTAAGTAACCTACTGCTGAAAGCAACGTTTTCAGAATTCTGTTAAAATCATACTCGTCAAATTCACAACAGTGATCCGTGAAATGTTGGCCCAAACTAAGCTAAGGTGAGACAAGATGTGCACTATAGGAGTTTTGTTGCTGATCTTTGATTTCTTCTGTAAATACCAGTGTAGGAAACGAGAAGAAGATTGTGTGGACCAACTAAACACCCGCTGTCAGGTGAACTTCAATAAAACATGTTTTTACTACTCCATGAATTCATTACAACAGTGTAACATGTCTGTGTTAGATGTTACATTTTCTCTAGGCAGCTTATTCAGTAGATTAGTTTCTGAATCGCCAGATTTTTTCATCACATCTGGTGACATTTACTTGTTTCGGAAGATATGATGGCCGCTAAGCGTGCTGCATCACTCTGTAATGTGTGTGTTATTTTGTGATGTTTACGTGTTACAGGAGAAGACATGGTTGCCGCTGAGCGTGCTGTGTCACTCTGTAGTGTGTGTGTGTTATTCTGTGATATTTACGTGTTACAGGAGAAGACATGGTTGCTGCTAAGCGTGCTGCGTCACTCTGTAATGTGTGTGTGTTATTCTGTGATATATATGTGTTACAGGAGAAGACATGGTTGCCGCTGAGTGTGCTGCGTCACTCTGTAATGTGTGTGTGTTATTCTGTGATATTTATGTGTTACAGGAGAAGACATGGTTGCTGCTAAGCGTGCTGCGTCACTCTGTAATGTGTGTGTGTTATTCTGTGATATATATGTGTTACAGGAGAAGACATGGTTGCCGCTGAGTGTGCTGCGTCACTCTGTAATGTGTGTGTGTTATTCTGTGATATTTACGTGTTACAGGAGAAGACATGGTTGCCGCTGAGCGTGCTGCGTCACTCTGTGATGTGTGTGTGTTATTTTGTGATATTTACGTGTTACAGGAGAAGACATGGTTGCTGCTGAGCGTGCTGCGTCACTCTGTAATGTGTGTGTGTTATTCTGTGATATTTACGTGTTACAGGAGAAGACATGGTTGCCGCTGAGTGTGCTGCATCACTCTGTAATGTGTGTGTGTTATTCTGTGATATTTACGTGTTACAGGAGAAGACATGGTTGCTGCTGAGCGCGCTGCGTCACTCTGTAATGTGTGTGTGTTATTCTGTGATATTTATGTGTTACAGGAGAAGACATGGTTGCCGCTGAGCATGCTGCGTCACTCTGTGATGTGTGTGTGTTATTCTGTGATATTTACGTGTTACAGGAGAAGACATGGTTGCCGCTGAGCATGCTGTGTCACTCTGTAATGTGTGTGTGTTATTCTGTGATATTTACGTGTTACAGGAGAAGACATGGTTGCCGCTGAGCATGCTGTGTCACTCTGTGATGTGTGTGTGTTATTCTGTGATATTTACGTGTTACAGGAGAAGACATGGTTGCTGCTGAGCGTGCTGCGTCACTCTGTGATGTGTGTGTGTTATTCTGTGATATTTACGTGTTACAGGAGAAGACATGGTTGCTGCTGAGGGTGCTGCGTCACTCTGTAATGTGTGTGTGTTATTCTGTGATATTTACGTGTTACAGGAGAAGACATGGTTGCTGCTGAGCGTGCTGTGTCACTCTGTAATGTGTGTGTGTTATTCTGTGATATATATATGTTACAGGAGAAGACATGGTTGCTGCTGAGCGTGCTGCGTCACTCTGTAATGTGTGTGTGTTATTCTGTGATATATATGTGTTACAGGAGAAGACATGGTTGCCGCTGAGTGTGCTGCGTCACTCTGTAATGTGTGTGTGTTATTCTGTGATATATATGTGTTACAGGAGAAGACATGGTTGCCGCTGAGTGTGCTGCGTCACTCTGTAATGTGTGTGTGTTATTCTGTGATATTTATGTGTTACAGGAGAAGACATGGTTGCTGCTGAGCGTGCTGCGTCACTCTGTAGTGCCTGTGAACTCTCAGCCAAGTCTCTGTTTGTTCTGCCACTCACTGACCATCTGCTGGGGTACACTATCAGGTACTAATTGTTGGTACACTACCAGGTACTGATTACTGGGTACACCATCAGATTCTGATTACTGTGTAGACTATCAGGTACTGATTGCTGGTACATTATCAGGTACTGGTTACTGGTACACTGTCAGCTATTAATTACTAGGTACACCATCAGGTACTGATTACTGTGTAGTCTATCTGGGTTGGTGTTCACTAAAGGGATCACGCTCAAGTTGGGTGAAAAATCAGATCAAGTTTACAGCTGTTTATACTGAACTTGAGCTGATTTTTGGCTGAAGTTGAGATTGATCCCTTTTGTAAATACGGCCCCTGGTATTGATTACTGATACACCAGGTACTGACTAATGGGTACACCATCTGGTACTAATTACAGGATACACTCTCATGTACTGATTACTTAAGTATAACCTCAGGTACTTATAACTGATACACCATCAGGTACTGGTTATTAATACACCATCAGATACTGATTTCAAGATGCACTTCTGGTACTGATTAATCGGTGTAACACCAACTACTAATAAGTGGTACACCATCAGGTACAGATTACATGGTACACTATCAGGTATTGATTTACAGGGTACACCATCGGGTATTGATTACAGATACACTGTTAGATACTGAGTACAGGGTACAACATCAGGTATTATTTAATTACTTACTTATCCTCTTTGCTCCTAATGGAGCATAAGGCGGAACGCATATCACTCCACTTTTGCCTTTCTGCTGCTGCTGCCCTTGCTGCAGCCTCCCAGCTCTTCCATCCCATTTCATTCAGTTCTCTCTCAGCCATTCTTCTCCAAGTTTCCTTGGGTCTACCTTTCTTCCTCTCTGGCGTCCTTTGCAAAGGTATTAATTACTGGGTACATAATCAGGTACTGATTACTGGGTACTGAATGAGGTACTGATCACTGGATACACTGATGTATTGATGACTGGATAGTCTTACTGATTAGATGTAACATGGTGTGACACTGAGTACTTTACTGTTAGCAGATATACAAACAGGTAATGTACAGTGAATCCAGTGATATGCTGTCAGCTACTGTTATAAAATGCTGGGTTACATGAGCAGGAACACTGTGCGAAAGAAAATTATTGGTACATTTTAAAGTAATATTTTAATCGTTTTCATGATCTGTATATTAAAACTAGTTGGGAAACTATTTATATATATAATTGGACAGAAGAATGTGACTTCAGTAGGCTAAGTCACAGAGTTATCAATGGTAAAGCCTACGCATTCCTGACTGGGAAAATGAGTTTTGCTTGATGAGTACAAATTCTACCCTTACAAGGGGAACATTTGTACAGTGGGTGTTTCCTTGACCTTTGGATCACATTCAACATGGCAGGCACTTCCTGTTTGTGTTTTCAGGCTGGAGAATGCATTCTATGAACTATCCCAGGCTTACTATCACACAGAGGCTCGCAAAGTGAAGGCACATAAAGAGTTCCTCAACAAAACCACACACCAGGTCAGTCAGTAGTGTGTAATAAAACCACACACTGTGTGAGTAAATAGTGTGTAATAAAACCACATTCTGCCACTGTGGCCTAGCGGGTAACACACTTGTCTAGGAACTCAGAGGACGTGGGTTCAATCCCAGGTACAGGCAGATACATAGTGGCTCGGATGACCACTTAAAATGGCGGTCCTCTGTCATTGGGTCCTATCCCCAGTGGCAGGTTAAAGAACCTCAAGGACGTTGATAAATGGTCATCCTTGAGCCTCTATCTTCCAGTTAGGGGAATGTGAGTTACTTGTGAGTTGGGGCTGTACCTGTTCAGTCGGATTGGCTAAATAGCGCTTTGAGTCCTGTAGTATATGGAGATATTGCGCTGAGTATAAATACATAATAATAATAATAATAATTCAGATGAGTTTATAGAGTGTAATAAAACCACATTCAGATGAGTTTATAGAGTGTAATAAAACCACATTCAGATGAGTTTATAGAGTGTAATAAAACCACATTCAGATGAGTTTATAGAGTGTAATAAAACCACACATTGCATGAATAAATAGAGTGTAATGAAACCATAACCAAGTGAGTTGTGAATGAAATAAACCACACCACATCAGAAAACTACTCACCAGGTGAGTAAATACATTGTAGAGTAAAAACATGGACCTAGTGAAAAATCTAGTGTTACAGTCCTACACAAGTTACATACCCGCCAAGAGGGAGGGGGGTGGGAGCAGAATGGCTGTATGGAGGGGGGTGGGGACAGAATGGCTGTATGGAGGGGGGTGGGGAGTAGAGTGGCTGTATGGAGGGGGGTGGGAGCAGAATGGCTGTATGGAGGGGGGTGGGGGCAAAATGGCTGTATGGAGGGGGGTGGGGGCAGAATGGCTGTATGGAGGGGGGTGGGGACAGAATGGCTGTATGGAGGGGGGTGGGTGCGGAGTGGCTGTATGGAGGGGGGTGGGAGCAGAATGGCTGTATGGAGGGGGGTGGGGAGTAGAATGGCTGTATGGAGGGGGGTGGGAGCAGAATGGCTGTATGGAGTAGGGGTGGGAGCAGAATGGCTGTATGGAGGGGGTGGGAGCAGAATGGCTGTATGGAGTAGGGGTGGGAGCAGAATGGCTGTATGGAGGGGGTGGGGACAGAATGGCTGTATGGAGGGGGGTGGGGACAGAATGGCTGTATGGATGGGGGTGGGGACAGAATGGCTGTATGGAGGGGGGTGGGAGCAGAATGGCTGTATGGAGGGGGGGTGGGGACAGAATGGCTGTATGGATGGGGGTGGGGACAGAATGGCTGTATGGAGTAGGGGTGGGAGCAGAATGGCTGTATGGAGGGGGTGGGGACAGAATGGCTGTATGGAGGGGGGTGGGGACAGAATGGCTGTATGGATGGGGGTGGGGACAGAATGGCTGTATGGAGGGGGGTGGGAGCAGAATGGCTGTTTGGAGGGGGGTGGGAGCAGAATGGCTGTATGGAGGGGGGTGGGGGCAGAATGGCTGTATGGAGGGGGGTGGGGGCAGAATGGCTGTATGGAGGGGGGTGGGGACAGAATGGCTGTATGGAGGGGGGTGGGTGCAGAGTGGCTGTATGGAGGGGGGTGGGAGCAGAATGGCTGTATGGAGGGGGGTGGGGAGTAGAATGGCTGTATGGAAGGGGGTGGGAGCAGAATGGCTGTATGGAGTAGGGGTGGGAGCAGAATGGCTGTATGGAGGGGGTGGGAGCAGAATGGCTGTATGGAGTAGGGGTGGGAGCAGAATGGCTGTATGGAGGGGGTGGGGACAGAATGGCTGTATGGAGGGGGGTGGGGACAGAATGGCTGTATGGATGGGGGTGGGAACAGAATGGCTGTATGGAGGGGGGTGGGAGCAGAATGGCTGTATGGAGGGGGGTGGGGACAGAATGGCTGTATGGATGGGGGTGGGGACAGAATGGCTGTATGGAGTAGGGGTGGGAGCAGAATGGCTGTATGGAGGGGGTGGGGACAGAATGGCTGTATGGAGGGGGGTGGGGACAGAATGGCTGTATGGATGGGGGTGGGGACAGAATGGCTGTATGGAGGGGGGTGGGAGCAGAATGGCTGTATGGAGGGGGGTGGGAGCAGAATGGCTGTATGGAGGGGGGTGGGGAGTAGAATGGCTGTATGGAGGGGGGTGGGAGCAGAATGGCTGTATGGAGTAGGGGTGGGAGCAGAATGGCTGTATGGAGGGGGTGGGGACAGAATGGCTGTATGGAGGGGGGTGGGGACAGAATGGCTGTATGGATGGGGGTGGGGACAGAATGGCTGTATGGAGGGGGGTGGGTGCAGAGTGGCTGTATGGAGGGGGGTGGGGACAGAATGGCTGTATGGAGGGGGGTGGGAGCAGAATAGCTGTATGGAGGGGGGTGGGGGCAGAATGGCTGTATGGAGGGGGGTGGGGACAGAATGGCTGTATGGAGGGGGTGGGAGCAGAATGGCTGTATGGAGCGGGGTGGGAGCAGAATAGCTGTATGGAGGGGGTGGGAGCAGAATGGCTGTATGGAGGGGGGTGGGAGCAGAATAGCTGTATGGAGGGGGTGGGAGCAGAATGGCTGTATGGAGGGGGGTGGGAGCAGAATAGCTGTATGGAGGGGGGTGGGAGCAGAATGGCTGTATGGAGGGGGTGGGGGCAGAATGGCTGTATGGAGGGGGTGGGGACAGAATGGCTGTATGGAGGGGGGTGGGTGCAGAATGGCTGTATGGAAGGGGGTGGGAGCAGAATAGCTGTATGGAGGGGGGTGGGAGCAGAATGGCTGTATGGAGGGGGGTGGGGGCAGAATGGCTGTATGGAGGGGGTGGGGACAGAATGGCTGTATGGAGGGGGGTGGGGACAGAATGGGTGTATGGAGGGGGGTGGGAGCAGAATGGCTGTATGGAGGGGGGTGGGAGCAGAATAGCTGTATGGAGGGGGGTGGGGGCAGAATGGCTGTATGGAGGGGGGTGGGAGCAGAATAGCTGTATGAAGGGGGGTGGGGACAGAATGGCTGTATGAAGGGGGGTGGGAGCAGAATGGCTGTATGGAGGGGGGTGGGGAGTAGAATGGCTGTATGGAGGGGGGTGGGGAGTAGAATGGCTGTATGGAGGGGGGTGGGGACAGAATGGCTGTATGGAGGGGGGTGGGGAGTAGAATGGCTGTATGGAGGGGGGTGGGGAGTAGAATGGCTGTATGGAGGGGGGTGGGAGCAAAATGGCTGTATGGAGGGAGGTGGGGACAGAATGGCTGTATGGAGGGGGGTGGGGAGTAGAATGGCTGTATGGAGGGGGGTGGGGAGTAGAATGGCTGTATGGAGGGGGGTGGGTGCAGAGTGGCTGTATGGAGGGGGGTGGGGAGCAGAATGGCTGTATGGAGGGGGGTAGGGGCAGAATGGCTGTATGGAGGGGGGTGGGAGCAGAATGGCTGTATGGAGGGGGGTGGGGAGTAGAATGGCTGTATGGAGGGGGGTGGGGAGTAGAATGGCTGTATGGAGGGGGGTGGGGACAGAATGGCTGTATGGAGGGGGGTGGGGAGTAGAATGGCTGTATGGAGGGGGGTGGGGAGTAGAATGGCTGTATGGAGGGGGGTGGGGACAGAATGGCTGTATGGAGGGGGGTGGGGAGTAGAATGGCTGTATGGAGGGGGGTGGGGAGTAGAATGGATGTATGGAGGGGGGTGGGAGCAAAATGGCTGTATGGAGGGAGGTGGGGACAGAATGGCTGTATGGAGGGGGGTGGGGAGTAGAATGGCTGTATGGAGGGGGGTGGGGAGTAGAATGGCTGTATGGAGGGGGGTGGGTGCAGAGTGGCTGTATGGAGGGGGGTGGGGAGCAGAATGGCTGTATGGAGGGGGGTAGGGGCAGAATGGCTGTATGGAGGGAGGTGGGGATAGAATGGCAATAAGGATAAGGCCATGATCTAAAATTCATGACTACACAGAACTGTGAGAACAAGCTGTAACTCTGTGCTGGTTCCCTGTTTTTCAGTTGCTGTACATCAGGCACCAGTTTAAGATTGCGTTTCTCAGTGAACTGAAGCAGGACACACACACCGCTCTCAAGTAGGTTTCTGTTAAAGCAGGAATTCAAGGAGTTTCTCATTGTGTACTCGAGTAATTTAATTCCCTTGCTCATTATATCAAGCCAGAACATGGTGCTACTGTCGTCAGGGTATTCTGTGAAAAGCTAATAAATCAGAGAAAAGGCTATAACTAGTTGTTCATTTCAAGTCTATAAATTAACTGAACAGTCATCATATTCCAATGTTGTTTGACACCATAAAATATAAACTGTGACAGATGCTCGTACTGAATGTGTCAGTATACATGGAATATGTAAAAAATGATCATAATATTAAAGTCAGAATTACTGTCAGGAAATGTCGACAACGGTACAACAGATAATTAAGTTTTGTGATCACTTTGTATTTTACCTGCGTTTTCAGTGTTTTCAGGCACTTCTAGTAGGTTATGTATGTCAGTGTATTCAGTATGAATAGTATGTAGTTTAATTGCGTCTCCAAAAAGCTACACAGTACGTCATGTATTCACCGTGTATTCTCTCACTCTCCAGACACTACAAGCAGGCCTACGGTCACGTGGTAGAGACGCGGATGTACGACACAAACCTTCTGGAGGTGAAAACCATTGCAGGATTCATTAACTACAAGGTGAGAGGTTTGTGACTGGCTTTGTGATAGGTTATTTCAGTGGTTTTGTGAGTGGTTGTTTGAATGGTTGTGAAGTGTCTTGTCAGTAGTGCTGTCACAATATTTGCTACTTCTGATACTGTCGTTTGCTATGTCTATTATGAACTGAAATCGGATGCATTTTTCAAACCCGCATACAAAGACATTAGCATATTTGTATAATGATGATAGAATATCTTTTAAAAGTGAAGAACTATTCAGCATTAGAAATGTCTTTTTGGACTTTTGACAACTCAGTCCATACAAATCTAGTCATGTCACATGATCTATCAGGAAAGCACTAAACCATTGCTCCACTGTGGTTTCGAAATTGCATCTTTATTTTTGTTTGTTGATAAGTCAATTTAATTGACATAAAGCTTTCAAATATTGTGTAAAAACATTGTAGTTTTTACCCCACAGCTCTTAAGGGCTGTCGGCGATTGTTTTCACCCATAGTGTCCGGATGGTCGGGCAGGCTGTATCTCAGAAACTGTAAGGTGTTGGAAGTTGATACTTGGTAGGGACATTGGTTAGGGGGTGTAGGTGTGCAACCTCATGGTTTGACCTTGATTTGACCTTTGCCGTAATGACCTTGACGTATAAAATCTTGTCCAGGCTATATCTCAGAAACCGTGAAGTGTAGGAAGTTGATATTTTGTAGGGACATTGGCTGGTGGTTGTAGGTGTGCAGTGTCATGGTGTTATCTTCATTTGACCTTTGACCTTGCTGTAGTGACCTTGAGTTTGAAAATCTTGTCCAGGCTATATCTCAGAAACTGTAAGGTGTTGGAAGTTAATACTTGGTAGGGACATTGGTTTTGGGTTGTATGTGTGCAGTGTCATGATGTGGCCTTGTTTTGACCTTTGACCTTGCCGTAATGACCTTGACCTATAAAATCTTGTCCAGGCTATATCTCAGAAACCGTAAAGTGTAGGAAGTTGATATTTTGTAGGGACATTGGCTGGTGGTTGTAGGTGTGCAGTGTCATGGTGTGATCTTCATTTGACCTTTGACCTTGCTGCAGTGACGTTGACCTTAAAAATCTTGTGTGCTCTATATGGAAACTGGTCAACTCGGCCCTTTGCCAACACGGCCCCCGTCAATTTGGACCCATCTTTGCTAACTCAGCCTCATTCTTTTAGATATTCAAGTTGATATAAAATCTTTACTGTATCAACCGGAGGCATCTGGTGGATGCTTTGGTTTAGCGTTCACTACGCCGTCACACGTAGAGACATTTTTGGCATTAATGCTCTCAGAGGAAAACTACACCAGCTAGGTTCATCAAATTTGCAGGATATCTTCATTGGGGGTAAGCTTCTCTGGGACTGAAATTAGCCTCATTCTGAAAAACAAGATGGCCACCATGGGCATTTCTTTGAAAATTATCTACATTTTTCTACTGGCTGTTTCTCATAGGTAGAAGGTTGAATCTCTTCATAGGTGATCTGTATAACAGATATACATGTCCTCTACAACCTTGCACACATTTGACCTTTAAGCTCTTAATTCAAGGTCATCCACGGAGTGCCGAAGTAACCCACATAGCGGACTTTAAAAGTGCCTATATCTCCCTTATTATTGGTCCTAGAGGTTTGCACTGTAAAACCAACCTAAAATCATGTGCTGTGAATCTTTCGATGTTGTCAGATTTGACCTTGGACCCCTCCTTCAAGATCAAACGAGGATAGCCAAACTTAAAAGTGCTTATAACTTGCTTATTATTGGTCCTAGAGGTTTGGGATGGTAAACCAACCTGTTGGAAATCATGGACTGGGAATCTTGTAGAGTGGTCAGATTTGACCTTGGGCCCCTCCTTCAAGGTCAAACGATGGTTCACTAGCTTTAGTGAGTTGTCTTTCCGGTGGAAACAAATTGACATCGGTTTTCCAATGCGTAACAGCTTTAATAATGCAGCAATCATTTGTAAAATACTACCTCCTAAGATCCATTTCCTCATAAGTTTGTCTCTTAAGATACATAATACATTATTAAGCGGCCCGTTAGGGAGGCTTATTTGTTTTCACCAAAGTTCGACTGATCACCGCCGCCGCCGCCAGATAATGGTCTCCCTTGAATAACTTCTTAGCCTTTCAAATTTGTCTTCACTTCTTATCTTTCTTTAAAACTATAGGGGCGGGGAAAATTTTTGAGATACTTTGCGCAGACCTGAAAAGCTTTATTTAAGGTAACCTTAAGTATACCTCCAAAACATCTCGTCATCGCGTTTCGGAAAAAACCACACACACCTGTGCTATAAAATTTATCAGGTACATTTTAGACCAAATTTCCAAGGTCGGAAAGCATTTTCTCATCAATCAGACCATAGATGCCTGAATGGGAGGCGTTTTATTTTCGTAAATTTTTTAAAAATGGGTACTTGGTCTGTATCTCAAAAACGGTCAGGATTTCGGCGTTTTGTTGGAATAACTTATTCAGCTACTTTTTGATAATCTTTCACATGACGAAATTTTAGCCCTGTATCTGCAATTTTAAGGTCACCTTAATGTCAAAAAACGGGGTTTTAGCCCTCCAGTTCACTTAGTTTTTCACTTTTTTCAACCAAACTTGGCACATATATTAAGATTTGCCAAAGGAATATCCTGACCTTATGGTGACCTTAAACTCAAAATGTTAATGGACATTTGGCCTGCTTAAAGTCATCAAATTGGAATAAAATTCTCTGGCTCCTTTCTTTTTCCATTTTTTTATATCGAAATTATCACTGGTATTAAACTAGATAAAAATAATACTTATGGTTACCTTAAACTCTCAGTATGAATGGAGTTGTAGCCTCCTTAAAGTGAAATAAGGGGGTTTTCAGCCTCCAAGTATCTTATTGTTCGACTGACTTCAGTTAAACTTTGCACACTTATTAAGGATGGAAAACCAAAGGGTTATCCTGACTTTAAGGTGACCTTAAACTATTAATATAATTTTGTCCCCCCTAAAGTCATAACATTTGAATAAAGCCATCAGCTAAACTTTGTACACTTATAAAGGATGACAAAAGGGACATTCTCATTTTAATGGTCACCTTAAAGTCGTAATATGGATGAAGTTATGGTCACCTTGCATTGAAATTATGGAGTTTTTAATCCCCAGCTATCGTATTGTTCAGCAGAGCTCGGTTAAATTTGTACAATTTTAAAGATGACATTAGGGACATTCTTATTTTCTTTCCACCTTGGAGTTCCAATACAAGTACAGTCATGGCCATCTTGACGTGAAAATGAGGATTTTCAGCCCCTAACTGATTTACTGTTCAGTAACATCAGTTTAACTTGACATTGATTATACTAAAGTAAGATTTTGTATAACATTTCACTTAAAATTCCTGTACTTAAGAGGCTTTGGCCATCTTAACATGATAAATATATACTTCTTGCTCCCTCCTCATTTATTATATCCCCAGACGAAAGTCGGGGATATATTGGATTCAGGTCCGTCGCGCCGCCGCCGCCGCCGCCGTAGAAATTTCCTTGTGGACGCGATAACTCAAAAAGAAATTAATATTTTTTTTTCAAACTTGGTACACATGTTAAGGGTGCCCAAAGGAAGATCCCTATTTTAAGGTGACCTTAAACTCCCAGTAAAAAAGAACTTATGGCCACCTTAAGGTCAGAAATTGCACTTTTGGCCACTTAGAGCCCTGTAGGTCACAAACTATGATGCTCAGCTGGCTGAAATTTTACCTGACAACACATTAATATGTTCTTAGTACATGTGCCGAAAATCATGACTTTAAGTTGAGGAGAAAATTGTGTTTGAGGCCCATAAATACCCCCACTTAGGGATTTTTTGCTATACTTTACACATATTTTGCCCTATAATTTGGAAGTGATAATTCTGATGAGTCTCAAACTGCGCTAGGTATAACTTTGATATGTAATCCTTGTCTGTAGAAAATTTTAGGGCTGTAGGTTTACCCAAAGGGATCGACTTAAGGTCTCAAAAGTGCCCACAGAGACCCAATTTATGCACTTTTTGCCACTTTCAAGCACTGTAGCTTTCAAACTATGTCTCTCATCTAAGTTAAATATCATCTGGGAATATATCTATGTGTTTTCTTATATGTGCCCCAACATTTAGGCCTTTAATAGACAGTTAACCTGTGTATGAGGACCATAAACACCCACCCGAGTGACCCTTATAAGACATTTTTCACATCTTTTTCCCTTATATCCCCAGACGAAAGTCGGGGATATATTGGATTCAGGTCCGTCGCGCCGCCGCCGCCGCCGCCGCCGCCGTAGAAATTTCCTTGTGGACGCGATAACTCAAAAAGAAATTAATATTTTTTTTTCAAACTTGGTACACATGTTAAGGGTGCCCAAAGGAAGATCCCTATTTTAAGGTGACCTTAAACTCCCAGTAAAAAAGAACTTATGGCCACCTTAAGGTCAGAAATTGCACTTTTGGCCACTTAGAGCCCTGTAGGTCACAAACTATGATGCTCAGCTGGCTGAAATTTTACCTGACAACACATTAATATGTTCTTAGTACATGTGCCGAAAATCATGACTTTAAGTTGAGGAGAAAATTGTGTTTGAGGCCCATAAATACCCCCACTTAGGGATTTTTTGCTATACTTTACACATATTTTGCCCTATAATTTGGAAGTGATAATTCTGATGAGTCTCAAACTGCGCTAGGTATAACTTTGATATGTAATCCTTGTCTGTAGAAAATTTTAGGGCTGTAGGTTTACCCAAAGGGATCGACTTAAGGTCTCAAAAGTGCCCACAGAGACCCAATTTATGCACTTTTTGCCACTTTCAAGCACTGTAGCTTTCAAACTATGTCTCTCATCTAAGTTAAATATCATCTGGGAATATATCTATGTGTTTTCTTATATGTGCCCCAACATTTAGGCCTTTAATAGACAGTTAACCTGTGTATGAGGACCATAAACACCCACCCGAGTGACCCTTATAAGACATTTTTCACATCTTTTTCCCTGTAACTTGGAAATGGTAAGTCTGAGAAGTTTCAAACTGTATTAGATATATATTCTGTGTGTAATCTTAGTATGTAACAGATTTTAAGTCTGAAGCTTTAATTTTGAAGGTCAAATTGAGGTCTCTAAAAGGCTCCCAAAGACCCAATATTTGGACTTTTTGCTACTTTTAAGCCCTGTGACTGTCAAACTATGTGACTGATAGAGCTCAAATCCTATCTGAGAAGATATTAGTATGTTATTTTTATATGTGCCAAAAATTAAGGCTTTAAGAAGACATTTAACCTGTGTATGAGGACCATAAATCCCCACCCAAGTGACCATTTTTAGACATTTTTCACATATTTTTCCCTGTAACTTGGAAATGGTAAGTCTAAGAAGTTTCAAACTGTATTAGATGCATATTCTATGTGTAATCTTAGTATGTGACAAATTTTAAGTCTGAAGCTTTAATTTGAAGGCCACATTTAGGTCTCTAGGAGGCCCCATAAAGACCCAGTATTTGGACTTTTTGCCAATTTTAAGGCCTGTGACTGTTAAACTATGTGACTGATAGAGCTGAAATCTCATCTGGGAATACATTATTATGTTCTTTTTACATGTGCCAAAAATCAAGGCTTCAAGTAGACATTTAACCTGTGTATGAGGACCTTTAACACCCACCTGAGTGACCCTTTTAAGACATTTTTCACATATTTTGCTCTGTAACTTGGAAATGGTAAGTCTGAGAAGTTTCAAACTTTATTAGATACATATTCTATGTGTAATCTTAGTATGTAACAAATTTTAAGTCTGAAGCTTTAATTTGAAAGCCACATCGAGATCTCTAAAAGGCCCACAATGACCCAATATTTGGACTTTTTACCACCTTTAAGCCCTGTAACTGTTAAACTATGTGATTGATGGAGCTGAAATCCCATCTGGGAATGCATTATTATGTCCTTTTTACATATGCCGAAAATCAAGGTTTTTAGTAGACATTTAACCTGTGTATGAGGGCCATAGACACTCGCCCAAGTGCCTTTTTTGACATTTTTTCCGTATTTTGCCCTGTTATTTGGAAATGCTTAGTGTGACAAGTCTTAAACTGTATTATATATGATTTTTGTTTGTTATGTATGTCCCCCCAAAAAGTTTCAGATCTGTAGTTTAATTGCTAAGGTCTCTTTAACAATTGTAAAATGCCCACAGAAACCCAATTTATGGATATTATGCCACTTTAAAGCCCAGTAACTGTCAAACTATGTGGGTTATAGAGCTGAAATCTTTGAATTTTTAAAAGGAAATGCCTGTCTATTTAAATTTTGAATATTAATAATGTTATGGCTATCTTAGTCTTTTAAGAACTTATTTTTGTGTGTTATACCTCTGCTTGCTGAGTTTTTCACTTTTTAAAATGAAACTGGTGAAACATATTGAAGTAGACAAAATGGACACTTTAAGTGAGCTTGAAGTCCCAATATTAATGAAATTATATCCTTATGTAGTAAAACTAGGGGATTTTTAACCCTCAACTAGCCCAGTTTTATTCAACTTGCCTCAGTTAATTTTGGCACAGCTCCTACAGTTATGAACTCATTTCAGTTGATAATCACATACTTAAAATTCTCAATTCTTTTTGTATTTGAGTACCCCTTTTATATAGATTGTTTGTTTACCATTTATGCTCAACCCACATCCCCCACCCGGATTCCCCCCACCCACCTCTGGGACCTCCAGCTATATTGAGTGACACTAAATAAACAAAGGTATTTAATGATATCAGATGAGAAACAAAGAACTCAATGGGGTTGCAGATCTTGTGTAATAGTGAGAGAGGTGTGGAGAAGGGGAGAGGGGTGGGGGTGGGAGGTGGTGGGCTTCATTACATATAACACAAAGGGGAGTCAGAACTGAGATTGTGTCACATATTTAGGTTGCATATATATGGACCACATATATAGGTATAGAGGAAATGAATAACTGAAAACAATTTGCAAATTCTAAAAATAATATAATAAAATAATAATATAAATAATTTTTTTTTAAATAATATTTTATTTGTGAACAAATATAGAAACAGATATGCGCTTTTGGGATTATGAATTTTAGAATGGACATTGAATCATCAATCATTTAAATACTTTGAAGGAAGATTGAAAAATATGATGAGTTGAGTTAAAAATAATATTTTATTTGTCAACAAATATAGAAACAGATATGCTCTTTTGGGATTATTATTTTAGAATGGACATTCAATCATCAATCATTTAAATACTTTGAAAATAGGTTTAGAGTTATCATTGCAGGAAGATTGAAAATATAATTTGAGTTATGTATTCGGCGTCTGGGGATACACCATCTTCCTTGGGGAGATATAAACAGAGTAGATTGATGTGCTGAAGTTCATATAATAATGGGTAATTATGTTTTAAAAAATTCCCGATCAAAACCTGTGGCGTGAGTGATGACCTGTCTGGGGATATGTTGGCGCCGAGTTGGCCCAATCTAGTTTTAACACTTTTTAAAACCACACCTGGCATATGTATGCTTAAAAATATTTATGCTGTCTGGCAAACCTAATCTCTTAGTGTTTATGAAGTTATGACATCTTCAAAGACAAAAATGAGCTATTTATGATGCACTGATGTGGTTATTAACATATTGCAACTGATCAGCCTTCACATAATATTAATTCCCAATTTTAGGCAGATTAAAAAAAAACACATTCTTCTGATTCCATTCATTTGGAAATGTGGGGATATAACTTTTCCTTTTTGGAAAAAAAAGCTTCAATTGATTCCACTTTTCTTTAGTAGAAGGAGTTGATGATCTAGCTACTTGTTCACATAGACTATATAAATTGGTCAAATGTATACACCTGACTTCTTTCACAATATAAGATGCTTGAAAAAAAACACTTTCTCATGAACAGTTTTTCTTGTACAGCATTTTATGTATCTCCAGCTGAGTGGAAATGAATGACTTGTCCTTTTCTTCTTCCTTACCAACTCTGTTGTGTGATATCTATCAAAAGGCACATTCATGGAAAGTCTTTCTATGCAGAAAGAACCCCCCAACTCCCCTTTAGTGCACACAAAAAGCAATTGGAAAAAAGAATGGCCTCAGTGGGGGAAGTGGGGGGGGGGGGGGGGGGGGTTCATGGAGGGAGATGATAGATAGAAATATATATATGTGTGTGTGAAGCAAAAGTGGAACAAAAAATAGTGGAATATTTATGCTGTTCTTTCGAATGTATATTGTTTTCTTTTCTTTTACTTTCTTCCATTTCACTTAGACTTCTACATTTAATTAATTTTAGCTCAAGTGGGAAATTAATTTTTGAAACTTTAATGCATTCAAATTCCTGAAGTGATGCACTAAATCACTTATAACTTGAAAAGTATTGCGTTCACAGCATTTTGTTAAAATATGTTATTAGGCTACTTTTTCCACAGTTACACCAAGTCCAGAACTTGTTTGGTCTTAATTTTGTGCATTATTGAAGTGTGGAATGGATCATGATCTCCTACTCTTATTCCTAAGCCTAGATTTTTAATTTCAATTGCTAAATCATTCATAAATATTGCAATATATAAACTCATACTTTTCTTTCCCAATAAATCCAGTAACATTTTTCTAGCACTATAGCTTGACTTGTTTGTAACTTGATTTTTCTTGTAAGCAATAACTCTGAAGCAAAATCAGTAACTTTTGAACAAAAAGTCTAACGCACTTTGGTTCACTGGATTTTATTAGTGGTTTTGTTAAGTTTTTAGTTGAAGCACAATCAGTAATTTTAAACAATAGTTCTTAAGCATCGTAGTCCACTGCATTCAATTAGTGTTTTATACTTAAGTCTGATACTAATGACATTTTGAACAGAAATGTCTGTGGTCAGTGTACCCTTTCACTTGAGACCTCTTCTCTGAGAACATTACCAAAGAATGTAGGACATACAGAATCCGGGAAAAAAAATGCCTCCTGGACAAAATGCCTCACAGAAAAAAATGCCTCCTGGAAAAAATGCCTCCTAGAAAGAATGCCTCCTGGATATTTTGTGACTAGGAAAAAATGGCTCCTGAGAAAAAAAAGTTATTTCAACTTGTAAACATGTTACATATGAAACCTATAACGTATAATATCAAAAACATGTTAATTTCAGATATGTACAGTCAAAACCAGAACGTACAATATCGTGAAGTACAAATTACAAATATCTTCTTGAAAGGGTATCCCTTCGGCTGTACTCTGGAGCAGTTTAAAAGCAGGATTTATGGCTGTGAGGTTTCTTGATGAAATAGTTGTGGCTTACAATATGCATTCTAATCAAATTACAACATAGGTTATCCCCTCTGTAAGGAGTTTATCGCAGTTAGATGCACTAGGAGGGGCAGAAATGTAATTACAAGAAAAACACGACACCTGTCATAATGGAAACCAGGGATGAGCAGCCAGCTAAAAGAGTGAGAAGTACCAGCAAAACCTTACAAGAGAAACTTACATACCTTTGTACAGCTAAGCAAAATGGGTAAAAGACTGTGAATTTTTGACAGGCATTGGCGACTATAAGACTCGAGCGGAACAAATGAAGATGCCTCTGAAGTTGTAATGTGAACATGTAGTGTCATAATACTTGAAAGAACTTTTTTTTCTTAGGAGGTACTTTTCCTGGTCACAAAATATTCAGGAGACATTCATTCTAGGAGGTATATTTCCTAGGAGGCATTTTTTCCAGGAGGCATTTTTTCCAGGAGGCACTTTTTCCGCGCATCAGACATACATTCTTTTGAGAAGTAAATTTCACACCTACAATTTCTCTTCTGCCAAGCTGTGGTCGTTCTTTCATTTGTTAAATATGGTAACATACACAATGCAATAAACTTTACATTTTCTATTCCTTGTGATGCATATCTTCACATCTTTTACGGCTTACTTCACACTTTTTCATCAGGGCCGCTTCGTTTTTGTCAGCAAAAACATTTTTCTAGTTAATATGAAGTTTACTTAAATAATAGATATGAAAAAAAGGGTCATCTTGGTGGGGATGAGTTTTAGAAGAGGCCGAGTTTGCATCTAAATGGGTCCCAGTTGGCAGGGGCCGAGTTGGCAAAGGTCCGAGTTGTCCATGATTCCTCTATATAATGGAAACAGTAAGTTGTAGGAATTTGATGCAGACATTGGTTAGAGAGTGTAGGCAGCATCATAGTGTGACCTTGATTTAACCTTGGGCCTTCGTCTAGTGACCTTGACCTTTAAAATTTTGTCTGGACCTTATCTCAGAAACTGCAATGTGTAGGAAGTTGATTTTTGAACAAGTCATTGGTTGGGGAGTGTAGGTATGTGAAATGATGGTGTGACATTTAACCTTGGCTCTGCCAATGTGTGTTCCCCTGCCATATTTGAGACATATTTGTCTCATCACAAAGATACATGGATTGCTGTATTATTCTATATACCTTTACTTAATTGTGTGTTTTGTTGACAGCTATACTTCAATTAATGAACCTTACAGCTTCATAATTTTAGTTTACTGATTAAAGCTGTCATGTTGCTATTGAATTGTTTTCTTTTAATACTTTTTCTGTTATGGACATTATTTTCTCTACTTAACATTATTTGGACCTTTACATAACTGACACTTTTTTTTGTTTCATGTTTCACTCCTTCTATATCTCATGGTGTCAAAATTCCCCTTGCTGTGGGGTATGGGCTGTTTTCATACCTGTACCTCTGTTTTCAGTCAGGTCTATCTTTTCATACATGTGTATTTTTTCAGATCTGCCGCCTCTCATTTCACCACAACACTCCCTTGGATTCCATTGCTCAGTTCCGTAAACACATCGACTTCTTCAAGGGTCGTGTGGGCTGTCCAGAACTGGCGTTTGAACACAGTGCATGGATGGCTAAACAGTGAGTGTAGGCGGGTCATGTGTTTAATGTTTCCGTGTAAGAGTTCTCGTAGACAGGAAGGTGTAACAAAAACGGAAAGACAGCAGAAAGTTGGTCGTCCAGGGACTGGATTCAGTGGTTGCTGCTGGCCGACTTCTGGGAGTATTTTCAGTAAATTGTATGCATTGTGCAACTCCAACAGCAAAATTACTTCCTATGATATGACCTTTACTGGGTATCATCATAGCAAGGATTATAATGTAGATACCATATGTAAAGTTCACAGCAAGCTGGAATATTTATTCCTGACTGGAATTAAGTGGTGCAGTGATAACACATTCACCTCCCAACTCTGAATCAGGGTTCAGATTCCGGCCTGATCCCGTGGTGGATAGCTGGTAGTTGTTTGCGATTGGTCCACAGTTTACAGAACCAACTGTATGTACTGGTTTTCTCTGTCTTGTCAACTACACATCTCAATGTAACCGATAAGGCACACTAGGCGGATGTAAAATACTAAATAAATAAATAATCCGGAACCTGTGCTTACAGCAAACAGGTCTCAAGGTGAAAAGGAGTTTAGCACTTCTGGTAAAGTGGATCCGAGTTAGTGCAGAGTACTTGATACATCTCTGGTGTGGAAATATATCAAGTAGTTGAACTGAAAATAAGTTAAAAATAAGTATGATATAAAATCAATACAATTTCATGAATAAATCTTTAAACAGTAAATGACTGGAAAAAAATATTTTGCTAGCACTGTGAAATGAGTTGAAAGGATATTAAAATGAACAGTTCTGATATTGAGAATCCTTTATCAATCAGTCTATGATGCCTTCCCATACAAGTATTACACACAATCAGTCAGTCAGGCATCAATAAAACTCAGGTGAACAGCTTTTAATACCTCACTAGTTTGTCGTTTTTATGTGACTTCTGTGATCATGGACCAAAATATCAAATCTCCAAAAATAAGGAAAATTATGTCAAATATTTCCACAGTTGGGCAGGGAGATGTAACTAAACATTACATTTGTCCTATGAATTTGTTTCCCATTGTCTGGTTGTTCTGTCACATCCATAGCACAGAAAACCATATCTGATCTAATCTGCAGCTGTGTAGGTGTAATATCTTCCTCACAAGGGGTAACAGGGGTCACTCAGTGCACACAAGTAACACAACTATTGTCAAAAGGGACAGTCAAGGGACATCCTAGGTCAGTAATCAACAGCTGTATTTGTGAGAGAAGGGAAAATACAAAGTAGGAAAGCATAAGTTGAAGAAATGACCTAAAGGATGTTACTCAGGGGGTACGTATGAAATGGAGATCTAAAAAGTTGGTATATAATGACTGAAGGACTAATGACACCTCTGTAGTATTTTAGACATTGTGTACAGATTGAGTTTTTCACTGGGGTATACTGAAGGTCCATGTTTTAGAATTTTGTATGTGATCCGCCATATTTTAAACTGTATCCTGTATATATGTACACAACGTAGGCGTATGTTCTGGTGTATATGTAGATACAACCATATACACCAATGTACACATCATAAGTGTATCTTTTCTCTGTCCACAGGTTTCAGGTATTTGGAGAATTGTTTGACGAAGCCATCAAATCAGGACTGACAGCCATTCAAACCCAGCACCCTGGCTTCTACTTCCAGCAGGCAGCCAACCACGCCATAGCCAGAAAACAGTTGTGTAGAGGCTTGTGTCACCATGTAAGTAGGACTGTGTAATTGTGTAGAGGTCTGTGTCACCATGTAAGTAGGGCTGTGTAATTGTGTAGAGGTTTGTGTCACCATGTAAGTAGGACTGTGTAATTGTGTAGAGGTTTGTGTCACCATGTAAGTAGGACTGTGTAATTGTGTAGAGGCTTGTGTCACCATGTAAGTAGGACTGTGTAATTGTGTAGAGGTCTGTGTCACCATGTAAGTAGGGCTGTGTAATTGTGTAGAGGTTTGTGTCACCATGTAAGTAGGACTGTGTAATTGTGTAGAGGTCTGTGTCACCATGTAAGTAGGACTGTGTAATTATGTCCACCCCAATGGGGGGTGGACATATTATTTTTGCTTTTTCCGGCGTCCGGCGTCCCACTTGGTTTCCAGACATTTTAGGCAACAGTTCTTATCCTATCTTTACCAAATTTGGCATGCAGGTTTATTGGGTTAATAGCTTGTATGGGATTGCTTTTGGTGATGATAGCTCTATAACTAACTGAGTAATAGCTACTTTGCTACTTTTGAGTAGCTCTTTGGTTTCCAGACATTTTAAGGAATGCTATTAAGCCTAGCTTTCTGAAATTTGGTATGGAGGTTCATTGGGTTAATAGCTTGTATGGGATTGCTTTTGGGGGGAATTGCTTCATAGATGAGTGAGTAATTAATTAAATAAATGAGTAATTAGCTATTTTGAATACTGAAAAAGGCAAATGTGCTCATATCTCCTAAACCGTGCGAGATAGAGCGATTTCGTCGAAATTTTCGACCCACAGGGTATCTAAGGAATGTACTCTTTGCAATTTTCAAAAAATTTTCCCCTCCCCAAAAATGGCGGCCATTTTGAATTTTCGAATTTTTGCCAAAAATGGCAAAACACAAATTTGCTTCTATCTCCTTAACCGTGCGAGATAGAGCGATTTCGTCGAAATTTTCGACCCACAGGGTATCTAAGGAATGTACTCTTTGCAATTTTCAAAAAATTTTCTCCTCCCCAAAAATGGCGGCCATTTTGAATTTTCGAATTTTTGCCAAAAATGGCAAAACACAAATTTGCTTCTATCTCCTTAACCGTGCGAGATAGAGCGATTTCGTCGAAATTTTCGACCCACAGGGTATCTAAGGAATGTACTCTTTTACAATTTTCCAAAAATTTTCCCCTCCCCAAAATGGCGGCCATTTTGAATTTTCGAATTTTTGCCAAAAATGGCAAAACACAAAATTGCTTCTATCTCCTTAACCGTGCGAGATAGAGCGATTTCGTCGAAATTTTCGACCCATAGGGTATCTAACAAATGTACTCTTGACAATTTTCAAAAAATTTTCCTTTTCCCAAAAATGGCGGCCATTTTGAATTTTCAAATTTTTGCCCAAAATAGAAAAACAGGAATTTGCTTCTATCTTCTTAACCGTGCAAGATAGAGTGATTTCATCAACATTTTCGACCCAACCAATGCAAAAAGGCATGAAGCTGAAATAATTTACATCTACACTAATAAATATTTAAGTATCATTGATATATTTTACAAATGAAACAGGGTCTTGTAAGACTACTGTACAATTTTGGCAAAAGGTTCATGGGGTGGACATTACACATGATAATGTGTGTTCTTCTATGCTATCCTGTTTCTATTCGCATCTACTATCAACAGGGCGTCCTATTTCTAGTTGTGTAGAGGTTTGTGTCACCATGTAAGTAGGACTGTGTAATTGTGTAGAGGTCTGTGTCACCATGTAAGTAGGGCTGTGTAATTGTGTAGAGGTCTGTGTCACCATGTAAGTAGGACTGTGTAATTGTGTAGAGGTTTGTGTCACCATGTAAGTAGGACTGTGTAATTGTGTAGAGGTTTGTGTCACCATGCAAGTAGGACTGTGTAATTGTGTAGAGGTTTGTGTCACCATGTAAGTAGGACTGTGTAATTGTGTAGAGGTCTGTCACCATGTAAGTAGGGCTGTGTAATTGTGTAGAGGTTTGTGTCACCATGTAAGTAGGACTGTGTAATTGTGTAGAGGTTTGTGTCACCATGCAAGTAGGACTGTGTAATTGTGTAGAGGTTTGTGTCACCATGTAAGTAGGACTGTGTAATTGTGTAGAGGTCTGTCACCATGTAAGTAGGGCTGTGTAATTGTGTAGAGGTCTGTGTCACCATGTAAGTAGGACTGTGTAATTGTGTAGAGGTTTGTGTCACCATGTAAGTAGGACTGTGTAATTGTGTAGAGGTCTGTGTCACCATGTAAGTAGGGCTGTGTAATTGTGTAGAGGTCTGTGTCACCATGTAAGTAGGACTGTGTAATTGTGTAGAGGTTTGTGTCACCATGCAAGTAGGACTGTGTAATTGTGTAGAGGTTTGTGTCACCATGTAAGTAGGGCTGTGTAATTGTGTAGAGGTTTGTGTCACCATGTAAGTAGGACTGTGTAATTGTGTAGAGGTTTGTGTCACCATGCAAGTAGGACTGTGTAATTGTGTAGAGGTTTGTGTCACCATGTAAGCAGGACTGTGTAATTGTGTAGAGGTTTGTGTCACCATGTAAGCAGGACTGTGTAATTGTGTAGAGGTTTGTGTCACCATGTAAGTAGGACTGTGTAATTGTGTAGAGGTTTGTGTCACCATGTAAGTAGGACTGTGTAATTGTGTAGAGGT